>CAOKZL010000129.1:0-1201974 GCA_948472985.1 Iguana delicatissima
TTGTTTGTATAGTTTCTAGCTGTGCTAGAGGATAGGGAGTGGTGAGAACATAGTCCTGAAACTTATACATACAAACAAAATCATAGTTTAGCATTACATCTGAACCAGATCATCACTTCTGAATAGTTTCACTCTACTATTTTTGGCCTATATACTATTTGCTGGGTAGACCAAGCTATATATCAAATAATAAATAAATAAGGGTACTTGATTTAGCCTTTTTACAAAACATGTGTTGAAGAGATAAATAATAAAATAACATCAACCTCTTCAACAGTATTATCAGCATAAATCAGGGTTAGACAATTGTGGTCTAAATACTGCAAGCCTCCCCCTTTTTTTGTCAGTCTCTCAGTACCTCCAGAATTTTTATTTTTTAAATAACTGACATTGTGTTTATGGTCAAAATTTGCTGCCAAACCACTAAATGTAGTATTGTTAATGGGGAAAAGAATTAATACATGGTGGTCAATGAGACAGTGAACATCACAGTCACTCTTTCCTTTCAGTTCAATATCAATAGTTAGTATCATATTAAAGTTAATTTAAATAATTTGAGGTACTTTTTATATAAATATTAATAATAATCAAGTTGAAGACTTTATTGTTAATAATGAGTGAAGAGAATTGTAATTATTTTGATAATGTCAATATCAAATAATACAATATTTATATATTTTAATATATATTTAATTTATATATATATATAATATATATAATATAATATAAAACAGTATAATATTACTATAATTATAACACATTTATATATACATATGCATATATTATATATATTATATATATTATAATATATAATAATATAATATAATATAATATATAATAATATAATGTAATACTGATTATATATAAAAATCAAATAATATAATATTTATATATAATGTAGGTAATTTTTATGCATTTTTAACTAAAATTCCCCTAAATAGTAATAACAACAAGAAAAAATGTGTTTTTTGAGCACCTGTCAAATCAGAATACTGGCCCCTGGCCACATTACAGTATACCCAATTTACTTATTTATTTGTTTATTTATTTATTTCCAAATTATTTATTTTCATTAATCCCATCTCTAATGAGCATTATGAAATTCTTCTGTTTCTGCACAATATTGCTGAGTTCTATTTCTAAACTGAGATGGTAGGCAGTTTAGTCGCACCACATTCACCCCAACTGTCCTAATTTGGCAAGGACAGTCCTGATTAATCCTCTATCATCTCACTTTTGCCCAGTTTCTCTTTCCTCCTTCCACTTTTCCCCTTTGTCCTCAGACTATTTCAACTGCTGCAATCTGAGTTCAAAGTGCAAAAGTAGTTTTCATTCCGTTAACTTAGCAGGAGGAACAAGAGCGGTGAGGGCAGAATCTTGCCCTTTCCAGCAGGCCTAGGCAAAAGTAAACTGTTGCGGCTTGTGTGTTCTTCATTAATAAATGTTGCCATCTTGACCATATTTTGAAGTTGCTCAGCCACATATGTACTAATTTTTTTCATCTGTGAAATGTTGAAGGGTATATTATACATGTCTTCTCAGAAAAAAAAAAAACCCTACTGATTTCAGTGGGACTGTCTTCCATTTTAAAACAAAATACAAGCTTGAACAATGAGGGAGAAAAAAGACAAAAATAGATATTACCTAAACTGAAGTCACAGTAGTTAGTTCCAGGATGCCAGCACTATCCAAACTTGAGGTGCACTTATTTTTTAGCTTTTATGAAATATCCAAAGGAGACCTAAAAAGAAATTAATATAAATGCTAAGGTAAACGAGATAATAAATAATAGATTTTTCTTAGGACAGAAATACAATAGGAGGCTTAAAGTAAATGTTGCACTGGACTGACAGTGCCAACCTGATGCAATTTTCTTCCCGTCCTGTCCCCCTCATTCCATACCCATTGGCACTGCCTGAAAACCAGTTCTGAAGAGTTCCACAGCTCACTGACAATGCACATTTATGCATTAGCTTATAACCAACCAGGTAGAAGTTTGGACTATGCACATGAAAAAGCCTTGTTCCAATGTGACAGAAGCATTAACATCACTGGGACAACAGAATTATATTAGTCTAAAGTCTTTCTGATTCTATGACCTCACAAGAGAAAATGAGAAATCAAGTAAGTAAGTAAAAATTACTTATTTTAACACATATTTTTATTAAAATGAGATAAATAACAGCAGTAACAAACTGTCTCTTCACATACATGGCAGTTTTACTGGTGCTCATGAATCACTATATTACATACCAACCCCATATTATATGAGCACAGAAGGCACAATTCAAGTAGGCTTCATATAGTGATAGAAACCTGCTATATCCCCCTTCCCTTGTACAGAATATAATAACACCACAGTTGATGGGTGGCACAATATTCTACTATCCCTACGCAGAGAGGATAAAAATCCATTAAAACCGTTTAATAAAAGGATTTAAAATACATTTTAGAAAATAAGTTATCCTTGGTTACTTTCAACAAAATAGTTAATTCTTAACATAATCTAAATATATTTTTTGAAACAGAAATTATGGAACTCTGGCTGCCCTTGTAAAGGAGGAGCTATAAGTCATCAAACAACATAAAGTCTAATTATATTACATTATATTTATATTATATTATAAATTTATATTACAAGCTGACAATGTCAAGTCACCACAGAGGCCACTCACTAATGATTATCTGTCAGGGTGATAACTGCTTCTATTCTATACCTAGTAACAAACTAACATCTCTGCAACTGTCCCAGCCTCACTATTCTAATTATAATGTAATTTATTTCTGGCTAGAAACCAATTACTGTAGTATGTGTAGTACTACTAGCAGCAGTAAATGGATTTTTGAAAGTTAGATTTATAATTAAGATTTTTTTCCCTTGTTGGTTGACATAACTAAAATTGATTTCATCTAAAGCAGTGGTTCTCAACCTGTGGGTCCCCAGATGTTTGTGGACTTCAGCTCCCAGAAGCCCTGAGCATAGTGGCTGGGGCTTCTGGGAGCTGAAGTCCACAAACATCTGGGGACCCACAGGTTGAGAACCACTGATCTAAAGCAATCCATCAATTTGGTATGGCTGGACATATGTACTTGAATCTCAACTTGAACCCTGAAGGAAGCAACTGACCTCAAGCATATTAAAATTTTGAACCTTTAAACAACAAAATATATCTTCACATTTGTATTGCACATTTTGGCGTTGGTTCCCAACTTTCCATATTCACAAAGTCTTGCCCAATTTTCGCAGACATTAGAGAACTAGAAGATCTTTGTTTTCTTGACAGCCCTATTTTAACTACGTAGACAGAAAAATGCCAAGGGATAGGATTCTGCTCATCCAGGCTGCAAAAGTGTTGAAAAGATACAGATTACTATGGTGGCTCTGTCAGAACAAAGGAGGAAAAATATATTACTGTATAACCAGGCAGATGGGCTAAACTGACTGATCAGACAAGAAGACAGAAAAAAAAAGCCTAAATAATGCTGATTGAAGACGTTCACAACCTGAGGGACCAATATATGACACTCACTTTCACTCAGGTTTTAATTTTTCCACTATTACATTCATCCTGCCCCATATCCTCAGTGGACTGTGAAGTTTTTCCATTCCCACGTACTTACCTATTTCTCCCTGTGTTTTTCACAATATACACATTTTTGTAATCATATTTAAAAGAGTTTTTCAAGTACTTTTTTCAATAAATAAAAAGTGAATGTGTATATTTTTCCAACTACAGTACAGTTTGTTTTTTGGATGTACTTTTCAAATGTCTAGATGTGTTCTACTTCACATTTAGGTTCAGGAAGAACAAATTAAAGCAGCTGAGATCTTGCTGCCATCTATAGAAGGAAATGAAGACCGTAAATAACTCCAGTTGGTTATTGGAGGGACAGAGGCAATATACCACTGTCAAAAACACTGAAATTTCTTCCTGTGGTACCATGCCAAGATCATTTTTGCTGCTCTCAATTTAATGTCCCAATGTTAATTAAGGACAATTACCGACATGGATGGCTCTCATTGCACACAAATAATACAGTAACAACATAAATTTTATGTTAAATACATATGGAGATTTATTTCAACTTTTTATAAAAGTAAAACTTGCAGCAATTTTAAAGCCCTATCTTCACATAAAAATGGTAGGGCACTTGGAACCATATAAAATAGTTGTGAGGGATACATTTGATCATGGTATCATGAGGTAACAGTCAGTCATCTTTGGTGTAAGCCAATCTTCAGTAGATCAGTGGGTGTATATATTTCTGTAGAGGTGGTGTTAGCACAATAAACTTGATGTACATAAATATGTATGAAAGTGAAATGTTATTATCTTAATTGCCCAGGCATCTAGTTCTTCTCCATCAGTTTTAAAATATCTGCTTCACTATAGATACTCTTGACATCTAGTATGTACTATGATAATACTAAAACTGGAGAAGAACGACTTTTCAAACATCTAGTTCCTATTATCTAGAATTATAGTTTTCTAGGTGAGCCTTTGTATTGACAAACATACTACACTTACCAAAGTCAATTATATAAAGAAATAGCATACATTTTCTACAAATGATTTCAGATCAACTTTATTTAACAACCGTATTCCTGGGAAGAGCTTGATTATTCACCCCTCGAACATATGTTTCAGGATGAAATTTCTTAATTTGTCATAACTCTAACTCAAAGAACAGATAGGCAGTTCATCCAGTTAAAACCAAGGGTATCATTTTCCCTCAAGTCTATGAATAATTTTGGGGTCTCCTTCATAACTTTCAATGTAAAAGTACAGCTAGGTTATGTCTGCCGTTAAAAACACAATGACTACCACACAGTATAAAAAAGCAACAGCAGGAAGTAATACTATCTCTGACTTGGCTTCAAGGATAACATCATGCAGCAAAGCCAAATCAAAGTGACTGCAGTGCTTCCTGCTCTTCATTCTGACATTTGAGATTAAAAATGACGTTCAGAAGGAACAGCTGCTCTCAGTGACATCACTAACATAAATAAGCACGGAAACCAACCAATGCTAAGCCCCCTAAATTCACAGCCTTTGAATAGTATGACAAAAGGAAGGATCACCCAGCATTTATTTCATTTGTTATGAATGAATTCTAACAACTGCAGTATGTGTGCATACGCCCGTAAGTTGCCTGTCAACTTATGGCAACCTCATTAATTTCATAGGATATTCTTAGAGAAGGAATACTCAGAAGTGGTTTGCCAGTTCCTTCCTCTGAAATACAGCATAAAACAACTGTATTCATTGGCGGTCTCCTATCCAAGTACTACCCAGGGCTGACCCTGCTTGACCTCCAAGATCAGACAGGATCTGTTGCCTGTAAGATATTGAGGCAGAACATCTTCCATATACAAAAAATAATGCTGTCATCTACTGAGAGAATTGTTTGCTTCCATTGTGCTTCACCTGAATATCTGTAAATAAAGCAAACATTATGAAGACACCATGCAATCTCCAGTGTGTTCACATCTGCAAGAAACTACAGCTCGACCTCCATATTTATGGATTTCACTTTCAAGGAACTGATTATTTGCAAATTTTTTCAACCCTGCCCCTAACACCTCACATACTTCTTTTCAGGGGAATATTCAAATATCCACCAGTGGTGGTCCCCCTCTTCCTCCTCCTTCACCACCACTACCACCATCAGCTGTTGCCTGGCCAGCTAAGGACAGCTCGCAGCCCAATTCTCCAGCATCACAAACTCTCTCCCACTGCACCACCCACCCAAGGAAGGAGATAGGCAAGAGAGTGGAAATACAGGGCCACCATGCTAATGCACCCCTTTCCCCTTTTCTTCCCTTACCTGTTTCAGATCCTGAGCGCCCATTCTTTCCATTGTGCCTCAGGCCCTTCCCACAGACACACACACACACTTTGATATTTACTATATTTCCATTTTTTCAAGAGTCCCGTACCCCAGCCCTAGTGAATGTGTAATCTTATTTGTGTTTTGTCTTGTGTTTCTTACAGTACAGACATAGAAAGTGGTCAGGATGGAATCTCAGACTTCTGCTGGCATCACAGCAGAATACAGCGGAAGCATGATGATCCCTTCCCACTGTACTTTCCTATGCCCCCCATACTGTGTCCAGTTCTGGGCACCTCAATTCAAGAAGGATGTCAACAAGCTGGAACGTGTCCAGAGGAGGGTGACCAAAACGATGAAGGGTCTGGAAGCCATGTCCTATGAAGAATGCCTTAGGGAGCTGGGTATGTTTAGTCTGCAGAAGAGAAGGTTAAAAGGAGACATGATAGCCATGTTTAAATATTTGAAGGGATGTCATGTTGAGGAGGGAGCAGGCTTGTTCTCTACCACTCCAGAGGACTAGGAGCAATGGATTCAAGCTGCAGGAAAGGAGATTCCACCTGAACCTCAGGAAGAACTTCCTGACGGTCAGAGCTGTCCAGCAGTGGAATATGCTGCCTCAGAATGTGGTGGAGTCTCCTTCTTTGGAGGTTTTTAAGCAGAGGCTGGATGGCCATCTGTTAGGAATGGTTTGATGAGTGTTCCTGCATAGCAGAGGGTTGGACTCGATGGCCCCTGGGGTCTCTTCCAACTATATGATTCTATGAGTCTACGCCTCAAGGACATTTGGACTTTTTGATATTTGAGATTCTTAGTCTTTTATACTTTTATTAGGCTGGTCTATGCTACTGCATGAGCATGATAGCAAACGGGAATATGAAGGATAAAGAGTTAGTTCACTCCATGAAGGTAGTTTTCAGGAGGCTGGGGGGTGGCAAGGGAATGACATTCTGTGATGTTGGCACTACAACACCAGCATCAGACTGGATTTAAGCTGTAGCCATAGACTGTAACTTTTTGAGTGGTGCAGAAAACCAATTTTTTTTTGGCAGGTGAACATTTCTCCCTTTATTCTATAATATTTTCTCTTTTCACTTTGTGTTCAAGTGTTTAGAGGTGTTTTCTATTTTGCACATTGCTAAGGTATTATTTTTCAGTTTTTTAATAAACAATAAAAAGAAACAAAGAAAAACAGCAATGTAACAATACACACAATGACTCAACATATACCAAAACAATAAAAAAAGGACAAGTCACAAAGTAACCTACACAATAAACAACACCCCCTACAAATATCAAACTAAACTACAGAAAAGCACTAAACTACACGTAACTAAAAAATCGTTCCTGCCTCTGCTGCAAAAAATGAACAATAATCTAATAGTAACAACTAATCAGTTACTCATAAACTAATTTTAAAGTATATACTTGCTGTCTATAGATTATCTTCATAAGAAATCTAACATTTCAGTATGTGATAATAGTTAATAAATCTAAACATTACTAATGATAATTCTAACTTGTTAAAAATCATAAACTTAAAAATTACTTAACAATTAATCATCAGTAAGTTGTTCTTATTCTATATTAAAATTAGTGATTCTTAAAATAATAATTTTCTATATAGTAAGTATTCTTTTAATAAAAGCAACAAAGAAAGGAAAACTATTTTCCGACTATTCTTCTTCCAATAGTAAAAAATAGCAAATCTGAAATGAACAATAAGGAATAATAAATCTTTCATCATCAAATATCCTCAATCTCTTCGTAACTTTTACTTCTAATAGCTCATAATTACAAATCACTTTCATAAAGTACAAGTTTTTCTCTTGAAGTATGTGAATAAAAGGAACAAATAATGAGGAAATAAAACATTTATTTTTGGAGAGGGGGGAATATGGAATTGGCAAATGAACTGCTTCTTAATTTAAACTGTTGATTGACAATGAAAGACTTTCTTTAGGAAGTGCATTAAGCAACGAAGACACATTCCATATTTAACCTACCATATCTGATCTAATCACTTCCTCACTCCAAAACACTGGAATCACGACAAAATGTCAGGCTGTAGCAAGGGAGGACATTCATTCTAACAGTAAACTGGCAGTTGATTTACATTCACATGGCTCTATTTTCTTCTTTAGAATTAAAGACTGAGAGGTTCTTAAAAGTTAATGAAACATCTCTTAGGAGTTCACTTTATGGAATCTGTTTGGTGCATCATTAGGTATCTAGTTCAAGATTCCTGTAACCATATTCAGAAATTTAAAAGAAAGATTAGTTTTGATACTGAACACCGGTGGATTTGTCACAGACAAATGAATCATCATACAAACCCTTCACATTAATTGTCAAAGAAACAACACCCATGCACTACAGAGTTTTAGTTCAGTCAAGACAAGCAGTGAGTTCTTCTTGCCTCAAATAGTTCTTCATAAGTTTTATGATTTCTTTTAAGCTCCTTTCACTTGTACTATGGTGAAAATTAAAGAAACTGGAGAAATCCAACTGCTATTCTCAGCTAGAGTAGACCTATTTAAATGCTGAAAGGCATATCCATAAATACCAGATAATTCAATAAGTCTACCCTATTTTGGAATTTGGTTTAGACCATAAATCCTCAAAGAGGGAGCAGTGGAACATAAATTCAGGACAGACTTTAGCAATTCAAAATAGGGGGGAAAGTAATTTGGGGAGGAAAAAAAACCTCTTATAAAAGCTTGCTTTTAGAATCAAGCTTTAAAAGCAGTATTTTAAAGTAATGTCACAATGAGCTAGACCTCTATTAACCCAAAATATGCCAGTGATGTTCTTTATGTTGATATTGTTGTTTGCTCTACAGAAGATCTTTGCTATTTTTTAAAAGCTATTTTTATTAAATACACATAAATAACAGCAATAAAACAAAACTCAAAATTAAAAATACAAAACAATACATACAAAAACCCAATCACTACATAACAAAAATGCAAATATCTAACAAACTACAACCAACTAAACAAACTACAAATACAGTCATTCCTCCACATTCACTAGGATTAGGGACACAGGACCCCTGTGAAAGTAGAAAAACCGTTAATAATTCTAGGGCCTCCCAAACCATATTTAACACAAAAAAAAGTATGATCACCATATTCAACCCACCATGAATTCCTCTGAGGCATCAAGGTTCCGTCACAAAGCAGAAGTGGGTGGCTGGTGGGGCTTACTGCCACCTCCACTGCTACCCCATACCATTTTAAAAAGGGACTTGCAAGCTCTGTTTGCAGTTTCTCTGTCTCATGAGGCTTCCAGTCCCTATTGAAAATGGCATAAGGATGCAGTAGAGGTGACAGGAGATAATCCATGAATAATCAAATCTGCAAAAGTGAAACTCACAAATGCGGAGGGCTGACTGTAATTAAAAAGTTGAAAATAGCTCCTATTAAACAATTACACTTAACTAATAAATTCTTAATTAAAACCAAAGTTAATTCCTGTAGCTGACCCTAATTATAACCTTCTCTATATGCTCAAAAGAGAATTTACCTAGTTAATAAAACAGCCATTACAATCAATAGTAGTCACTTAACATCATTCTATTATTTTAGATTACGTTTATTCTAAACAGTTCCACCAAACCTCAACTTCTAATTAAAAAGAAAGATCAACAACAATAAATCTACTTCAATTACTCTTAGTGATACTTATACTTGTAACAAAAATGTTATAATCACATTATTTAAACCAATAATAAGGAATAATAATTAGAACCATGATTAGTCTTCAGAGATTATTAATAAGTATTGAATGTTATTACTTAAGCCATTAAGATCTATGCTATTTTATTGGCTGATGTTTTATTGAAACTGTAGCTTTAACACAGCATAGGGAACTTCTTAAAAAAATCAATTTATAGAAAATCTATATCAAAATGAGCTTCCAATGGATTGCAATAATATGTATGTTCATACATTAAATCATATAGTCCAAGCCCACACAAATCAGCAGCCATCAGTCCTCCAGGCTATGGTTGCAGCCAGTGTGTTTTCTTTTACCAATGAAATTTCACAGCAACCAAGAGCTGGAAGCAAGGCTTTTTTATTTTTTTGTTATCTAGCAACTAATGAATGGAATAAATAAATGCCACTGTAGATGGCAGTACTATATATGTGCTTTTAGGAACTGGAATAGTACTTTTGATGGTTGTAGAATAATCTTCAGCTGTTTTCGTGAAAGCTTGAAATATGGAAAATGTTCAATCCTGTTGCAACTACAACATGGTGAAATAACTGTTGGACAATAGCCTCCCTTCTTATTTACCAACTGCTCCAAATTGTTCTATATCAAGAGACAGAAACAGTATGCATGTATTTCCAGTCATCTGTCAAAAGAACTGAAAAGACTGTTCCAATGCACCTCCAAATTCTGTTAGAGTAACTGTGAAGAAAGACTCATAAGAAATACAGCCGAACATGAGCTAGAATTTATTTTAGAGTCAACTGAGATTCTGACGGCAGCTCTGAAACTGTGGTTTTTTACCACTATGCATCCACTCAACAACTTTGAAGTAGCATGACGGCTTTTAGAGTACGGGTATACCTTAACAAAGTGGATGTGTTCCTAAGCATTATTTCTTTAACAGAAAATTTGGTACCAGAGGCAGAAATGACATAGTAACAGGGAGAGGTTACTATACCACAAAAGAAGAAGAGCAGTTTAGTATATTTTGACTGACTTCTTAATTCAAAACTAACAATACACAGTATACACATGAAATCAACAACAAGGTCAGGTAAACCTTGCCTAAGTAAACAAAAACATTTGTAATATTTTAGACATCAGTTGAACACATCTTCCAAATGCATCCCAGGATGTTTTTTCTTTCTTTCATCAGTCTCTATCCTTATGACTTCCACTTTTATGTTCGCTTCTAGAGCTATGATTTTTAATATTTTTATTATGCTTGGGCATCTGGTGAGGCAGGCTTGTCTGTTTCTCCCTTTCTGCTCTGTTTTGCTAGTCACACGTGCTCAATAAGGGATTTTGGAGGCAACTGTTGTTTACCTTGCCTGTTGCAGACAGACATGTCTGCAATCAGATAGATGAGAGCAAGAAACCACTCTTTCCCAGATCAAGCTCCACTGACTGCACTGTTTACTGCAAACACGCGTCTGCAACCCAATACCAAAAATGTGTTTTACCTCCTTCACCATCCTTCTGATGTGGAGGCTGTTAAAAACCTCCAGCTATATGGAGGTTGAGGGGAAAAGCGGGCTGGCCAGCATATAAAGAGGAGCTTCATTGTCTGAGGTATTATTAACTGATATACACTATGCCTATAAACCCTTCAGCAGGAAAGGGCTGATCCCTAAGAAGCTCACCATCACTAGAACACTTCGCACATGAAATTTCTTAAGTGTCTGTACATTTTACTTAAGATGGAATAAATTAAACTTAGTACTGATGGGAACGATCGCAACAATTAAAATGAATATTCTACCAAAGATCTTATTTCTCTTTCGAACTATACTCATAATAGCAGATACAAAACCATTTAATAAATGGAAGAGAGAAGTCTAAAAATTCATTTGGCCAGGCAAGAAACCAAGAATAAAATGGAAAATGATTCTAGAAGCAAAAGAAAGCGGTAAATTAGGCCTCTTAGAATTCAAATTATATTAACATGCAGCATGTTTGGATTAAAGACTGGATAAATTTAGAAAACAAAATACCGTTACAAGATTCAGCTGGCACTCAAACCTATGGCATAACAAAACAGAAGTAAACAAAGATTTTCATGATCATTTTATAAGGAAATCCCTGATGGAAGTATGGAATATACACAAACAAAAGTTTTATAATAAAGTACCTGAATGGACAACCTTTTGAGAAGTCTTTTTGATGGAAGGAACCATGTTGGAACCATCATTTGTAAGACATAAAGATTTAATTATTTGGGAGAAGATTGTCCAAGACTTAAACAAAGGGAGGGAGTTAAAGAAGCAAGGAATTGAGATCAAGTAGTTCCCTTATCAATAAATGCAGGAGACATTTAAAACAGATATTAAATTACAAGGTATTGTAAAAGAACACACTATATTGCATGAAATTTTAACAAAGAATCAAGTGGCTGAAAATAATATCCAAATTAAAGAAGAATTTATTGGAGAGAGACATGAAAAAAGAAATTATAAAATGGGCCACAATTAAATTGGCTCACAATATTGGCCACACAATAGACTTGGAAAGTTGGCAGAAATCATGGGACAAAGATTTAAAGTTTACATTAAATGTGGGTCTAAAGGAAAATATTATAAAATCTTATACAATGGTATTTGATTCCAGTTAAAATATCTCAAACACATAAAAAATATATTTAAAAGGAGACGAATTCTGTTGGAAATGTAAAAAAAAAGAGGGACTTTTTCACATGGGGTGGTTATGCACTGAAGCAAAAAATATTGGAAACAGATATATACGATAATATCTAAAATCCTTGCTATTAAATTTGAAATGAAACCTGAGTTATACTTGTTAAACATGACTGATAGTAACCCCATGTTAAAAAAAAGAATTCTAAATTGATATGATACTTAGTAATTTCAGCAAGAAAAAATTTGGCACAAAAATGGAAAACCAAAGAAAAACCCTTGACTGATGATTGGCTTTTAAAAGTGATGGCTATAACAGAAACGGAAAAATTGACAATGTTGATAAAAGAAAAATCACCTCAACAATTTGAGAGGGAATGGAAGCCCATTTTTAATTATATTTAAAAAGAGTGGAAAAATGAAGCTATCAACAGATCATTTACTCGAAAGATATCAAAAGTATCTAAACTATTATAAAATGTAGTATATATACTTAATAAATGAAAATTGGTGAGAATTACCAGGGTGGATCATGTGGGGGGTGGGCAAGTAGCTATATAAGGTTAGGGCACCCTCTGTATGGCCTCATTTGGCTCAGCACTGCGTGGATTATTTGCCCAATGGAGATCATCACATCTGGTCTCCTGCTTGGATCCATTATTATGTCTGGTTGGCAGCTTTTGTGGTGGTTTTATATGGAAGCGAGTTTGTGTGTGTGAATGTTACTGTCTTGCATATGAGTTATTAGTTTGCTCTGAGTTGATTTAACACAGGTTTGGTGCTGTGTTTGTGTGAACTCAGCTGCAGGGAAGGGGTGAAAAGGCAGGGGAAGTCAGTATTTTTTGAGGCTGGAGACAGGCTGAGGATTTCAGAAATGAATGAACAGCATTTGGATGTGAGCTGCTGGCAGCAAAACATTTTCAAAGGGTTTCGGATTTCAGATAAGGTGTACTCAAAGTGTATTGTATTTATTTCAATCTGAGTCCCAGTTTGGGGGAAGAGGTGAGGTATAAGAACAGGTTGCTTACCTGTAACTGTGGTTCTTCGAGTGGTCATCTGTGCCCTCATACATTAGGAGCTTTCGCGCCTGCGCGATAGCGTTCGGAAGATTCTAGAGCTCGTTGGCTTGGCGGGAACCCCTCCCCCACTCCGGTACTGCACCTGCTCAGCCCACCGAGCAATGGTCTCTCCTCAGTTCTGGTCCGCTGGATAAGATGGAACCTGAAAAAGAGGGAAAGGCAGGGCGGGGATGTATGACGGCACAGATGACCACTTGAAGAACCACAGTTACAGGTAAGCAACCTGTTCTTTTTCTTCGTGGTCTGTGCCTCATACATTAGGAGACTGTGTAGCTTACTAGCAGGATGGTGGGTCAGGTCCCAGACCCTAGAGAACAAAAGCCAGTACAGCACGTCCAAACCGAGCATCTCTCTGGGACCGGCAGTCTAGCCTGTAGCGGCACACAAAGGTTGATGGCTGGGACCAGGTCACCACACAGCACAGCTCCTGCAGGTCGACTCCTCTCAGGAGGGCTGCAGATGTTGCCACAGTTCGAGTGGAATGAGCCCGAAGGTCTGGGGGAGGCTTCTTGGCAAGCTCATACGCCAGGCGGATCGTCTGGGCCACCCACTTGGAGAAGAGCTGGGTAGACAGCTTGTGACCTCTTCGACGTCTGCCATAGCACACAAAAAGGTGCGGGGTCTGTCTGTAGGAGGCAATCCTGTCTTTGTAAAAGGCCAAGGTCCAGTGCACATCCAAGGAGTGAAGGGAGCGCTCCAGAGGTGTAGTCAGGTCTGGATAGAAGGCCGGTAGGATGATGTCCTGGCTCAGATGGAAGCTGGACACCACCTTAGGCAGGAAGAAGATGACAGGCCGAAGGAGCACCTTGTCCCTGTGGAACGTCAAGTAGGGCTCATCACACCGTAGCGCTGTCAGCTCTCCCGCCTGCCTGGCAGAGGTGACAGCCACTAGGAAAGCCGTCTTCATGGCGAGCAGCCTGTCATCTGCTGTCGCCATCGGCTCGAAGGGTGGCCTCGTCAGCTGCGAGAGCACCAGCGATGACGACCAGGGTGGTAGCAGCGGCGATACCGGTGGGTAGAGGTGCTGTAGGCCCTTCAGGAACTGCTTGACGGTACCGTCCCTGAAAAGGGCCGCTGATGGGGATCGTGGCAGTTGGTATGCCACAATCGCGGCGAAGTACACCTTCAGTGATGGAAAGGCCAGGCTATGCTGTCGAAGGTGTAGGAGGAAGTGGAGCACGGTACGCAGATTGACAGGCGATATCGGCTCTTGACGTTCCTCAGCGAAGGCCATGAAGTGCCGCCACTTGTAGTGGTAGTTCCTGCGTGTCGACTCCTTCCTGCCCGCAGTCAAGACGTTCCCGATAACAGGGTCATCTAGGGTGATATCCTCCAGGCATGGAGAGCCAAGAGCGGTAGGTCCGGGTGCAGCACGAGACCGTTGGAGTGGGAGAGGAGGTCCAGTACCATTGGGAACCATAGGATTCGTCCCCAGGCGGCTTCGAACGGAGGACCAAACCAGTGCTGCCTCGGCCAGTACTGTGCCACGAGGATTGCGTCTGCTTGATCTGAGAGGATCTTCGTGATCACACGGCCCAGGAGGGGGAACGGAGGGAAGGCATAAGGAAGTCCCTTGTTCCATGGAAACTGGAACACATCGCTGATGGAATGGTGATCGCGGCTGGCCCTCAAGGAAAAACGTTGACACTTCGCGTTCTGGCTGGTTGCGAAGAGGTCAACGGTCGGTTCGCCCCATCGGTCCCGAACCATGTGGAAGGCCTCGGTGGACAGGGACCATCCGTGGTGGGAGGAGGTGTCCCTGCTGAGGGCGTCCGCTGTGGTGTTCTCCTGCCCTGCCGGGTGAACCGCCACTGGACGTATCTGTAGCGGGATGCACCAGTTCCAGAGGTCGAGCGCGATGTTCAGTAGAGTGGTGGAGTGCGTCCCTTCTTGTCTGTTCACGTAACAGACCGCCGTCGTGTTGTCTGTAAGGATCAACACCGTGCTGCCCGTGATCAGGTGACGGAACGCCCGTAGAGCCTTGTGGATAGCCAGCAGCTCGAGAACGTTGATGTGGAGAGACATCTCGTCTTCCATCCACCGACCACAGACTCGGAGGTCGCCAGTGTGCGCTCCCCAGCCGAAGAGCAAGGCATCTGTCGTCACCGTGACCGATAGCTTGGGTTCGCGGAATGGCATGCCTGACAGGAGGTTCCTGTATGACTGCCACCACAGGAGGGATCGGTGCATCTGCTGGGGCAGATGGTAGCGGTGAGACTGGTCGTCCCAGAGTGGATTGAAGGCCCTGACGAACCAGTGCTGGAGCGGTCATGCTCGCAACCTGGAGAGGTAGGTTATGGCAGTGGTCGAGGCCATGTAGCCGAGGAGCTGCTGTATCGTCCTGGCTGATATCGTCGGAACGTGGAAGGTGGCGGACGCTGTCTGACAAAGCATCCACACCCTTTCCTCCGGTAGGACGCCGATACCGTGTCCAGGGTCGCCCCGATGAAGCCGAGAACCCACGTGGGATATAGGTGGGACTTCTTCGGATTGACCCTGAGTCCGAGTCGAGTGAGGGGTGTCAAAGTCCGATGGATGTCTCGATAGAGTTTCTGTTGGCAGGACACCGCCAATAGCCAATCGTCCACGTATGGGTAGACGGAGACGCCTTTTGTCCGCAAAAAAGACACGGCAGGGGCCATGCACTTGGTGAATCCCGCGGTGCAGTGGAGAGGCCGAACGGCAGCACCCGGAACTGGTCACAAGTGCCGTCGATCGCGAAGCGCAGGTACCGTCCATGCTGCGGGCAGATGGACATGTGGAAATAGGCGTCTTTGAGGTCGATGGACGCAAACCAGTCCCCTCGCCGGAGGAAGGGCAGGATCAAGGGTAGCATGACCATCTTGAACCTCTTGGGGCAGATGTACTCGTTCACCCCTCTGAGGTCTAGGATGGGCCGCAGAGAGCCGTCCACCTTCGGTACTGTGAAGTACCTCGAGAAGAAGCCGATGGTCTTGGCTCAAGGTAGAAACGCCCCGATCGCTCCCTTTTGGAGGAGGGACTGGATCTCTTCCAGCAGGACCGAGCTGGCTGGGGTGGAGTAGTAGACACCCCGCGGCAGAATATCCTGTGGCGTATCCCAGGCGGACGATGGTAAACACCCAGGAGTCCGCAGTGATTTTCCGCCAGTTGTCGAGGTGCCTGGCCAGGCTCAGTTGGTGGTCGAGGTCTGCCGAAAGGCTGAAGGTCGGCATTAGTGGGGTCCTGCACAGGCCATCAAAATCGGGACTTCGCCCCAAAGGAAGACTTCTTCGATGAATATGACGGGCGCCGTCATGGAAGCCTTCATGAGGCGGAGGATGTCAATGGCCGGGACGTGGTCGACCGTGGAGACTGCAGCTGGTAGGCGGATGAAGAAGAGGACCTTCTCCATGATGACCTCTGGGTGAAGGTACGGCGAGACTGGGATGGCTGGTTAATTCCCATCTTCTTCGCCGTCAGACGGGCCTTTACGAGGTGGTTCATGGCCTCGTCTGTGGAGGAATGGAAGAGGCTCTGGCCGTTCAATGGAAGGTCCTCGATCCGTCGACGGCTATCCTCTTGTAGCCCGGAAGATCGGAGCCATGCATGTCGTCAGAGGGCTACCGAACCAACCATCAACTTCGAGGTCACCTCCACGGTGTGTCTCGAGGTGGCTATCTGCTGGTTAGCCACCACGGCTGCCTCGCTGAAGATCTGAGTGGCAGCGGCGTGAGGCTCCTCCTGCAGGTCAGCAAGGAGCAGCGCGAGTCGGTCCAGGAAGTTACGATGGTATGCCATCGTATTCAGAGTCCTGGCCACCAAGGACGCCGCCGAGTAGAAACGGCGCCCAAAGGAATCGAGCTTCTGGCCTTCACGGTCCGGCAGGGTGGTGTGTGCTCGATTACCTTCCTTCGTCTGGGCCGACTCCACTATGATGGAGTTTGGTACAGGGTGGCTGAAGAGGAACTCCACATTCTCCTTCTGCATCCTGTACAAATGCTCCAGCCGATGCGGTATTGGCTGTGCTGACGCCGGCTTCGCCCACAGCTGCTTCCTTGCCTCCACCAGAGTTGGCAAGAACGGCAGCAGTGCGGTAGATGGTGGGCGGGTTTCCAAATACTGGAAAACTGGGTCCTGGGCTATCGGAGCCGGGTCGGTCACCTTGAGGCCAAGGGCAGTGGCCATGCGGAGGGGAATGGCTGAGAACTGGTGGATGTCCTCCAGTGCAGACTCTGGACCTGGTTCCCCGAAAGCCAGTGGAGGTGATTCGTGTGATGACAGAGTCGACTCCACGGAGTCCGAGTCAGCTTCATAGGACTCAGCTGACGGAGTTGGAGACCTCTCCTCCTCCTTCTCCTTGGATGGCTTGCGAGCAGGGGGAGCCAGGGTCACCGCCAGAGCTGCCACTTGCGCTGGTACCGATGCGGCCGATGTCGTGGCCGGTATCGGAGACACCTGCAGGGGCACCGCCGAGGGCGGTGTGTGACCTGCGTTATTGACGTCGCAGCTCTCGTAGATTGGGCCACAGTGGTCTGTGGCACTGGACGAGTAGCTGTCGCAGTCGTCTGCGGGGGTGGCGAGACAGCCCTGTAGCAGGGTGAGGGCTCCTGGGACCTCCGGTGACTCGCTGACCGACGTGGTGACCGTTCATAACAGGAGTGGTGGATCTCCCGTGGTAGCGATTAAGACCGGTGTCGCAGTGACCAGTACTGAACGTCGGGGTGGTTCCAGTCCCTGTACGACGGGGAGTATGAATAATATGATCCCACCGGCTTGTGCCACACTTGCTCCTGGCCATACCTCCCAAGGTATGCTGCAGGAGAGTATCTACTCTTGCCAGAGTATTCCCTTTCCAGGTGCATCTCCCAATATTGCAGGGATGGAGGCCTGGCCCTCTCATCAAGAGAGCGGGACTCGCCATGTTGAGAGGCAGGTCATCGTCTGACCGCAGCCTCCTCCTGGCGGTCTGCCAAAGGACAGCAATCCGGCGGGGTGACCTCAGCCATAAGCTGGGGTGGCTCGGAGGGCGAGGCCTCCATGGCCTGCTCTTCGTCCGACGCCTCAAGGATTTCCTGCTCTTTAGGAATCTCTGCAGGTTCCTCGGCGGGCTGGGTGGGTGGTGGTGTTGGTGGGCGAGTCTCCTCCGGGGGAGGGCGCCTCTTCTCCTTCTTCTTCTTTTCGCACTCCTTCCCAACGTCATCGGTCGGGGAACGCTTTTTCTGGGCTGGTGTTAAGGGCCTGGGGAAGGAGGTAGAGGCCTGCGAACCCGCAGGATCCTCTCGCGCCTGAGTTGCCGAGACCTTGGGAATCCTCGGTAACTTCATGATCAGTACCGAGCCCGGTACCGATGAGGCGGAAGGCGCGGCAGCTGCCACTGCTGCCAAAGAAGAAAAGGTTGTCGGGTGTTTCTCGGCCATCGTACCTTTCTCGGGCTTCTAGGCACGCAATGACTCCTCCCAGCAATGAGATTTCAACCTTGCAGATCGATTTCGGAGGGTCTGGTGCGTGAACTCGCGACAGACTGGGCAAGCCTGCACGTTATTCCCTTCGCCCAAACAAAAAAGGCACTCGGAGTGTCTATCAGAAAGGGTGACCTTCCTTCCGCAGGAGGCGCAACTTTTGAAGAGGGTCGACATAAACTACAAGATCAGTCTGAAATCTGAAAATCGTAAACCAGCCAGAAATGGGTCAAAACCAATTGTAACAATACCAAAGACAGTCTGAAATCCAAGAGAATGGTCGAGAAAGCTGAAATCTGAAGTTAAAGCCAAGCAAAAAATCACCGAAAAAGCAAGCTAACAAGCAGAACCTTCTGTTCGCAACGGCGGACAGAAAGGACTGAGGAGAGACTGTTGCTCGGCAGGCTGAGCATGCACAGTACCGGCGTGGGGGAGGGGTTCCCACCAAGCCAACAAGCTCTAGAATCTTCCGAACGCTACCGCGCAGGCGTGAAAGCTCCTAATGTATGAGGCACAGAGACCAGGAAGAAGAAATAAAGTTATTAATAACAACAACCATAGAAAGTACCACTTTTCATCATCAGGTTCTGTAATTACTTTCACCATTACATCAATTTTGCCAGTCCTGTTTCATTCCAGAGTGCCATCACACCTCGGGGTCAGTTACATTGTCTTACTGAGGTTCTGTATTATTTTATCTAGGGTACCATATAATATTCACAGCTGTAATTAGGAAAGATGGTTCACAGAATCATAGAATCACAGAGTTGGAAGAGACCACAGGGGCCATCAAGTCCAACCCCCTGCTATGCAGGAACACCCATCAAAGCATTCCCAACAGATGGCCATCCAGCATCTGCTTAAAAACCTCCAAAGAAGGAGACCCTACCACACTCCGAGGCAGCATATTCCACTGCCAGACAGCTCTGACTGTCAGGAAATTCTTCCTGAGGTTCAGGTGGAATCTCCTTTCCTGCAGCTTGAATCCATTGCTCCTTGTCCTAGTCTCTGGAGCAGCGGAGAACAAGCCCACTCCCTTGACATGACATCCTTTCAAATATTTAAACATGGCTATCATGTCCCCTCTTAACCTTCTCTTCTGCAGACTAAACACACCCAGGTCCCTAAGCTGTTCCTCATAGGGCATGGCTTCCCGACCCTTCACCATTTTGGTCGCCCTCCTCTGGACATGTTCCAGCTTGTCAATATCATTCTTGAGTTGAAGTGCCCACAACTGGACACAGTATTCCAAATGAGGCCTAACCAATGCAGAATAGAGTGGTACCATCACCTCCCTCGATCTAGATAGCATACTCCTATTGATGCAACCAAGAATCGTGTTGGCTTTCTTGGCTGCCGCATCACAGTGCTGACTCATGTTCAGCTTGTGATCTACCAAAACTCCTAGATCCCTTTCACATGTACTGCTATCCAGCCGTGTGTCCCCCATCCTATATTTGTGCATTCCATTTTTTCTGCCTAAGTGTAGGACTTTACATTTCTCTCTGTTGAAATTCATTTTGTTAACTTTGGCCCGGCTCTCCAATCTGTTAAGGTCATTTTGAAATTTGATCCTGTCCTCTGGGGTATTAGCAACCCCTCCCAATTTGGTGTCATCTGCAAATTTGATCAGCATGCCCTCCACTCCTTCATCCAAATCACTGAGGAAGATGTTGAATAGCACTAGGCCCAGGACAGAATCTTGTGGCACCCCACTAGTCACTTCTTTCCAGGATGAAAAGCAACCATTGGTGATCACCCTTTGGGTTCGGTCGGTCAACCAATTACCAATCCACCTAACAGCAGCCCTGTCCAGCCCGCATTTTACTAGCTTCTTTGCATGAATGTCATGGGGAACTTTGTCAAAGACCTTACATGTTAATAGGCAAACAATATTAGTGAAATGATTTCACAAAATACATAACAAGTTTAAAAAATGTATTGCAAGTTGGACAATTCATTGAATTTGAATGTAATGTCATTATTAAGCAGTCAACAAACTACTTCAATGAATCCTTCATTTTCACGTGATTTTCCTGATGATACAAAAGTTATTCAAGCTGAATCAAATGATGCTGGTGTGTGTTTACCAAAAAAGTCTACCTGTAGGTCCAAAGTGACTAGAGTTGAGGAATCTGCTTTGTCACACTCTGAACAAATCAACATTGAATCTGAAAGTGATGAGGAACCAGACTTGGCAGATACTCATGGGGATAATGACTCTAAGTCAGATGGTTCTATTTCCGAGGAGGAGGATGCAGAAGATGATAATAAAGTGAGATTATTTTCCTCAGATTCTTTTAAAAATTTGCTGGAAAAACTCTGGGACTGGACAGTCTGGAGAGTGACACTTCAGATATTGATAAAAACAAGAATGTTGCATCAATTGTAAGGAATAAGCCTACAAAATTTAGTGTTATTCCCATGCCAGATTTATTTTTGGATTTAATTCAGTCTGAATGCAGTGAAACCAAATCTTCAAACTTTATATCATTTATGGTGGACTAAATATCAGATATTTACATTACGATTCATAACAGTAACAAAATTACAGTTATGAAGTAGCAACAAAAATAATTTTATGGTTGGGGGTCACCACAACATGAGCGACTGTATTAAAGGGTCACGGCATTAGGAAGGTTGAGAACTACTGGTCTAGTATATGTGCGGCGGTTCTCGCCTCTTCAAGGATCCTGTTCACGTCCTCAAGATGCATAAATTGAAAAGTATGCATCAACACTGGACAAGCAGGGCCCAAGGATACATCTACTGGACTTGTATCAATTCTAGCATTCCAGTCAGAGCAAATCAGAGCAATTTCATCCATGAAGTGGTGGCAAATTCTTCACAGCAGGCTGTTGCATGGCTAAAATTCTCTTTTAGCCCAGATTATAATAGATCCCTGATCCATTTGAAACAGTTCTATTGCATGGTTCTGTGATTACGTAACAATGGCAGCCAAAATATCCTTTTTGCTATAGGGCTTCTGATAGATTTTAGCCTGTTTTCAGTCAGACTTGCTCTGAGCTTTCTGCCAGTGTCACTCTAACTGCCATCTCTCTTGTTTCACTGCTGCCAGCTCCTCAGAAAACCAGAGGGCTGTCTCAGCTCCACTCCACGAGATGGGACATTTGGGAGCATTTGCATCCAACACCCTGATTATTTCCCTATTACAGCCATCAATCAGGGGTTCAACAGGATCACCTACCAGGGCAGCAGAAAACTCCCCAAGAGATATCAGGAATCCATCCAGATCCCTAAGCCTCCTACGGCAGCCCATCTTAATGGGTCCTCTACCCCACAAAGGCTCTGAGTCTCAGTAAGTCTAAAACTAAAACAGTAAGGATTTGACCATGGCAACAGAACAGTGGAAAGCTTCCCCATACTCATATCACCATCATTTCATCCTATACAGTAAACAAGGTCTAGAGTGTCACCAATAGTGTGAATAAGGCCAGATACCAATTGGGATAGACCCATAATTGTTGTTGTGAACATGAAGTCCTGAGTCACTGAAATCCTCCAGCATTACAAACCATGGAGACTTCTATATCACCTCCAGTATCAGCCTGGCTAGCTCAGGAAGTGATAGTGTTGAGCAGTGGGGTGGGTGGCATACCAATCCCCAATCTGTCCTGGCTGCCCACCTTCAAATAAATTTAGGAGGAGTCTCTCAACTATCCCAAAAGAAGACAATCTTTTTCTGTCCTTCTCTTTGTATTTTTGCCTTGAGTTTACTTGTGTATGGCTTGCATGTAAATTATTGCATATGCACTGACTAAGATTTTGAAGTCAGGATGTAGCCCTAATCTAAGTAGTATAAAACTTATACTTCTGTCATTAACACTGACTATATTGGCAGTTAAGTAAAATTAGCACATTTTTGCTAGGAGGTAATGGTAGACTTATTTGATGAATGGGAGGAGTTCCACTGAACTGGGAAAGAAGAGGCCCCAGTCTCCAATGCAGCAAACATGTGACCTTAAAACCAGATAGGCAGGGCCTAGTAACTCTCTGGTACTCTATTTTGTTGGTACAGAGGGCTGCAGTGGTAAATGGTAGAAACCTCTATTATAAACACTTGTTTGAATTAGGATTCATAACTTTTTACATGTCATAAATCAAGGATGGTCAGCAGCTGATGATTAGGGAGCTGCATTCGCCTCCAGGGAGACCTTGGAGGGGAGGAGTTGTGCTCCCACACCCATCCCACAATTAAACAACCTCTGGGGGTACTTTTGCCATGTTTTAGCCCCCTTGGGCCACTTGAGGCCCACGAGAGGGTAAGTCCCTTTCCTCCTCAGCGAAGGACACTCTTCTGGGCCTAAACTGGCCAGGGGAGGACAAGAAAGTGGCAAAAATGCCCCTAACACCCCCGAGAAGGCATTTGAGGGCATTTTTCAGTTGCTTTTTTAAAAAAAATCCTGGGGGCCCGAGAAATGGGGCCAGTATACAGCCCGCACTTTGCACATCCTTATTATAAATACACCACAAAGTACAACTGCCCATGCTTTTTTGTATGAACAGAGCATTTTAATACATATATTTTAAGAAATGTGTCTGAACTAGACTCCCAAGGTGAATACAAACATAATAATTGATAGTTTATATCACATCTGGAAAACAATTTAGGAAATAGTCCTACACTCCTATGAAGAGCTACTGACAGAACACTGAATCCTCTGTGGTAAATGTAGGAGGCTATCTCTCTTTGGAAGTATTTTTTAAAAAGAGGCACAGACTTCTGTCCCTACTTTTTCTTTGCCGCTGGTGCTCTAGACGGAGGGAAACATCCCCTAGTTTTAAGGATCTCCTAATCCCTGATGAGGGCACCTGTTAAGGCAAAAAATCATACGGTACTTCTCTGCCATTGTTGCATCTACACTGAATTGTCCAACACAGCTATCTTGAGTAGTTAGGGCCCTTTCGGGCAGGGTTCTAGGACATGTTGTAGCCTCTCAGCTCAAGATTCCTGAATGAAATGGATTATCTAGATTCACTTCAATTTGCCTTCATGGTCAGTTACAGGACAGAGTTGGGTTTGGTCACCTTGCTGGATGACAAACTCAAGCAACTAACAGGGGGAGCATGTCCCCACTGGTTATGCTGAACTTCTCAGTGACTTTTTGATACTACTGACCATACAACTCTAGCTACCTCTCTGTACTGGAACTTGGAGGAACTGTTTTACAGTGGCTCTATTCCTTCCTGGATGGGTGAACCCAGAAGATGATGCTGGGAGTCCTGTCTGACATCCTAGCCCCTGCTTGGTGATGTCCATCAGGGTTCTTTTTGCCCCCTCTCCTATGTAACATATATATGAAACCAGATAAGTACACATGAATCTTAATAATAAACATACCAAGAAACTATCTCAGTCCTAAACCAGTGTCTCCTGTCACTAATTGACTGGATGAAGGAAAACAAACTGAAGCTTAATCTTGATCAGATAAGAGGTGCTCCTGATCAGTTAGAAGGCAGATCAGGGAACAGGGATTCAACTTGTACTGGATGGGGTCACACTTCCTCTGAAATATGAGCGTTATAATTTGGGTGTATTCTTGAATTCATCCCTGAACCTGGAGCCTCCGTGACCAAGAGTGAGTTCACACAATTAAAACTTGTGCACCAGCTGCACCCAACCATACAGATGTCAGATCTGGCCACAGTAATACATGCCTTGATTATATCATGTCTGGATTATTGTAACACACTCTACATGGGGCTGCCTTTGGAAACTTTAGAAATTTCAGCAGCTGGATGACTGGGAGTCTTTACAGGGAGCATATAACTCTCAAGTCAAAATAGCTACCCATCTGTTTCTGGGGCACAACTGAAAGCACTGGTTATAATATATAAATTCCTAGATAGGTTAGGTTCTGACTGTCTGAAACCCCTAACTCCTCATATGAGTCTAGAGTTTTACATTATCTGGGGAGGGCTTTCTCTCTCTCTCGCTCTCTGTCACAACACCCTCCCAGGCTCATCTAGTAAGGACAAGAGAGAAGTCCTACTCAGTGCTTGGTCCAAGGCTACAGCAGTTCATTCTGAGAGAGACTTTGCTGGGCTTCTCTCTGCTCTCTTTTTGCTGGCAGGAAAAGACCTTATTTGAACAGGACTTCATCCTTAATTGGTTGGGGGTACAGGGACATGCAATAGGTCTGCTGTTCTTAATAGATTATAGATGTTTCATGCTTTTTAGCTGTTTCTTTAAATTAATGTCTTAAGTGTCTCAGCGCTTTTTAAAAAACTTTTCTGTTACGTACTATTTTAGCTATTTTGTTTTAACTTATATTTATAAGCCACTTTGGGTCCCATTTTGGGAGAAAGATGGGATCTAAATCAAATAAATAAATAAGTTACATTCTATGGAGCTGGTATACTTAATTCCTTCCCACTGCTGTCAATGGGTTGGAAGATAAAGAAGGAAAAAACAGGAAGAAAAACAAAAGCAGGAACAGGAAGAAAATCTTACCAGAAAGAAACTGGGATCATGTGCCACGTAATTTCTCTCAACTAAGACTATAAACTATTCATAAAAGCCAACAACATCAGCAACAAAATCAACACATCAAGATTAAGTAATGCCAAAAGTTTAAGAATATAAAGCTTTCAACTGGTGGCTAAAAGACAAAGTAGATGCTAGATGAATGTGTACAGGGAAAGTGTTGCATGGTCAAGACCCCACAACACAGCAGACTTTCTCTACAGCAGTTAGCTGCTTACCCTCCAAGAGATTCTAGAACAGGGCCTCAGATGATGATCTCAGTACACAGGTATGGTTATATAAGAGTAAACAGTTGTCATGCATTTCATATCCGGGCTCTGATTGATTAGAGTAGGCTGTTGGTACACTAGGTTGCATCCAGACACAAGAAGCAAAAAGAAAAGTATAGATTTTCCAGTATTAGTATGATTTTCCATAGGACAAGTACTGGTTAATAACTTGTTCACCATGTTTTGAGCAACTATAGTTTCTGAACATTCTTTACTATAGTGGACTACACAGGAAGCTGGCAGTAATCTGCCCTGGACATTAGATAGGTATGGACATTCATGACAAGATTCCAGTTGTCTAGAAGAGAATGCAATTCATGAAGTACAACAATTCATGAAGTACAAGTGACAATCAGAAAGTGGCTATTATTTTTAAACAGTCCCCTCCTTCATATATTATTTTTCCCAGTACTACAATTTGAGCCTCGTCTGTATTTTCAATCTATTCACGATCCCTATGTCAATGTAATCTGCCTAAAAATACATTTACCTAATGAAATTCTTGTTCAACCTTAAGAGGGAAGGGCAATCACTGACAGCAGGGGCTTTCAAAGACTGGAGCACCCCTCTTGATTCTTGAAGGCTTGGGGCTGCAGGTATGTTGTTCCCCTCAGAGGAAGGGTTGAGGCATGGTTCCCATGTTCTGACACTAGACCACTTAGCATGGTCCTGTGGAATTGTCCCCATAGTATTCTTGTATGGAAATTTACCCTATGGAAACACTTTTCTCCAGGTAAAGTTATTTCCCACTTCCTTGCCCCCTTCAGTTATACCTTGCCCCTCCAAACAACTACATGCTTTCCTATGCAGCCTTCCCCACATCTCTTCCCATGGTTGCTTCATTCTCCACAAACTTGAGTCACCACCATCACGCCAACTCCACCCCAGTCAGCATTAACCTCTTCTAGACAGTGCATTCAAGTATGTAAAAAGTGGATGTCTGTTACTCAGCACGTAAAGCATAGCCAGCTCCAACCCATCTAGGGTTAGAGATTTTCCAAGAAGGGTCTGAGTTGGATATGCACCACCTCACTTTTGAGACATCAGCAACAGCCTCTGGGGGGAAAAAAAACTAGAACAAAAGAAATCTTTATTTCATCCACTGATGATGATTATTCATACAGCTAGAAAACATATATTTGCTTTTTGTACTACATTCCACAATCCCCTAGTCAGCATACCTAGGAACTAGTTGAGAATTCTGGGAGATAATTCAAAAAACAATGGAAGTTTACAAGCTTTGGATATTCTCTACCACAAATGTTGACTCAGTCTGTATCTCCCACCTACTGGAACCCCAAAACCACACTTGCTAAGGCTACACTCATCTGAAACCTTCTCCCACAGATGCTACCAAGGATAGTCCCACCACTGGGGTACCAGCTGCCTTCTCTGCTCTTGTGCTACAGAGGGGCAAAGAACAAATAACAAGACAGAGAAGTTAACCAATCAGGGGCAAAGATGAGGAGTGAAAACTGAGGCAGTGTAGAAAAACAAGGCACTATGTGCAGCTCTTGATGTAGAGGAAGAAACCAAGTTACTGAAAGGTTAGAAGGCAAATACAGAGAAGAAAATGAGTGAGACAGAGGAAAAAAGAAGGAAGTGAGGTAGAGGAGAAAAAGTCATGAAAATATCTGCAGAAAAGGTCAACAGCAAAGAAGGTACTGTTGGTGAGTTGTGCAAAGTACCAAGCACTAAGTTTTGTCAATGCTTGTCTTCCTAGAAGCATAACCAGAACTTCATGCCCTTTATTTAGCCTATTTAACATGGACAGCTTTGCAATACAACAGGCCAGATAGATAAACACACACACAAATCATCTATCTCTATGGTGTGCAAAATTTTCAACAGAAACACGGTGTTTGAAAATTTTCCACTCCACATTTGTCTTCCACAAAGAAAACAAAAAGATTTCACATTGGTGTCAAGATATCCAAAATGATGTAATTTTGAAGAAAATGTCTACAAATGTGTAAAAATAACAGCAGATATGATCACTCCTATTTTTGGTGTTCTTGCTTTTCCATTATGATTCCACATAGACAGGGTCTTATTAACAATGGAACAAAGATTGGTTTTCACCACAATTCAGAGAATACAATTCCTCACTGACAAGTATGGCTTCCACAAAGAAATATTCAAATTACAGAAATACTTAGAGATTTGTTAACTATCTATCTATCTATCTATCTATCTATCTATCTATCTATCTTTACATTATCTTTTTTCCCCTAGGCAGACAATAATGACAAGCAGCCACTTGTTTATTTAAGCCACAGGATGTTAGTATAGTTTTTACTAGCAGTCTACTTGTCCAGTGAACTGTAATAATATGAAATGTAGGCTCTTATCCACAACTGATTGGGAAAAGGTCAAATAAACAAATTGGTTCATATTTTCAAGTAAGCATACATGAAACTGAGTTGTGCAATGCAACAGCATGTTTAAAAAGGAGCTGCTACTATTCTGTTGTCTATGCACTCTTCCTGACAAACTAGCTTGGCTCTTTAATGTAATAGACTGAGGTATTCATATTGTATGTGTGCTTGTTTGTGTGTATTTATATATATTCCACACATTCGTATGAAGAAATGCTCTCTCAACAACTAGGGTCTAAAATAATTTAAATTCAATTCAAGCAATGGACTTTAGCTTTATTATTTCTCTTACGTTATCAGTTAACCAGTTTAGCTACATGGATTTAGTTTTTATATTTGAATCTAAAAATAGCTGGATACTTCTTTGTTTAGCTTTAGAGTACCTTCAACACAATTCAGATTAAAATGTGGTTTTAAAAAATAAATTAGCAATTTTTTTTAAGATATGAGCTCTACAGCTTATTCTTCTCCATATTATTACTTGCTCTACTTGACATAGAGTTAATATAGGAATTTAGTTAATCTAATAATATTTTTGGCAGCTATATACAACAATACTACCATACTAGAAAATGTCAGAACATTTTGCAACAGATTGTTCGTGTAATAAATACGGATGTTAACAGAAGTGTTGTCTCTTTGAATATCAAACAAAGGAAAACAATTCAGTGTAAAATTACCTGACTTTCCCAGGCTGTTTAATAAACATTCTCAAAATCTTACTATTATCAAATTCCCAACACCTGTCCCAAAATCAGGATGCGTTTGTTACAATATTCCATAACTTTACAGTATTTGCTATAGCTAATTCTTATTCAGCATTTCTCTCATTGCATTAAGTTTTGTACTGTACTATATTGATTTATTTGTACCTTACCTTTTCCCCACAGCTGGAGTTAAAAACAGCTTACAAACTAAACTAAAAAGGATAAAAGAAAGTCCTCCCCTGCACCCTTGTACAGGTTATGAAACTCTTTGGAAGACCAGCTTCCAAAAGTATTATAGTATTTTTATAAAGTAGGTTTATTACTGTTGTCCAATGGTGCTTCCGGACAGATGGCTCCCGGTGATGTTAGCCAAAAGATACAATTGTTTCTACTGCAACTACAGTTGGCTCCCCAAGTTTGCAGGTACAACACTCATGGATTTGGTCATCTGCATGTAATTTTTAATTTATTTATTTAAAAAATTACTTTATTTGCCCCTGCTACAGAAAAAAAAGTTCTCTCTAGGAATCTCTAGGTCTTCCAGTGTGATTCTATGGTCAACTTCTGGCTGAAGCGGATCACAGAACTGTACTGGACAACCTAGAGATTCCTAGAGAAGTGTCCTCATGTAAGAAAAATACTGTTTGTGATTTTATTTTAATTCATGTTTTTCCCACTCTGTGGGGTCTTGCACTGCAACTCCCACAAAAGTAGGCAGTATGAACAAGAGCACCCTTATGTGGAAGCAAGTTGAGAATCCTTTTGAGACAGGCGGCAGCGCACAAATAAGCACCAATAATATCAGTTTAGCGCCTATACATATAGCACAATAAGGTATAAATATCTGCATCCCTCTGCCCATCCAAATTTAGTTCTTTCATAGCACAGTAAAGGCAAAGAAGGTGAATCTCAGAGGTATACTTGAATAAGTACTAAGACTGGAGTTTCTCAATTACCTGTACAAGAACTCAGGCACCAGCAAGCATATACAAGGCATAAACTTTCCCTTGTTTTGAGTGGGTTACCAGATGATATCCTAGAACTCCTCCATGATCTAGACAGCATTAAGGTCCTCTGATGCCAATCAGTCCCAGTATGGAAAACTGGCTGGAGCTTCTTCAGTCAGTCCTACAGCTGAGCAGGCTGGTTTCACTATCTGTGAGAGTTAGGGTAATTCTATATGAAATGAACCTGTCCCAACTGAGGCACTGTCCATCCCATGTTTTCCTCATTTGGGAAGGATGCAAGATGGGCAAAGCATTCAAAGTAATGCAATAAGAAGGGGATCCTTACTGTTATTTCCTGTCTCTGACTAGACGTAACTGTGAGGTTCAGATGAGAAACCTCAGTGAGCTAGTGGTTTCCCATCTGTGCCATACACACACACACACACACACACACACACACACACACAGGCATATATATTTATGTATGTATGTTTAGGAATGTTCTGTTCAGTTCAGGCAAGTGGGTTCAAGACTACAGCCTAATTCTGCTACTTAAATAAACTACCACATAATTTGATCAGTACATGTGTCTTGTTTGTAATCTAAAAAGAGATTTCAGTGCTTAATATTCTTCTAATACTGAATTAATCCCTTTCTTTGGCCAGGATCCCACAGAGTATATCTGCTGGCAGAACTGTTTCTGTCATCAGAATAAGGAGGGTGGTGATCTCCCCTCACAACTGCAGCTTCCTATGCAGCCTCATCCAGTTGGCTCTCAAGCCTTCAAGAACCAGTTTTCAAGTGGCATCAAGGTCTGCAGAGGAAGAGGGAAAACCTTCTATCAAGCTGCTGCTGATAGATTTAGGTCTGTTACCAAATCTTCAGAGATATGAAACTCAGTTTGAAGATAATTTTTAAAAGTATGATGTCATACTACAATGCACGCAAGGTTTCTTCATCTGAGCTTAAAGCTGATCTACATTATTTTTTAAAATTTTTTTTATTGATTATACAAGAAAAAGAACAAAAACACATGATTAACATAAAAATGAAAAAAGGAAAAATTACAAAAAAAGCTTACATTACTATTCCTTTTCAGATCCTTTATCATCATATGCTTATTCAACGTGTTGTACATCATATTGCTTATATTTTTGTTACATGTATCTAAATCTCATTCTCATTATACTCACTATTGTTATAATAATTTCATTCTTAAAAATCTGATCTACACTAACAGGCAATCTTCCTCTCATTCCCCTCTCTTTTGTTTTTCTCTTTATTATTTTTTAACTCAGGCACACAACCAAGGGAGATATGGTCTATGTGCAGCATCTGAATTATGGATTGTCCACTGAACCAAGGGTTTTCCACTGTAAAAAGATGTTGAATTTAGGTATTCTTCTATTAGCTCATGTGTTAGTTTTTTCTATTTTGAACAGACTGTAGTTTGTTGTATCTGAACCAAGTAAACTATGCTGTATTCAAAGACACAGCTGTGTCAGTTTGCACAGGATCTTGTAGCACTTTTGAGACTGAAAGAATGAAGTTTGTTGCATGAGCTTTCATAGATTCAGTCTACTTCATCAGATGCGTCATAAGTAATCTACAGTTTGCCCGGACCTACCTCCAAACTAGAACTGGAAAATGATTTGACAAGATGTTATGGAGGCCACAGTCTGTACTGCTACGGAAGCTGCGGTTTGCCCAATTCAGATCTTATAACACACTATGGATTGTTCAAAGCAGGAAATGAAGAAAAAGAAACAAAAATATGTGCGAGGAAAAGGAAAGGAAGAAGTAAACCTACATACCATTCATGATAGCTAAGTCACAGTTTGGATGATATAAATTAAGTGGCTACTTAACACAGTGAACTTTAATATTCTTATTCAGCCTTGGCCCACGCAATCATGATAATTGTCACAAAGCATATGAAACACTGAATCTTTTCTATAATATTCCACTGTGTTTATGAGATATAATGGTTCCAGTTACAAATTATGATCACCAGAATCTGGATGGAGATTTGAAGGTTCTTCTAGTATGTATCAGAATTTTAACAGTTGCTAAAGCTTTCAGTCCCTAGAACCATTCAATTTTTACCTACTTTATGACCTAAAGCATCAAGCTTAAGCTACCAGACTACCAAAAAACATTTCAGTCAATATCAGTTTCAAGTATACATATAATACAACACATTTATGATTAAGAACCAGGACCAAGATTCTAGACCCTGATGAAAAAAAACAGCCAAAGAAACAGTGGCTCAGCTGCACCTCTGATCTATATTATTCTAACAATATGGTCATGCAACATGAGCTGGTCTTTTCTGCTGAAAGCTGCCAAGGATACTTTGGCAATTATAGCCTCAAGTTTTTCTGCCAGCAAAATATTGCCAACACTGTGTGACATGATCTATGTCATAGATGGGCAGAACTGCCAACAGCTAAGGAGAACTATTAGTAGCTAGCACAGTGTGGCTTTGGTAATTACTAACATACTTTATACCCCTTCCTCTACACCCAGCCTAACACTTTCTCAAGAGTGACTTATACCAATCTGCAATACAAGGTCAATGTGTCAAGCAAAAGTATGTGAGGAAACATGTTGGTGTGAACATAAACAATAAAAACCTCATATGGAAGACAAACACAAGATAAATGATAATGGCTCATCTAACCATAATCCTAAATAGGTCTCCCAAAGCCCCACAGACAGGATAGAACAGCTTCTAACAGTAGTTAAATTCAGAATAATAATCACCATTCTAAACCTGTTCACAGAACAGTGATTAGAAGCTCAAAAAACACAACAAAACAACCCTTCATAAAATGATTGAAAAATGTTCCCTCCTTCACTTTAGATCTCAGAGTCTATTTCCTCTAGAACCATCGAATATTAGTACTACTGGTGGTTATAAGTGAACTGAACATGCACTGAAAAGAACATCTAAAAATATTTTAAGAGCTTCAGTGAGTTTATTGTGTCTTCATACTCACAAAACAAGTACTCACTATATCTGGTATCAGAATCCACGTGCTGGAGAAACCAGTAAAGTAGAAGAGCTGCTGAGAGTGACTTGTCCCTGGCACTGTGTGCCCGGGTTTACTTATACTAGATCTGTATATTCTTTTACTAAATTACTTCTTAACATTATGAAACATTTATGACATCCAGCACTCTAAATGTATTTGTGGCCACTAGCACCCAGTAATGTGTGAGGTAGCTAGATGAGATAATTTTCATTCTCCCATCATGGGCCTATAATTTCATGAAAATGTCAGTGGATCTTACTTGGCCAGGGATTTGTTGAAGGTCATACATGAATACAAATATCACAGGCACTTAAAATACTCTTTTTAGTACAAATACTTTATTTTTATCGAAACAGTGCAGTTTTTCTACTTGACCTTTTAAAGAGCATAAAAGTTTTTAGATGAGTAGCCATGTTAGTACCAACAACAAAGAATACTGAGACACTTTAAAGACTAATATACTTGTTACAGCATAAGTTTTAATGGATTGCTGTTCACTTTAACAGATAAATGAGATGTTCTATGGGGGAAAGCCTGTGAGCTGTGAGGCAGGAGGAATATGACATACAGAAAGTACAGACTGTGATAATTACATTTACAATGGCTGTTCACTAAACACGTGTAACAATATAGACATTCTTGCAATGCTGAGCTGATGTAGTGGGATTTTAAAAAACATTTTTGTCTGTATTCAAACCACAGAAGACAGAGTTGAAGGAGTTGCAAGGTATGGCAGCTACCACACTGGAAGATTATGTTATATGTACCATTGATGGGCTGTAGCGCCTTACCATATTTAGCATAGAAGAGGCTAGCCCCAATACAAAACAAAAAGAGACTCAACTTTGATATCAGAAATGACAATATTCAAAAATGTGGGGACATTTCAAGCAGCAGGCCATTGTTGCTGACTTTTAAAAACAGCATTCTTGAACAAAAGAATGTAAAAAAGAGATTTGTGTTAGAAAGCTTAATTATAGTTTCCATTATAACCTGTGACTTTAATAAAGCCTTTTTAAACACTACATTGGACTAAGCAGTTCATCACTGCAAGGATTTCTATGTTATAAGGCATCAACTGTTCCACTATTATGGTACTTAGCACTGTACTTTCTGCACTACAGTTGTTTCTGATATCATTGTTTACAGTTCCTCAACCACCCCATGTGTATGTTGCAATAGTAACTCAGAAAATACTCTGTGCATGTGATTAACTAGAACATAATCCATAAAAAAAAGACTGTACCACAATAAATCTTTTAGATGTTAAAGTCCCACAAGACTCTTTGATATTAAAAGTGAAGCAGGAATATTAGCCCTGGCACTGATTAAAACAGAAAGCATGCACATGAAGAAAACTGGATCTTGTGTTATAAAGTTGTAGCTGTAGCATATAATTATTTTATTCACAAATCAAAGAACCTTGGCTCATTACAGCATCTGTTGCACGAGAGCAGGATAACTGACGTGGCTAAACTATTTTTCAAAGATATCTCACGCCTTCTATAAGACTCCCCCCACAAGACACCACAATGAATAGCTCTTCCTTTAAACGTTTAGAATAGCTATTTAAATAGAACTTAGCGCACAATTCAACGCTGCTTTCTCTTTCTCTCCCTAGCAGCCTGTAGAGATTTACGCAAAAGCTCGCGCCCGGGCAGGCGGGCGCGCACACACACACCACACACAGGAACACTAACCACCGCCTCTTCCTTTTAGAAAGGGCTGACAATGCTGTACACCAAAAAACTCCCTCCTCTCAGCATTATCATTATTACCGAACGCGATTATCTTACGCACATCGAACGCCCCCCCCACGAAGGCTCAATGTGGGGCGGAGAGCACGAACGAAAACACACCAGAGACACACAGCCCCACAAGGAGGGAAAAGGAGTGACAGCGGCGGCGGCAGCCATGGCTTCAGCTGCAGCAACAGCAGTGACAGGCTGGGACCGAGGGGGCTTTGCTGGATGACAGCGTTCCTTCTCCTGACTGGCAGTCCCCGCACGAGAGCCCCCGACCCTCGAGCGACAGGGAGGGAAGGTGTGTCAGGGAGACCTGGGGCAGGGTCTTCCAGAAGGCACAGGGATTGCAGTGCCTCCATTACGAGGAAAGGCAGCGCAAGAAAGGGGGTGGGAAGGAAGGGGGAGTGTTCGCTCCCTCGCTCCTCAAATGTACACCCGAAGAAGCACGATGGGGACAGGCAGGCTCAAAAAAGGTCTAGCTCGGTTAGAGAGAAACCCAGACCACCACCGCCCCCCTCACGGGAAAGCAGAGAGAGGGGGTCACCCTTATTGGGGGGGAGGTTCTGTATGAAGACACGCGCACGCACACACACACGCACACACACACACGGAGGAGGAGGAGTGGTCGATGTCCCTCATGAGGTGCCTTCACCTCTACAGCAGAACAGGTTAGAAAGGCAGCCACATTTGCGGAAAGGAGAGAGCTTGACAGCCACGTATACATGACACAAGGCGGAGAGGACGGGGGAATCTCAGAGCAGCCGAAAAGCCATTACAGCCGCCGCTTTTCTTCCCACACCCTCGCCCCCCTCCCAGCCTCACCCCCATCCCCAAAAGGGGTGTCCGCGTAATTGTTGCTGCCTCTTCCTGCTCTGCTTCTTCTCCCCCCACCCCCGCCACCCAACCCGCCGAATCCGCGGTGCAGACACCGGAGGTTTCCTCTCCTTACCTTCCTCACAGCGGAAGGGAGTCGACTCCTCGCAAGCCGCGCTGTCCCTTTAGAAGAGAGCCGAATTCCTCAAGCCGCCGCCGCCACCCCGCGCTCCCTGCCAGTTAGCGGCGCCCCCGGGAGTCTCAACTCCGCTCCGACAGCCGCGGTAAAAGGACTCGGGTTCTGACGACACTCCTTCTTCCCTTCCCCTCGGCTCTGTCGCTCCCCTTTCCTTTGCCTCTGCTATGCGCCCCCTCCTCGCACCTCAACCCCGTCAGAATGTCGGTTTGTGAGTACGCGCTCGGATTGGCTGGAGTGCCACTCACGTGACCGCAGACGGGCTAGGGAAACGGGTAGGCACGCGTCGCCGCCGTGAACGTTAAAGGGAAGGGTGAGCGAGAAAGGCTCGAGGGAAGTGGGCTTGGGTCATAACTGCTGCCCCCCCCTCAGAATTACTGGGCGTTCGAGAGTAGAAATTTAACTTTTTCCCTTATAACGTGTACACGGAGACAAGATTGGAGAATGGGGAATAACGGGCCCTAACACGATTAGAGGGAGGAGACAGTGAGTGCCAGTGCGCAGGCGCAGCCGTCGTCTCATTTTCTTCTTGGGTGGTGCGGCTGGAACTTTCTGGAAACAGCGGCAGCGGTGGTTCGTTGCGGTTTACCCCACAGGCAGACAGAACGAAGAGAGTAGTGCGCGAACTTGGCTTCCTCGGGTGACTCGAATAGAAACCGAGACATCTTCGTCCCGGAGCCGCTCGTTGAGGTTACTCCCTTCCCGAGGGAAGGGCTTTCCGGCGACGGTGGCGCAGTGAGTTTTTAAATAAACACCCGAGTGCGCATGCGCTGCTGGTCTAAGGGGCTCCGCTGCATTCTAATAAAATCACGGGGGGGGGGAGAGCGGATTGAAGAGGGAGAAACGGATTCAAACGGAAAAGGATTCTTCGCCCTGGTGAAGACCGCAGCTAGGATTGGCAAAACAGCGCGCGTTGCAGGGGAGTCGTATCCTTGCTTTGGAAGTAATAGGAGCTAATTAAAATCACATAAGTATTAGGTGAGACATTTCCTAATGAAAAGAGGCAGCCTAAATGACATTAAAGTGACGGACAAGTTGGACTTTCAACATGACTTCAGGTTTAGAATTAAGTTGTTATTAGATGAAGATTTCAGTGCGATAACAGTTGTGGGTATATTCCTCTCCACCTATGCGGGTATTTAAAATACTGTATTCTAGAGCCTGTTAAGAAAACATCCATATGTGTCTAATTAAATTCAGTGTCAGATGGTTTGATACACTCAAATGACTATAGGAATCATAGTGCTTTTAGTTCATTATTTGAGTGTGATAATCTGGTTAACAAAGTAGTAGTAAAGACAGTTTGGAAGGGGAGTGCTTCTATCAGGTAAGCATTCTATAATTTAATTGGGGGGGGAATAATGAAATGATATTATTAGGAAGATAGGAGAAAGGAAGAGTGTGTGTTGTGGTGAGGTGGATGTGAAATGGGGTTTTCAAAGAATTCATTCAGCTGCTTAATTTGCTAAGATCAGAACATGGATTGAGAGGAGGAGAGTAAACTTAAGGATGGCATTTTCAGCTTAATTTTGGTAAGGACCTTATTGAAGGCATTAACTTAAATATAAATGGCAATTTAATATAAATGTAATTTTTAATTACATTGCCTTAAGATAGGTGAATTTGATTTTTTTTTTAATTTAGTAAAGGTTAACTAAACACAATACATTTTCTACTATCTTTCCTGTCACTGCCTTGGTCATCACAAACTGATCTTCTTTTGGTAAATTGGGTAACAATACTGTGAAGTAACTGTATTTCACACATGAAATGAAACCTAGTCTTAGTTGACACTTCATGTATTAGCTGATTAATGTGTGGACTTCAGAGGCTGTTTAGTGTACTCTTTATGTCATCTGAATTATGGGTAGTGCCATTACCATCCCTTTAAGTTGTAGGAAATGGCTGGGACTAGGAGTGAGAACAAAACCTGTTCTCATATATGAGGCACAACTTTCTGTGAAGATAGCATGTAAACATATCGAGTGTTCATCTTCATGAACTCAAATGTGGATGTCTTGAGACTTATAGCAAGATGCTCAAAGGTACGCTGTAAACCACCTTTCCTCAATGTGCCTCACAGTTATAGACTGTTTTGGTCTAGAAGTCCGATTAGTTCCAACTGGTATCATCAGTCACTGGGATGATAGGAGCATCATTTGGAGTTGCTTCAAACATTCTACCTAAGGCAGGGATGCTGAACCTATGGCCCTGGAGTTGAACTATTGAGTTTCCAGCCCTCTTCAGAATTAGCTGCGCTGGCCAGAGTTGATAGGCCTTGAATTCAAGCATCTGATGAGACTATGTTTTCCTCATCTCTAATTTAGGTGATCTGCAAGCAAAGACTTTCAGGATTCTACTGGTAGCTGGAATGTGATACCAAGTCTTTGACACTATAGTTAAATTAATTTGTAGCCCATCAACATTTATAGTACTCACAATATGTGGACAGTCTTACTTGTATGCTGACTTAAAGAAACTGCCCAGATCCAGGTAAAATCTGATGCAGCTTGTGTACTATACCTTTGTTAACATTGTGCTAACTCTGTACTATAAACTAGGCACTGGAGGCAGTGATATCTTTTGGTAACTCCAGTTAAGCATGTATTTTGATTGAAAATTGTTATCACCAATAATTGTCAATTTTTCCATATTTATTTTTTTAATTTAATTACCAATGATACTAGATCAGCTCCAGTTGTAATGATAGCATAGATTTCTAGGCATCAAGGTGATCCACTGGTTAGGATTCTTCTAACCATGTGTGAAAGATATACTCTTAATAAGTATCTTGTGTGGTACAGTGAAGAGATAAGTGTCCTTAATTGGGACACTGTGGTCTGTGGTAGGTCCTTAAGAGCAGTATTTGTTCTCCGTGTAAACCACCTCTGAGTATTCCTTGCCTAAGAAAACCCTATGAAATTCATGGGGTCACCATAAGTCAACAGGCAACTTGAAGACACATACAGACACGCACATCCAGAGTGTACCACAAGAAGGCACTCCCCCACTGAATGTGAATTTGTTCCCACTTTTTTTCTTTTTCCTTAATTTGTCACTTGTTCTGGAAGTTTATTTAGTTCTAGAACAAGTGCTCAAAATATGTTAAAAAACAACAACAGGTTAACTAAACAATCTGTTTTTCATATGATTAAAAAGTACAGATAAAATTAGAGGAAAAGTTCCCCTGAATCTTCTGATGACATGTTTTTTATTTTCCAAAAAGGAGCATCAAGACCTGTGATAACTGTCTATCGCAAAGTATTAACATGAAACATAGTTCTTTATCTCACAAAGCAAAACTGTGACTCAAGCTTTAAAAGGCACCCTGATTATTTAGTTTTAGAATCTGTGGACTTTGTGATATATGAATTCAGTTTGAATCATACTTTTTTGAAAGCATGCCACTTATTTATTAAAATAAATAATAAATAATAGTTGGATATTTTGCATTGTCTGGCTGTGAATAAGTACTTCTTGGCAAACAGTCAGCTAGTGTGGTATGGTGTTTAGAGGACAGTGTTACAGCAAGAGTTCTGGACCAGGATGGATCTAGGTTCAAATTTCAATTCGTCCTCAAACCTCACTGGATTACGTTGAGATGGTCACTCTCTGTTTAACCCACCTTGTTAATGAGGTAAAATTTGGAAGATAGACCTTGAATTCCTTTGGAGGAAAGTTTGGATATAAATATAACTAATTAAATAAAATCTGCATGTTGTCATAAGTTCCCCAGACAATCCACAAATAAAAGATGAAAAGTTCACTGACAGTTGTCCTGAGTAGTAAAATTCTAAGATCAGCAGTTTGTGAGACATTGGCTAGCAGTGATTGTAATTTACAGTGTTAATGTGACTGAAAGTTAGAAACCAATGCATACTAAAATTCTAAATTTAATTTTATTCAGGGTGATATCACTGTATGTTATTGTGCATATTTTTACTTCCAGGCAGTTGGCAGATCTATCTTTTTAGTATACTAGAGGTCTGAATATTGTAAGTCTGTACTTTAAATCCTGTAGTTGTTATCATTAACATTAAGTTAGTGACACTGAGCCACTGCTAAAACAGGATTAAGTACACTTGCTCTAAGGAATATAAACATCTGTCTAACCTCACAAGAGCTGCTTTAAAATGTTTTAAAAATAACTTTTCAGAGGATTGTGCAGAAGCAATCATGAAAGATAATCTCCCAAGTCCTATCTGTAGATTGCAATTCCACTTCAAGAGTACACTATGAATTGAGTAATTTACTGCAGTTTTCAAATTTGGTGAATTGAGATGTACTTATAGCAAGGATGTGGATTTTCTGGAGAAAAAAGTCCTCTAAATGTTAACTGATCTAGCACATTTGATTGAAATATTAAATTCAAATGCATTTAAAACTTTTTGGAAATTATGGTGTTGGAATATTTGTAGAACTGTAAATACAGCAGCGTATGCTTTCCTTATATATAACTAAAAATGACTATAGCTGGAAGAACACTCCCTAAAGAGACCTGTACATTGTAACTTCTTTTCTTGAGGTGGAACTGTGGTTGCTTCACTGATTATCAGTTTGATTTCAAGTTGAGAAAATCAGTACCACTAGTTCTGTTTCACTAAAGCATGTATGTGAGTCTGTGAACACAGGCAACTTACCATATTTTTCCTTCATTACTTGTACTTGCCATTGGTTGAGAAGCAACAGTTTGTGAAAGAAAAGCTTAGCAGCGCACTCATTTGTTAATCTGTTTTTGTGAGCACTTGGGTTTGACAGCACTTGTCTTAGAAGAGTAAGTAGGACTTCAAATACTGTTTAGCCCACTCAGGATGATTACAATAGCCCATGTGTATATAAGCACACAGAATATGGAATACTTTCCACAGAAAAACTAAACATCAGAAAATGTTTCACCCCACATAGAGATTACTAGAGAACACTTTAGAGTAACACATTTCTGATAACCCCATTAATGAGTGGGGTTTGCAGAAGGGCTAAGTAGTTTCACTATAAAAAAGTAGTTTCGGTTTCTAACAGGGTTTCCAAAATGTTTTACTTTGAGTGTGCATCCAGTGTTTGTTTACAACTTCCTAGTATATTCTGTCTACTCATTGTTGACAGCCTGATGAGTCACTCATATTCATATCAATGGCCTGAAGTCAAAAGTACAATGGTTGAGCTGAAAGTAATGCCTGTGTGCCATTTCTCTCTGAAACTATTAATCTAAATGGGGTACTTTTAAACCGCCAGATAGAATAATTCCTATATTGCATGACTGACATAATTTCTGTATTTCTATGTATTGCATAACCATGGATATAAACCAGAAACAAAGAGCAGTCAACATCTTGACCAAAGAAGGATGTACTGCTGCCAGCATCCACAGAAAGGTCAGAAATGTGTTATGGTGAGGTGACAGTTGATGGGAGTAATGTGTAAAGATGGATGATAAAAGTTAAAGAAGGTGAAACCAGTGTTGAAGACCATTGACATAGTGAAGGCCATCAACAGCAGTCACTGATGAAAACCAAAACAGGATGGAAGACATGATTTGTGCAATTCATGTATAATCTTTAGCAAAGAACTATTAATGTAAGATTTAAAAATGACAGAAGAGAACATCAAGCTTCCATGTCTGATGCATGACTCTCTACACTTCAGATTAAGGCAGTGGTTCCCAAACTTTGGTCCTGCAGGTGTTTGGAACTTCAGCTCCCAGAAGCCCCAGCCAGCTTGGCTAACAGGAATTCTGGGAGCTAATGTCCAAAACACCTGGAGGACCAAAGGTTGGGAACCACTGGATTAAAGCATCTAATTAGTGTATTTCAGGTAACAGTGCCTGAAAAGTGCAGCATAGCCAATTTAAGCAATTAAACAAAGTCATGATGGGAAGGAATCTGTTTGCAATGATCAGAAACTTTCTTTAACATAAGACCAAATTTTGGTGTTTTATGGAATGCCTGTAAGCTCAGCCCTGAAGCAGTACTTATTTTTAAGTCCTATGTCTCTACACTTAAGTGTGGTTTATAAAACCTGTACATTTTCTAGTAAGGTTAGTTACACTAAAAACTAGCAAGTGATGTTCACTCAACAGATCATGCTATTTTTTCATTGATAAATTCTGCCATTTTGGACTAGCAAATAGTATGAATGATGGAGCTGTCTAATTTGACAGTAATAATAATTGCATGTAATAAGAATATGCCAAACTGTATTGTGTAAATTAAATCAAGGATTAATCTTGCACTTCCTCCTTGAAACTAATACAACATCTGAGCCTAATGGCATACATTTTGCCAAATTTAAGAATCTTCTTTAAACAATGGATTTTGTTTTGTGTTGATGGCCCAGTGATTGTGTCCAACATTGCAGGTATTTCTCCCTTTGTGTACCAGTTACAGTTCTGCCATAGAAAATAACATAGCAGAGATGTTTACTTTCATTGGTCTAAACTTTTTAAAGTAACAAGATGCTAAATATGCCATCTGAAAAGCAATTTTGTCTTTGCTGATGTATGCTTCCGTGTTCTCTCTTCTCCTTCCCATTTTATTCACTTTCTGCATTTCTCATACACATATGTGTGTATATATGTATGAATAATTATCTGTAACTGTTTTGTTAACGTGCTATTTTTCCTCATTTCCACTTATACAATTGATGCAAACTGATTCTGGGGTTCATATGGATGACAGTGATTGGGGTTTAGAAACAATGACTACATTTTCTATTTGTTCAAAAACGATAAATTTTAATTACAATAAAACTTAAGTTTTAATTCCAAGTGACGCGTGTCTGATATCTGAACTGTCAGTAACTATTGTAAAGAAACATTCCAGATTTGTTGAAACAGAAGACTTGAGTTGTAATGTGTCCCCAGTTTAAACTTTATTTTTGAAGTAAGTTTTTTTTTTCCCAGTAGGAAAAGCAGTTCTAAAGGTCTGACCGAACTCCAAAGCCAGGTCCCTTAGGTGGTTCTGTTAGAGAAGTAAGGCCAGCAGCTGGCTCACAAGAGAAGCGTCCACTCCTGAAAAGGAAGTGAGCAATTCGCTGTTAAGCATTACTCAGTACTGCGCCACTCATTTAAAAAAAAATGAATAAAAGTTTGACTCATCCTCAAGCTGAGATTTTTATTCTTTTATACTTTTAGGTCAGTAATAGGAACTAGAAAATAAGAACCCATCTGCAGGTTTAAATCATCAACTATACTGAAAGAAACAGCATCTTTCCAAGTAACAGGAAGTGGTTAGGGCAAATGTTGCCTTGAATTTTTTAAAACTTCTGAGTCTCAGAAGAGTTAATCTGATCCACAATTCAGTACAGCAATTCAAGGCGCTTCTCTAAACTTTAGTGTATGTTTTCTGTCTGTGCAGCCAAGCTGCCTCGATGTTATAGGCTGGGCATAATTTTGAAACAGGGTAAGGAGGCTATAAGCCTGCCAAACAGAGGCTTCAGTAAACACAAGTTATACTTGGAGAGATAAAGACCATTCTTTGTAAGAAAAAGCCATTTATCTCACTGACATTTGGCATAATTCAAAGATGCTGTTCAAATTATCTGGGTGATTTTTAAAAAACCACCTCATTAACACACATCTTTCTGTTTCTTATGAGTTAGGACACAATCTCTTAACCTGCATTTTTGTAGGCAATCTTAGACTGGAACAGAACTGAAGCATTATGAGGGTTAAATCTTAAATTATTTTCCCCATATTTAGATGTGCTTAGAAGCTGCTGTGAGAAGAATCAGTAATAAGACTGGCTTGGTTTAGCAACAGTGTTTTCTTCATACGCTCCCAGAGTACTTGATATGCAGCAAAATAAAATACCTTGGTCCAGGTTTTGGAACTTTTCCAGCTTTCAGTTCATCAAGTATGTCTTCAATGTCTTTTGGTGTCAGATCTTCCTGTAAAATAAAATGTACCATTTCCGATATAAAAACAGCCATCTAGCATCTTAAAGAGATGTATTACGACAGAACATTTCAAGAACTAGAATCCATGAAAGCTTACGTCTTAATGAATTTGCTAGCATTTAAAGTGTTACAGAACTCTTTTTTACAACAGATTAAATTATAATTATTAAATAAATGATTCTTACAGTTAATACTATTCATGAGATAAAAAAATTACCACTGCAAAACAAAATTTGAGGGGTTGTCTACTGCCTTTGTCTTGTCATAAATATGAAATGGAAAGCTGAAGGTGATTCAGGCTTAAATTCTATTGTTAGTCTCAATTAAAGGTAAAGTGTATTCATTCAAGTGTTGATTTGCCATTTAGCATTCATTTTAATGGGTCTATTTTAGTTGGGAGCTGGAATTCATTTTAGATCTTAAAATTATATTGGCATCTGGGAAAATTCATGTATACTATAACTAAGAGTACCATCAATTCATAGAGTGAATATAAATTATATATATTTCATTCCTAAGAGCCAGTATGGTGTAGTGGTTTGAGCATTAGACAATGTCTCTGGACACCAGGTTTTGAATCCCTGCTCAGCCACAGAAACCCCCTAGGTGATGTTGGGCAAGTCTCTCTCTGCCTTGGAGGAAGGCAAAGGAATCCCCCCCCCCCACAGAACAGTCTTGCCAAGAAAACTCTGTGACAGGTTCATCTTGTGTGTGTATGTAGATTCGTGCCACCCATTGATTTATGGTGATCCCATTAATTTCACAGGGTTTTAAGACAAGGAATACTCAGAGATGGTTTTGCTAGTTCTGTCCTCGGAAGTGTAACCTACAGCACCTGGTAGTCATTGGCGGTCTCTCATCCAAATACTAACCAAGGCTCACTCTGCTTAACTTCCAAGATCAGATGGGGTCTAGTGCCTTCAGGATATTCAGGCCACCTAGGGTCACTATAAGTCAGAAATGACTTGAAAGCACAGAACAGCAAAAACATACTCTGTTCCTGTAATTATTATTTTAAAGCTTACAAAATATTTTGTGTAAAAATACAAAATATGAGATGTTTTGGCATGAAACCCCAGCTTTAGTCACAAGCTTAAATGCATAATATATAGAAAACAGTGCTGAAATGCTGCACCTGCAAACCATAAGAACAGCTAACAGTTATTACCTGTATCCAAACAACCAATTCAGTCCTGCTGATATACAGCATAGCTTGTTTTGACAGTGATGTCAGGTTTCGTTTGTTAGTGAATACTACCTCCTTGATCTTTCTTCTTTGGAGGCTACATTTAGTACCTAGCACAGCGACCTTAAAGAAGAACTGTTGCACTGTTCAGCCCCTTTCAGTAATGATCTTAGCTCTTAAGAATACAGAGTAAGAACAATTAAGTATGGTACATTAAAATTATCACAAAAGGAGACCCATGTTAAAGCAGAGACACCTATTTTTATGGAAGCATTTGCATTTGCATTTTCTGCGGGCTCCAGATATCATGCAGCAATAATTCACCATATATTTATGTTATGCAACCAACTTGTACTTACATAGTAGTTATCATTTATTTGTACCATTGGTGCGTTTACACAAGCTCCCAAGCATTCCACTTCAGTTAGAGTGAAAAGTTTGTCAGATGTTGTTTCCCCAACTTTTATACCTGTGGAAAGAGAAACTAGTTTAAATTATAATAAAGCAAAAAACCGAACCAGTAGCAATCAAAGCTACAACATAATTCTTCATAGCCATTTGACCCAATTCAGATAAGGACAAAATATATACCGTATACAAGTTCATACCCCAACTGGACACTGTATAGACAAATACACTATGTTTCTGCTGTCTGAGCTAGCAACTGGAACTCCATTCATTTACCAGACTCTAGAGCAGTGGTTCTCAACCTTCCTAATGCCGCAACCCATTAACACAGTTCCTCATGTTGTGGTGACCCCCAACCATAAAAATTATTTATTATTTACAATGCCCCCCCGGGCAAAGGCTGCCTCACCGGCCAGGAACGGGCAGGCAGGCGGGGGAGAGGAGCCACGCATCTCCCCCAGGAAAAAACTCCGAGAACCCCCCCGGCTCTGCTTCTGCTTCGCTCTCGTTTCTGCTGGGGGGGCAGTGTGGGGAAAGTTTCAGAGTGTCGACCCTGGCTGGGGGGGAGGAATCCCAGTGCCTTTGTCTTTTGCGCCAGGCGCAGCTCACCCCCCCAAAAAAGCGCCACCTTGTGGCCCCCCGGCCCTTCCGCAGCACTCCCCTCCGTGCTGCTAACAGCGATGTTACCAGAAAACACAAATCTAGGCAACTCCACTGGAATCTCCATGCCGCCCACCCCTGCTGGGCCAGCCTCTCCCAGGTCACCAGGGGACATTTCACACCACCCAATTATAGTGCTTATTATCCCACTTACACTGTCATGGCAGCATCCTATGGAATCCCGAGTTTTACAGTTTAGGGAGGGGTATTTACAATTCTCAGCCAGATCCCTCCAGTGCTCCACCAAACTACAGTGGCAGTTAAAGTGGAGTCACAATGCTACAACTGTGGGCTCTCTATTGTTTCCCTACTGGGTGTGACAACAACCACAATGCAGAGGCAGTCACAAGCCAGTTAAGGAACTGGATGCTTTTAGGGTTTTCTCTCCCCCGTTTCCTTAATGGGCAGTGTATATAAGGGCTAAATATTGCTGACATCAGTAGTACTCCCCTTCTTTCCGCCTTGCTTTCTCCAACCTAGCACAGCGCTCTTTGCTTGGGCGTGCCACATACAATGGCGTCAGGATCAACCTATCAGCCCGTTCCCTCAGCTGCCGCCCCCTCCCGCGTCATTCTGCAAATCCTTCAAAGACCTGGAATCCCTCCCCACGTCAAAATCGCTGAGAGGAAGGGAAAAGTGGCTGTCCCCCCACCACACTGTCCGGAGGGTCATCCACACTGATTTATTTTTCATCCTACGAACGGGATATTGCTCCCACTCCCTGGCCCCAACGCCAGGCTGTGGCGCTACATCCTGGCCACAACTAACCCGGTACCTCCCTGGATGTGGGGAGAAGGGGTTGATCAAGGTGGGAAGAAGGGAGGCAACCCTGGAATCGCAAAAGGCAGCCCCACATGGCAAAGAGAACCTGGCGGCAGAAAGAAGGAAGAGAACTCCAAACGCTCTTCAAGGCAGAGAAGGAAAAGGAGAAAAGGGGTGGTAGTCAGCGGGACAAATCCCCATCCTGGGTTCGTTTAATATCCCTCACAGGCTTTGGAATGGGGTTGGGTTTTTTTTTACTTCCCCCGTTCTTTTATTGCTCGAATGAACGTGTGACACAAGGCCGAGGACGCACCGTCAGCCTTGCTTCTCTCCGCGAGAAAGCCGCGGGCGGCAGCCGAGGATGGCGGAGCAGGGGTGAGAGAAGCCCTTGGAGCTGTCTCATTCCTTCTCCATACCCGGGAACAAGAGTCTGGGGACGCCCACCAGAGTCAGCGGGTTGGGCTGGGGGTGAGAAGCCTCAGGAAGGGTCCAAGAGGAAGGCATGAGAGGACGGCCGGATAGGGAGAAGGCATGAGGAGGCCCTGCTATACTGCCAGAACCCACAGGATCCGGCCCGGCACTGGACGTGATGGCCTTACCCGCCGCGGTGCTCGTTGTCCATCCACTTCTTCTGCCTGACCGGCCGCAAGGGGATGTTATTGGTCATGGCTGTGGCGGCCACCAAGCCAAGCGCAGGCAGGGAGAACACGGGGGGGGGGTCGGCTTTCCACCAGCCAAATCCAGCCTGGGTGGCTGATGCTGCCTCGTTTACTCCTTGGCCCAGCCTCTCTGTGCTCCTGTGACGGCGGTGGCAGCAGCGCCAAGGAGGACCGGGCTGGGCGGCGACGCGCAGGTAACATGGAGGACGTTCACGCCGCTGCCAGTTCGTCTCCCCCTCCCTTCGTGTAGCCCACCCATTGGGCGGTATTAAGGTCCTCACTCCACCTCTTGGGCAATGCTGCCGTTACCGCAGACTTCTCCATCATGTGCTACGACGTGGAGCCCCCCTCCCTGCCTGCTATTTGCCTGCTCACACGAATTCCTGCCTCATAGTGACACGCAAACCCCCCCCACTTTCCTCTCTTTCCCGCCAATGCCACCCCACCTTCGTTTCCTCAGGCAAGGCGGCCTGCAGTGCAGTGCAGCCTAGGAGCTTCCACAGTGCAGCCTGGGAGCTGTAGGCTGCGCTGGGGGAGGAAGGGGCGGGGCGGTCGCGCGACCAGGAAGCCAGCTGCAGGACAAAGGAGCAGCGAAGAGAGCGCCTCGCACAAGAACCTCGGCACCCCCACCTCCGCGATAAGGTAACGTGCGGAAAAGGCCCAGGAGTGGTGGTGCGCAAGCGCCAAAGGGGACAGGAAGATGCGAGCGCGTGGCTCGCGCTTGCGCACCACCAGCGAGGAGGGAATCGAGCCTAAGACCATAGGAAATACATATTTTCCGATGGTCTAAGGCAACCCCTGTGAAAGGGTCATGCAACCCCCAGGTTGAGAACTGCTGCTCTAGAGGGACAGACCTGGCTGCTACCAAGGGCTGAGGAATCTAGCTTTACTGTGCACACACTGTTAGATTAAAAATCCTTATAATTAAGGAAGACAAATATCTGAACATACCTTTGGAGATGCTATGGAGGGAACCCATATGATTTGCTATTAATTTTAAAGAAAGGGAATTTAAGATAGTGCTATATTGTGATTGTACCATTTTAACAGCTTTTTGTTATTTTTAATTCTATGTTTTAAATTGTTTTCCTATTGTTTATAGTCTGTTTTTAGCTGTACACTCATTTAATTTGTAAGCCACCTTGAGTCCCAGTACTGGGAAAAAGGCAAGATTCCAATTAAATTTAATGATAATATCAGCTGAAATTAATAATTAGTCTACTATGAGTACATACTGGCATGCTGTCATGGTATCATGTGGCCACTATAATGTGTTTAGTACAGTTTTTATGACTGAAAGAGCCATGTAGGTTGCTGTATGATGTGATGATACATTATGGGATTGAAAGATTATCTGCTTTTTAATATGATGGGAAGATAGAAAGAAAGCATGTAGCTTTTAAGACTTGATCCTCTGCTCCTTCTCGGGGAAGACAATTCTTGCCATAGTGATCCATTTAACCTATTTCATTGCGTTCTGTGTGGGACTGTCTGTGAAAAACATTCAGAAACTACAGCTAATACAAATACAGCAGTCAGGCACTGTTTTAGAGATATCACCGGATGTAAACTAGCTACACTGGTATTCATTCTATTTCTGAATGTAGCTCAGGGTGCTGATTTGACCTATACAACCCTTGTTGGCAGAATATCTGAAAGTTCACATCCTCTCATATGTGCCTGCCTGCAATCTGCAGCCTCCATTAGAAATCTTTTTTATGTCTCACCATACTCTCCCTTTATCTTTTCCTTTTCTTTTAAAAATATAAATAATGTCCAAACACAGAGGCTAGCTGGGTGCTACAAATGATCACTGCTTTTCTGTAGCAATTCTCTCTATTGTGAAAATCTCTTCCAAGAAGCTGGATCGGCTCCATCCCTAGCAAGTTCCAGACAGCCAGTAAAAGTAGCATTGTTACTCTTTGATGGATTTGAATATCTTTGTTTGTTTTAAAGAACACTGTATTTTCAGTTGTGTTAATGCTGTGATTTTATTAATCATTTAAGCTTTATATTGCTTTAAGTATCCTTGTAGGCAATAAAGCAATACGCAAGTCACAATCTTGTATAATTGCTCTATCTTAAATATGCTAGCATAGGCAATGGTGTTGGCATGGCAGCAGGAGGAAAAAAGCCACAGGTGCAGCAGCAGTAAGGGAAAGCAAACAAAGCAGCTATACAGAGGGAAAAGCTGTTGGCTCAAACCAGACTATTTTCCCAGTGCCTGCTGTGTGTGCATTACAATCTAGATGCTCTAGAAAACTTGGCTGTCCTGTGGCACAGGTGACTCTCCAAGGAAGCCTTTCCAGAACTCTGAATCCTCCCCTGCCACCACAGACTTGTACTAGAGAAAAAGGGCTGCTTAGACCCATGAGCATTCCTCTTACAATGACTACTTTGTCTACCTTCCCTTGCCACCCTGTGTGACCCTGGTAAAATTCAAAGTGTAATGGGCTGTTATATAAGCGTACTGGGGTTATAAATATCATTAATAATACTACTACTAAATAATCAGCAGCAATGGGCCTAGATATAGAAAAAACAGCATTAAAGTATTACAGGATGGAAATGAGGAAACTGAGACATAAGGAAGAAAGGGATGGACCCTGAGGTGTACATACACACCTGCTATCCAATGGATCTACTCTTACACTCTTACTTACAATGTTTTCAAGATCTATGCAGATTAATTTAATATACTTAAAGCAGGTTTTTGTGTGTGGATAAATTTCTACATTTCAGTTTGGTTCCAAACTGAGCATATTTACTTGAATCATACCAAACTGGCTTTGCTTTATTTTACCATCCAGGAGGAAAAATGTGTAGCTGGAAGAAGAAAAAATAATGATTTCTATTTAAAAAATTGTACTAGGAAACAGTTGTAATTGTAAATTCTCTGCCAAGGAAGCAAGACTTATGCTTAAGAATGGAAAATGTTTCACCTCAGTATGTCTTTCAGGAGACATCTCTCAATACTATAGTACATTTGCTTCTGTACACACGAGTTGATAGTTTCTGTGCCAAAATTATTGTGCATAGTTTCCATTTTTAAAATTGCTTCTACTGATAGATTGTATCAAATCAATTTGCAGTTAGTCCCCACTACAGCATATGCAGCTCTCCAGTTTGTTTGTTTTTTCAATTTCTCTGGACATGCCTTTGCTCAAGTGGCAACCTTTATTGCTTTGAATGCCTTCCATATCCTACTGAATTTTCAAGCAACTGGCTTTTTTTTCAGACCTTTGCTTCTTCTATCTTTCGCAGGTTGTATGGCCATCATTCCTCTTGAATCAGAGCACCAGAGCCTTTGGCAGGCAATGACCCCTTTGTCCCCTTTACCTCTGTAAGATATTAGGGTAGGTTAGTCACTGATGGACAGACTTCACTACCCTCATAGTTCATCTTTCAGTTTACAGTGTAAACTGGTTTAAATATGACAAGGCAATAGAGTATGAATTTTCTGCAGAGTACAGAGACAATACACTTTGGATCGTACCAAGCTTCTTCTGAATGGCTTCTAATATGCTATCTGAGTCTTGCAGCATGCATGGTGTGGTGGTGCAGATCTGAATATGGTACTTTCCAACAGGTTTACGATTATACATTGTATAAAAGGTTGCTACTTCATAAACTCTCATGGGAGGCATCTTTAGAATTTCAGCAACCTAAAATAGTGAGAGAAGACCACTTTGTTATTTCGGTACAAAAACAATTTCAGCAGTTACTAAGGGATACTTTTCAATATTGTTTATAATGACAGCTATATTTTGAATCTTCTTAATGTATAGAATTTTTTACAGAATGAAAACTAACTACCACTTAGGTACTGTCAAGCACAAACAGCTAGTTTAATGTAAAACATATACTTATTTGCACTGGTACCATTTAAAAACATCTTGTAAGTGCTAGGTTTAAGAACTACTAAAAGCATTTGCAACTTATGATTCAGTTCAGATACACAATCTAAGTGTATACGGTTATAATGCTAAATGCACTGTTTCCAGAGTTGTATTAGGATATCAGCAAAGGGAATGTGTATGGGAGGAGTAGTCAGTGTATTTTTGTTCAGACTCAAAAGCCTGCTTAGAAAACATATACACCATATTAATCAAAAATTTTAAAAAACCCCAGAAACTTCTTTTTAAAAATCAGTGAGGTTAAAAAAAATGACAACATAATAATATGAACTGCATAATATTATCAAATGGAAATTCTACTAAGAAACTGTTATTGGAGGTGCTTTTCTTAGTAGATGGAAAAAATCATGGGAGGAAATAAAGATAGTAATGTACCTTATTCATAGCTGAAATAGGTAGCCATCCGTGCTGTCTTTGGGCTAGATCCAGGACTGGAATAACTGCTGCAGATCTGTGTCCCTCTGGGTAGTTGTTCACTATTGCCTCAATCCGCTATTAAGGAAATATATATGTATATGTATATATTACAACTTCCAAAACTTTCTTGTTGCAATGGAAATTTAGTGTCTCATCCATCATGACATACCTTATAGTTTTCAGGTGTAAAATCAAAAGGGGTGCTTGGATTGTTTTCAGGAGTGTCCCTGTGCTGTACAGACAAACAAACAAACATCTGGAACTTGTATCTAGCAAAGTATTATCATGTAGTCAGTTGTGTAGAAGAGGACACATGCAAAATATCATGCAGGCAAGATCGATTTTAAAAATTACTCTGCTCACCTATTACAGGTGCAAGAGGCACATTTCCTATATATCTGATTAGCCATTCAAATGGGATTGAAGTGAAATATTACTTCCTGCAGTTTAATCACAGATTCAACACACATAGCATGTATTTAAAGGACAAACAGCAAATAGTTTAAGATACTATGGCTTCAATTCTGCATAGTTATTAGGCAGGTATAATCCAATGAATCAGCAAACTGCAGCATTTGTATGCTGGGCTGTAAACTTAAGAACTCCAAACAGGTTGCAAGGTTGCACAGTAGTCTAAAATATACAAATTTATACCCAAACAAATACTGTCATTTGACTGAATATTATTTGCTTCTTACCGGATATTCCTTGAAGTCAAGAATGCTACCGTGTAGTTCACAACTTTTATTTTTAAAATGTGTTATGCTGTCACTGATCACAAAGACTGCTTGCAGTCAGGGCAAGCCTAGCAATGAGGAAAAGGTGCTCCTACTGCAAATCTGGTATTAACAGCAAACATTGGCTTTTCTGTCATTGTCTTTGCTTCCATATAACTGGCACTAGATGGAGTTAAGGATTACTACAGAATACTGAATCACTTAATGGTGGCTTATATTCAGCATTTTCTTTTACCAGCAGCAGCACTTCTCGGTGGGAGTAGGGTAAGCTGCTCAGCACACTCTAGGCAGTTGGATAGGGGAAGGAATCCTCCTACAGACCTGAGCACCATTTTCTATATTGTTCAAGAGCACCTTGCAAACCTCCACAGCAGATGGAGCAAAGAACACCCATTTCTTTGCACTGCTAGTGAAAATGATCTGGTAGATCACAATCTTTCTGTGGACAGAGGGAACCCTTCTATCAACAGAATGCAGATTCTGGACAGAACACTTTGCCTATATTGATATCTGGATCAGAGGAAATGTGTGAAGTACTGCCATGCCCATTGTCAAAACCAGAATCAATACAGGCAATAGCTTCTAGACACATGTACTGGAATCAGAGTAGACACTCAAATGGCTTTCCCCCATTTGACATATGTCATGATGTAAATAATTATAAACCAAATTTTGTAGCACTTCCATTAAAACTACACTAGTGGATCAGAATGGTCAGGGTAGTGCTTCCACGTTTATACACTGCTACCACCTTCTACAGATTATCCACTTTCTTTAGTTATGAAAAATTAATAACAAAAGAGAAATCTTCAACATTAATTTCCTACTAAGAAATGTAGCATGAAAAGTGGGCTTAGGCTGGTTGCTGAAAGTGTGTTTGCCATCAGCCTTGCCAAACAACGCTGATAGACTTCTCTGATTCACACCAACTCTTGGAAGCCTTGGTACAATTCTGATCCCAACAGCAAAGCAGTTACTATCAAAGTACTATTCATTGTTATTCTTTTAAATCAAACCAAATAAGTAAATCTGTGTGTACAAATTCATAAAGCAAAGATTTATACTTGCAAACTTGCTACTTAACATCCCAATTAATAGATTTGTAATGCTAACAGCCAACTACATTGAGGAAGAAAGTACTAGATAATGGGTCTGCTTTGCCGGCTGTTGGGTAATTTCTTTTCAACCACTTTTAATCATTTTAGGGGTGTTTTAGTGATTCAAAGGGGGTTGGTTTATTTAATTTGAAAATCACTATTTTATCTGTATATATTGTATATATTGTCTTGTATCTTATATTTTATATTTATATTACTTGTTGATGTGTTTCCTTGTTCCTGCTGCTGCTGCTTTCGTTCTTTTTATGTTTCGGGTTTTGTTCCCTCATTTTAATTGATTGATATAGTCTGCAGACTGATTCAATAAAAATTCTGACATCCAGATTTGTAACGCTAACAGCCAACTACACAGAAATAATTAGGGCTTTTAGATTCATCTGCGGTCACTGAAATAGTCTTGTAAGCGTAACCTCACCTCCACAAGTATCAATATACAACACTTTTAAAACAAGGGGGAAATCACAGTGTAGCCCTATTTTTACTTTAAAATTTAGCAATACTATTGTGTAAGGACAAAAGCAAAGATCCAACTTGGTATCTACACTGACAGGAGCCAGATCCTTGAAGACAAGTTCAGACATAGACATGCACCTCTAATACCTGCTTTATAGGGCTGTTTGGAAGACCTTTCAGAGCAGGGTTTGGGATGGCACACTTCAGTGGGAAGAAACAGCAATCGGTTCACAGGGGCTACATGGAACAGGAAATCACTTTTCCCTTGATTCTCTAAAAAGTCACTTTCCATCAGCAGAAGGATCTTGACCATATTATTTGCAATTAAATGACTTGTAAATAAAAGACAGATTTCTCAGTTTTCTCAGTTTTCAGTTACATCTGCTTTGGTCATATAAACAAATTACTTACCACAAACAAAGCACTGCCGCCACGTGCAACTGTTGTATGAAGACAGCGAACCTGTGCCACCTATAAATCACAAGATAAGACCATTTATTTTTTCTTTTGCTGCTAACAGGTTCGATCCAGCCTTAGTTGTACATAGAGTAGATCCACTGAGACCACTAAAATGTTAGTGACTAATAAGTTCAGTTGATTTCCAGTGGGTCAGCTCTTAACTATGCTGGAATCCAAACTTGCACATGCAACGTAATCAAAAAGAGAAGCATAGTAGACAATAAATATTTCCAGGGAAATCTTTAACCCTGCTTTCCAAATTTGTTTATTCCCTTTTCACTCCTAAACTGCTTATATGTATGACTCAGGAGAGAATCTCAGGAAAATTGGGGCTGAGGAAGATGAGGTGTATCAGTATAGCTTCTAATTCCTTTGGAGTACCTACCATCCAACATATATCTTGACCCTCCCATGCTTACTTGTGAATCAGTATGGAAGTACATGGTTGGATTAAGATGTGTTTATCTTGATAAACCTGTCAAAAGCTTATAAATATATTATGAAGCAAGGCTGACCCAAGACATTTTGCTGATAGTTTGCAGAGCAGCATGATATCCTGGCTCTCAAAATCAAGGTCTATAGTATTGTAAGCTTGTTACACTACAGTATTTTGTCACCCAAGGCAGAAAATCTCACTAGTCTATCCCTGCTTCTTTTCAGTAAATTACAATAACATTTTGAATAACTAATAATTTACTGCCCTTCCAAGCCACTCAAAATCTACTGCATGAAGTGACCAACCTACTGCCTAACAAGGCCATCCCAGTGTAAAAAGAGCAGTAACCCATCCAAATTGAAATTCCAAAGACTTTCAACCACTACAAAACATGGGTTATCACTGTGGATTGACTGACTGTTTTCTAAATTTCTGTCTTACTCTGGAATGTCAGAATGGGACTGAAAATAGCTCCATTTCTCTTCAAGCTTTTCCGCCTCCTGAAACTATGGAACTCAGGTTGGGATACTGGAGGTAAAAATACCTCAGAACCTATAGAAGTAATCTCTACTGGCTTTAGAAACAATTTAGGCAACCAAATCCATTAATCTCTACAGGGGCATTAAGGCTTCCTGCTCATCACTATATAACTGTATGATCAGAGACTGCAGGATTCTAGTCACTGTGAATACTATTAACTCAGAAACATCAAGTGTTCATTTATCAGAAAAGACAAAAAAATCCCACAAATTTATTTATACCATGCTTAATTAAACTAGGCAATTCATTACTGTAGGATGTGGTTATGATTACTCATCATAAATTGTCTTCTAGAATGAGTGCTAGCATGCCAATGAACCCCCGTTACTAGAGCACAACAGTGGGGGAGGGCTTGTTTGTGATCCTCTCAGAGACAACTGCTTGGCGACCTCAAGAAAAAGGGATGCTGGGTCAGACAGGCCTTTGGTTTAATCCATAAGCATTCTTAAGTTCTTATTAATAGTATTTTAATTTAAGCAGAACACTATCTTGTATTACACTGTATTTATTCATACAACTTAGTTCATATAATTTAACTCATAGAGGTTTAACAATAGAAAAATACTAAGGTTATTTCTGTCATGCATATACAAATCTACATAAACACAGAATTATTAATGGTCCAGTACAATGATAAATTTTCCATGTTAGACACTGGAAAAAAATAAGAACATACATGCACACAAAATATGACAGTAAGAATTGCTAAATTCCTAATAAGTTTCAAACTTATATCAAGGAAATATTTTCATTTCTTCATGAAAACTGCTAAAAAAAACCCCACCTTGTTGCAGTTAGCTTAAGCAAACTCTGCTCACAGTAACTTTTCACAGAAAATTATACACACAAAATAGATTATTGCCTAGGGTTCTTTTAATTATTTATATGCTTTAATTGTTTAAAATTGTTTTTTATGTTTTAATTTATTGTTGGAAGCCTCCCTGGGTCCCAGTCCAGGAGAAAGGTGGCATATAAATATAATAAATAAACAAAATAAATAAATACAGAAATAAAAATAAAGATATATTCTGAAAGCTTTGGAAATTCAGGAACCCTTACAGCTTGCTTATGTGCTGTGGGGCTTATTATTATAGCTGCCTTTTGCTTGAAATTAGGAACACCGATTTCCATGCTACAGTCATCAGAGAGAAATTTGCAGGGCTCCCCACCTATATCTAAAAGATTTATTTACTTAAAAAAGCCAAAGTGACACAATAGTTAATGCTATTTCAGGCACAGGCGTCACCCTATTTAGTAGCACCCTACTTAGTAGTACTTGGGGTTCTGAAGGATTTCACAGCCCTCATTCTTTTTGTATCTCTTGCCCAGGTTGTCTTAGAAGAAGAAAAAGTATGACTACTGATTTCTTAATCAACTATATTTAGTCTGAAACAAAGAGGTTTTTTGTAAAAGATGTGAAAAATAGAAGTGAACAGACTGTGACTTCTCACCCACTAATGCAGAGTATTTGCAGGTATCAATTCAATATACTACCCTTCCTGAAATGTGATCAATAGGGATAAAATGCACTGAAGAGTACAGCCATCCAATCTCCCCAGAAGTTCCCACAAAGATGTGACCTTAAGAGTTCCCAAAAATAAAATAGTAATAATAATATCATCATCATCAGTGGCCCTTCTTTTCCAATGATGACAGGAAACCCCACTGTTTCTGAGTAACCTTTTAAAGCTTCTGATCTACACAAACAACTCAGGAACTGATAAGAGATTCTTTAGGTAGACTGAACTCTTAAGGATTTTCCATATCCATGACTCTCTTCATTATCTCAGAAGCATAAGTAAACATTTATAAAGAAAAACGGATACAAGTATTTCAAAATGAAAACAAATTATTCCAAAAAGATGTCAGAAAAAGGCAGAAAACAACACAAAAAATATGACAGTCTTATAGACTCACTCAGAAACCAGTGCTAGGTTTAGAGCTCCAATAACTGTTCTTAAGAACACTAATACTGCAATCGGTCATCACTGAAACTGTTTCCTACAGGATAGATTTTCAAAACATATTAGCCAGTTTTAAGTTGCTGAAGCCCTGTTTATGTATCATTTATCATTTAATATGACATTTAGTGTCCTAATTTTAAACCTATTTTATTAAACTATTTCAACGATTTAGCAGAATTTATTTCTAAATTATGTCTTTAGACTGGCATTTTATACCACAGGCACAAAGGAAAAAGTACATACTTTCAATTTTTTTTCTAAACAAAGATCACTTGCACTCCAAAAACAGTAAAAAGGTTCAGCTGTCCCATAGACACATTCAAAAAAACCTGATAGGAGGCTGCAGGGCCAGCACTAAGCTCTTGCACATCCATACCTTATCTTTAATGTCTGCACAATAGTGTGTGTTTAAGAGACCCTTCCCATGTGTGCCATATTTTGGGCAGCATGGTTTCTGGGTGTGTGGGGGGGGGGTTAGCTTGTGTGGTCCTATTTATGCATTCCTGAACTAGAGGGTGTGAACATTTGAAATCCACACTGAACAAGTCATTGTCCTAGGCCTTGTACAGTGGAATTATTAATAACCACTGCTTAACTGATGTACTGCAAGGCTGATACAAAGATTACAAAGCAGAATGAAAATGTTCTGTACAAAGGGACACGGAAGTCAATACATTTAATGAAGAAATCAGTCCTTACGAGCTGATCTGAATGACCCTTTCTTCTACATAAACTTATCTACGATGTCAGTTTTAGTGCCACTTACACAAATAGCATAAATAATAACACCAGGAGAATGTTATTTGCATAAAGACTTTTCTCATGACAGAATGAAGTTGTAGGCATCTCCTGTGAAAGCAGGGGAAGGAGATGATAATACGGAACTAGCTAGCATATATAGTTGGCCTTCACATTTGCCAGGATTAGGAGTGCAGGACCCTTGCAGAAGTGAAAAAATTGCAAACATCAAAATGTATGTCTGTGTGTCTGTGAGAAGGGGACTGGGACATAGTGGGGAGAATGAGCAGGTCAGAGAAAGGAGAGGGAAGAGGGGGTTGGCATGGTGGCCCTATACTTTCCCTCTCACCAGTCTCCTTCCTTAGGTGTGGAGTGGCATTGGGAGACGGTTTGTGGTGCTTAGAAATCAGGCTGTGAGCCATTCTTAGCTGGCCAGGCAGCAGCTGGCTGGGGAGGAGGAGGACCAGAAGTGGGTTTTTAAAGGCCTGCACAGCCTGATAGGAGCTGCTGAGAGAAAGGTTCCCCTGGAAAAGAAAGGGGGGTGCGGGAGAAACTCATAAATAATCAAATCCATGAAAGTCAAACCCACAGACGTGGAGGGCCGACAATACTCAATATAGAGAGCCAGCACGGTATAGTGGTTTGAGCACTGGACTACAACTCTGGAGACCAGGGTGCCAATCCCCACTTGGTCTTGGAAACTCACTGAGTAATGTTCAGCAAATCTCTTTGCCTTAGAGCAGTGGTTCTCAACCTGTGGGTCCCCAGATGTTTGTGGACTTCAGCTCCCAGAAGCCCCAGCCACTATGGTCAATGCTCAGGACTTCTGGGAGCTGAAGTCCACAAACATCTGGGGACCCACAGGTTGAGAACCACTGCCTTAGAGGAAGGCAAAGGCAAACACCTACGAACAAATCTTGCCATGAAACTCCCACGACTGGGGTTGCCGTAAGTCAGAAACAACGTGAAGGCACACAACAACAATATACAGTCATCCCTCCACATCCACTAGGGTCAGGCACACAGCCCCCCCCCCCCCCCGTGAAAGTTGAAAAGCCATGAGTAATAACTCTAGGCCCTCCCAAACCATATTTAACACAGAAAAAGTATAATCACCATATTCAACCCACCATGGATTCCTCTGAGGCATCAGGGCTACTTCACAAGGCAGACATGGGTGACTGGTGAGATTTACTGCCACCTGCACTGCTGCCCCACACCATTTTTAATAGGGACTTAGAAGCCTCATTTGCAGTTTCTCAGTCTCATGAGGCTTGCAGTCCCTATTAAAAGTGGCATAGGGAGGCAGCTGAGGTGACAGCAAGTAATTTGTGAATAATCAAATCCAGAAAAGTGAAACCCACAAATGTGGAGAGGGCTGACTGTACTCAATATATCATTAACCAACCTGCTTAAATTGAGCACCAATGTGAAAGCATAGTGGCATTGCTATCCCCCGCCCTTACTCGAACAGTACTGGCACTGATGATTGAGATCTAGAATTCTGACCTATCTGCTTAAGATCCATAAATAGCTGCTGGATAGTGCAGATGGCTTAAGGCAGTTTTTGCTTCCTCTGCTGTCACCTTATTTGCACACAGCTGCCCCCAGGAGGTTTAGCTTTCTCAATTTGGGAGACTAGGAAGGTGAGAGTGAAGAGATTACCATTGTGTTTTCCTTTCCTCCCCTTCTGTCACTTGGCTTATGGGCCCTAGCCAATCAGACAGAGAGCCTGTGACTGTGGTCAGAAAAAGATTATTCATTGCAGCATAAACTCCAGCTCAGGCAAACAATCAGAATGGAGAATGCAGCAGAAATCTTTCCCAAATCAATTTGCTTCCTTTTTCAGGCATCTCTGGTCCAAGTCAAATTGCACATAAGTGCATATGAAAATTAAAATTCTAGTTGTAAAACACTGTCTTGCACTATGCTCACGCAGAATGTTTACATGGAGAACACTGAGGAAACATCCTGGTGCTCATTCCTAGCACCCACAGTTCCGAGGGTACACATGGTCTTAATTAAGCTCTGTATGGTTATGGCCAATAGCAGTCCACACACACCTTCTATGAATCCCTGACAGCCTGTTTAAAGCTAAGCGACATAAAAACTATAGAACTGAATCTGAATCAGATCCGTCAGACAAACCACTTGATCACAGATCAATTCAAAATATAGCACGAACTCCACAAATGCTACAGCCCTTCGGGTTTTTCCAATACAGAAAGCACACACATGAAAGTGCTGGCAGGGAAGCCATAAACCTTCAGTTCCCACCATACCACCCATTAGATTAAGCAGACTAGGCAGCACCTGTAGCCCATCCTTTTTCCGTGGTAAACTACAACTGCTCTCGAAATAGGCCTAATACCACCCTGGCGGCCATTCCTGTTACAAACAAGTAATTTCAAGAGGAGAGACTGAGATTAACACGAGTGGGTGACCTTCCTGCCTATTTCAACCTGACCTCGCAGTCGTTCCCTTCTTTTTTTTTAAAGGCTAATCAGAAAACCTTGGCTCCCAAACCAGGCAACCCTAAATACCACAATCTCTTCCAAAGCTTGCAGAAGAAATATCAACTCCTTCGCATCGATCCCCTCCCGCCGCCCTCCCGCCGCCCCCTGTTTCTTCTCCGGGAGACGGGCGAGGGGGGAATGTTGGACGTATCAGGAAAAGTTTTCAAGCTCCTCCTCTTCCCCTTTAGCAAGGAAAAGGAAGGCCGCCATGCCCTTGCCCTCTACTGCCCTCCACCGACACCGCCCGGGACGTGCGGAAAGCCGAATAGCGGGCGTCCCTGTCTCCCCTCTTACCGAACGTGTAAAGACGACCCGAAAAGGAGCGGACAACAACATGGCGGCGCCCGCCGCGGCCTGCAGCTTCCAGTCGGCAGACTGCTCTCCTTCCCTCCCCCTCTCTCGCTCTCAAAGACGTGACTTCCAAGCCCGATGTTCCGCACGCAGCCGCAGTCAGAACGGCAGGCTGGCCCGGAGCCGAAACGCGCACGCGCGCTGCGGCGGACCGAAGTTACAGCCCTGCGTCCCCGAAAAGGCGGAGATTGCGCCTTGACGACGCTGACAACCCGAGAGAGGCTGTTTCTCTACGGGAAGAGAATTAGTCCAGACTTCCGAAAGCGTACTTATCTTTGCTTTTCGTCGCTAGCGTTTATAGAAGACAAGTGTTTTTAAGCCAGTCTGTGCCATAAGTGGACACCAGTACACACGAGGGCATGCGTGAGGAAAACATCGCCCAAACATAATCAGCAGAGCTGATTATTTGCTTATGTTCTTGAGGGAGGACAATTCCCTCCCCTTCAACCACACATTTAATATATCCTTATTTTTGAGCGTTTTAACCGTGGATTGGCCTGACAATTTCTAGTGCTTAGAGGTGATCTGGTGCATCAAAGGTGCCCAGCTTTTTAGTCCTCCATATGCAGATACACTCACAGGCTGGGAGGGGAGACTCGGGATTGCTTGGTGGTGACAGGCTTTATCTCTGCCCCCATCCCAGCAATTCTGCTGCTTTGCTGTTGCTGGTGGGAGAAGGAGCTTTCCTTACACGGGGTGCAGGACTATAGGCTTCCTATGTGATGGAGAAGCTTTCAAACTCCCTTGGAATTAGATATGCGGGACTCGAAACTGGAGACAGCTCCTGTATGATTGTGTGAAAAAGACAATTTCAGCAGGTGCATGCCATACAACCAGGTAACACCTGCTGAAATTACCTCTTCTGCACAACCATTAAAAATACAGGAGCTGTTTCCAGTTTTCATTCTGGCAGCTCTAAACCCTGTTGGTGTATCAAGTCAGTGTAACTATACCTATGGAGGTAGCAGGAGCAAAAAGGCTGCTAATACAATGGTGTGAAAGAAAAAACTGTTGGAGAAATAGCTTGATCTTCCCTTACTCCCACCCTGCGACCCTTTAGCAACCACTGGCACAGTGCAGTGTTTCTCAAGCCCTCTATTGTGGTGGGCCAGCAATACTTTTCCCCCAGCTTGCAGGAAAGTGGTACCATATTTGTGCTTTTTTATTGCATTCACACAGTTTCATAGTGCAGACAGCAGCTGATGGTTTACAGATTACCACCACTCTGCCACTTTGAGTGTTACTGGCATAGGATGTAAACAGGATTCCAGTCTCTGTTCTGTCACAAGGCTCGTCCAGGATATTTTGCAGCTTAAGTTAGAAGGACAAGATTATACCCCCACTTGTTTCCTTATGAAGAAGCCAGCTGGGCTGATGGTTGAAGATGAGGTTGCCATAAGTAGATAGGCAACTTGAATGCATACAAACATTCACATGAAGGTATAAAGTGACAAGCACATTAACTGGCGACAATGCTATCAGCTACTAGCTTTAGAAGGCAATTATTAATGTTTAGGTCCAGTTTACTTTTTTATACTTTAATTCATGGGTGTGTAACTCCCAGGGTTAGAGGATGATGTTGGACTCCTTAGAACTCAATAGGGAACACACTGCCAAAATTCCACAGCATCTGTAACTGCTTTCTGTGGTGCAGGAAGGTGCCAGGATTCCTGCCTGTTCCTTAGGACCCAGCATAGTGTTTCTTTAATTTTCCTGAAGGGAAGAAGATGAAGCTGCTGGTTGTTGTTGTTGTGTGCTTTCACATTGTTTGTGACTTAAGGCGAATCTATCACAGTTTTTTCTGGGGCTGAGAGTGTGTGATGTGCCCATGGTCATCCAGTGGGTTTCATGGTTGAGTGGGGAATCAAACCCTGGTCTCCATGATTGTAGTCCAACACTCAAACCACTACACCATGCTGGCTATTTTACCCTCTTTCTATTCACAACTATTTTGCATAGCACTGTTTGACACTGATGACAAATGTGAGACAGAAGATGCTGCAAAAGTGGCCTGGGGGAGGTTAGAAAACAGTCTGGATTTCACACACCTGACTTAAATCCAAACATGGAGTCACATTGTGATTAGATCCATTAAGATTAAAGATACCTATTTAAGTACTGTTGATTTCAGTGGGTTTATTTTAAGCATGACTATGCCTGGATGCAACCCACTGCTATTTATTCCATCCTCAAGGGGAGTCATCATTTTTCTGTTCTTTTTCTGACAGCCATATTAATATGAAAACCCTTGTAAAAAGCTAGGAGAATATGGCACTCATCCTGAACTAGCAGAATCTTATTTAAAAGTTCTTGGAATGAATATGTACATTTGTTGTTTCAGTGAATATTTCTCCAAATGTTGATCAAGTGGTTTCTACATCACCATAAAGCAGATAAATCTGGGCCAATAACTCAGTAATATCTCAGAGACAGAGTGGCACAGGTATAAAAGAGTCAAGCACAATCACGGGGTGTGACACACAGACAGTTGATACACTTGGAAAAGGGAAGGAAAGGGAAGGAAAAGATTCATTCCACTGTGACTAAAATACCTGATCATGTGGATTTTAGACATTTCTAAGTGTCTAAAGAAAAGCATTTGTGTTTGTTCTGTCTATATTAAGACAGAGAGTGACTAAAATAAATGAACTAGAAATATTCCTCATGCATTATGTATTGTTCAACACATTGGTAAGGACAATCCAGCTGTCTTGATGTTTTGGATCTAACTCAGAAGGCACAGCCAACAGAGCCTGAAAAGGAATTATGAGAACTAGTCCAAAATATCTGGAAGGCTTATGCTTGAACAGAACCGTAGGCTTCCTGTTAACCTCTGAGGGATTTTTTTTCCTAGGAAAACTGCCATAGCATTGTTCCTTACTGCCACCCTCTGGAGATATAGATAAAGCACAGCAAATTTCTCACTACAGTCTCGTGGATAAAATTAGGATGATTAGCCTTTAAATTTCAGACAGGCATGTATTGATATAAATTTGAATGAGCTCTCATTTGATTAAGTGTATATCGAAAACTTAGGGAAATTAATAGGCTAAAAACTAGGCAGTCACCACAAAACAAAGAGGACCAAAATGCCCTTAATGTTACAGCTGACTGACAAATGACAGTCAGCTGTCACATTATGAGACTTCCTCTCAGATGTAGATATGAAGGGCAGATCTTTTGTTTGTTTGTTTCAGAAAAAAAAAACCCAAACTATGACCTGCAAAAGTCCTTTTTGTTTGACCCCAGGTGCTATAAAAATTACTGATCAGCCACACTTTGCCAACTCATAGTCAAGAGATAATGGAGGTATGTGAAATATGGGAACAGAAACCTTTTTCCTTTCTACAAAGAAGAAATGTTAGGCTGCCATGTCTTTCTTGTGATCATTAAGGCTTATATTTGTTTAGTCCTGACTAGAGTAGAACCATTGAATTAATTTGATTTCTCTACCTGTTGACTCACAATTCAGCAGCAACAACAACAATAATACATTTTATTTATTACCCGCCTCTCCCCAAGGCTCGAGGTGGAGTACAAAATATAGAACTGAAAATCATAATTAAAATACACTGAAACATAGAATGATTACTACAAACATACTATGATTAAAATATATCATGATTAAAAGTACAATTAAAGTACAGTTAAAATGCAATTAAAAGTACAATTTAACAATTAAAAATACAGTTAAAATAGATTGGGTAAGCCTGATTTAATGGGTCTACTGTAGTTGGGACTAACCAACAGGATGCCAGCCAAAAAAAAGTTTAGAAGACCCATGCCATCAATGGAAAAATCTTTGTTGTGTTGCTTACCAAAGCAAATCTTCCCCCTTTATTGGTCCCTCACATCTGTTGTAAAGCTTTATTGGGATATAAAATATTTCTTCATGTGTTTGAAAAAAAATATTTTACTGTTATAAACACCAGTTGCAGTTGTATGCTTGGAATAATTCTAAGAGGCAAATACAAGGGTTTATGCAAGACATTTCATTTGGTGCCTTTTCCCCCCATTTTTAAAGCATGTCAATCTAACAGGAAAGACTGTCTGGATTATTTTGATGTGTGTCCCATTTAATGACAAAATTGTGTGTCAGAGTGTATTCTAATTTAAGTACGTTGAATATGTTATGGAAAATCTGTTTTAAACCATTTCAGAATTTGACTAAGTTAGAAATAAGCTGAGCTAGCATGGTGTATTGGCTGGAGCATTGGACTATGACCCTGGAGATGAATGTTTGATTCCCTGCTTGGCCATGGAAACCCACTGGGTGACTTGGGCATGTCAAACACTCTCAGCCCCAGAAAACCTTGTGATAGGTTCTCCTTAGGATTGCCATAAGTTGGAAATGACTTGAAGGCACACAACAGCAACAACAACAACAAATCACCCTTCTGCAAAGCTGAACTAAATAAATAAAAATAACCTCTATTTTTCATTTCTTATTATCCAAAAGCAATCAATCCAACCATACACATTTGTTGCACCATATGGTCAAGCTTCAATATTCAGAGAAGAAATATTTTTCACACTAGATGGCTAGCTTCCGATGTAATTCAGCCTAAGCACTTAAATATATGTACTGAGTAACAAGATGGATAAATCATCAAGCTGCAAAAATACATGGTGTTGGGGTATTTCTTCTGCACTCTCTACCAAGACAACTTTTTTACATCTGTGTATAGAAGGAAGGAGTACATACTATCTTTACAGGTGAGTAGATTTTAATTAAACATTAGAAGGAATTTTATGACAGAAGGAGCAGTTTGGTGATGGAGCCAATTGCCTCTGGACATCTTCAAAAAGAGGCTGGACAGCTACCTGTTGGGAATGCTTTATCTGGAGATCCTGCATTGGTCTTGATGGCCCATGAGATTCCTTCTAGCTCAATGATTCTATGACTGTATGATTACTATCACATGCTATTGCTAAAATAAAAACTATTATTAAGTATTGGAGCATTGGACTAGTATTAAGTATTAAAAGTGCTCCAACTTTCCTTCTTTTTTCCTCTCCTTCCCTTCCTCCTTTTTATGCTGCAAGAGATTCTTTGAAAACTATTTGAAGAGAAGTATTAAAGTCTTCAGCTTCTAGGATTTGTGTGTATGTACACACACACACACGTATATATATACCAGTGGAAAACAAACAGGGAAATGTAATCTTAGAAGTACACACATTTGTATTTCTCACAAGGAAAAAAGTAAGCTTCCACTGGAAGGATTTAACAGAAGTTTTCTTTGCTTCTCTTGTGTATCTCATATAAAGATTTCTGGTGTTTGGATATATGAATATTAAATACTATGACCAAATGAAAAAATAGAATAAATATACAGTTGGCTAGCTAGATGTTATTCTCATGATTCTGTATTTGCAAAACACTCTGACAGTCTATTGAAGGAAGGAATTTATTTGGCTTATAATGAACTTTCAGTGTGTATTGAATAATCATTGGTTTGAACAACATTTTTATTCAAACACCATCATTAGTATGGATCCCTGTATAGTTCAAAATCAACCCCTCTTTGCTTGAGTTATGCATTTTAGAATTCAAGTTAAAAATTTAGTCTTTTTAAAAATGTCATTCATTCATAACGGAAGTTAATTATTGAGAACTTAGTGAAATTCAGCTCTTAACAGTATTCTGCTGTTTTTAGGGATGATCAGTTGAGTTTTGTTGACAATCAATCTTTGTGTTTGTTAGTCACTGTGTAATTCTAATATAATCCATATTTGATAGCTCTGTGCAAATCTCTGTAAACAGTTTTTCTTGAAGAGAGCCCTGCTAGACCAATTCAGGCATACATCTATCCTCTTTCCAGAAGTGGCCAAATAGATGCTTCTGGAAGCACATCCACTCCTTATTTATTTGTTTATATCAGGAAGAGACAACATCATGACCTACGCTACCCACTCTTACAAAAAACAGGTAGCCGGAAATCCATGATAAGTGTTTTTAAAACCAGGTATTAATGTCTCCCCCTCCCCCCAAAACACGGTTTACAAAGCGTGTGCATCTTGTGTTAGAGAAGAATTGGACTTCTAGAAATATAATTTTGGCCTGTGCCAATGTATTGCCCAGTCCTTATAGGATGGGTAACCATTTTGTACAAGAGGACCACATGCTGATGGTAGTTTTGGCCAGAAATGGGCAGTGATTAGGGAGGAAAGGGCCTAAATTCTGCAGTCCCAATCTCACACACAAGCACATAACTTCCCTTAACTTTCTCCTCCCCACATATCTTAAGCCTAGCTGTCAGCAAATATGCAAATAGCTGCTTCCCCTCCAGTCCCCGATCATACATTCCCCCTCCCCTCCCCTCCCATCTCAGCACAGGGGAATGGGAAGATTTAGGCCTCTTTTCTTGGCATGTTGAGATCCAGTTGCTCCTCTTAGCTCTCCAACTGAAGGGGTTTCAGGAACAACTGAGGACTGGAGGAAGGCAAGCAGGCTGCCTATATGTGACTGAAAGCATGTTTTATTCTGTATTGTCTCCAAGAGCAGCTTACAGATTATAGCAAAACAAAACATTTCCTGTTGTTGCTCAGGTTTGCAACCTAAAAGATGTGCCAGAAAAAGAGAAATGGAAGAGTTTGCCAGTGTTTTTGCCAGTTCTGAAAGTTAGAAGGAACTAGCTAAAATAGAAACAGTTCAGGTAAGCCTGACAAAGATTGCTACTTCTAGGTGGGAGACAAGGGGGAAGAAGCATCTCTCACCGGAGGCAATGAAATAGTCTTTCTCTCTAATGATGGAATGACTGTTTATCTGAAGCCTGATTATTATATTTATCATGCCACATCTCCATCTCTCTTTCCTACATGTTTACCATGTATTTACCATATTTACCATGACAAGAAAGCCACTTAAAAATAATTCAGGCAGTTTGAAACAGTTCAAAACAATTCAAAGCTGTTTAAAATGACATACCTTTTTCTTAGAACTGTTACCAAATATCAGGCATCCTTAACCTGGCGCAGAGGTTGGAAAGTTACTTTTAAGAAGCATGACTATAACAACATCCCTAAGACCACCATAAGTGAGTAGCAGGCGCTTCATCCTACTGCTCATTCCTCAGTCATTGATGACCTCAGTGTGTCATAATATTTATCCTTCGGAAAAGTGAGCTTTTCAAGTTCTGCTCCAAAGGTACTAAATTACTAGCCTATTGACTCTCAGCCAGTATGATGGTCAGAGCCATGCTGACAGGGAAACTGCCCAACTGGAGGTCACAGGCTCCTGGAGGCTGCCTGATAGGCTATAGTTGTTCAATGTGAATCACTGCTTCAGGAAGGCTTCCCCTGTTTTGTGTCTATGCAGAGACTGCTTCAAAAATCATCCTTAAATTGTATTCTTCTTTATCACAAGATTCAGAGAATATCCTGCTTGTGTAAAGATTACCACAAGCCCATTTAGTTTGAAACCATGCAACTAGTTTTCTGAGGACTAAGCTTCGTTTACTTCAGGTAGATATGCTTTTTGGCAGATATGTATTAGGACTGTGCTGTGTGGAAATAAAAGTCAGACTAAGGACCATTCCACACATTAAGGCTGTAAACCTGTGCCTCCTTACTTGAGAGTAAGACCCTTTATGGGAATTACTTCTGAGCAAGCATGCAAAAGAGTTTGCTAAAAGGAGATACATTGATCTCTATGTGCTGTGGAAAAAATGTAGATGTCCCTCACATATTGCAAGATATGCTGCAGATATGTATCTCACATACACAAAAATTATCTTCAAAAGATTGGTTATAGAACCAGTAGGTGGTAGTGTTGTATTCACTTGCTAAATAAACTACATGGAAGTTATAATCCTCTACTACAGTGGTTCTCAACCTGTGGGTCCCCAGATGTTTGTGGACTTCAGCTCCCAGAAGCCCCAGACACTATGGTCAATGCTCAGGGCTTCTGGGAGCTGAAGTCCAAACACATCTGGGGACCCACAGGTTGAGAACCACTGCTCTACTACCTTAGTTGGATGTAAGCCACATTCAACTCAGTGGATCTTACTTCTGAGTAGACATGTACACGCAGTCATCCCTCCATATTTGCTAGAGTTAGGAGCAAAGGACTCCTGTGAAAGTGAAAAAAATGTTAATAACTCTAGGCCCTCCTAAACCATATTTAACACGCACAAAAAGTATAATCATCATATTCAATCCACTGTGGATTCCTTCAAGGCATCAGGGTTCCTTCATAAGGCAGAAGTGGGTGACTGTTGGGGCTTGCTGCCACTTCCACTGCTGCCCCACACCATTTTTAATAGGGACTTACAAGCCTCCTTTGTAGTTCTCAGTCTCACATGGCTTGCAGTCCCTATGAAAAATGTCACGGGGAGGCAGCAGAACTGACAGCAAATAATTCGTGAATAATCAAATCCATAAAAGTGAAACCTGCAAATGTGGAGGGTTGACTAAGGATTGCATCCTGAACCTCCTTTTTACCATTACTAAACTATATACATTGGAAAACAGGAGTTTCTGACACATAGGTTTCACATTCCTTGGTGCAACTGCTGCTACATGTATCACCAAATACACATGTGTGTTCAGTGATGCAGCTTTATGGGTTATGCCCTGATTAGGTGATCTGTACCTATATTGTTTTTTTCAATAAAGTGACTGTATATCTCTTCATGCAACAGTGGCGCAATATGCTACTTAAATATATCTTGCTTTGCCTTTTTCTGCATGAATTTAAGAGCTACATGTCTTCGTTTTCCTTTTCTTGACAAGAAAAAGTTCATATTAGTAGATCCATGTCAGCTATACTACAATCATACCAGCCCCTGAAATTAATTGTTAGTCTTTCAGAACATACCAAATTTCCCGTCTATTATTTTTGGCATCCTGTTTGCTAGAATTCATTTTGCCAGGTATGGTATGACCTGTGAAAAGTTTGTGCTGTAGAGTAGAATTTATCCACTTAGATGTTTTGGACTACAGGTCCTACAGCGGGGAACACTTTGCTGTTAAACTCATCCCATCTTATGTTGCTGACTGTAACTGCTGGCCCACCCACTTCTGGGAGCAGTTCTTACCCGTGTCTGGGATTTTCTGGTAAATAAGCTGAATCTATCAAGTCACAGACCACAACCTATTGCCTGTGCCCTCACCCCACTCAAGTGTAGAGTGGCAGCCATTTTCCCTACCCACTGGATGGAAGGGGAGAGCACTGTTGAATGGGACTATGCTGCTGTTACCTGTGCCCCATAAAAGAACTGCTCTAGACCAGTGGTTCTTAACCTTTTCCTTACCGGAGACTTCCTGTAAATATAATTTGTTGCTCAGGACTCCCAGGGCTAAGCAAAAGACTTAAATATTTAAATTTAGATTTAAATATTCAAATATGTGTTTTTGTATTAAAGTTTTCTGGATATTAGAATTCAAATCCCTGCCCAGACACTGGGGGACCTTGGACAAGTCGCCTTCTCTCAGCCTCAGAAGAAGCCAAAGCCAAACACTCTCTGAACAAATCTTGCCAAAAAAAACCCTTGTGATAGGTTCACTTTAGAGTTGCCATAAGTTAGAGGTGACTTGAAGGCATACAGCAACAAAGTGCCGCTGACAGGGGGAGGTTCTTTCTAGCCATCTTTTCTCTCCCCTTTGAAAACTGACGGCAACCCTAAGGCGAACGTATTATAGGGATTTTCTTGGAAGATTTGTTGCCTTTGCCTTTCTCTGAGGTTGAGAGAATGTGTCTTGCCTGAGGCCACCCAGTGGGTTTGCATGGACAAGTGGGGATTCAGAACCTGGTCTCCAGAGTCATAGTTTGGGCATGCACATATGCCTGCTGCCGTGTCCTCTTTGTCAGGGATGCAGCAGCGGAAGGTGTGGGCACCAAGAGACACGATGGCAAGTGTGTGTGTACACCTGAACTGAGCCCCTTGTTTATAAATGAAAGAGCAGTTCTGACAACTGCATGATGCTGCTGCTGCATCCCTGTTGCTGCCACTGCGGTTGGTGTCCAGCAGCAGGGCTTCACAAACGCCCTGTGAGGGCTCTGTGGACCCCAGGTTAAGCACCACCGCTTTAGACCATTCAGGCTAGAATACTGTACAGTTGTCCCTCCACATTTGCAGGTTTAATTTTCACAGATTTGATTATTTTCACGTTTCTCCAACTCCTGTCCCCTACCACAAATGTGGCTTTTCTCAGTGGCTCCAATCAGGCAGCCAAACCCTTCAAAAACCTGCCTCTGTTCCTCTGTCTCCACTACCAGCTGCTGCCTGGCCAGCTTTAATTGGGCTCACAGCCTGATTAAACCACCTGGCCAGCTTTAATTGGGCTCCCAGCCCATTTTGTCAGCACCATGAACCCTCCCTTGATGCCCCACACACCCTCAGGGAAGGAGAGGGACAAGAGAGAGGAAGTATACGGGAGCCATGCTGACCCATTCCCTTTCCTGCTCCTTTCGTTCCCTTGGTTTGGACCCTGAGTGCTTGCTCTCATCACCATTTGTGCCTTGGCCCCCTTCGCACAGACACACACATGTATTTTGATATTTGTGTTTTTCCCACTTTTGTGGGGGTCCTAGCGAACATAGAGGGCCACCTGTACTTTACTTCATCATACAAACCAAGAATGAATAGCATATGGCTAATTGCTCTAATAATCTATCGATACATATCTCTTTTGGAAAAAGGTTTGGAATTTCTTTACTGACTGTCCCTGATTCATTCGTTTTACAAAATTTTGCCTCTGAGCAATGGATTGAATGGAAAGAAGCATATCAGCAACTGTGGCTGGTGCCTTTCATTATCAGTTGGGCAGTGAAGCCACTCTGGGTTTTAGTCTGAACTCTAAAGAAGATGTCCAAGGTGCTGAACCTATTTTGGAATTATGATAGCCTTGGATAATACCTATCAGTGTTTCTTTTGGCTCATACTGGTCAAATAAGAATGCTTTCAGAGGGGTTTCTGGACAATAATGTTGTTTTGCCTACAAAAGATTAATATAGAAGACTGGAAGTATTTATTATTTTAGGTAGAAACAACTATAATACGCTAATGATAACAACTGTAAATATGTTCTTCATTTAAAAGCACAATGACTGCTGTGTCATTGGAATGGTGAATTTATTCTAGGTCTTTGTCCCTTTCACATTGCACAATTATTGCACTATGATTCCATTTTAACTTCCATGGCTGCATCTTGTGGAATTCTGGAGTTTGTAGTTTGGTGAGGCACTAGAGCTTTCTGGCTGAGAATTCTAAGCACCATTTCTTAGACTGCAGATCCCAGGGTTCTATAGGATGCAGCCACAGCAGTAGAAATGGAATCATAGCACTATGATTGTATAGTGTGAAAGAACTCTAACTTTAAACTTCAGAGGAGCTACCCAATGTGCTAAACTTGTTTGGGTGATAGAGATAAGCACTTTGGATAGTTTCTTGAACATTCAGACTAACACTCAGAGCAGATTTACTACTTCACCAGCATGGAAGCTACCCCGTGCCACTAACTATAGGAACTGCTACTCTGACCCTTTCTTTGTCATGAGGCTTTGAGTGAAAACCATCATTGTTGCTCACTGATCGTTAGAAGAATGGCTTGATCTAATCTGCTTTGATCAGACCTCACCTGGAATACTGTGTTCAGTTCTGGGCACCACAATTCAAGAAGGATATTAACAAGCTAGATTGTGTCCAGAAAAGGGTGACCAAAATGGTAAAAGGCTTGGAAATCATGCCCTATAAAAAGCAGCAGAGAGAACTGGATATGTTTAGCCTGGGGAAGAGAAGGTTGAGAGATGACATGATAGCCGTGTTTAAATTTTTGAAAGCATGTCATATTGAAGATGGAGCAAGCTTGTTTTCTGCTGCTCCAGAGACTAAGACATAGAGTAATGTAGTTGAATTACAGGAAAAGAGATTCTGCCTAAATATTAAGAACTTCCTAATGATAAGAGTTGTTCAATAGTGGAATACACTGCCTCTGAGTGTGGTGGAGTCTCGTTCTTTGGAGGTTTTAAATAGAGGCTGGATGACTATCTGTCAGAAGTGCTTTGATTGTGTATTCCTGCATGGCAGGGGTTTGGAGTTAATGGCGCTTATGGTTTCTTCCAACCATATGATTCTATGCTAGAAATATTTTTTTTTTACATCTCTGCCTTGACTCAGTATATTCAAACCAGGGCTGACTATATTGTATTCAGTGGGATGCAGCAAAATATTAATTTGTGAATGGGGCATTTCATCTAGCAATCTGAACCTGAATTGGTGACCAGCACCACAAATTGCTGAGCTACAGGAAGTCTGTTTCACTTTGCTGAAATACCCTCCACTCTTTATGCAAACTATATGTTATTAGGCATACAATGAAAACTAGGTTGGTTAGCAATACCAACGGACATCAGACTGATTCCAAGTGCACCTGCAGCTGAAGCACTGGTCCACTAGCAAAATTAAGTAGAGTCAGGGTTAACTGTTCAGGTGAGGCATACTAATCTGTAATTTAACTGGCAAATTTTCATGTACATAAGGCAGGAGCTTTCATTAGGCAAAGAAACATGAACAGATTGAACACAGCTAATGAAGAATCTCTCTCCTTTATTGTCATAACATATATATTTTCCTGAAAGAGGAAATCTAAAGAAATTGTTTCCATTTTTTAAAAATCATCAAGCAATCTTCCTGTCCACCTCACCCACAATGGATTTTGTAGAGATTTTATGTACGTAGCTCACAACTGCTTGAAGAGGGGCTATAACTCAATGGTTAAGAGAACTTATTTATTTACATATTTATTTATAGTATTTATACCCCACCCAGGTCTCCCAGGGCAGCTAAAAAATAATTGATGTGACAGTTCTCATAGGCTTACAATCTCAGTAAGACATGAAACATAAAGGAAAGAGAATGACAATGGGGTAGAGGATTAAGTCCAGCAGATACTGGCTGTTCTTTACTCCCTTGGAGGCGATGGCAGTGGCAGTGGAAACTGAGGGAGGCATTCTCACCATCCACTGGGCCAAGACATGATGGAGGTGGTCCTGGCTGCTCTTCTTTCCCTCAAAGGCCACAACAGTGGCAGTCGGAATGGAGGGAGGTGCTCCATAAGGTTAATTAATTAATTAATATATTTTTATGCCACTTTTCTCCCGGTATGGGACCCAAGGTGGCTTCCAACAGCAATTTAAAACATCAAAACATTAAAAACATATAAAACCGTTAAAAAACCTAAAACAATGTTCAATTAAAACAAGTTAATAAATACAGCTCCCCCAGCTTACAAAAAAGCCTATTTAAAAAGGTTTCAGATTCTATTCTCAGTGTCTCCAATTTAAAAGACACATAGTATGTGGTCTAAAAGTTGTCAGTTTACACTCTAGAAAAGATTGGGGTAGGAAGGATGTGATCATGCAGATGTTGTTGGACGACAAGTAGCTTCATCACTCCTGATTGCTAATTTTTTTTAGAGTTTTTTTTTGGAGAGGTTGAGATGCCTCCCCTATAAAACAGTAATGTTTATTTATATAATCTATATCCCACCTTTCTCACAGCACAGCATTCTCAGAGTAGCTCGCTTGGAACAAATTAGATTAGAACAAAGCACATCTTTAAAAAGTTACTAGTACAGAAGGTGAAACAAAGTTAAACAACAATTCTATTAAAAAACCAAAGTAAAAACAGTTAAAAACACATTTAAAACATAAAAAAGGGCACAGAACGCCCCATTAAAAGGTTCTTCTGCCACAATAAACTAAGAGCAAAAGCTCTGTCTAAGTAAAAAGGTCTTTGCCTGATGGTGGAAAGAAAGTAAGTTTCATCCTTCTGTGGGAAGAAGTTCCATAGTCTGAAGCCATTTCCACACTAAACGGTTATAGCGCTATGATTCCACTTTCAACATCCTATGGAATCCTGCGGTTTGCAGTTTCAGGAGGGGCCAGTCCTCACCAAATGTTCCTTTGATAGTGGTGGAACTGAGAGAAAGCCTCCCCCGCTTTCTTTCACATAGGCTGGCCCCAAGCTTTTAGAGGCCTTTAAAGGTCATAACCAGTACGTTCAATTCTGCTCAGAAATGGACCAGTAGCCGATTAAGCTGTTTCAACAAGGGGGTTATATATCCTCTGCCACCAGCCCCAGTCAGCAGCCTGTCCACAGCATGTTAGACCTGTGAAGTTTCTGCAGTTTCCAAAGGCAGCTCCACATGGAACGCATTACAATAATCTCACTCCAGATCTGTTGCCTGGAGCACTTGTCTCACTCTGCCTAACCATGCATCAAACTTAACCACGCTACCACCCACACAGAAAGGCAGTGTGGTATAGTAGTTTGAACATTGGATTATGACCCTGGAGACCAGGGTTTGATTCCCCACTTGGCCATGGAAACCCATTGGGCGCGTTACACAGTCTCAGCCCCAGAAAACCCAGTGATAGGTTCACCTTAGCGTCACCGTAAGTTGAAAATGACTTGAAGGCACAGAACAGGAACAATTAAAAACCAACCACATAAGTCAGTTTTCAGTGCTAAATCTCAAAAACCATTGGTATGGGGGATAGCCCCAGTAGTTCTCTAAACTTATTTCTGAACAAATTAGGACAGACACAGGTTTGTACATAAAAAGCATATCATACCTAGCAGAAGAAAATCAGGACACATGTAGCCAAGCAACTTTGGAGTGCAGTCCAGACAGCAAAAGTTTTCAAAGAGGAAAGACACAAAAGCCAGGAGAGGCTGCAGGGGAAGGGCAAGATCCTGTCCCCTCTCATCTTCTCCTCACTCCTGCGTGCAAACAATTTTGGACTTTGAGCTCAGTTTGCCCCCACTGAAGTAAGCTGAGGATAAAGAGGAAAAGTAGAAGGAGGCAAGAGAAACTGGGACATTTTAAATGTATCTGAAAAAGTGGGATGACAGAGAATTAATTGAGACTGTCCATCCATTCAGGACAGTTGGAGGGTATGGCATACAGAGAAATCTCAACTGTGTAAACACAAAGAAAAACAGAGCTGATACCAAAGCTCACTTTTAATCCTGATCATGCTGCAACTAAAGAGGGCCTTCAAAGCAATTGTTAGTTGTTCTCATGTTCTAGAAACAGTCTGCCTCTGTTCTTAATAGTAATCATGCCGTTGTTTTTTCCACAACAGTTTTAAAAAAGAAAACTGCAGTTGGCCTTCAAACATGAGAAATCTAAATCTTGTTGCTATGGCAGCATTAGAAATCTATATAGTCAAAATCCATTTAAAAGGGGTAAATGTACCTTTCTGTGATGAAATAATAGCTATTTGTCCAAGGTAATATATGACTTAGGAAAACCTTCTAAGGATATCAATGAGCATTAAGAAAACAGATGCAGCCTCAGAAAGGTTAGTTTGATGGAAAGGTCTGTGACTCATGACATGAAAGCTCTTAATCTTCAAGATGTCCTGAACAGAGCTTGTTTGACTCTGTGGGTGTTCATTCAGAGGTGTCTGTGCTCAGCAGCACATGTCAGTCTGTGGAGCAGACCCATCAATTAATCCTTAATTGCTTCTGATAAAGGAAGTGATAAAAACAGGACTTTGAAAAGACCTTGATGATCACCAGTTGCTGTGAAATTTTATGGGAATGCAATAAATAATGGCCTGGTCAGAAAGAGAGCTGAGAGCACCAGATAATTCTGATTCTATTCCTTTCTTGAGTAGTTTTTGGAAAGAGGAGCTGGGGTAGGTGTCAGGTTGGTGTTCCATCTCATGCGTATTTGTCCTGTGGGGGGTGCCAGAAATTTCACTTGTCTCAATGCTTTTTAACATTTACATATAACTACTGGGAAAAACTGTTCAGCAACAAAAGGAGTGGAAACCTTGAAGTGAACTGTTGCTTAAAGACCTAAACTAGCAGTAGAGCAAATCACCTTACATACAACCTTTTCCAATGTGACACCTTCCCCTGTATGGTAAGATCAACTGATCAGCTATACTAGCTGATCAACTCTGATAACAGTAGTCCAAAGAGTAAACATGCCAAGTTATGTCCAAACCTCACTATCATTGGACATTTGGCTAATGCATTTGGCATTTTCACTGTGGAATACCCGCACGTGGGCATACCAGATAAATGTTAACTGCTGTTTCTTTAAGCAAGCCTGGGGCATTTGGGGAGTTAAGGTCCATAAAAGTAACTTTCGTGAGTATTGAAATGTCATGACTGCAACAATAATCTAGAAAGCTTGCTTCTTGTCCACAAAATTTGAGAGAAAAAATGTTATCTAATGTGCAGTTGAAGCTGTTTCTTTTGCTTCTTAGTCTGCTTTCAAGATTAAAGATAAAGATAAAGATAAAGATAAAGATAAAGACAAACATAAGATAAACCATTTGGAGAAACTATCTTCTCCTTTCCTTTCTGTGGCCTTCCTAATGTGATGAACAGTTTCAATCCAAAGTCATCTTTTTCAGTGAAATGTAAAATGAACAAACAAGCAAACTGTGTTAGGATCACACAAGCAGAAAAAAAAATTGCTTTAATAATCAGTGCCTTTGAGGCAAATTCTGTCCCCATTTAAATGTGTTCCTTAATGAGAAAAGAGCATGTGTGGAATTGGAGGCAGACATTTGCAGGTCGCATGGTGCTAGAAACCTTTCAACAGCAAGTTATGCCATCCCCTGAAATTCTGTCAGAAAATGGTGCTGCTTCAGTGTTCTGTGGCAGCTGCTAGGCTGAACATCAGCAAAGAGCCAATGAGTCAAAAATGATTTTAAATACTCTCCTTCATAGAAGGATTATTTTTTAGAGAGACATTATTAACAAGCACAGTACAATTGGCAGGTTGCTGCTTGCTAGGACTTACACCATTCCCCTGCAAAGATGTGCGTCTCTGTGTGTCAGTCTGTGTGCCTCTGTGTGTGTATCTATGTGGGCGTGTATGTGTTACATGGAAATTGCTGGTTAAGCTTGAAATCTGTCTAGAAAGGAAGAGGCGGCTATGAGAGAGACAGTATGCTAGGACAGGTAGGGGTTAATCTAGATTTCTGAAAATAGATAAAACAAATAATAATAAACAAAAATACTTACATTTAGTAAAAATGTGGAAAGATAAAGGAATATCACTCCAATTAGGTTGCTCTCACAATGGACAAGTTTTCTCCAAGAATGTGATTAGACTATTAGCTGTGAACACAGGAATCCAGACAAGGAGCCATGTTCCCCCAGTGCACATTCATGCATTTGGCAACAGTTCCCTATTGAGGGGGAAAGGAAACTGACTAGGATGGTTAGCCTCCAATTGTTGTTGTTGTGTGCCTTCAAGTTGCTGACTTATGGTAACCCTAAGGTGACATGGAGGTTTCCGGGGCTGAAAGTGTATGATGCACCCAGGGTTACCCAGTGTGTTTCCACGACCAAGCAGGGAATCAAACCCTGATCTTCAGGGTCATAGTCCAATGCTCAAACCACTATACCACACTGACTCTTCCAAGCCAGGTCATTCTGAACCATTTCTGCCACACCATTTAATGATGCTTCTTCAATTAAAAGAGAAAAAAAAGACAGCACATATTGCTTCATTTGTGTGCGCCTTGCTTGTGATGTGGGTTATGATGTTAGATGTGGGCGTGTCCAATCTCCTTGCCTCCCTCCATTTAGCACCCTGTTGCATTTCCACTTTGCTTTCCTCATGGTCTTCTTCGGTTTCTACCCCAATGCTTCCTCAAATTTCAAAGTTGCTGGAATAATGGAACAAAAGGAATACACAATATGAATTTAGGAAGGACAGCAGTCTTTTTTTTTTTTTAAAAGTGACTTTAGAAGGTCAGAAAACAAAGAGAATAATTCTGAATTATTTGCCATAATTAGCAAAATTTTGTTTGGGGGTAAAAACAGTGGAGAAACCCAACATAACATATTTTATACACTTGCACAATCCTTTGGTTAGATACTGCGAGAAGTTTTCCCACTAGTATATTTAAACCCTGCTTTCTGCCTTTCGTCCAAGCTTTGCTCAGGGACATCCTTGGACTAGGGTGGGGACTGGCAAAATGTAGCCTCCCTCTACCTTTGGACTGCAACTTCCAGCATTTTGAGTGAGCATAGTCAATGGTGAGGAATGCTAGTAGCTGCATCTAACATCCTGGAAACTGTATTTTGCTCATCTCTGGACTAGAGAAAGGGCATCCTGTTGTACCTTATGTTCAACAGCCACAGGTTAATTAAAAATAACCTGCTCATTCATCAATGAGCAGTAGATGTCAGGTAAAATTTTCCAGTCACAGTTCCCAGAAAAGATCTCAGACTTAAGTGATCACTATCTGCTGCCCTGGACCTACATTGAGCATCCATCTTCTGTCTCTGACCCAATAAGAGGGTAGCCCCCACTCTGTCAAATTCTGCCTCTGCTTCTGTCACAGGAATTTTACTGAAATACCTGATGTAAGCTTAGTAGGGTGACATGAAATCACTGTTTCTGAGACACAGAATCTGAGATCTTAGCCAGAGAATCAACCTATTCTGTCTCCTAGGTTGTGGTTCAGGCACCAAGGTATCCTTACCTTGTCATTTCTTTATTGAAGATTTGTCCTTCTTTCTACTGCTTCAAGGACATTCTAATTAGGCCATTGAAAGATAACTTGTACAGCACTGATTTATCTTTGGGAAGTACTTTATTTCCACATTAGCACTGTCCTTGCCTATTCCCTCTTTTCTTTGGGGTGTAGGAGCATGAGCTTTTAAGGAGGGAGTCATTTTACCACCAAATAAACTACTCCCACTCCTTTTTCTTCCTTAATTTCTAAAGCCATTTCCGCACTAGCCTGTTATAGCGCGATGATTCCACTTTCAATATCCTCTGGAATACTGGGGTTTGCAGTTTCGGGAGGGGCTGGCCGGCCCTTCTCAAAACTGCAAACCCCAGGATCCAGAGGATGTTGAAAGTGGAATCATCATGCTATAACAGGCTAGTGCGGAAATGGCCCATGTTGTCTTCTTTTTCTCCCTTTTCCTTCCAGCAATCTCAGAACCATTAATTTGAGTAGCTCCTGTATCTACAACTTCCTAGAACTCAAACCCAGCACTTTATACCGTATCTATCCCGACTCCTATTGGTAGCTCCACTTGGAGCAGGCCGATTGAGTCAAATGTTGAATAGTTAATCAGCATTTGTGTAAACTCAATTGATTAAACAGGTATAGTCTACTTGGAATTGCCAGAAAGTGTCAATCCTCAGGTTTTAGAACTAGATTTTTAAGCTATGTAGGTATCATTGAAAAACAGAAGTAAAATATCATGACTCACTTAAAATAGAGATTTGAATGGTCCGAGGAGAAAAACCCACACAATTTTGCCAACAGCCTCTTGAGATGAATTTTCAGGTTTTGGCAGTTCTGGAAGCATCTCACTTTCAATGGAGATCTGGTTGGCAAGAATGGACTATATTGTTTTCATATTTAATATTTATCCAGAGCAATTTCTTGGAGAACAGTTCTCAGAATCTAGCCATGCACGCTGAGTGATACTGGGAACTGTAGTTCAAAAGGAGCTGCCTGTACCTCCACTGATGCTTAACCTACGTGTTTGTAAATGAATGCAAACATTACAAAATACTACACGTTCCCAGTAACTCTCCACAAAAGAAGCTAAACCTGTACTCCATTAAGGACAAAAGAATATAAGAACTGTGATGGACAAACCAAAGGCTGATGTAGTTCATTCTGTTCATGCAGTCACCATTTCTCTACCTATGGGTACTCATGAGCTCAACTGCACCCTTCCTCTTGTACATACTGTCCCTGTTGATGCATAGCTGACTAGTAGCCATTGATGACCTACCATGTGATGTTGCTTTTCACTTTTCTTTCTTTTTTCTACAGCCATGCACTAGGTCAACATTTTCATGGATCTTTCTCCACACTGTCAACTTAGACCCCACCAGTACACATGTGAAGTTGGAATTTTGTGCTAATATTCATCAATTTCATTCATCATTATTCATCATTTTTGTTCTCACTATTCAAAATGATTTAGTGTCATCAGCAAATGTTTCAGCAAATTTCATTACTCAACCCAAAACTCCAGAATGCTTATAAACATGTTAAAAAGCACTGGTTCCAAGACTTCATTTAATTAATTTAATTACGTATGTTCCTAAGTATTACTTCTTTGATAGGAAATTCAGTACCCAAGATAAAAGTAGAGGAAAAGCATAGCGAGGGAGGTTCCTACACCACAAAAAAGAAGAGCAGTTCTATATGTTTCAACGAACTTTTATTCAAAACTAACAATACATATGAAATGAAACATCCATGCCAAGTCAGCCTTGTATAAGTACACAAAAACATTTCCAGCTTTCTAGAGACTATAGTGGACATGCAGTTTCGGGTCAATCTAGATTACCTCAGGGTGTCAGGGAAAAGCAGTTAATTTTCCCTGCAATTGAAGTGTTTCTGTGAGATAGAATGATAGGGAGGATGGAATGTGCCTCACTATGCTTCCTTTACTTTGCAACATTTGTAAGATTACGCAGGAGGATGGTGAGAACTATTGGTTGTGTCAATTTCCTTTCTTCAACATGTGATAAATTTGCACTGGAGATGTATAAATTGCTTTGAATGCAAAGAGACGGGGGCCCAGACTTTTGAGAAAGGATCTCACTGGGGCATTGTGCACAATAAATCTTTTTTCTAAAACCGTGGGTCTCTATCTCAGTTCTTCTACAAGACCATTTGGTAGCTTCTTCCAAAATGCGGGATTTTTTTTTTTTTCCTTTCACCGGTCTCCACTTTTCCTATGATTTCCATTTTGGTGGCCAAACGTAGGTATTTACTACACACTGCTGTTACAATATCATAATATCACAAGATGCTGTGGTTCTCCCAGTGCTGTTGTGCTGTAAAGTGACTGGGAATTTTATTTTTTACATTTCTATCCCACTGCGGTTCATTAACCATTATGAGTACAAATGTCTAATTCTGATTTGATGGATTTTTTGTTTTGTTGAAAAGCAGTTAGGGTGTGGTTGCCCTTTTGTTGAGGATTCCCAAGGAAGTCTCCGGCAGAGAAGCCTCTGACTGCTTCTGGTGCTTGGGTGGAGAAAACAAGACTTCCTAAGAAAATATCTGAGTTTCCTGGTATGTTTTCTATCCTCTCTGCTTTTGAAACCCCTTTTTTATTTTTATGTACTTTTAAAGCTGTAGATGGCCTGCCATTGCAGCACTATAACAGTACAATCCTGACGTGTTCACGTTTGGAAATCATTGTCCAGATGCCCTTACTGTATAGCAGAGGAAGTCATCTAGCTCACTTCTTTTAGCTATTGTCTCCTCAAGAGAACTCTCAAATGTTCACTTGTCTGAAGCAAAACCAGGGCAGCTGCTTAAATGTACAAGTTTGGATTCCATTGCAAATGTAGTGAAAGCACAGAAGCACCAAATCATAATAGTGTAATAATGGCACAACCACTGCCCACAGAGGGAAATGATCCACCGAAAGGACTCCCAAGAGAATGCAGTGGCAGAAACATGGAAGTCTTTGTTTTTCATGAGGGAAGGCATACAACAAATGGTGAGGGTAGTGTGGTGCCTCTGTTTCTCTTCAGCATTCAGCTGTATGGGCAAAGTGGCTTTTGAACAGAACCACCAAGAACAACTGACTAGTGTGATCATCACTGTATAGATCTTTGCTTCTTTAAAATAATGGGGAGTAGCTGGTGAGGCAGGCTTCTTTGCTCTCCCCTTTTCTTTCTGTCTTCTGTTTTGCTGTTCCTACACACTCAGTAAGGAATTCTGGAAGCAGCTGCTGTTTATCTTACCTCCTGTAGAAAGGCTCATGTAAGTAGAGTTGTGTTAGCTATTCTTTCCAAACTTAAGCTTTACCACTTTGTTTATTGCAGGCACACTGCAACTCAATACCAACAATATGTGTCTCTCCAGACCATCTTCACCATCCTCCCAATGCTGATGCTTTTGAAATACTTCCAGCTAGATAGAGGACAAGGAAGACAGGAGGACTGAGAAGCAAAAAAAAAAAAGACTTTGTAAGAAGGAGCTTCTTCGACAGATGCTTTGTTAACTGAGATATGCCTGTTTAGATTACTGAAGAACCCCGCTGCTCAAATTCCTCTGTTCTGATTGTTTATTTAATAAAGACTTTTCATTACTGAGAAATGTGAGGTCACTGTAAATATGAGAGGCCTTTATCTTTTGCAATGTTATGCACAGTTCTCTGGCAGCAGATCCCATTAAACTTAGTGGGAGTTACTTCTGAGTAGACATACATGAACTGCACTGTAAATGTTCTAAAAGGTTTCATGTACCCACTATACTGCACATTCCATCCATTAATTGAAATGCTTCACCTGCTGGGACATAACTGTTTGTGGGTGTACAAATATTTTGAACTTTGCAAACAAATTCAGATGCGTATTCATTTTGTGTGTGCACCCTAGGAGGTGAGAAACATACATTCTACAGTCTGATGTTGAAGAGAGAGATAAAGAGCACACGTTCCTTTACTAAATAGCCAATTAAATGAAGCACTATCTTAATATTCTGCAGTGAAGAATTTATAGTACTGCAACCTGAGCACACATATCCCTATCGTAGGACCCACATTGGTGTTGAAAATGACAAGACTGATGCTAAAAATTTTTAGATGCTTATTCACTTCTCTTTATGAAGCAGTCCCACAAGCAATCTATATGCTCAGAAAATATTTGAAGAGGGAATATGCTTGAATTATGATTATTAGCATACAGAAAAGCTGCCTAGTCAACATCCTCTCTAAGATGCTGTAAACACATTTATTAATTTTTCTTTCTGTTCATAATTTGAACCTGATTTCAGGAAATATAAAAATGTACCCAGGGAAGATATACAAAATAGTCCTTTGTGTCCCCAAGCTGTTCAGTTATCCAGTATACTTTACAGTTTCCAGCTTGACCAACCTCCTTCCAAAGTGGTTCAAAACAATGTCAAGTCAAGTGTGTGAACAGATGTGTTGAGGAAACACACTCATCTACTACAGATCAAATTTAGATAACACAGAGCAAGGAAGATTTACTCACAAGGCACCAAAGCAGAAGTGTGGGAAAGGGAAACTGCGTTATCTCTCTCCTCTCCCAGGAATGTCAGGACCTACCTGAGATAGATCTTAGAGGTCTAAAGTTTTCACATTCATGAGTAATTGGTAGTTTAAATACTCCCAGAGAAGAAAAAAAAGGTTGAAGGGGCCTTTATAATGCAGTGAAAGGTGGCAGATTTCACAGTATTTATAGCCATAAATGTCTTATCTCTTCATCTTCTTGTGCTGTGTAGCATTGATGTATATGTTAAGTCCACACTGAGGTACAATGGGAAGGGGTTTGGGTGCAGAACCAAAGAAACAGGTTTCAGATGGGAATGAAATGGAAGAACTTCTCTCTTCCAAGGGAGAGAGAGACAACTCATTCTTTCACTTATTGTCTATTGTTTTTGTAGCAAAGAAAGCGGTCTAATAAAAGTAAATTGTCCAGTGATCTTTCCTCTCTTCTATCTGCTTTATTTGGAAACGAACATCCAACATTGGAAAACATGAAAATATCTCACGCATGGCAATTAATGAACTAATTATCTAAATACGAGGTCTTCCAGATTTGTGTGAATAACAATGGATCCTCACAATATAGTTCACCGGGTTGTGTCCACATCTACTCAGTCTGGTTTTTTGGTAGCAATTTCTTGCATCTGCACTAGGGCTTTTCCAAAGGTTTAAAAAAAATCTGGGATGTAGTTTGCTGAGTTGATCCTCAGTTTGTAGGGGAAAAAACCCTCCTCTCTGATGTTTGTTAAAAAAATGTAATTGCATTACTGAAACAGTGCCATTTCACTGAAACACTGCAGCACTATAAAAAAGATTTAAGAAGAGAGAGAGTGTGTGAAGGAAGGAAAAAGGAAGGATTTTCCATTTTGTTCTGATGCTTGGAATAAAAAAGAAATACACATGAGGGTGAGAATTAACTGTTGCAGCTGATGCAGTGAATGAATTGCCAGAAAAATAGTACAGAACAACAAGAATGTTGCTTGGATATTCAAAGCACCCCACTTATCACTGAGAAGTACAGAAACAAATACCTTCCAATGTATTTGTCCTATGTGGAAAGCCATAGTTAATTTTTGTTGCATCTCTGGATGATGATTGTAATTACTGCTATATTACACAGCCCAGAACTATAACAGGGCATCAGAGAAGGTTTTAAAAGACAATGTCTGTTCATCCAGAATGCTTCAAGCAAGCTCAACAGAAGCAATAAAACAGAATAAGTTTACAAATAGGAAGCTTCTAATTAAAGATGCAGAATACCCCAAAAAACACATTATAGGACTAATGGTTAGAGGCTGTTGCAGACTGAAGGAAGTTGCAAACTAATGCACAACCACACAATATGAGTTTGACAGGAAACAGTCACAACCTTAATGGTTATAGCTTTATAAAGCTGGTATGGCCTGAAGCGCAGATCCAGAGTCCCAGTAACCAAATGTCCTGAAGCATTTGGTATGTCCTGGACTCCTGATCCAAAGCAGGAGTCAGCAAAGAAAATAATGACTGAGAAGCCAGTCAGCTGCACTGCCACTGAGTGGTTCTCTGCCATCTGAGGGTGTAGTAGTTCCATCTCTGAGGTAGATGTTACCTGTAACCCTCTACCCTCAAAATCTCATAATGTGGCATCCCATGAACTGGTGGACTGATTGGCTACAAGGTCCAACTTCTCCCACAACTGGATCTTGCCCCATGCCACACTGCCTCAGAGCTGTAAGCAACCTTACATTAAAGATCAACACTAACCCCACCGTGGAAGCAAACCAGTAAGATAGGGAAGGCAGTAAGGAAGCAGCCAAAACCAGAATGCCCAGCAGAATGGAGCACTCCTGTTTTCATACTTCCCAAAGAGACCTGAGGGAAACCTGTGTTTCTCAGGTCAGTATCTGGAGAATACCCTCTCCGCTCACTGTATGGCTACTTCCTCCAAAGCACATGAAGAGCTCAGGACAAATCAGCCAAGCCATGTGGGGGAAATGGTGGCTTTCTTTTGCCTTAACTGCCACTGCAACCCCTGTCCCTCGGTAAGTCTGAGGGTTCCCTCCAGAGGGCCCTGCCAACCTACACTGCACAGATTGGTGGTGCAATTGAATGTTCAGGATTTTAAAAAATCACTACAAATCAGTTATTTGTTAAAAAAGGAAGGTCCATACAGAACTGATTGGAATTATTTGTCAGGTACACCATATAGACAGCCCATAAAAAGAATGAAGAAAGGATTGTACTTTCTGAGAAAAGAGCTAGGGTGGAAAAAATGTACCATGTCTCAGAATAGCCCTAGGCAAAAGCTTTAAACTGAACATTGTAGATGTTATACAATGATCTTCAGTCTAAGTACTCTCCTTGATTTTTGAAATACTCATTGGTGCTTTATCTGTCTTTGAACCAGAACTGGTTTTACAACCACCAATAAAAGTCTCAGTTTTAAAAAAAACTTGTGCAATTACATTTTGGATGTTTTTAGATGAGGCAATATCTCTCAAGAAGTGTTCTGAAGAAGTCAAATTAATTGTTGGAAATGAGAGTTCTCTTTTAAATACCCAGGGGAAGACGTTGAATTATAAACGTTGGGCATCATTTTTAGATCTCCATGAAGAGCTTAATATGTGATGTTATGAGGGGACAAAATGATTTTATCTAATGGTATCATTTTAATACCAAAAGCTAGAGGATTTAGCTATCTTTATTGAAAAGAAAAGACATCTAGATGACAACAAGACTACTTGATTTTTTAAAAAAGAACAGAACCTTAATTTTTTCTTTTTGTCCACTTTTGGGCACTTGTAGATGGGACTAATGCGGTAGGAAGTTGCTGTAGTTGCTGTTGTTGTAGTTCACTCACACACGCACATACACACACAATTTTAAGATAGATACCCTATAATTCTCAGGGAAAAAATGAAGACCCTTTTTGCACTTTACCCTTTCGTGGAGCTGGGGTGTGGGGCTAGCACGAGAAGCCTGGGGAGGAAGGCTCTCGCATCCCTGCTGCTTCGGCTCTGGAGCTGCTTCCTGGTCGCGCGAGCGCCCCGCCTCTTCCTTTCGCAGTGCAGTCTGGGACCTTTTCCAGGCTGCATTGCATAGGAAGCGCGACCGGCCCGGCTCCTGAGGCTCCGCACGACAGGTAAGTGCACGTGGGGCCCCGGAGCAATGCACGACCACACAGCATTTTTGCCTTTAAGCCAAAAATGAAAAAATGCGTGCACGGTCCGCGTTAGGCCTTTGAGCGTCACGCAAATGTGAGTGCATCGTGTGGACTGCTCCTCACATTTACGCGACGCTCAAGGGGTCTCTTTCGCTTCGGAAATGCCATGCAGAAAGGGCCGAAGAAAGGAGGAGAAAATTTGTCCCTCAAATCATAGGATCACTTCAGCAAATCGCACACTCCCATTTAAAAACAACAACAGGGACAACAGTAACAACAACAGCAACCTTCTGGAAGAGCCCCTCTAAGAAATTGCTACAAATTTCAATGCTACAAAGAAATTGCTATCAAAAACAACCAACCAACCAAACCCAAAAACTTGGAATGAACGAGATGAGTAGATGTGGATATGACAACTGGCAAAAGCCAAGGAGCTATGTTGTGAGAACTCACAGTTCTTCAGACCAGCCTGGAAGAGGTTATAATTGCTTTCAGGGCTATCCGAAGGGATTTTGTGGCCATAGGCAGAGTAGCAAACAGCACAGGAAAAGCAGCAAAGTCCCACTCCAACTCCTAATTAAGGCCCACGATCAGAGCTTGGGTAAGTTACTTCTCTAAGCAGTCCATATAACAGTCTAGTTCAATCAAGTTGTTGTGGGACCTGAGGCAGAATGTCACTTAAATGCTTTTCCCATTGCTAACAGTAAAAATAAAATCATGAATAAACGAAACAGGACTTGTTGCCCTTTCACAGTATCAGTATCTGCTTCCTGAGGTGGCTGCTCCTTTGGCCATTTCCACACTAGACTGTTATAGCACTATGATTCCACTTTCAACATTTTATGGAATCCTGGGGTTTGCAGTTTCGGGAGGGGGCGACTGGCATCCATAGGATGTTGAAAGTGGAATCATAGTGCTAAAACAGTCTAGTGCGGAAATGGCCTTTGTTGCTAATGGTATGGCCAGTCTTGCTTGTTTAAATTCTACTTCACTGATCCAATTTTAGCACTATTTTCAGCAATCTCAGTCCAGTTGCAAAGAAATTCCTGATTCCAGAACAATCCACTGGTTCCACCATTGAGGTGTTGCCCGAAATTGACACTCACTCTCCTCCCCCCCACAAAAAAAGTTTAGTGTCACTTTTACTTGAAGATTGAACACCTGGCCTTTGTTGAGAATGTTGAATTACATTGGTCTGAATATCATTGTTTGATAATTTTATCCTCTGTTCATGCTGGGGCCTTGGGGAAGACTGAGGCCATTTCAGCACTAGACTGTTATAGTAGTATTATTCTACTTTCAACATCCTATGGAATTCTGGGGTTTGCAGTTTGCTGAGGCCAAAGAGCTCTCTGGCTGAGAATTCTACATGCCCCTCCCTAAACTGCAAACCCCAGGGTTCCACAGGATGTTGAAAGTGGAATAATATCACTATAACAGTGTAGTGCAGAAATGTCCTGAGTTGTATGGTAGACAGGAGCACCACTTGGAATCAAATACAATTGCATTGCACCTTTTCCCATTTTAGTTTGGATTTATTTTCCTTAATACATGCTTGACTGGTGTCAGAGTTTACATGTTTACTGCGTTCATTAAATTCACCAAGATAGAAGTTAACATCCTGCAATTGTAGGAAGGTGAAAAAGGTTATCTAGCAGAAGCTTAGCAGTTACTATGTAAATAAGGACTACTGTTTGCAGTCTGACATCTGTCTGAACAGCTGAACCTGATATGCAGCTAATCTCTTTCTTGGCAAAAGAGTCACTATTCCAACTGTTAACATTTCTGACTGAAGAGTAAGTGAGGGATTTCCCTTTTGCCTTCCACAAGCACTGGATAAGCACTTAAGTGTCTCAGTTCCCTCTTTTCTATTAGGGCCAGCAACTTTTACATACCAATATTCATTAGCTTATGATGACTTCCTATTTGCTTGTTTTCTCTTTCTACATCACTCTAACCTGCAGCTATTTTTTTTCTCTTCTTCCTCTTGAATCCATTATACTATGTGCTTGACTATGCACAAGTAATTTGTGAGTAACGTAACATCATATGTGTTACAAACAAGACTAAACTAGTTTCTTTCTCTGCTAGACCCTGTGCATGGATGGATAGGTGTGGGACTAGTTGTCGTTCAGCTTCTGCTTTGCCAATTTGATTACTCTACTTTAGTGATATGGTATTATCTCTGACATTTCCCACCACCTTCTCACAGCCATCTTCTCCATATCCAAGTCCAGAATACATGTGTTCCACCTACTAATTATTGCCCATTACTCTATTCATGTCACTTTTTTTTTCTTTGAAAGCCACTCTTCTACAGCAACAGGATCCACTGCACACCTTGTTCCTTCCTGGTTATGAGAGAGGCCAGTCCCATGTCCAAAAGCACTGACTAACATATCAGCTGTTCTTCAAAGTGATTGTTAATCTATTTTTTCCAGGCAATCCTTGCAAGCTCCATGAGAATTCTGCAACAAGTGAAGGTGTTCCTGTTGAACTGAGGCTATTTTGGATCTTCTACCTGTTTCCCTGCTGTCTTTTGAGCCAGACACAAAAGCTCTGTTGGACTGACTGCTTAGCAACCCTATGCATGTGGAGTTTCAGGGTTCATTCCATTCCAAGTTCTGTTCAGTGAAAGTTTTAACATCACCACATTTTTTCCCCTTTACTGGTATTCAGTGGTAGATAAAATCTGTTCTCCCACTCTAATATGAATTAGTTGCTGTTGGCTTCTAAGAGTGGCTGGAAAAACTCAGAAACAGCAGCCTGCACTCTCTCTAATCAGATTTTGGCTGATTTTACTAGATTCTGGCCATGGGCAAGAGCATTAGTGCATAATACAATGCTATATTAGGTATGTGGAATCCTGATTTATTTTTCTGTTTTAATATCACTTCTAGCAATTAGTAGAATAATGATGCCTCAGCAACACAAGAAGACAACTGTTGATTTGGCAGGACCATGCACATTATCACTTATAAACATCACCCAAATAAGATGCAGATTAACTTCTTTACTGTTCTCATAGGCAATACCTGGCTTCATAATGCTTGAAACAAACTTGTGCTTCAGATTAAAAGTGCTTGTCCATAATTTGTGACTTCTCAATTATTTAGCAAGCTGCTGTTCATGTGCAAGTATATTTTTCCCGTGGCTTCCCTGATGCCAGGAAACACCTTCCTTCAACAACCTTTGAAACATCTTCTTTTAGATTTTAAATGAATAAAACTATATAATATACCAAGGAGAACTGTGTTTGAAAGACATTCTTTTAATCAAGTACTTAATCAAGTACCCATTCTCCTGCCTTACCAAAAGGATATCTCCTCGACAGGGATAATTGTCAGCTATCTGATCTAACTGCTGGCACAGCAGTTCAGGTTTCGTCAAAACCCTTCTTTATGGAAGATAGCAACATTTTTAATTCCACTGTCAGCACTTGGATTGTTTCCTTTGGATCATTAGACAGCAAGTCACTTAATGGCCAAGAATAGGATGAATTAAACTGTCATTAGTACTGACTTAAGAAAGAAGTGAGCCTAAACATGAATTTGATGCTTGGGAACAATAATTTAAGATCCACCCATCATGAAAAGGGATTAAAATCCAGTTCAAAAAAGTGAAGAGTGATTCTGCCATGGAGAGTACTTGTACATAGTAACTTGTTTATATGCAGTAGTTTGCTAAGTGTATCTGAGGATTATTGTCCTGCAGCTACAAACTCCCTATGAAGACTTCTGGTGGAGTTTGGGAAAAAATCCACCAGACCCATTGCAAACCATTGGGTACGAACAGTTGGCTGCATATAATAAGACTTGCACATTTACATTTGATGGACCGAACATATCACAGCTTGCTTCCATAAGTTTTAACCAAATTATAGGATGTATTTGGGGGCCATTTATGTTGAGAAATGTGGGAGATAGTAGTGGGTCCCTCAAGCAAAGTAATCAAATCAGCAAGGCAGAAGCTGAACAACAATCAGTCCCACTCCAGTCCACCTGCACAGGGACTAGCAGAGAAAAGAAAGAAGCTTAGTCTTCTTTGTAAAACATTTTAAAATAGCTTTGCTTAGAAACACTTGTGCAAAATCAAACATGTGGTCTAATCGATGAAAAGAGAATGGAGGAAGACAAAGAATATGGGGAAAACCTAGCAAACAGGAAGTCATCATAAATATATGCTGTGTCTAAATTCCTATAGACTGTATGCTAACTAGTAATTAGTAAGTATAAGCATAGAGAAGTTGTTAACTCTTAACAGTTTATGCACACTAATGTGAAAGAACCTTTTTTTGCATGTGTTTTAGAGAAGTATCTGTTACTGCAGGGAGCCAGCATGGTGTAGTGGTCTGATCATTGGACTATGGCACTGGAGACCAAGGTTCAGTTCCCCACTTGGCCATGGAACCCACTGAGTGACCTTGGATATGTCACACACATTCAGCCTCCAGAAAACCCCATTATAGGTTCTCCTTAGGGTCTCCATAAGAAATGACTTGAAAGCACACAACAACAATTCGTTACCTTCCTGCTGTTATGGTGTTGTGCTCTGCTTCTTCAGTGATGATCTCACAGAAAAACAGCTGTGCTTCAGCTATCCACACAGTCTTGCAGAAAGCTGGCACCGTGAGTGGGGCTAACCTTTTGAACACCAAATGCATGGTTCCTATTTTTGCACAATCACATGTGATTTTCTTTGTGCAGACATCTAGACTCTTTTGCTTCTTTTTCCACCCTCTACACACAATCATCATCATCATCATCACCATCACCATCATCACCATCACCACCACCACTACCACAGTCCTGTATGACTGGTTATATTACTAGGGATGGGACGAATCCAGAAGAATCCGAATCCCTGGAAGGTTCTGGGAATCCACGAATCTCACGAACCTTGAATCTTTCAAAAAATTTTTTTTAAAAAGCAAGGGAAAGAAGGATAATCCTGGGCAAGACACACTCTCTCAGCCTTAGCAAAAGCCTAGGCAAAGGCAAACCTCCCTCTGAAGAAATCTGGCCAGGACAATTGTCATAGTTTTGCCTCAGGATCTCCCCAGACTGAAAATGTCATGAAGGCCCTTTCTATGCAGGCAGGAAAATATGGATTAATCCTACATTTTCCTGCCTGTGTAAACAGGACCAGTACAGTACAGAGATAATCAAGGTCAAAACTGGCTTTTCTTTGCATAGCTCCTTCTGGCATGCTGGGGTTTGTAGTTTGATGATGCATCAGCACACTTTGGCAGAGGAGGCTGTGACACCTTGTAAAACTAGAAACCCCAGAATTGTGTCTGAAAGAGCTTTGCAAGTGAGCTATGCAAAGGAATGTTTCAGCTGTCTTTGAAATCTCAAGCCTGTAGCATCCAGTCAAGTGCTGAATTAAATATGAAATGTTCAATTTAAATATCTTAGAATACTATCCTAGATGTAATTTGTGAAATTGTTAGCAAAGATCATTATTACTCCAAGGGAAAAATTCGCCTACTTGCCATCTCCTCTTGTGTGTCTAGTCTCCCAAATTTTCAGGTATCCTGCTTTCCCAAGTTTTCAGGCGTCCTGGTCTCCTAAATGTTCAGGTGTCCTGGTCTCCCAGATTTTCGGGTGTCCCGGTTTCCAACAAACTGTTTGGGTGGTGGATTTGAAAGATTCGGTTTGCCTATTTTGGCAGAGGGATTCAGATTCCCAAATCTCGAATCCCTGCCACGGATTCAAGAATTCGGTTGGCCCATCCCTATATATTACATAACTTGATGTATACTTAACTAGGTAGCAGAGGCACTAAGGAACCCCTTTACTGAATCGCAAAGTGTATAATGTGACACTGGCATTGGTGCATGTTGCACATCAGAGTCTGAAGCACACCATTGCACACTGTACACCAATGTACATTGCGCACTTCGCTGTCTCTGCTATGTAGTAATGAAATGGATATAGATGTTATGAAGCTGTGCTATTCTAATTTCATCAGACATACATCCACTTATGAAGCCGTAAGCCTCCAACAGGATTCTGGACAATAATTACTTCTTACCTTCCTCTCCCTATGGATCAAGGCAGGGAATAACTACACTTTAAGCCCATAATACAGTTAAAAGAGTGAATAAAGCTGATACGTATTGAAAACACTCAATGCAAACTTTGAAATTTATAATTTAAAGATCAGCTGGGTAAGCCTGCCAGAAGAGACTGGTCTCATACTTAAGCTGTTTTAAAACTCCCAAAGTGTATCCAACTTTCGAATCTTTTCCAGCCCAAGATTGATACAGATAACTAAGGCCCTTTTTGCATGGCATTTGCCATGCGAAGGGCACCTGGAGTGTCGCACGATTGCGAGGAGCTATCTGCACGACGCACTCACAATCACACAACACTCCAGGGTAGGGCAGGCGCCGCTCGCACACTTTTTCATTTTCGGCTTTCAGCCGAAAATGGTGCACAATCGCGCATTGCCTCAGGGCCTCGCGCTCACTTGCCATGCGTGTGGAGCCTCTGGAGCCTCAGGTTGTGCTTCCTGCCCCAGCGCAGCCTGGGAAATTCCCAGGCTGCGCTGCAGAAGAAAGAGGCGGGGCTCTCACGCTGGCTGCTCGGGAGCAGGTAGCTCGTGCAGAGCTGAAGCAGCGGAGATGTGAGAGCCTCTCACTGGAGGCTCCTTGCACAATCCCTGCACCCCAGCACCGAAGAAAGGTAAGGTGCGGAAAGGGCCTAAGCAACTCAAGGACACCATAATAACACTAAAGAGTCTTATGAGACTTGCAAGATGATTAACCTGTATTTGTGATGAGCTTTTGTGGTCTGTACACTACTTCATCAGATGCCTGGAGAGTAGTCTCTATTGCAAGATATTTACATAGCAGGAGGGGAATGAAGACAAATCTAAAGGCATAACCCTCCCAACACGTGTATAATCTGTATGTCTTTGTGCCAATTACCTCTGATGATGTGGTCAGCAGTCTGCCAAACCTGATGCCACAATCAATGTGTGAAACTTTGTTAGTGGCACAAGACTCTGTTGTATTTTTCTGTAACAGACAAACACACCTTGTTTTTGTGTGCCTTCAAGTTGTTTCTGATTTACATTGATCCCAAGATGAACCTACCATGGGATTTTTGGGAGTTAAGAGGTTGTGATGTGCCCAATGTCACCCAGTGGGTTTCCATGGCCAAACAGGGGATCAAACTTTGATTTCCAGGGTTGTAGTCCAATGTTTAGACGGCTATACCACGCTGGCTCTCAAACAGAGCTACCTCCTCAATTTTTTAAAAAGATAATGCTACAGCCATGCACAGTTGTCAGATCTCTACAGTTTGCCAGATTTGGCTTACCATTCTGATTTTATTGCTATTTAAATCATAGCTACTACTAACATTGCTCCCCCATCAATCTTAAGTGATAGCCTCTATGTGTGGGGGAGTGTATGTGTGTATGTAAATGTATCTTATTTCATGGCATCTGTTATGTTAAACAAATGTGCATTTTGTAGCCTTTGCTTTGCCAGCTTGGCATGATGAAATACTTATCACTGACATTGTTGATATGCCTAACAACACACTCCACAGTGCAATGTTCTCTTTAAGAATGTGCCAACTTATTTCTGTGCCTGACTTGACTGCATGCCAAAGGAATGTGTGGTTTTCTTCTGGTGTGACATGTGTTTGAAAAACAGGGCATAGAAATTATACCACAGAACAGGTGCGAATACTGTGACCCTCCAGATATTTTTGGACTCCAGGTCCCAGCAGTCCTAGCCAGCACAGCCAATTGTGAGGAATGTTGGGAGTTCCAGTCCAAAAACATTTGTAGAGCTGCAATCCCACTCTGGCAGAGAGCTTTGAAAGGAAAGGAGAAGGAGGGAAAGAAGGAAGGAAGGAAAGGAAGAAAATTTGCTAAATATACAGATACTTCCAGAAAGCAGCATTGCAGGATCCTGGGTGAGTCCCGTGGCCACTAAATTGTGGGTGCCACAGAGCTCCATCCATACGAAGCCACTGAGGAGGTCACAAGGAGATTTTGAGTGGCTACCATCAGTAAGCTGATGATAGTCAGCTTTACTTCTTGTCACCAGAGTCAGCTGGAATTATTTAGGTCCTGAGCCAGTTCCCAGGTGCTGTAAAGGGCTGGATGAATACCAGTAAATTGCAGCTGAATCCTAATAAGAAGGACACTCTGTGGATTGGTCATTCTTGGGCCTATTAACTGGGGAAGTGACCTGCTGTGGATGGGGTTGCACCCTCCCCACAAGAGAGCAGATGCTTAGCTACTCTTAGACCCCTCTTTGCCACTGAAGACCTAAGACCACAGGAAGCAGAGGTCTGCCTTGGGCTCTCTCAGCCAAGGAAGGAGTTTTCCCTCCCTCCCCAGCCAAGTGAAGCACACAGCTCCACACAACCACTACCCACTCCGTGCCTCTCTTGGCCATGGAAGGAGTCTCCCTCAGCTGAGGATGGAGACGGACATTCTTTCCTTGACCGAATGAGACACACAGCTCTGTGCGGCAGGGCCTCTTGCTAAATTTGACACCCAGGGAGGGGGCTGCTTTCCAGAGCTCAGTGCAGAGAGCTTGGTGCCCCTGGCTGCACTCGCCTTCATCTGCACAGCATCCAGCATGGTGACTCTGTGGGAGCCAGCAGCCTGGCATGAGGAAGAAGGTGAGGAAAAGGTGACAAAGGACCTCAGCCAGTAGCAGCAGCCATGGCTCTGGAACCCCAGGCATTCACCATGTGGTTCTTCCTCTTGCAGTTCACCTGGCACCCAAGGGGAACAGGCTGTGCACCAACATGTGAGGCTTCCCTTTGGCTATTGTAAGAAATAGCTGATAAGACTCATAAAACAATTTAACACAGGATCAGCTGAAGCATTAGTTGTTTATTAAAAAAAAAATACGTCTCTGCAGAAGCGGGTGTTCCCTAGAGAGGAGGACACCCTCACTATGGAATACGTCATATTTTATCCCCCTGCCCCATGCAGGTTCCCCCCCTTGGATCTCATTGGACAGGACCCCAAAAGTTACAGGCTATCAGGATCGCCTAAGAAGTTACATTCCCCCTTCCCCATATTTACAGTATGAGTGATCACGCACTTGATCATGCATTTCCCTCGTGCATCCCAGGTGTCTTTATCAGTAGTTTCACAGTACCCCTTTGTGTTCTGGTATGTCCCCATAAATCAGTTTACTCCTTTACAGATGGTGACGTTATCGAGGCCTTTCCTTTCCCTCCTTGCCAATTACTTTCAAGGTCCTTTTTGGGAGGCCCTATCATCTCTAAAAATCTTCCTTGTTAGACTTTATTTTATTACTGGGGCTCAAATACAAAATATACTAGAATATATGTGTAAATGTGTCTAAAATGTGTTATAGTTATAAGCTAATACATATATGTGAGTAATACATGTTAATAATACTTGCAAAAACTAAAACATACTTTATTTCTCTCAGCTACTGTCCCCTCCACATGAGAGCATCAGATGAATAGGAGGGATTTATTTGGATCATGGGTATGTGAAACTGTGGATACTGGTCCAGTGGATGTGGGGGGCCTACTGTAAACCTAGTGTACCTAGTACAAAATGCCAGATTGTTGATTGGAGTACTATGTAGACCAGTGTTTCTTAAGCTATCTGGTGTGGGGGACCTGGCTGGGTATTCCCAATGTGCTAGGGACTGACACCATATTTGTGCCCATTGGCTATAACTGTTTCTTTCCTGGAAATTCTCTGCAGACCAGCAGGCAATACCTCCAAGTGGCACCAGTCCATAGGCCACCACTTGGAGTAGCACTAATGTAGACAGCACAGAACATAAATGCTGTTGGCTTCCAGTCTGAATTTAAGGTGTTTGTTATGATATTCAGAACCCTAAGCAGCTTAATATCTTGATATTTGAAGTTGCTCGTCTCCCTTCTAATGGCTGCCACATATTCCGCACTAGCCTGTTATAGCGCAATGATTCCACTTTCAACATCCTCTGGAATCCTGGGGTTTGCAGTTTGGGGAGGGGCTGGCTGGCCCCTCCCAAAACTGCAAACCCCAGGATTCCAGAGGATGTTGAAAGTGGAATCATTGCGCTATAACAGGCTAGTGCGGAAATGGCCTGCATAAGGAATGAGTTCTGCTTTAGGTGTCCTCTTCTGGGTCCCATTAGTGGGCACTGTACGCTGTGGGACAACATGGGGGAGGGCGTTTACCACTGTGGTGCACTCTTTGTGGAATGCCCACCCCTTGGGATTCTGATTGGTGCCAGTGTATTTTTTTTTCCTGATGCCAGGTCAAAAGTGACTTTCTATTAAAACTTTTGGGGCCCAATTTACTTTTTAAATTTATGTATAAATGGTTTTAACTGTTTTAACTTTATTAGCTGTTTTAAATTTAACTTGGTTAATATGTTTTTGTCCTGTTTAAATTATTTTCTTATTTTAAATTGTTTTACTTGTATATCATCTTGTGATCCTATGATAAAGGGCAGGATATTAATATTTTAATTAGAAATAAATAAATAAAGATAAGAGTTCATTTAAATCTGAGTTAACAAACAAGGAAGAATGAACCTCTTCAGAATCCAGTTTCCACTTGTGAAGCAAGCAGTTAATAACTTGGATGTAGCCAGTTGAAAGTAACTCATTGCTTGCAATTAATTCCTGTTTACAATGATGGATATGTGAGTTAACAAGGGATAGCTTCATTCTTTTGCAGAGTAATGGTATTTTTTAGTTATGGGTGTACAGTTTCAACAAGTGCTGGAGGAGAAATATCATACGCTCAAGATCTGGCTGGTGTTGGGTCTCATGCAGTTGCCTCATGTGCTATTGTAGGTGAGGAGCAGAGGATATGCTTTGAACCAGAAGCCAGCAGCTTAGAGCGCTCAGGGTTGTTTTTTTTTGAAAATGTAAGTAAGAGGTAACTAATCTAGGTACTTTTGAGAAATATGTACATAAAATAAATGTTCTGTTTTTTAAAAAAATGTACATAGAACAATAACTAATTTGGAAGGTGAGCCTTGGGACTTATAGTTGTAACTAATAACTGAAGCAACTTCCCAAGCTCTGATGATCAGCTGCTAGAGTCAAGTTCCTTTTTAGCTCATCCCATTAGGCACTGGTAGAAGATTCTGTATCAAGCTTCCGATAAGGCATCTCACTACCGATTATTTTTAAACTTATTCTAGCACTATTCTAATCCACCTCCAACAGCACAGTATTTTCTTCCTATGCAATTGACATTTTGTCTTACTTTAAGATGGGATAACTATGCCATGGGATCCTGTGTTCTTTGGGGCAGGGATTTGTTGGTGTGTTAAATCAAGTGATCATAAAGCAAAAGGAGAAAAGAGAGAGAGAGAGTGCGCATTGCCTAGGAGTAAATTTTAAAATGAAACAAAAATGTTCACAAAAATGCCAGGGGATTTCTGTCAGTGAAGACATATCCTTGCTGGTGTCAGCCACTGAGACCTTTTCTTTTTTGGGAGGCATACGAGTGCTTCAGAAGGTACTGAAATAGTAAAATGAAGACTGTATGTTCTCAGAGGAAACTAATAAGACACATGAGAAGAGCCACAGATCATTTTTAAAAAATTTTACAAAATGGCAGAAAGAAAGAATGTGAAGAGGACAGCTGATGTTACAGGTACTAGCCAATATGACTCTATGACAATTAGCATTCCAGTCGTGACACATAGATCAATGGGATGGGGGAGGGGGTGATATTCCCCTCCTCCGGACAAAATAGCGCAGTTTGTGTGTTCATAAAATGCAATTTCCTGAAATGTTTGACACATCCATGACATTTGCATGAATTGCCAAGTTAAATGATCATTACATTAATTGCCAAATAAAACTATTTCGCCCCACTTTGAATGCATGAAAAGATACATTAGAAAACCTTGTTGTGTTTTCTCTGATGTGGTAACTCATTTCCTCATATGGGGTTTGTTGCACCCAAACAGCTCTTTGCATATGTTTAAGTTAAACTCTAGGTAGATTTTGTCACTGATTAAAAAAAAAGAAAAAAAAAGAAAGTGTGAATCTCTCAACCTTATACCAGCACTTCTTTCCAATCAGAGAGATCAAATGCTGACCTGTGACTGAGAAAGAAGCAGCTATTAAAATTCTATATTAATCCAGATGGATTAACTCCTACAAAAGCCATTTCTTGCCAGCTGGCAAAGTGCCATTTGAACTTATCGGTTTAATACGGTCCCCCTTCTCTTTAGTGAATGGCTTTCATCAAGGTTACAGCATCCTTGGATGATACCTATCAGCGCTTCTTTTGCTCACATGTGTCAGGTAAGAGAGTTTTCAAAGAGTCCTCAGGACAATAATGTAATCCTGCCTACAAAATATTGAGGTAGAAGATGGGAAATATTTATTATTTTAAACAGAAAAGTAAGTATAATCAATGATAATACACTAACTCTAACAATTGTAGAATGCTCTGCATTAATAAGTAGTGGGCTTAGCCCATATGAGTGAGGCAGTGAATCCACTGAAGGTTTTAGCATAAACTTTAAAGGTGCTATCCAAAGTGCTAGGCCTGTATTGGTGAGCACCTTGGATAGCTCCTTTATGATAAGCAGAATATGTGTGTGAATTCATCACCGTTCTGACTGATGCAAGATCTTGCTTTGCTTCAGGGTAGCATAAATATCTGCCAGCAGAATTACATTACACAATCCTAAACGTGTAACATAGTACAATGTGGTCAGTGTGTGTGACTGACAACTTATTGTGTAATTGCATTGCTCAATATGCAAAGGCAATGCATAAAAGGAATGTGCATTTACACCCTACTCTGTGTACCACTACTCTGTGTTGCTGTCTGTTCAATGGTTCCACTTGTGCAACTCCACTTATGCCACCACCAGCTGTATATGAGTGTTATGCTCTATCAAAAAAAAGGGGGGCACAGGAAATTCAAGAATCCTCTCCCCATTTCTGGCAGTCAAATAACAGATTAATACCTCAAGTACAACATAGAGACATATTATGGAGGGAGCCTTGTGCTGATTTTGTTTCCTTGCCTTATCATAGGCTCTGGGGTTCTGTCTGTACTGATTAATTATGTGTCCTTGCATTCTGTGTAGTACTCTTTGGAAAGAGGCAGATGTCTAATTAGGACTAGTTGAAATTAAAAATTATTAGCAGCATAACTCTAAGTGCAGTTCAATCTGTTGTTTTTTGTTTTTGAAGATTGCTTCAGAGTTTCTGCTGAATATACAGGAATCAGTATGTATCCCCTGAAATTTTTTGAGAGGACAGTTCAAAGTCACCAAAAAAATGTAAAACCTATATTTGTCCCTTGAAGCCATGATATCTAGAACAGTGCTTATCATGCTATCTAATATAGGAGATCACATCAGCAATTCCCACCCACTAATGTAGCAGGGATCTACACCATACAGTTGTTCCTCCACATTTGCGGGAGTTAGGGACACAGGATCCCCACAAAAGTGGAAAAACTTAATACCTATAGACTGCAGTGGGGAGCACACCAGCTGCCTGGTTTTGCCTTCAAGGTGGTGGGGTTCCTTCACAAGGTAGAAACAGGGGCTGGTAGGGCTTACTGCTGCCTCTGCTGTTGCCCGACACTGTGTTTAATAGGGACTTACAAGCCTCACTTCACATTTGCAGTCTCTCTTACACTATTTCCGCACTAGCCTGTTATAGCTCAATGATTCCACTTTCAACATCCTCTGGAATCCTGGGGTTTGCAGTTTCGAGAGGGGCCACGTGGCCCCTCACGAAAATGCAAACCCCAGGATTCCAGAGGATGTTGAAAGTGGAATCATTGAGCTATAACAGGCTAGTGCGGAATGGCCTTAGTCTTGCAGGGCTTGCAGAGAAACTGTGAACTTGAGGCAAAACTTAGAAGTTCTTATTAAAAACAGCATAGGACAGCAGTGGAGATGGCAGAAAATAATCTGCGAATAATCAAATCTGTGAACATTATGTGCAGGGCCAACTGTATTTGTACAGTTCTACCACTGTTTCTTTCTTTCCTGGAAACTACCTACAGACTAGCATTAGTCCGCAGACCACGACTTTGAATAGCACTGGTTTAGAATCTATTCAATCAGATATATTTTCATCATTCTTACAATCTAGGGGCCTGACTTAGGTTATTGTTGGGCTATTTAATCAATATGGCCTAAGAGGAAATGACATTAACTGGTGAGCTCAGGACTCTTAGATGTCCTGTTGGCATCGTTAGAAAATAGGAAACTGTACCGGCAACAGAATTAAGGAAAGATCAAAGCCTCCTCTGTGTGACAAGCATATCTTACTCTTCTGCATTTTTGCAAATGATTCTGAAAATGTATACATGTGCCCCCCTCCACTCTTCTCACCATACATAAGCCATTTCTGCACTACACTGTTATAGTGCTGTTATTCAACTTTCAATATCCTGTGGAATTCTGGGATTTGTAGTTTACTGAGGCCAAAGATGTCTCTGGCTGAGAGTTCCAATTGCTCCTCCCTAAACTGCAAACCCCAGGATTCTACACGATTTTGAAAGTGGAATAATAGCATTACAACAGTGTAGTGTAGAAATGGTTATAATTGATCACATATCTATCCAACTTTCCTTGCCAGCTTTGCAGTGTTCTAGAAATAACTAACGTTATATTTTTTTCATTTCACTCCCATGTAAATTATGGGTATCTTTAAGTCAGGTAAGGCCAGCCAGCCTCAGAACTACTGTTGGGATCATACCTTCTCCATTTTCAGCTGTCCATTTTCAGATGCTATGTGTGTATATAAGTGTTTTCCCTCGGTCCCCAAATTTCAAGCATTGCAGTAACTTAATGCTTCAGCACTAGAAAAACAGCTTAGGCATCCAAAGAAAAGGGGCAGGCAGAGATGTCAAGGGAATGCAACTGTGGCAAATATAAAAGTTTTAGGTGTGAACAATTTTCAGCATCTCAATCTCTATGACACTAGAAATTTGGGGACAGAAGAAACATTTCATTTGGTGGGTGGGTAGTATTTATTTGGGGGTTAATGCCCTCATTTTCCTCTTCTGAAGCTATATACTTGCTTCTAAAATCAGAAGTGATGTTCTAGTCACTTCTCTTTTTCTGAACATTGCTGTTTGGGCCTTTTTCAAGTTCACTCAAACAGCAGTTAAATAGGGAATCTATGTCTCCTGGAGGCCTCTGCAGACATGATTCTTCCTTTTTAAAAATAAAATAGTTCTTTTGGAGTGGGGAGGTTGGGTGTCCAGAGTACTCCCATGAGCCACACAGATCCCAGCCCTGCTTTAAGTAAACCATGATTTAAATGGTGGACAGAGCTTCAGAAAATGACTTTTGGGAGCACTGCAACTTGTTGGCTGGGGATTCTGGGAACTGTAGTTCAGAAAAGTACCCCCTCCCAAACTCTTTTTTCCAGATGGAAACAGAGATGATGCAATCGCTGGAGTAACTCTCTGATTTCCTTTTTGCTGTGATGCTGATGTTGTCTATGTGGCCAGCCTTTCTCTCTGCATCAGTTCTGGGGTTTTAATCATCCTGTGAAGCAGCTATGAGCCTCCTTCCCAATAAGAAGAGGGCCACATGTTGCCCAGCCCTGCAGTAGACAAAAGTATTACTCTTAATGCCTAAAGTTTTTGAAGCTTCTGGGCTGTGAGAGGGTTGGTGCAGGAAGGAAAACCTACTCTTTCTTTCAAGTTGGAAGCAATTGTGTGCACATATACCTGAAGCATAACATAACCATTCATGTATGCAATGAAACAGATTCTAGTACTTCATAAAAGTTCATGCCGTAAGAGGTGTTAGTCATTAAGAGATCACAAGATTCTTTGTCCCAAATCAAAAGTTACTCAGCATGAGGCATAAGAGGACTGAATTGTTCCATTCCATCCTCCCCAAATGCTTTCATTACCCATGTCATTTTCCTTTCTCTACAATTAGTGCCTTGTATAGTGTTGCAAGCTGAAGAAAAAGCACAGGACAAATTCTGATTTCAACTTGGTTATAAGGGCACATCCAGAGTGATTTAAGAGACTTGGGGCCTTTCTACACTACACTGTTATACTGCTGTTATTCCACTTTCAACTTCCTGTGGAATTCTTGGGTTTGTAGCCAGGTCAGAGAGCTCTCTGGCTGAAAATTCTAAATGTCCCTCCCTAAACTGTAAACCCCAGAATTCCATAGGATGTTGAAAGTAGAATAATAGCACTATCACACTGTAGAGAGGAAAGACCTTAGAAAGTCCCAGATTTTGTTCCTGTACTTTCTGATCTTATTTTGGAGATCCATACAGGTTTTGTTATTCTGAGAACACTTTCTGTCAGCTCTCAGATCGGAGTTTTTAAACCAGTTCCCAGGTCAGTTTATTTTAACTCAGTATAGAATCAGAAAGGAAAGAAATAAAATCAGAGCCTGACAAAATCAGTCTGTGGGTTCCCTAATTTGCTTTCATGTCCTTTGTATGCCACCAGATGGTACTGTTTCTTCCTAATGGCAAACTACCATATTTATTTGGTTTTCCAAACCCATTAAAAGGAGTCACGTAAATATGTGGGAATAAGCTGATCCCTCAAGCCCCTACTCCCAAATATTTCAGATACACTCATATTAAAGATAGGGGCTAGTTTTTCATTTGAAATCATTTCCCTATTTCTGCTTGCCTGAGTCACAGCTTATAAAAAATGCTTGAAGATTCTTTGCATCATCTCCATGAAGGAAATAATGCCAGGAAGCACCTCACTGAATTCTAGATGAACAGAGACAGACAGCTCGGAATGGGTTTTATAGCTTCTTAACCCACTAGAGATTTTATTTATGATGATATAATTTATGGTAATGGCCAGTGTGTTGCTGTGTGAATGGTCTTTCACAATTCATACTTGAGCAAATTGCCCCTACGTTATTATATAACAAGAGGGCAGAAAGACCAAAGCAGCCAGTGTAGTATAGGCTCTGAATGTTGAGCTAGGACTTTGAGAGAACAGGATTCAAATCGCTGCTCAACCATGGAAACCTGCTGGGTGACCCTAGGCAAGTCACATTCACTCAGCCTCAGAGGAAGACAATGGCAAACCTCCTCTGAATATATCTTGCCAAGAAAACCGTATGATAGGGATTGAAGGAAGATAACAGCAAGAGAGCCAGTGTGGTGTAGTGGTCTGAACATTGGACTACAGCCCTGGAAACCAGGATTCAATCCCCCATTGGGCGATGGAAATCCACTGGGTGACCTTGGGTATGCCACACATTTTCAACCCCAGATACCTCTGTGATAAGTTCACCTTAGGGACACCATAATTTGGAAATGACTTGAAGGAACACAACGGCAACACAATAACAGCATCAAAAATCAAACTTTGGTGCATGTACACACACTGGCCATTTTTGCACTAGATTGTTGTAGTGCTGTTATTCCACTTTCAACAACCCATGGAATCCTGGGGTTTGCAGTTTAGGGAGAGGCTTTAGGTCCCTCCCTAAGCTGCAAACCCCAGGATTCCATAGGATGTTGAAAGTGGAATAATAATGCTATAACAGTCTAGTGAGGAAATGGCCACAGATGCATAGAGTAGTCCTGCTACTTTCATTGCCATATACACACAGAAACAAGTAGTGATTAGTTTCTTAGAAAGAGCAGTGAATAATGTTGTTGCTAGAATATGAATTACTCAGTAGATGTTAGATAATTGTCATGCTTCAGTGCAGATCTGGGATGACAGCAATCACAACAGGTCTTTTCCATAAAAGCATGGATATTTTATGAAATGAGGGGATGGGGGTAGAGCTGAGGTGAGAGTGGGGAGGAGGAAAGTTTTTAAATCACTCGAGCAAATCAAATTAAACAGTGCATCCAGGCTGAAAATATCACAGGCCCCAACCTCTCTCCCATCTCTGATCAGGCCATTACAAAAGAGGGCTGCGAAAACATATAAATGATGTATGAAGAAGGCAAGGGAAAGAACAGTTATAACAGGGTAAAATATGGACAAACAGAAGAGGTAACTTGCTAATACGAAGCTAGTGACTCAGTCAACCGGATGTTTTCCTGGTATCCCCAGGTTTGACTCACTGGGAGATATACCAGGGCTTCACTTAGCCAAATGTGCTTACGTGAATGCCAGGGCTGATGTGAAGAAAACGCTACAGGGAGTAAAGAAAACCTCACAGGATACTGGATTAATGATGCTGACTCAGAGCTCAAAATAAAGTGGAATTAAAGAGCAGGAAATGAAATATATTGGCTGACAGTACTTTCCTCTAGATGAAAACTGAGATGCCAAACACATCATGCAATAAGGTACAACAAACAGTAGGTCTAGAAAATTGCTTGTGAGAATGATACATCAATGCAGAAAACAAAGTGTTAGTTTCCAAAAGACATACTTAATCAGCACAAAGAGATATCCACCTAATTATTTCCTCAGCTGGAATGAATGGGCCTGCTGGATTTTGAGTTGAATGGCATTTCACTTCATTATCTGTGTTGTTATTGGGACTACTGGCCTTCCCTTTTTCCTTTTATTATAACATGTAGGCTGACAGAGACAAGGGCCATGATGACTACAGCATGGCAGAACCTTGGAAAGCAGCCAACAGAAAGGTTTCTCAACTGGGATCTTTTCAAGGAAGTAGTTCTGTAAGTCTCTTGCAGCATAAAAAGGAGTAGGGAAGGGGGAGGGAAAAAGAAATATAGAAGCACCTTTAAGACTAACTGGTTTTTATTTTTGCATGAGCTTTCATGGATATAAACCCACTTCACTGAAGTAAAGCCAAGAGTGTTTATATCCATGAAAGGTCCTGAAAAAATAAAAATCAGTTAGTCTTAAAGGTGATTTGATATTTCTCCCCCCACTTCCTTCTTCCTTTCAGTTGTGATCTGCCACTCCTTCAGCACAATTCAATACTTGTTTACCCCTAAGTAAGATAGGCTTTATTTCCAACTATGCTGCACAGGTTTTCCACTAATACAGGCAGACAAGTAGACAGCGAATGCAAACTCCACTTTTATACAGGCCTTACTCAAAACTCAGAACTTGGAGAAGTTGTCTTTCTGAACTATAAGACTCATGATCCTCTAACAGCTACAGCACTAAGGAGGTGCCAAAGCAATCATACTGCACAGGAACATAGGAAGGTACCTTATATTGCCAGAGGGTCCTCAGGCACTGTTCTTTCCTAACTCTACCTGGAAGTCACTGGTATTACCTGGTGGTCTTCCAGTTTGGTATAGGAGTTTGAGTATTGGACTACGACTCTCGAGAACTGGATCTGAATCCTCCCTCAGCCATGGAAACCCAGTGGGTGACCTTGGGCAAAGCACACTCTCTCAGTATCAGAGGAAGGCAAAGGCAAACCCCCTCTGAACAAATCTTGCCAAGAAGAGCCTGTGATAGGTTTCCCTTAGGGTCACCATAAGCTGGAAACAACTTGGAGGTACACAACAACCACCATTTCCATCCAAGTATTAACCAGGCCCAACCTGCTTATTAGAGAACTTAGAGAACACTGGTGTGTTCAAAGTGGTATGGTAACTATTGTCTTGCCTCCAGCATGTGCCAGAACTTGGAAAGTTACATTTAAATGATAATTAGTTATACTTATTGTCCCAAGGTCCCCAGAAAGTAGTTTGTTGGTACTAGTAAGCACTTGGTTTAAAAGTAATATGTAGGAGACTAAAAGTCCTTTTCCTTTCCATTAAAAATACCTGAATGGTATAAGCTGTTATCCTGTGCTACAAAACACACTCTCTTCCTGGCTACCATTGCAGGCCAAGGCACCAGCTGATCTTTTAAATGTTAACAAACAAGATGCACACAGACACTAACTGTCACTTTGTTCATTAAGTTTGAATAATAGCAGTTACAAAGCCCTTTCAAAGTGATGGCGTTTCAGTTGGGAAGAACTAGGCTTCAGCATCTGCTCCTCATTATCCTACCTGGTTGTGTCTCTTGCATGAACCAGTGCCATGGTAAAATGTTAAGCAGCCCATTGTTACGCAAACAAGAAGGAGGATGTACAGTGGAGTGGGCAACCTGTGGCCCTTCAGGTGCTGCAATTCCCAGCAGACTTAGCCTTAACATAAGCAGTGGTGATGGATGATGAGACTTGCCATGTGACAACCTGCACAGAATGGCCCAGGACTCAACTAGGAGGCAATTTCTTTCATTTCTACTGGAGAAGAAGCATCTCTGGAAGGCTCTTTCATCCCACTCCATTTTCATCCAGATTCTGTTCCCTTGTGTTTGGACTGGCAGCACTATAGCCAGTACAAACCCCAGAGTTTCTCTTTGGTTAGAAGGGTTGAGATCCAGTCAATCAATGTCTTTCATATCTCAACCATGTTTCAGAGACAAAGTCTAGCCCATTAATGAGATTGTTAGAAACATCTTAGGCAACTCCTTTGGGGTATTGTGAAAGGGCAAAACATTCTTATGGATTATATTTAGAGTTTCAAATGTTACTGTTAGAAAGTAATTAATTACCTTTACATTTCCAAGCTCCCTGAAAATAGTTAGCTATCATTAAATTGCATTCCTACGTTAGACTCCTGACTGATCTGTACATACACACGGGATCACCAGAAGTGATGCTCTATGTTCAAAACATTAATATGGTGAAATGTTAAACAAACATTTGTTGTACAAATAAGCTGGAGCATGTACAGCAGAGTAGGCAACCTGTGGCCCTTCAGGTGTTGCATTTCCTAGCAATCTTAGCCTTAACATAACCGGAGTGATGGATGATGGGACTTGTGGTGTGACAACATCTACAAGGCCACAAGTTCCTTACCCCAATGTATGGTATACACCAGGCACATTGATTTGATTTTATTGCCTTATCTGCAGTGGTGACTAGTAACTTCCATGTCAGTGGAATGTGTGGTTGAATCTGCTTTGAGGTTTATATCAAAACTGAGAAGAGCTACCCAAGGTACTCAGTCTATTTTGGATGTAGGGTTCAGAATTTAGGAAACCTATTTTAAAATCCAAACAAATACGTGGAACAGATTTCACTGCTGCACTGATACGGAAGTCAAAAGCCACCACTCATTGTTTATGTATCTGACTGTGAGAGACAAAAGCCAAAGAGTGGCACATAAAGCAACATTAATAAACTTTAACATTTCTCAGCACAAAATTGAAACATAAAGAACTGTTCTCCATGCACTTCTTTGTGAATAAGTGTTACTACATGCAGATGTTCATAGGGTTGCACCCTCAATGCGCATATTCACCCAGCAAAAGTTTTGGTATTTTCAGTGTCTTTCAGAGTTCAGGCATTCCTTCTTCCAATTTTGGTTACAAAATGTATTACTGCATCATGAAACATTCTCTTCTGCTCTCTATCAACATTTTATAACGCCAGTAGAAATCATGTGTCAAGTTATTGGGAATTCAGCATGTGCGTATGTAATACAGACCTATAAGTGGAAAGGATAGCAATGTAATTGAGTATGTCACCTTCATTTAAAAGAACTGGTTCAGCAGATCAATGGAGTTAATATCAAATGAAACTAGTGCTACTACGCAAACAAGATAATTATTCTCTATATAAAGAAGAGATGAAATGATCTCTTCGGTAAAGATATTGCTGGCCCAGATGGACTATGAACCTTCTCCAGCTAAATTGGCACCTCAATTCAAGAAGGATGTCGACAAACTGGAGTGTGTCCAGAGGAGGGCGACCAAAATGGTAAAGGGTCTGGAAGCCATGCCCTATGAGGAGCAGCTTATGCAGCTGGTATGTTTAGTCTGCAGAAGAGAAGGTTAAGAGGGGACATGATAGCTATGTTTAAATATTTGAAGGGATGTCATGTTGAAGATGGAGCAAGCTTGTTTTCTGCTGCTCCAGAGACTAGAACAAGGAGCAATGGATTCAAGCTGCAGGAAAGGAGATTCCACCTGAACCTCAGGAAGAACTTCCTGACAGTCAGAGCTGTCCGTCAGTGGAACATGCTGCCTCAGAATGTGATGGAGTCTCCTTCTTTGGAGGTTTTTAAGCAGAGGCTGGATGGCCATCTGTTGGGAATGCTTTGATGGATTCTCTGCATAGCAGGGGGTTGGACTGGATGGCTCCTGTGGTCTCTTCCAACTCTATGATTCTATGGACATATACAAAAGAAGAGAGGCTTCCTGCATCTTTCACAGTTATGTAGAAGAGGGAATTGTATAACTTGCATGACAAACCTCATCAGCTGAAATTCCCTGACCTTGTTCACAGCAATAAAAGTTTGTCCTCTTTTTCATCTGGCCACTGGGGATACATAGATTGGTCCCTAGTGACGCAAGGGCAACTGGCGGTGGTGATCCACTCCCTCAGCTGAGCCACACAAACCAGAGTTGGAGGCAGGGAGGAACTGAAAGGAAAGGAGAAAGGAGGAGATCAAGAAAGACAGCAACAGCAGCAGAGGTGAAGCAACAGGGGCAATTCCAGTCTCAGAAAAGGAATAGCACCCCACTCATAACAAACTGGATGATACTTGTGCTCCCTGCTCCCATTCAATCACTCACTGTCAATCAGTCACTTACTCATGTGGCTCACTGTCCTTCCTCCCACATCCATCTTCTCTGTTTCTGGGAGCAAAAGTGTGGGCATCTATACAATCGATTTTGGCTGAGAGAAAGAGTCTGTGAAAGTGTCAGCTCCCTCTTCCACCTGACAATGTTAGAGTGAGAGAGAGAGAGAGAGATGTGGGAGGAAGGAGCCTATAGCCACCGGATGCAAGTGTGGCAGCTACTACATAGTAGAGCAGGCATCCCCAAGTAGACCCTACTGGTCCAGAAGCCAGAGGCCCCAGCCTCCTCAGTCTTCTAGTGGCCACTGTAAGCAGGGATCTCCTATTGCTCTAGGTCAATGTTCCCCAAGGTGCTACCCTCTGCATGTGTTGGGCTGCAACTTTGATCATTACCAGCTAGTATGATCATTGTGTCATGGGCCAGGACTTGACTTCCCCAAGTGAACGGCAGCCTCAAAGGGGGACACACAGAAGCAAGCACACTAGGAGCTAATCAGTTTGGAATGAGAGCCAGCTGGCTTCAGCCTTCTGAAGGAAGGCGCAGGGCAGTAGCTTGATGCCAGAAACAAATTGTGTGTTGTCGACCCTAGTCTTGTGTTCTCTGGACTCCCTGCTCATTGCCTTCCTGGATTTTCTGACTATAGACTGTCTGACTGTGTTGCCTGCTAGATTCCTGGACCTTTGGATTGCTTCTGGACTGTGAACAGGCAAGCTGTACTGACTGTTAGTGCCTCTGTTGATTGTGAATGGCCTCTTGCTGACCCTGCATTCTGTTGCCTGGCACAAACAGCTGTCACCTGAGACACATTGGCTGGTTGAGAACAATGGGAGCTCTAGTCTAACAGCTGAAGGACACCATTCAAATGAGATCAGAATGAAATGGAATTATGTTTAAAATTATAGGTTTTAATCAATTGTATACCTGATGGCCTCATGACAGAGTTTGAAAAAGTTATTTTTGGGACAACTGAATCTCCAAGCCAGAAGAGCTACTGGCAATGTTGGTTAGATTCTGAAAACTATAATCCAAAAAAGCTTATTTTCTAACCTGTGACTCATGGTTGCCATATTTTTTGTAGGAGTTCAAATGGCAAGTAGGTTATCTGACTTGTGAACCAGAAATGGAAGTCATGATCTTGTGAAAGAATAGTAATGAAAACTGCAAAACTACAAAAACTGGAAAAGGCAGTGTTCAGTCACATGACCTGTCTGCTGTAATCAAAGATCTTCCATGGGCTGAACCTAACATTGTTTTTTATGAGCAACATCTGTGTGAAGAGGCCCCAAATAATACAGAGATGCATGCAACAGAAATTAGTCCTGGTATGTTAGAAATCTTTGCTCTGTGTTTAAAAAACAAACTTACAACACCATCCTTTAGCATAATCTTAACAAAAGGTGGCAACTAGCATACAGAAAAATTAACAACATAAAACACTCCAGTTTTTTGGCTTTTCTATGGGGAACACCTTATTGTTCCCCACCACCACCAAATGCCCTAGCCAACATATTAATCCTATCATCTCTCTACTATCTTTCTGAATGGAACAATAAGACAGCATCTGCTGAGTGGACATGCACATACACAAGGCAAAAAAGTACCATAATCATTTGTGCCACATTGAAACTAATTGGAATAGAACTTGCTGTTGTTATGGTGATTCTTCCTCCTTTCTGTTCCAAAGAACCTGGTTCTTTCTATGGACACCCATCTGTCTATTCTGCTCTTGCCTCTTGTCAGTGAAATTAGCTTGACTGTAGGCTATTCATTTGTCACTTTGAGGTACAGCAGCTCAAAAAACATGTGTGAGGTGGGGAAGCCGCACAAACAGATGGTACTTCAGAATAAACACAGGACAGCTGCATCAAACAGTCAAATAGGCATCATATTGTTGGAAACAAAATAGTGTCTGGAAGATGATGAATTGGATTTGCCAACTAATTGTGCAAAAAGATCTGTATCCTCAGCACCTTCACCACTTTTTACCACTCCCCATGTAATGCTACACTGAGTTTTGTAAACAAACAAGGACAGAAAAAGACCAGTCAATAATCGCATGAAGGAATGCGTATATGCTAGGAAATTGTATGTGCTTCCTTTAAGAACAAAGCTGCAGTACCAAATATGCTGCACACATCTACTGCATGATCTTTCTCACAAAGGATGCCAGTGGTTCTCATGTTAATGGAGCACTGAATCCATTCCATGTTCTAGTCCAAACTGTTAAGGAGCTTTCCAAGGCGCTGAATCTATTTTTGGGAGGGAGGAGGGAGATTTCAGCATCTTTAATATCTTCTTTAAAGCTTGGATGAGAACATGCAAGTGTTTCACCACTCTGCTGACATGGAAGCCACCATCCGTAATTGCTTTCTTATCAGCTCTTGCTGTTTAGTTACGGAAAAACCAGTTTTAGATTTTGGTATCACATTAAAAAAAAAGCAGCCTGACCTAGAACTGATAGTGCACTAAGACATAATATAGATATTGCTAGATAGTCTTATTTCAAATAAAAATCTGTGGTATAGTTGTATTATGGCAGAGTTATTCTATTTTGAAAAGCAAAAAAGAGGACACATTTCCCAAATGACTGCTTCAAGCCACAATGAAAATTTTCACTTTGTGTACCTTATAGGCTCCATGCAGTTATAAGAGGAGCCACTGCTCCTTCATTGAGTCAATCCAGCAGAAAAGATAGACTTTCCTTGCAGTGGGGCACACTCCTGGTGATGGTAACTTGCTGCCTTTCTCCTTTCCACCATCTTCTTCCCTGTTGGGCTTTCCCTCCAGGATGGAGCAGGTTGGCAGACCAGGAGACAACAGTGGTGGGAGAGGCCCCATCACAACTGGAAGTCGGTGAGTAACTCAGCAACCTCCACAGGGTGAGACTGGCTGGTTTGGTGGCTTCCTTTATCCTGTTTTAACCTGGTATGCATCCATTTCTCCTTCTCATAGTTCCACTACCCCTTGATTCTTTGCTTCTTCCAGGAAAGACCGTGTAAGAAAACCCAGATATCTGTTTTTCAAAAAAGTCCTCCCAGACAGAAATTTTAGCTCTGAAAAAGAGGACATATCCTGGAAAAGGAAAACATATGATAACTTTACGTTATGGTAATGTTATTAATGGTATTTGTTAGTAAAGGTATATGTGAAACACAGTTATGAGTTGTATAGTGTAATGGGAGGCTTTTACCTTGAAAGGAAGTGTAGTTCAACTGTACAATCTGATGATCTCTATCAGAAAAAGGAGCCATCAGAAGGAGACAATGTCCTTCTCCAAGGTCAGAAATGGATCTGCAAAGTGAGATTTCCTGCCTCACGCCTGCTCACCGTTCTATGAAGAAACCCATGCCCATCACCCTTCCAATGCTAGTTCTCTAGTGGCGGGGGGGGGGGTCAGGAACATGGTACAAGAGGAACAGGATGAGCACTGAGCTCACAGCCTTCCCTAGCCACATTCTCAACATGGAGGGACATTTAGATCTATTTTTGTGCTGGTCTATGCTGATCTAACCATTTCTCTCCTCACAATGAAGGGGGAAGTTTAATGGGGGGATAAAACTGAACTTGGAAACACAAGTTTTAGCACCAATATGCTAATATAAAATTACTAAAGAAAGTTAATTTGTTCTCGTTAAAACATTAGGAAAATTTTATGGAATGATTGAATTCATTAATTCATTGAATGAGAATCGTTAGTAAAAAATGATATGGTCAGCATTAAACAAAGTAGCAAACATAAAAATCATTGATGAAAATTTCAGAGTAACAAATTCACATTTTAAATGAATAATTTCCCCATGAGATGGGCTAGAGAAAGAATGGGAAATGCTCCTTTCTACCCTGTTGGCAGGGGTCCAACGGGGCTTGAGAAATGTTAGAACATTTCAAGAGAATTGTGGAGTGGCATGGCATGGCATGGCTCATAAAATAAATGACAATATACATACATAGATTTTCTAATCATCAACACTACCAAAAGGCAAATGACATTATTGGAAGCATAGTCTTAATGGGGCATGAATTTCATTTCCAGGATCTTCCTTAAAAAGCAGGGGAAAGAGAGAGAGAGAGTGAGACAGGCAGACGGAGAGATACTGTTTAGAAAGAACCAAAAGCATGCCTCATCTGACTCACCAGCTGGAAAAGACAGAAAAACAGAGAAGCAGAGATACAAGTTAAACATGAGTACATGCAGAAAGAAAGTTGACAGACTCAGCAAACTCAAGAACCTTCCTAGCAATTGGTCTAAAGCAGAGACATTTTTACCCCCTCCCCCTCCTTTTAGAAAAAGTGTTATAGAACAGATGTAGGATGGATTTTATTTTCCGTGTTTAGCAACTGCATTATTTGCAATTACTTATGTAATGTCACATTATCCAGACACTGATTAATGTTCAGCTGAATGCTAAGGTCACAGCTGATCCTAAAAAGAACATTTACTTGATGAAAGGTCCAGGACTGAAAGTTTTAAAAAGCAACAACTGAAAGCAAAGTAGATTTTCTAGGATTTCATGAGGGAGGGACATTAATGAGAAAGGTCTGAAATATTAAGGACAAGTCACATAGATGAGAGGTATGTGTGAGATCACTTTAGCAAGCTGACAATGATCCATTGTTGTTAGGAGGAAAAGTCCTAGTTGGCCAGCTACTTGGAGATTTTGTTGGGCTTGCCTTCTGCCTGCCAGTTCTTAGGTAAACCTCAAGAGTTTTGGTCTTCTGGTTCAGTCTTTTTTTCTTTTTTAATAAAGCTTTTGTTTGTGATACTTTTCAGCTCTGTTTGCCAGCTCAGGGACAAGTGTGCATATCACAGCCATTTAGAATGGCAGATGCCAACACTATAGTAAAACGACTATTCCAGAGAGCTTTGCAGCAGAAGATATACAGTTGTTTTATCACTGCTGCTGACACCTACAATTTTTCTTTCTGTTCATCTAAGTCTGATCAATAATGAGTCATGAAACATTGAAGAGTAGTATTGGAAAAGAACATTTTTCACTTTGGAAAATAGAAGTTTCAAAGAGCAACAGGTCGTCTATCACAAGGAAGGTTCTTCAGTTCTTCAGGCTATAGCTATGAGGTATTATAGCTTTAGGATGCTTAAGTACTCTAAAGGCACCAGATCCTGTCTGTTCTTGGAAGCTAAGCAGGCTTAACCTGCTTGGATGGGAGACTGCCAATGCATATCAGGTGCTGTATCTTACAGTTCAGAGGAAGGGGCTGGCAAAACCACGTCTGAGTATTCCTTGCATTAAAATATCCTATGATATGATATTCGTGGGGTCACCATTAAGTCAACAGGTGACTTGAAGACACATATAGAAACACATTATAGCTTTATATTTATGATTTCATCTCTATTGATTACCTTTAAAATTATTATTTAAAATGATGACCAGCATTCTGCATCAAGAAATGTATTTCCAGCATTTAATTACAACACATCTTCTGGGTGCAACACTCTCAAACCCCACTTTTTCAGTGTGGCAGTTCCTCCCAAAATAACCATTGGTGGAGAGCATGGGGAGCAGCAGAGATGCATCCAGCTATTTTCCTTCAATGGATGCACTGTGATGGATTTCCTTGGCGACCTTCCAGGGATCCTTGGGAAGTCTCTGGGCTTGATGTTAATGCTGTGTGCCCAGGTAAAGGAAAATAGCTAGCTATATCTTTGCTGCTACACATACTTTCTGCTGATAGGGAGATGGTCATCTGTGGCCAAAGGTGGGTTTGGGGGAATCTTGGTTGTTGCCTGGGTGAAACAGAACTCTGACCTCCACAATGAGCAAAAATGTGATTTGTGATTCCATAAGCTGGACTTATACCATTGTATTCATTAATAGAATGCCAACCAATGTCTAACCCTTCTATTTAAACATTTAAGCATTAAAAGAAGCAGCCTGTTAACTGGGGGTTGCCAAGTCAGAAGTATTCCAGACCCTGGGGTTTCAGAAGCAATAAAAACTGGAGAGCACCCAATGGAATCCACAGGAAAAAAATAGGCACATTCCCGAGTACTGAATGGGTGGTTGATGGCCTTCTTCAGGGGCTACATACAAACATAAAAATAGATATAAATAAAAAATTAAAATTAAAGGGAAAACATATATTCATATAACAAGACATATATAAAATAATATACAATAGGTCCCCCATATCCATGGGGAATACATTCCTGGACCTACCATGGGTAACGAAAAACATGGATAGCGAAACACTATTTTTTTTCCCAATAAAATGAATGATATGGGTATTGAGGGAATTATGCAGCTTGGAGAGAAGGCCCTGAAACTTGACAGAACTTGGAATCTAAGAGAAAGAAGGCATCATAGCCATTATTTACAGTCCAAAGCCAATGTACAACTGATAAAAACATAAAAATTCACAACAGTATGTGATCCAAAAAGAGATAGGAACAAAATGTTTTCAGACAGCATTTCAGAGTGGATAAGTGAAACCATGGATGTTGGTCCCATGGATACAGGGAACTACTGTATGTATCATTCCAAATCTTTGTATACTGCTTAAAGCCTGTTATGTTATTGATATGAATTTTAGCTGTGGGAATTTCGGAAGCTGAGGATCTCATTCCATTTGCTGGATAATGGTGGTGAGATCATTAAGTACCATAGACAGAGATGTATCTAGTAAACAGCACCTAGGGCAAGCATGGAAGTTGCGCTCCTACCTCCATGGCTGTCTACTTCTCCTTCTCCTTCTCCCTCTCCTCCTCCCCCTCCTCCACTAAATCTTCCAGCATGGCTTTTTTGTGCCCCCTGGCATTGGTCCCCAGGGCATATACCCCACTTGCCCCACCCTAGATACAAATGAGGAATGTGTGTGTGTGTGTGTGTGTACACAGTAGGCCTTCCACATTCGTGAGAGATAGGGACACAGATCCCTTGAATACAGTGCCCTATAGGGTGCCCTCCCTACAGGCTTCTGCCCAGTTGGTGCATCCACCCAGGCGGGGGAGGGCAAGGAGGCAGGGAACAGGCGATCACCTTCCCCGGATCTTCCTGCCACCCGTGCGAGGTGTGCCCGCACCCACGGCACTGGTGGAGGCGATGAGAAGAGTGTGGGGAGCTGGCCATTGCCCTCCCTGGACCTTCCTGCCACCCACACAGGCACACCTGCACCTGCAGCAGTGGCGGAGGTGGAGGGAGGAGCATGAGGAACTAGCGATCACCTTCCCTGCACCTTCCTGCTGCCCTTATGGGCCACATCTGCACTGGGGACAGGGAGAATGGGAGGAGCAAGCAGGGTGGGAATGGGGTGTGAGGGGGAGAATGGAGATGCAAGCGGGCACCCTGTGAATAATCAAATTAGCAAAAGTGAAACCCACAAGTGTGGAGGGAGAACTGTGTATGTACGTGTATACACACACACACACACAAGCCATGTAGCCATGATGTTATAGTTACCATCTGCTTCTGAATCTGACTCTAAAACCCACCTTAAAATCCAGCAAGCTGCACCAAAGGATGGAGTTCTGCACCACTGGCAAGTGAAGCTCTAAAGGCATCTCTTCCCCCAATGATCAGTGGTGTACCAGGCAAAAGCACAGAGTCCTATTGCAACGCATTGCTGAACCAGCAGGAGGGGACTGAACATATTATCTTTCAGGACCCTGCTTACTAGTGCCACAGAACTCCATTCCTCAGTTCAGCAGGCTAGATTTTAAGGTGGGTTGTGGGGGCATTTACTTTGTAGTAATAGTACCACAATTGTAAATAGGAAACAGTTTTAAGTCTAGGTAACAATACCATAATTGACTAACAGGATGTCAGCCCATTTTTCCAGGCAGTTCTCTCAACCTGAGATACTTTCCCCTTGTGTCCAAACTAGAGAAAAAGGCCTATGTACTGAATGGCAGCTTGCATGCCTTTGCCTTTTTCTTGTTGCCTAAGGACAGATAACACCTAACAGCCACCCAATATCAAAAAAGGATTCAATAAACGAACATCTCATCTCAAAGGGTTCACAACAGACAGTGCAAACACTATATACTTTTAACAGCATAGTTACTGTACCCTGCATTAACTCCCTGGAATAAGGAGATATTTCTCCTCTTTTATATGGTGACAAGATATCAGCTGTATTGTGCAAAGGTGTAATACACGACTAATCATGCAGAAAAGACCTAAAACAAAAAAGATCCTCATAAGCCTTTCAGCACTAGGCTTTATTTAGATTTTTAAAAAATCGGTGAACTGTCAGGTTGGAGTTTAATCCTACTTCTTGCTACAAATTTAGCTCATTTCTATGTGGCATATATGTTTATGCCCACATATGGAAATAACCTCAACCTGTGTGAGGGAGTTTCATGCATGACGTATGCATTTTCATTTCTCAGTAGGGGACTTTGATAAAATGCTGCATACCAGAGGGATTTGCATAAATCACAGTTTCTTAAGTAGGTTTAAATGGATAAGACATGGCAAATGAGATCTGGTAGCACTCAGACAATGAGAAGGAGTGTAATGAAACAGCAATAATGTAATTATGGCAAAGTACTTTTATCTTTACCAGGAAAAATGTGACTTGGTGGGTTCAGGGTCATTCTCTAGCAACCAAAGAGCTGGCATTACCGTCCAGATTTTCCTACAGCTTTAAAGAAAAATGATATGCTTTGGCATACCAGGGAAGTTTGGCATGTCTGGAAGCATTTGATAGAGAAATGCCTGGCATGTGTGGATGGATCTCCCTGCCAAAGAGTGACAGTTCAAATTTATTCCTTACAAAAAAAAATAAAAAAAAATAAGCCAGTGATGTCAATGTTTTATACATTTCATCAAACACATCAAAACATGTTTGTCGTACTTAGTTGTTGGTGTGATGACTGAATGGAATTAACATACTGTGTAATGCTTTGTACTGGGCAAATACCTGTTTGTCCAAATATTTATGGTCCACTCTGCTATCATGGATTTCTATGCATCTTCTAGTCATTGTTCCACCATGAGCATGTTTAGGGGGTATGGGCTTGTGTGAGCACCAAAGATACAAAATGGATGTGTGAAACTGTAACAGAATTGGTACAAGCATATTACTGTATATGTATTAAAAGCAAGCAGGACAAATATCTGAATATGATTTTGATTCTTCCAGCTGTGTTGTGAAAAGAAAAGTAGCATTTGATATTATCATAAAGACAGAAGGAAGCCTTGTTTGAAATCATAAGCCAGTGAACTGAGCAATCTAAGCCCAAGGGTTTTTAATGAATATGATTTATTAATTTCAGTCAAGAAATAGCACAGAAAATAGCAATGAAAGATACACATTCCTTTGTCCATTTTAACCGGAAGGCTACTATTTAAGTATCCTAGAACCTCAGACTTTCTGGCTTTATCTTTGTCAGAAGTAAATACATATAAACTGAAGGAGTTTGATTCTCTGGTAGTTTTAAAATAGAAGAAGAAGTAAATTCAGCTTATATAGCTACTAAAGCCATAGTAACCTTGGGTGTCACACATAATTAATATTGGCAGGAATCTGTCATGCCAATAAATAATATATGAAATTAATGGGAAAAGTCTGCTGGGCAAATCCAGCAGACTTTATTTACTGTTTTCTACTCAGAACTTAAGATCTGTGATTACTCAAATCAAGAAGGCCTTAACTCAGGAAAAGGCCTTAACTGAGTTTTGTTTTGTATACATAATAGAAAGAGAACAAATGAATTGTGGTAGGCAACTTTGAGAAATGAATAACATCATGGATTCTGTGAATGCTTTGCATAGTGGTCCTGCTCCTCATCTCGCAACAAAGAAGAAAAGAATGTATTTTAGTTTCACTTGTTGAGATTGCATAGCTTGTGACTTCAAGTCATTTCTCACTTACGGTGACCCTAAGGTGATCTTATTATGGAATTTCTGTTGCAAGATTTGTTCAGAAAGGTTTTCCCTTTTCCTTCTTCTGAGGCTGAGAAGAAGTGACTTGCCCAAGGTCACCCAGTGGGTTTCCACAGCTGACCCCAGCCTCCCAGAGTACTAGTCCAACACTCAAATCATTACACCATACTAACTTTCCACATGACTTTCCTTGTGATTTTCCTTCTGCTCTCAGCCCAGAGAGAAATGTAATTGTATTAAGGTGTTCTATTCTTTCAGTGAGTGTGCTCATAGCATCCATGTTTCTATTTGAATAAGGCAAGGGGAATCGATATAAAGCTTTCTGCTGCAAAAGAAGTGTGCATATCAAAGCACAGACCTAATGGATGGGCTAACCTTGCCAGTGAAATACATTCTGCATTATTTATTACCAATGGATAATTTGCTGTAACATTTCCTGATGTGCCAGAGAGATGCATTTGTAGCAATGCCTTTGGAAGACAGTTTGAAAGGGCTTATTAATACATTCATCATAGCCACTGGCCAAACTGCTTCTTGTAGGTTTGAGGAAGGAAAGAGGTGAAATCTTAATTCCATTATGTCAATATTTTGTCCAAGAGAACAACAGTGCTTTCTAACATGATGCTAGTAAATCTTCAGTCTCACTGGGGACAGGAGGGTATCATGTTATTTCTTAAGTGAATTGCCTTATGTGCTAGTACTGGAACTAGGATTCTCAGAAGATGAGGTGAGGCTTTCTGGAGCATTTGTTTGCGGTACCAACCTCTCCCAAAGATTTTGTATCTATCTTGACTGATCAAGAAAGAGAAATATACTTTCTTTTCCTCATCCCTAGAACTATAAAGAGCTTGGAAAAGTTATTCCACTGGATTACAGCTCCTAGTATCCCTTAGTAAGTGTGGTCAATATTCGTGCTGGCAGGGAGTTTTCTTGTGTTGTAGTCCAATAAAGTAACTTTTCCAAGCTGTGGTTGCATAATCCTTGCTATTGTTGCTTGGTGGAACTGGTCTGGGTAACAGCAGAGGAATCCCTACTTCTGAAGGGAATTCCCTACTTTTGCTCCTCCCAAATTTTCACACCCATGTTGTTCTAGTCAATAGAGAGGGACAATGGAAGTTGCAAATAACATCTGAAGGGGCACAGTTCACCACTCCTCCATTACAGCATGTCAAGGTCTTTTACTGCCCCCCCCTTTTCAATATCCTTTCATTGATGATCCTTGCATTCTGACTTCCATGCATGGTGACTTGTGTATACAAACACACAACAGTCTTCTGCTTCTTCTTACACAAAATTGGTTACTTTCTCTTTGCTATAGAGAATAAATGGAGAATGATCTGTCTAAATGATTCCTCATTTTTTCTTCTATAAACTTATTTCCTCTCCAATTTGATGCTGCTTATAATGTTTTTAGTATTGTAAGCAATACTAAAAAGGAGGACATCAAAGGTATTGATCCCTTTCAAATGTTATTATAAGGACTATATCCTTGTGGAGATATCCTTGTGAACGTATTATGGGGACTATATCTAAATCAACATTTGCCATCTCCAAATTAAAATATATGTTTACAAAATAGTCCTTAAAGAATAACTGCAAACAATTATTTACACAGCAGTTTCTGAATTATGCATATAGTTGACCCTCCACATCTTTGGGTTTGACTTTCATGGGTTTGATTATTTACAAGTTTCTTCAACCACTGCTTTCCCCTACTTTGAGTGCTTTTTTTTCATGGGAACCTTCCCTTTCAGCAGCTCCTATCAGGCCACAGAGTCCTTTAAAAAAAAACCCCTCTGCTTCTCCTTCTCCACCGACCACTACCTGGCCAGCTAAGGACAGGTCACAATACAATTTCTCAACCCAACAAACCCTCTCCCAATGCCATCCTGTTACTCCAAAACATGGATGACTCAGAGGTCCACCCATAATGCCAGTGTCTCCATTAAATGGTGGGGAATATTAGCTCAAAGAGGAGACTTGGAAGAGAGGGATAAGCTTACAAGATCTTTAATAGTTCTGTGCTTGTCGGACAGGCTTGAAGATAATAGGGAAGTTTGCAGGTTGAAGGAAAAGGAGGTAAGACAATCAGTGGTCTGGTGGGAATCTCCCAATTGCTATTACAAATGGCAGTTTTGATAGCTCTTTAATTGTCAGACAGATGTGGGGACAAATGGGAAGTTTGCTTGGTCAGAGGAACAGGAACTAACACAACCAGCTGTCCTTTGGAAACATCTCAGATTTTACCGTCTCTTAAAGGTTGAGTCATAAGGGACTGACTATAAGTTTATTATCCTGGTGATTTCCTGACCGTGACCTGGCTATGCCTTGACTTCTCTTCTGACCTGATTTTGCAATGCACACGTGTGGCCAGCTTTTCCTCTAAGCCGACATGGCCATGCAGCCATAGCAGGGTATAATTTGTGTTTATACCAATTAATATATTTTGCTAATTAAACCATATCAAAGTGAGGAACAACCCCACACTCAAGGAAGGAGATGGGTGAGAGAGAGGACATACAGGGCCACCATGCCAACTCTCTCTTCTCTCTCCTTTCCCTGACCTGGTTTGGACCTTGGGTACCCTTTCTCCCCACCATGCCTCAGCCCCCTTCCCACAGATGCACACACACTTTTTGATATTTTTGATATTTATGATTTTTCCACATTTGTGACGGTTCTGCCCTCCTAACTCTAGTGAATGTGGAGGGCTAACTGTAAATGTTTGTTCTGCAGGAACCTTTGGCTTAATGCTGGGTTATCATACCAACCTTTAAGGCAGTGGTTCTCAACCTGTGGGTCCCCAGATGTTCATGGACTTCAGCTCCCCAGAAGCCCTGAGCATTGACCATAGTGGCTGGGGCTTCTGGGAGCTGAAGTCCACGAACATCTGGGGACCCACAGGTTGAGAACCACTGCTTTAAGGCAAAGTGAATTACCACTGCACCTTCCTCTTACTTATCTTAATTTGGAGATGGCCCTGTATCCTCTTCCACTTTGTGTCTGGGTTTGTGTTAGGAGCCTCTCCAAGTAGCTGTATATAGCCTTGCCAATGAATCGGTATGCTACTACCCAACCTATGCAGATTTTGCATTTAAGAAACAAGGATCAACATATGTCATGAATCAAAAAGTTGAAAAGGTAGCTAATGCCCCAAATGCCATCATAGAGAGGAAACATGTTTTAATAAAGGGACAGACAGAAGCTGCACTCATAAACAATAACTAAGGTATTATTATTCATGGCACAGAGTTAAGGTCACATTAATTCTACCATGTTTGTTGCCACACAGAGGCCCAAAGGCAGAATTGCACTGATGATCATAACCTCCTATACAATGGCTCCAGAGAGTTTCTTACTCCCACAACTTGTTTTGGGGACATAAAGAGTGCTGCAGTAGAGAGATGAAATTATCTCTCTTGGTTCTGGTGGAACCCTTTCCACCATTCCGCCTTCAGAAGTCCACTTTTGGACTTTGCCTGGACTGTGTCCAATGTATATATAACTGCACTGGAAAGAAGTTCCATAGTTCTTTTTTTTTCCTTCATAGTTTTGGTTAAATCAGAACTATTTCAGCAATACTAGTACCATCCAAAGTGTCTTTCTTATGGCTGTTTCAGAGAGCTTCTGTACCTTCTACTTGCCTGAGGGATTTATTTCTCTTACAAGTCAATAAAAGGAAGGGTTTTACCTCAATCAATTCCCGCTTCCCTAGGAAGACCATATCCTAAAACTATTGACTTTGCAACCATGTAATAATAGCATTCCTCAAATGGTAAGAGACGGTGATACTATATACAGCTGCTGCTTCAAAGTAATTGAAAAATAATCACTTTTCCCCTCTGCTGTGCTGTCTTTAACCTTGACTATGATATGCTAGTAGGAAGAGGAGACTGCTTGGAGTTTGGCCAGCGCAACAGATGCACAATTCCATTAACTGATACCTTGCTCCACCAAACTCTGGACAGTCTGTCAATAGCAGATTGGCTTCCTAAGAGAAAATCTGGCCAGGAATTTCATTGTTGCCACATCACAAAGATCTTCTTTGTATATGGATAATATTTTGTTCTTTTTATCTTTTCTTGTCTAGTTAAGAAAAAAAACCCACTTAATAAAAGAATGACACAGTTCTATGCATTGTTCTCCAATTTCTGTATTAAGTGGTTTTATCCCTAGAGTGTTACAGGCTTCCAGCTTGAATTTATAGCAAAGGCCAGGATCCAACTGTGGATGTCTTCTATTTCCACTGCTTCTCAAGGATCAGCATTCCCTTCATTCTTAGCAGTCACCCATGCTCTCTGAAATCCCCAACAAGTGGGAAAGAGGAAAAACTCATCATCAACTGTATCTGATTTAGTACAATCCTTTATCAGCCCACACCTTCCATAAAAATGGTTCCTTACCAAATTTAAAATTTGAGTTCTCCATAAAGTCAATTTGGCTTGAGTATATGGTCTAAATTGCAATTGACAAGACAATATTGGCTGATATTTGTAGAAGTACTTTGAGTTGCCCCCGAAATAATCAGTTCTTGAGCTGGCTAACAAATAACCAAGACAATATTGGCTGATATTTGTAGATCAGTACTTGAGTTGGCCACCAAACAGCAATAATCAGTTCTTGAGCTGGCTACCAAATAACCAAGGAGGCTGGTCCAGGACATGTTCCGAATATGAAGAATTAATTCTTCTGATGGCAATTAGTGAAAACTTGTGAAGCAAATGCTTGGTACAGTCAATCCTGAAAGCTGATGCCTTTTGAGAGGAATAGGTAAACAAGGAGGCAGAGGGACTGGCTTGTGCTCCCTGTGTTCCATATGAGTCATAATCCGTTTGCTGATTTATGCACAGTTCCAGTCTCAGAGCAGAAATCACTAACACAAAAGTTTCTTGTACTTATGGTTTCAAATCCAGAAGTTGATTCACAAAAAGCTTTCCCTTCCTTTAAATTCTGTTTGTTTGTTTAATTTACTTAAGATTAAATCCAACTTTAGTTCTATTGAAATGAACAGGACTTAGGTAAGTCCAATTGATTTCAGTGGATCTATTCTAGTTGGGACTGAAATTGACTTTAGCTCTTATTTATTTAAAGCATTTTTATCCTTGGCTCCCAGAGCCACCTTGGCTCGCAGAACAACTCACACATGATCAATGAGGACAATAATATGAGTTGCAAATAACTTGGTGGAAAATGCAGCTAGTATGAGTTGAAATAGTCCAGACATCAACAAGGCAATAAAGTCAGTCCAAATGAAACTAAGCAGGTGGAGGGGTGTACAGCAGGATAGTTTAGAGAAACTGGAGCCACAAGTCACAATCATCAAGACCAAGGCATCAGAACTGGGGAAGATGTCTTCCACAAGCAGTGTCCAACATTACTTATAGCAATGACCCTGTACTCTAGCTTATAGTTTCTACACAGGCTAATTATACAAGAGGAACAATTGGGATGATCTGATTAGATTGCAGATGCTTGCCTCTCTGCTGATCATTCTCCAGTTACTCATACATGAGGCACAGTTGTGTCTGCTGTCCTTTCAGAGGGAGACACAACACTATCTCCTTAAAACAGCAGAGTTTTTGGAACTGGCAGTTGCCATACAGTTGACTTCTTTTATTCTTACTTACAGTAAAGTTGGTTCCAATGGCTTTTGTGAGACCTGGAGGGTCCCTGTCCCAATAGCAGAAAGGTAGTGAAGTTACTCAAGTTCACTGGTATCGGTAGTTCAGTTCACTATGTCTCTCCTGCGAATAGGATGGAAGAGCTGGACCTAGACATTTCGCTGCCTAAAGCACAAGGCAAGATGGCATCCCTGTCCAGTCTATATATAGAATCTAGTTGGACTGGAAAGCTCTGTCCCTTACACTTGAGGACACTTGACTAGGCTAGGGTGAACAGAACATACTATTCAGGACAATGATGGACAGTTGTCCTGCCCTTTAGATTGGCCACCTGAGATGGCTGCTTCACTTTGCTTCAACCCTGCAAGATAGTTATATGGGACAGTTATACAGGATAGGTTATGACAACTTGCATATCCTTGCTTAGGTAAATTAAATCTGGAGTTTTATTTATGCCAGAAAGAGAATATAGGAAATAATTTTAAAAACCAGAACTTACACTTAAAACCTAGAAGCAAGTTATGAGTATTTTTAAAAGGTACATGAGATCATGTATTTTTAAGATGAGGTTTAATGCACAGTAACCAGTTAAACATTATTTCAGCATCCAACTATATGTATATAAAGGGATAACACTCTGAAAAAAAAATGAAGTTGAGAAGTATAAATGTTACACTCAAAAACACAACCCATCTGTGGAAATTACAACAATTTCTAATAACTTCTCTCCATTTTGATATATGAATTGCTTGGAACCATTTTATTTGCAACTCCGTGCAAGCATGATCGTTTCCTGTCAATTTATTCTTTCAAACGGGCTCACTGCGAATTATCATTCAGCCACAATTTCTTCCTTGTCAGTACTGAATTTCTTCACCTGTGTCCGCTTTATGCTAGCATTCAGTGATCACAGTTTGAAAGGAAGCATGAATGGGAGTTGAGAGTGGAATTTCTATTCATTTTTCATGTCTGGTGCTGCAGCGAGGTCTTCAAAGTAATTCCTGGAAAATGGTTTCTCCAATATCTCAGAAGCCTCAGGAGAATATGTTAATGTAGCAACAGAGCTGTACATAGAATCTACTTAACAACTGCTTTGATGCTTTTTAACGAGATGTGATTGCAGTCATTATTTAAGGAGTCTTCATTTCTCTGTATAAAGTTTTTTTTTTAAAAAATAATAACCCTGAAGTGCAGTGATATTTAGAAAATTACAAATTCAGGCATGCTGGAAGAGATAAGTAAGCCAGAGGCTGCTACCATAGTGGTAGAGAGTTTAGGGGAAATTGATAAACAGTGGATGATTGAGGAGCGATGTAGAAATAGTGTCATGGCTTTTAATATTTGATGCTTATTGCATTATTTCCTACTTGTTCTGAAATTTGATTTGTGTTGTTTTTGTATTTTATTGTTTTAGATTTTCATAGTAGGCATTTTGGTGTAAACCTTTAAAATATGTTTATCGGGTTTTTAAACTGTAATACAAGAGGGAAAAAAAGAAAAAAGACAAGAAAAAAAGACAGAAAAAAAGATGGAGTACATAGGATGTGACCATTGTCTAGGCTTACACATAAATATAAACTGACTATATGTCCAAAAATACACTTTCTTGAAATTGATTTCTTTAAAATATGCATTCCTGAGTAGTCAAAACAATAAGATCACTTGATCCAGGCACATTGACAATATAACTTAAAAGTATACATGTATGTGTATCTACAAATATCAAAGATTTTTCCTTCTAAGTCCAATATACTAGAAACACCCATTTTTGCTGAATCAAATTTAGTTGAAGTCTAAAGAAATTTTAGATATTGAAACTAGGGCAGTTTCCCATTGGATGGCTTCTATATTTGCACATTTTGGGTTAAGCCTGATATATGATATGATATGATATTGATATATGATATATATGATAGAAATGTCCTGCTTCTCTCCTGTACTGGTGGGAAGACTATCTTTGCCATCCCTCCCGTTTGTGTTATAGGAAAGGAATGAAGGTTTCTTGGCCAGGTTTCTTGAGTGTTCCAGCTTTGTGGACTTTCTGTATCAGTCAAAAATGTCAAATCATCTCCACAGGAGATTTTTTAGCAAGCATAAGACACCAACACAATTCTGGCCTTAATATCTTTTGTCTGGTGATAGCAGGTAATCAGTTTTCAGAAAATAAAGCTTATTTCTAATAACGAATAACACTTTCAGACCAGAACTTCAACCTGTACAGTAGTGGTGGGAATCTCACAATCTTCCCTATGTTGTGTGATTGCAACTCACAGCAGCCCTACCCAACATATCCAATAGTGAGGAAAGTTGGGACTAGGAGTTCAAGAACATCTGGAGAATTGTATGAGTCTCATGCCTGTTGTACACCCTTGCTTCAATCTCACCTGTGCTTGAGTAGATATGCTTAGGATTCTGCTGTAAATTTGAGACAAAGTATCTCAATAAAGGGTCCTCAACCATTTCTCTGTGTAAATATTTTTTTAAAAAAAATCTAAGGTTTCATTTTGTTAGTATCTAAACAGTTTATCAGTTACAGAGCTATAACAACTAAAATAATGTCTGCAGAGAATCAGACCAAATCTGACATAACTGACATTTGACAGAATTGTGAGACTGTGGCCCTTTCCACACGGGGAAGTTAAGATGGGCCAAGGTGTCCCATCACGGAGGTTGTCCGCACTTGGATCGGACTAGGTTCAGATTATTTACCTTAGTTTCACACCTAAGTCTGATCCAAAACGCCCCCAAGTGGTCCTCCAGTGCACTATATGAAGACTGGAAAAAATCGGTATTTCAATTTTCTGGAGTGTGCCATTTCGTTCCTGCTCAGTTGTGCAGATGTGCAGATTCGCACCAATACGAGCCTGCGATCAGCGGAGGGTGGGCTGTGGGCATGGCCAGCTTCAGCGGTTGGTCCGGACCCACAAACAACCGGAAGCCGCCATTTTGTAAGCCTCACCAGTGCGGATCTGAAGACCTCGCACTGCTCCGCATCACCCTGCAACAAACAGAGGAACCCTGCAGAAGGGCTTAAGGGAGATTCCGTGTTGCTTCGAGCCAAGAAGAAGCGGTGAGTAACAGCACGGAGCGATTTGCTCGCCTCATGCGGAAAGGGCCTGTGTGAAAAATATTTTGCAAAAAAGTTATTTGTACAAATATATAGTGAAATATAGTTTACATTTCACTCATCATGTTCTTTAATAAATTATCAACAGCTGACAAAATAGCAGCTGCAAATATTACCATCATGAGCTTAACACCAACCTCCATTTTTGTAAATATTTGCCAACTCAACCAGACTTTGGCTGCTTCTCAGAGCTGCTGTTGTAGAGAACAGCCAGACAGCCAGATTCATCCAATCCAATCTAAAGAAACACATCACGGGATCAAGCCATGACGACCTATCATCAGTTTCATAACAGAATGGAACAGAACAGAACCAAACAAGTGTGAAGTCCCAGTATTTCCTCTACCTTCCCTCTTTCACAGCATCTGCCACCATTACAAGACAGGGAAAGCAGATCATTTTAATCAGCTGATTTTTTTCCACCCACCTAATTCCTGGAGCCTGCTGTCACCACAGGTCAGGAAGGGTAAACCAACTTTCAAGGCACCCTTGGAGCACAGAGCACAGAAATCACCACTAAACAACAGAAACTTGACAAAGATCAGACCTTCTACTATTCTGTCTGGTTAAGAGAGCCTGCCTCTCAGGTGGGACAGGAAAGGCTATAACCAAAATCCTCACCACTACACCCCACAGACTCCTGGAGCCTGTAATCATACAGAACAGAAGAGACAGGACCATCTAACTACTTCCAGAAAAGAAGAGAGAAAAAACTGCTGGTTTACTGTGACTCAAAGGGAGCCTAACCCAATATGCATTCAAAAAGACATGCACCGTGCATGGAGCATTACATGGCATCTTAAATGGGATCCCTTACAGAGTCTCAGGCAGCAAATTTACAACATCTACCTACAGTCAGCGACTTCTAATTCCTTGTCCCTGTCACCCAAGTCTTTCTCTCAATAAGCAGAAAGGGCTGGCGGCCTATCACCTCTTAACTACTAGACAGGAGCGGGGGAGGGTCTTTGATTTACAGACTTCCCAATTCATCCAGAAAAGGTCAGCAATGATCAAACCAGCTTTTACAGCTCTCACATCCTATAATATCACTCAAAATTAATTTTTTCCTGCCAGATTGATGATCTGAATAACCAGAGAGAGTGATGGACAGATGGATACCAGACAAATATGTTTGTGTTCAGTTCAGTGCCAATTACATAGGGAGTGCTCTTACTGCCAGTCTCATGACTGTCCTTCCACGGGATTTGAGAAGCACCTACTTGTGACATTTTTAGTTAGTATCTCATGTTATCACCGTGAACTGGCCTGGCTTCAGGAGATACTCGATATTATTTTGATATCACAATTCGGCCTCATTTTTCCGCCCTCAGCCAAATGTTTGTGAGGCCCCCAAATAAGCACGGAGCTAGGCATGGCTATTAATTGCCGTACATTCCGATCTCCACCTGGGCAAGCCAGACTCAGCCAGATCTTGCTTTAGGAGACCTCCCTAGACAAACACTTCATTAAAGATGCACACTAATACAAAGAACCCCTGCCCCGAGCAGCCACCCTGACGAGCTAGAAGCTCAACTGCCCAGGCGAGCTGCATCTGCATATTGGCCATTCTATTGTCAATTCGAACTTAACTCAATCATGTTAAATTCTGACCTTTCAGAGACATTGTCTCGCGCCCAAACCTCATTGTTCTCTCCCAAGTCCAGACTAGCCTACGGTCATACTTTCCCTATAAAACCCCCCAGTTCCGAGAGCTTCCTCGGATTGCTTCCGAGTTCCAGACCGCCCTGCTGCTGCTTTGCCCGGCGAGCTCCCCTCAGCGAACGACGCTGAGCTTCTTCTCTCCATCTGCAACTTCTCCAGGACTACGAGAAAGGTGTCATCTCACCCATTTCCCCCGAAAACTCTTATTTCTTCTTAGTTAGCTGTGTGGTTGTGTTGTCTTAAGTGTTTGTTCTTAATAAAACATCATTTTTGCTATTTTAAAACTGTCTGACTGCTTGACTGACCTGACCTCGTATACATTGGGTTACAAGATCCCCGCTAAGTTACCCTGCCTCTCGTTAGCTTAGAGCGAGTGCTCCAGTTAATTTCCCCATCTTGCGTTATTGTGTTTTGGTTATTTGGGCGCCCCTCCCAGGACCCCCAGTTAACAGGGTAACACTCATCTCTAGCTGGAATCATCTCTAGCTGGAGCCATTTGTGGTCCCATTTTCCCAGGTTAGCCAGCTTCAGGACTGGAGTTCTACATATCCCACTGCTGCCACTAAACTGAAGGCAAAACTTGCCCAGTTCTACTTGAGTTCAAGTAAGGAGGCATCAGTGAAAAGAAGGCATAAGTTAATTTAACAACATGGTGCCAGCCCAGATTTCTTTCTCAGCTATCTGGCCCTGATCCATACAAACATCTTACCATTTATAGCAATTCTGGAACATCTGTCTGGCAACAGCTTGCAACACATATAGCAAAGCATAACAGGATACTAGAAATATATTAGCCAATCATGAAATAGCAGCATTAAGCCATAATGAAAAATTGCCAAGCGAGGACTAAGTAAAAACTAGTCATATGAAATCTTTACCTTACATTTCAAATTGTTATAACATCAGTTAGTTGAAGATGATATGGGTCAGAATTTTCTATAAAGCCTATTCTGCTTTTCCTTGAGATTTCTAAGAGTTTAATAACTCTACAGCTTCTAGTTTTTCCTTAATTTAGAATACATTTTCTTTAACATGGCTCCATCCCATTTATGCTTTCAACTGCCCTTCAATTGACTCAAATGACTAAACTGATCAGCAAAAGTACATTTAAAAAGCAGCATACAGTGAGCAGAGGTGTCAAAAATGGCAGTTGCTAATTATTGCTTTACTATGAACACAAGGCAACAATTCTGGTCACAGATTGGAAATAATACATTGAGTTTTTTTATCTTATCAATTACATTTTTTTAAAAAAGCAGGTAGAGAACATAAAGTACACTTTTTTCCTAATGAAATGCCGGATCATCACCGATATTTTCTAGGATCCTGCATGTAGTAGAGGGCAGCATTTCATTTTCTATGTGGTCTTTTGACACACACCACTTTGCTGCTTCCCTCCCTTGCCATCTTCACTGCAATCTTTCATTCTGTGGCAGTGGTGAGCAGCAGGAACTGTAAGAGATGGCAAAGAACAGGAGAAGGGAGGTTGAAAGAAGAGGAAGTCACAACATGCTGTCTTGTAGTTCAGAGGAAACACATGTGCAGAAAAATTCATAGGAGAGAGGAAGAAAAAGAGAGGTGTAGGAAAAAGAGGAAAAGAAAAACATAAAGTATGGAGCTGAAGGAAACAAAGAGAACAGCTCCTAATCAAAAGACAGAGCATAACGGAGACAGGGCACCACAGATGGATTGTGACAATGACATTGCTAACAATATGGAAGAAGAAGACAAAATTAAAAGAGGAGACTTCAAAGGGGCAGATTGGAGGAAAATAAACAACCAAAGAGAAAGTGGAAGATCATGGCCTGGCTAGAAATAGTAAGATTCAAGAAATCTGAAATTTTACAAAATAGAATTCATTTTCAACATTTTAGCAGATGTATTTGGGTCACAAACATTGAGATTACTATTTCCAAAATATTTTCAAAGCTTGCAGAGAGATAAACATGAAATCACCTTTCTTTTCAAATGGAAGTTAAAAATACTGTAGATCCAGTTAGGAAATTATACATGTATGTGAATTTTCATGCAATTATTTCAGTACCAGGTGTTTTAATGAGTGAAAATGAATTAGATTTTTTTTTGTGTTAGTACATAACTGGATTATGATTGTTTCTAATAATTATAAACAATTATAATCTAAGAAATGTCAGAAATCACAGTTTTTAACAAATTGATTTAAATTGAAAAAACAATCAATTGACTTACCTATGTTCTTCATTTATGTATACATTTCTTTTTAACATCACTTTCCTTTTTAGTCGATGAGGTAAAGTAGATTAGGTTTTCACAATTCATACAGCTGTTTCTTTACCTACCAAGCTCAAAGCAGAGTTAGAATGGGTTTTTCTATCTTCATTCCAGTACCTTTTTTAATGTAATCATGTAATTCAAACACCAAATTATTACTAACATAAATGTAACTTGTTTGTGGAACTAAAAAGATGTATGTATTTGGAAATATGGATCAAACCAGTTATAGATGAGATATAGATGCAATGACAACCTGAAAAACTTTTTTGTTTATATATATATTCTTTTTGTTGTTGCTGTTATTCTTGCATACTTCTTTTATCAATGGATGTTTTTGGATACTTGTTTTTGTTGTGATAATGCCAAATATATAAATAAAAAATAAATAAATGTAATAAATATCCCTTTGCCAATGCAAACATATTAAACATGCGACTTTTAAAGCTTTTTAGCATAATTGTAATCTGGTGGCACTTTTCACTAACCTTCCTATCTGTATGTATTAACCATGAAAAGAGTGTTTTCTATGACCAGGATCACATAGATTACTTTGGTTTTCTGTGCTACTGGAATGTCAGCTTCCCTCCTTTCCTCATCCTGCTGTAGCCCTTCAAAATGCCTCCATTGATGATGAGTTTTTTCCTCTTTTAATTTTCCAAGAGCACTGTAAACTACCTCTATTAGCTAAATGGCAATATCTACAACTGAAGCATTTGTTACAATCAAAATTTGGCCCTGCAGCTTTAAGTGCATCTGAGCTTCCCTTAATATTAGAGGCATCAATTGAGGCCAACCAGGTATCCAAGCCAACAGTTTATATATAAAAATGTCTGTTATCTATAAATAAATATGACATGCAAGGTTTACAGCAAGAACGGACTAGAGAATTGGAATACCCAATTCTGACTCATCAACAGCTATTGCTTTTAACATTTATAACTAGTATGACTATAGCTCTCTGACTAACTCTTATACAGAATATATTGTTCTTTTCGGTATATTGGTAGCCACAGGGAGTGTTCTAGAAAGGGGTTTCTAAATTGGTAAACTGTTGGAGATGCAATACTGCTAATGCTTCTTTAACACATGTGTTTTGGAGTTGTCCCATGGTAGCTACATTTTGAGAGGAAGTAATCACATGAGTAAATTTGATATTGGAAAATTTCTTGATATTCACACATGAGTGTGTTATTTTGAATTGTTTAACTGTTTTTTGGAAATAAACAAATAGGCAAATGGTATTTCAAAACAACAATTCACATAGAAATACAAAAAGATGGCATATCAATTTAATAAATAAAAAAAATGCATTTTCTGTTGTGTATGGTTTTTAAGGTTCCAGTGTTTATGCTATGGTATTAGCTGTGTTAACTGGCAAATAAGAAGCAGTCTTTTGATTCAAATCCAAAATAACCATCTCAGAAACAACACACATAGAGAATAAAAATGGTATAATGTCTGCAAGATGGTCAAGGTTCAATCACCAGTGAAATTAAGTTATGGTTTGCCATTTGCTCAGTGGGAATACACCTTTCAGAGTGTGCTGAATAGTTCGTTGTTTTCTTTTCAATGGTCATGTTTTTAACTGCTTTTAATTGTTTTGTTAATTTAATTATAGTTTTTACTTATATATAATGTGGTTTTAGTTACACATACCTCTCCTCCCTCACTTGCATGCTGCCATGTATTTTGTATTTTATATTTCAGTACTTCAGATTTATATCATCATGGAAATTCTTGTCAACCATCCCTTGTAATTTTGGAATTGGAGACATGCTACTAGGTTTTCTTTCAGCATAGTTGCCTAAAGGGTATTTCTCAACCAACAGCTGCCAAAGACATTTCTGTGCATAATGTGTTACTTCCCAATTTAAATACCTGTTTCTAAGTGGTAATTACACTGTCAGCATTTTCATATGCACCACGGATAATAAGCCTCTCTGTCAGCACTCTGAGTCTCCTCTATGAGTGAATAAACTCACTGGAGGTCAGACGGAGTTAGTATCAAGGTTAAAAAAACATCATAAAGCAGCCATCAATCACTTTCCTCTTTGTGAACTAGCCAGGCATTTGTTATGCCTGGATTTATTTGTACATTTGACATTTTCTAAGATTTTACCAAGCAATCGCATTCTAACAATGACAAGTGTTTACTGGTAAGAACTCACTCTACCATTTGCCAAAGGTAAGTGACCATCTCAGGCAGCTCATTTTGCTTGTCCGGAAAGGGTGGAAAGTGGTTAGGTGTTTCTTATTGTGTTTCTACTGCCACGTATGGGCAGAGATACTTGTGAGATTTTCCATCTTATAGGCCAATATAATTTGCCCAGCTATGAGAGTTTTTTTACATGCCTTCAAATTGGCTCCAACTTAAAGTGATCTTATCCTAAGTTTTTCCTGGCAAGATACTCAGGAACTTTTCTCAAGCAGGTGACGGCGGGGGGGGGGGGCACATTTGCTGCTCCATCTCAAGCTCCAAATATTTTGGACCAGTTCCGCCTATTATTGTTATGGCTGGGAAATTAGCATGGTGTTGGGGGTCTACTCATTGAATTATTGCAAGTTATCATGGGCTACATATATTAAATTTAAGACATCTCTATCTGACAGCTATTGTCCAAATACCCTGAAGGCGTCAGATCCTTACTGATTTTAAAGGGCAAGTAAGGTCAGGCCTGGTCAGCATTTGGAAGGGAGACCACCGGAAAGAACCAGACATTGTAGGATAGTGCTTCTTACATTATCTGACACGTGGGAACAGCAGAGAGATTTTCCCCAATGTGTCAGGGTGTGCTGTATTTGTACCCATTTGATAAAGCTACTGCCTGCTTGCTTGCTTGCTTGCTTGCTTGCTTGCTTGCTTGCTTGCTTGCTTGGGGAATTGCTGTAGACTGGCAGCCAATGACTCGTAGCCTGGAACTGGTCAGTGGATCACCACTTGGAGTAGCACAGCCTATTAGGCTGTATTTAGAGAAAGGCAAAGGCAAACTTCCTAAGACTAAATCTTGTCAAGAAAATCCTATGTCAGGGTTGCCATAAGTGGAGACAACTTAACAGTAGATTTGACAGCTATAGTTACTCCACACCACAGAAAACAGTCTTTTGTTTCATTTTAAAAGTTTCTTCAGATGCTTGCTAGAAAAGGTACTAACCACTTTACCTGCTGCTGCCCTCTTCTCCAGATTTTTCTGATAAGAAGCAATGATTCATTTAAATTATTTAGTTCAGCCCTAGAAAGTAGGTCTAATTATTTGCTACTTAAAAGGTAGGCTATAGAAGTGGCTAGATGATTTATGCTGACACACCATACTAGAAAACTGCATTTCATGTGAATAAATTATATGTGTTTTTGCTTCCTTGGCCTCAAGCTGAATTGTTCAGGTATAAGACTACATTATTTTTTCTATTACAAGCTAATTCTTTGACCTTTGAGATGGCAACAGTTGATGGAACACTTCTTCACACCAATAATTTGAAAACTAAAGCTGGACATCTAGTGAACGGGCAGCTATTTTTGAGGTCACAACTGTTATTTTACCCAGCAGCTGGAATCAAAGAAAGAGCTCCCAGCTCCCCATATATAGGTTGATTCACACTAGTCCTTCTCCACCACATGCCCAGGTACCAGTGAACAAGATGAAATATGTTTCCAATTAAAAATGGCACTCAGAAGTTTAGAAAAGCTGCAGCAAACTTCCTTACACATCACAGTGAATACAACGGAGTGCTTTGCGATCCTTATGTTGTCCATCTTCATATCCCTCTGGGAAGGAGTTTGGGATTTTAAAACTAACTCCTGAACTTCTTAGCATTTAGTTAGCTGTAAAAGAAATTAGCATGGCCCATAAAAGCCATACACCATTTTGGCTAAGGGAAGAGGGAAGAAGGGGGAGGAAAAATAAATAAATAAATCTAGAAGCACATTTAAGATTAACTGGTTTTCATTTTTTCATGAGCTTTCAGAGATAAAAAATTCTTTGGATGCAATACAGAGTGGTAATAAATGCTCATGTATAAAGCATATTTGCATAATTGTGGGAGTGATATGGAGTGCAATAGGACCCAGAGAGATGTTTATCATCCCCCTTGCCCTAAATTTTCAAAGGGCTGGTCAGTTAGTGTTGATGTGTGAAAGCAATAAATCTGCTTACCAAAAGTGAGTTTCCCAGGGTTTTAAACTCTCTCCAAGAAGATTCCTTTTGTTATAGGTGCAGTACTGAGGATTCTTGTATTAATATATGCAGTGTGCCATGAAGCCATTTTCTTTGTTCATACTACTTCTAATGGATTGGAATTTGTAAATATAATTCAACTCAGCGTCTCTCTCTAGTCTTCTTTTGTAATTTACTTGTTCAAGGACTGATGCCTATAAATCAGTTACTATGTGTCCAGAAAGGTTGAAATGTGCTGCCTTTTGCAAATGTTCTGAGTGTTTATTATCACTCTGCACTGAATCTGAAGTGGGTTTATATTCACAAGAGCTCATGTAAAAATAAAAAACAGTAAATCTTAAAGCTGCTGCTACATTCCCCCCACTGCCTTCCTTCCTCCTTTTTATGCTCAAAGAGACTTCTTTCAAAACTACAATTTTGGCTGAATGTTGCAAAGCATCTTGGAACCTCTTAGAAAATTACAGCAGCTCTGTAGATCTTCCCCTCCAGACTGTAATTTCCATTGCAAAGGTTGTTATCACACCCACTGAAAACCATCATCATAGCAGTGTTTTGCTATGGAAGAAGCTCTGGCAAAAGCCAAGTCATCACGTTTGTTTCTTCATTTGTATTTTTGTAGATTCCTTTGATGCCGTTGGTGGCTGTGGGCTGTAGCTGGTGTGCTGGACCTACTCTGTGCTTTATCATAAGAGGAGGAGGAAGGATGCTATTTCTGGCCTCAGGCAATAACATTTCTTGGGCTGGCCCTGGACATCATTTAGAAGTGAGTTATAGCATGGACTTGTAAACAGAAAAAAAAATTATTTGTGGTAATCAGATTTTTTTTTTCATTTCAGTTTACCATTTTGGTCATATGCTCAAATCCAGAGAGAGAGAAAGGGGGAGAGGGAGGGAGAGAGAGAGACAGAGAGAGAGAGAAAGAAAATTGTTCTGGTTTCAGTACCTCTTGAATGAAAGTGCTAAAAGACTATTGCATGGCCCTGAAAATGTTTCTCTAAACAATTCACTACACTTTAATGAGAATCACATTTGTTAATATTTAAGCAGAATCATGCCATATGTTTATCTGTAACAGGAATTCAGTGTCCTTTTCACACTCAGTGACAGATAAAAGAACACTTTTATTTTCTGATATTTCATGTTTTTCCTCCCATCTATTTATAATAACCTTTTAATTTACTCATAGCAGCAGAATCTAATGACCATATATGTACCCCAAGTGCACATAAGCAAGACAACTCCATTATAATTATATGTTCACATTATTTAAAACAGATTTGATTCATTGCTCAGAAGTTTCAAAACCTTTTATAAGCAAAGCTTATAAAAGTTAGGGTTTTTGTTTTAAATTACAACTCTCAGAATCCCACGACAGATTGGCCAGTAGTGTTAGAAGCACAACGACATTTAGCACTGAAGAATCCAGAATGCTTCACAGTGGGTAGTAGTAACAGAGCTAGTTAGTTTGCATGACCTGAAGTGTCCTCCCTTTCTTGGCTGTACCTATCCTGATCCCTCTGCGATGTAAATTGATACTCTTAGGGATGTTTCTCTGCTTCTTCTCGTCACCCTCTCTCTCTTCCCATTTCTTCCCACAAACGCAGCTAAATTAGCATAGCATCCTGAGTAACTTTCCTATCTTAGAATGGAGTTCCTATAATAAAGCCTTTTTACTTTACCCTTTTAAGCCATTGCTGTCTTTGCTCCTTGATCGATATTAATGCTCTGCTGCAGACATGTACTCTCTATCAAGTGGCTGGGATGCTGGGAAGCATAGTGCAAAAACAAAAAACAAAAACTATGGTAGAGTGCCAGGTTAAGAGCATCCTGTTAGCCCACCTATATACTATGTCCTGAGGATCATAATTTTTTTATATCAAACATAGTGAGCCATAGAGATCTGCTGGAAGGACATGTAGGCAGTAGAGCTATGGATACATATCAAAGGGTAGCCCTATTTTCTGTCACGCATCCTAAGTGAATCTCGCAAATGGTTCACACAGACCATTTGAATGGAGTTTCAGCAATAATAGAGCCAACAGGAGACAAGAGGTCTCTGGGATCAAATTAACATTTCAAACAGCCAGGAATGTTACACTTTGGAGGCATGCATCCCCAGATGAGAAAGTCATCTTGCAGGAAACTACAAGGATGCCTGGCTGTATTTTCTTTGAACTACAAAGCTGAGATCCATCTTCATAAAAATGCAGCCCTCTGGTCCCCAGGACGTATTCAGCACTATAACTAGAACCCTCTTTTCTCCTCCATTTCAGAGTTCTCTCAGACTCACAAACAATGCCTCTGCCAGTGGAAAGCTCCCCTCAGCCCCCCCTTAGGTTGAGTTGGGCTTTTCGCTTCTCTTTCCCAGCTGAAGACTTCTGGATTGGTACAGTATTACCCCAAAACCCTTATGTCTGTCTCTTTCTTAATTTTCACCTCTTTCTAAATTTCTGTAGCCTTGTATGCTTGTGGGAGTGATTGCAGCTGAGTGATTGTATGGACTTTAACATCTATTTCAATAAAATACTTAAATGTGAACAGTTAGCCTGATTCTCTGTGATCCAAATCCATAAAGCTGGGCTCAAGATCCTTAATTACCCTGCCCTCTTTGGATTGCTACAGCAGTGTTCATAGCTAATTTTCCCCACAAGTGATAATTTTGACAAGCATTGGGAATCCCCCTAAGGGACCCCCAGCAAGCAGGGTAACAATCCCATTCCCTAAGATGTTAGGACCAAAACCCAAGACCAGTGGCCAGGCCCTTGTCATGGCACAGAGGTTTGGCAAGCTTGGTGCACAAGGCAGACTGAAACTGCTTCTGGGCCAGTTGATTGGTAGACTATGAGGGTAATGGATCCAGAATTTAGATAAAGTTCTGCTAACTGGTAAAATGGCAACTGAGAATATGGGGGTGTGGAATAGTTTTCACTGCTTGGGCAGGCAGCAAAATACTCCTAACAGCTGCAGCAGCAATCACAAAAGCTCACATCTCATGTGGCCTCATCTACTGCACACCTGACGCACACATTTTTTTTCCAGGCCCCATCCTCTTGCTGCGGCTTGTGGAAGTCTTACTGCCAGCCCTTTTCCAGATTCTGCACTGTGGCTGCCAAGGCTTACAAACCAGGAAGTCTCCTGACTCACAGTGCTGGCCCTCCACTCCTTTCCTTGTTCCAAATGGTACAATGAGCCCCAACACATTCACCCATGACCTCTCTTCTCAGACTTCTCCCTTCACTCCTAGCTTTTTGATGCACTGACACTGCATAATGCATAACATAAATACACTGCTAAGTGGGCCTAGTAAGGCATGGAACCAAAATACAGAAGATCATTATGGAGCAACTGTCTCCAATTTTTATCCCATTTTTTCCTTAAAAAAAAAAAAAGGCTTCCTGCAGTAAAGTAGCTAATATTATCTTAGGAAAAAGTCTCTGTTTATACTTACACTGAATTCATAGGAAACCCTTTCTAATACAATGATTTTTAAATTCAGCATGTACCATAACTTTAGCATAGTAAAGATAACCATGCCAACCAAATCTTAAATTATGGCCTTAAAGTTCCAGAAGTCTCACATCTCTAAGCAATATCAATTCATTCAAAATATAGAACAACAGGCCTCATAATACAATTTGACATTAGGGACTCCCAAGCTGCATCTTTCCTTAGCATTGTTTTAACTTTATTTTCGGTTTCTTTGCCTCCTGGACAAATCTAGAAATCTTTTTCTGCCATTGCACAGAAGCTATTCCATTCCTTATAATAGGGATAATTTGAAAGAGAAAGGAAAGCCTTGGCAAAACATTTACTTTTATTATTGCAATTATACCTCAAAGGGTATAATTTAATAAATAAATTTAATAAATATTAACTTTCTCCATTTTTCTAAGTTTCCTTTAATTTCTTTCCAGACTTTTTCATATTGGCTTTAACCCAATTTTTTCCACTTTAAAATTTGAAAGAGCAGTTGTTTCACTGTCTTCTTCCGAGGTCATATTTTTAGTTGGCAATTTTGTTTTGTCACAGTTCATTTTAAATCTATAGCATGTCCCAAATGCCTATTCCCCCCCAAAAAAAGCTTTCAATGACTCCAGTGAGTTTTGTGTCATTATCACTAGATCATCTGCATAAGCTCTCAGCTTATACTTTTTTTAACTCTCTTCTTAACCGATCGATTGTTATCTTGTCTAATATCTCTCAATAGGGTCTCCAATGCCAAAATATACAGCAAAGGTGAGAGAGGACAACCTTGCCTAGTCTTACTGCCAGCCCTTGTGGAGTACCTCTTTTCCAGATTCTGCACTGTGGCTGCCAAGGCTCTTTTGCACTTCAATCAACCTCACTGCTTTGCTGTTTACTAAGATCTGGGCCATTCTCTCCTATACTTGAAATAAACATTTCCAATGCTTAAATGCTTTCTTTGGATCTAAAAAATAAAAATGATCAAAACCGCCTTTCTGTCATTATGATGTATCAAAAATTCAATAATATTAAGAATAGCTCTTATATTATTTCCTAATTTTCTTTTTGGTAGAAAACATTCAGTTTAGAGTTGGAATCATAAGTCTTTGTTAATTTCATTCTCACAGAGAAGAGCTTGAGGGACCTTGAGAGTGGAGCTGGAAAAAGGATTCAGGGGAGGACTTCTGATCAGGACAATGGGCAGACACTTCTTACTGAGCTTGGAAAGGAGGAGAGCTTTCATGGTAGAAGTGCTGGCCAAAGGGATCTCTGGCTGGAGAAATTCACCCTGGATCAAAGGGAGAGAGGTGGGTCACCCAAAAGGCTCTGGAATTCCCATTACTTGTGTTTACTTATGAGTAAACACATAATGAATAGGAAGGACCAAGAGAGTTACATTCTTTGTCCTTGCTGTGAAATGCACCTGCTTAGATCTGAGGATCTGATGGCTCCATGTCAGCAACCTGCTTTTCTAAAAGAAAGAATTCTTAAACAAAACTTTGGAGTAGCAAAAGTGAGCAATTCTTCTGATTAAAGCAGAATAGCAGAAGCCTTCTCAGTCGTCATCTTTCTGCAACCAGGAGTAAATATATTTATCCCATAAGACTGGGACAAATAAGAAGATGGGGTGTTGACAAGTTTAGAAGAGAACAATTAAGGATTTAATGCATATATTTTCATGGATAGACTGAATTTCTTGGAAATGCTAACAAAGGGCAAGGAAAGGCATCTGAGAAGTTTGGGGGAGGAATGCATGGATTGGGTGGATGAAAAGGAAGTGCAGAATCAAATTGAAAATAACTTGCATTTCTCAAAGATGTTCTAGTGGTTCACAGTTTATCTGCTACTGCTGCCCCTGTAGTTTCAATAACAAAACCAATGTCTTATCTCCTTCTCTCTTGACTGTGCTGGTCCTCCCCATTGCTTCTCTCTGGCCCCTCCACCACTGTCCAGCCAGCTCCCTTCAGGGCTCTCTCTTCTCTGCTCCAGCCCCGTTTGTGTTTGTACTTTTCCTTGCCGCTGCCAATTCCTCTTTCCCTCCAGTTATCCCTCTTGTCTCTTCTTGTCTCCCAGCTGGCCTTTCTCCTGCTGTCTCTCACCCCCTTGCCTCTCTCTTCTCTGCTTGCCTTCTCTTTGCTTTGCTTCCATGCTGTCTCCACGCCCCTCTCTTCCTTCATCTCTGCTCTCTTCTCCCCACTATCACCTCACCACTCCCTTCTTTAAATTCCTTGCCTTGCTACCATCTGTCTTGGCTCCCACCCCTCCTCCCAGCTGGTGTTGTGTTGTGCTTATGCAGTTACTGCTACTATAGCAGCAGATCGTCTCTGCTTGCCATCAAGCAGGAAGCACTCAGTCTGCATTCTGCCTTGCCACTGTTACAAGCTCCGCTTCTCCTTGCCCTCTCTACCACATTGTCAATATAATTTTTTTAAAAAAACGTTGATCGTCAGTGTACTGGTAGAAGAACGGAGCACTGGCTTCTTGTTGAGGTCAAGATTGGGAGTCCATTCATACTACACAATTATTGTAGTTATGGAATCTTGGGAGTTGCAGTATACAGAGGGACATTTGGGATTCTTAGCCAGAACATTCTAGTGCTTCAATAGACTACAAACCCCAGGATTCCACAGGATGAAACCATGACAGTTAAAGCAGAATAATAGCACTATCATTGTGTAGTGTGAAGGGACCCCAGAGTTTAGTCAGGATTTTCCTAGTTGCAGCTTCTCATAAATCAAGCCTCTTTCCAGTTTTTTTAAATCTTCAGATTTTCTTTCCTTCTCTAGTTTAGAGTATGCTTGACCTTATTTTCTATTTCTGTCTGCTGCATAATCTTATAGAGCAATAACATGCAGCACTATTTAAATTAGAATTATAAAGAAGACCACTCAAAGGTCATCCATAAAGTAACAAAAATATATAACACATAAAAGATCCCAACTGCAACAGCATGTTTAAATGTTTCCAGGGCTTTGCTTTGCCATTTAGGTCACCCAGATTCATAGCTGAGAGGAGATTGCAACAAGGATTTCCCCAGTCCTAGTCTGACACACTTGCACTGTAAATCTCTTGAAGATATACACATCACAGTCATATTACTTTAAGACTGCAACCTTATAGCAACATAACAACAGTTATTGGACTTAATGAGCCTTCCTTCTGAATAGACATATATATGATTGCACTGTAAATTTCTTACAGACATATAATTTATATTCAGATTCATCTTAACAAAGAAGTGCATTTGTTAGAACAGAAAAAAAATAGAACTGTCACAGTAGTTAAAACATGAAAGACTTCATGCTTTTAAGGCTCTGGGAGACACATTTGATGTTGTCATGCTTCTTAATTTGGCTACAGGGAATGAAACATTGAATTAATGTGGTTTTCAGATCTTTTGAAGAGCGTCCATATACTTTTGACCCTCTTCATTTTCTTTCCTCGTTCCTTGTGTTCAGTCTGCCTCTTGTTTTAGTTAATTCTCACAGTTATGTAAGCAGTTTACTTGACAAAACATGGCAAGCTGCTTAGCCTGACACACCTTACTATTTCAGGATAGCTAAGGACTAATCCGAAGGCTTGGGTATATTCACTGATTCCAGAAAGCAAAGATCACGTATGAGTCATTAACCAGTTCACTGCACCCTGAATTTGTCTCTGTACCTTTAAAAGGCAGGGGGTGGGGGGCTTGAGCATGAAAAGCTCTAGGCTATATTCAGTATAATCTGTTCTTCTATTTGCATATTTCTATATGGAAAAAAAAGAACCTATATTCCAGTATTAGCATTTTTTTAACCCAAGGAAATGAAGAAATGACTTCTCCTGACCAATATTAGCACTGGACTTAATTTTAAACAGATAGATAGATAGATGGATAGATAGATAGGACAGCTGCAATCACTTTTACTTCTTTAAACATATAAATATCAACTTCAGCTTGTAGTAATATTTCATTGTTAACACAACTGTGCCAGCTAGGCACTTGTTTGCTCATTCTCTACTAATATGAATTATTTGCATTGTTTTTTCCTACTGGAGTTCACAATCTGATTCAACCTGATTTCTCCAAGATTTGAAATCAGAAATAAGAACTGAGGCGTTCTAATAAAATTCCTTTTAAACTACTTTAACTCTTTTAACTGTATTTTAAATTGGTTAAACTGTTTGATATTTTTTAGCCTTTTAAAATGATATTTTAAAATTTCTATTTATTTCATTCACATTGTTTTAAATTGATCAGATTGGCTTTATTGCATGGTGCTCCAAGATCTTTAGACAGAAGGTGGGATATAAATAGCAAACAAACAAACAAACAAAGAAACAAAGAAATTGTATACTTTCCCACTTAGCTATAAGTATGAGGAATTTTGGGGAGACAATACAGCCTCTTAAGCCATTTCCGCACTAGGCTGTTATAGTGCTATTATTCCACTTCCTTCATCCTATGGAATCCTGGGGTTTGCAGTTTAGGGAGGAGCCTAACCATTGTATACCATTGTGCCTAATGAAAAGTTCAGTGAGAACCTGACAGGCTTTACTTTAAGAACTTAAACGCTTTTACTTGCTTTCTGAATATTCCAGTGGTCCTCTTTTTGCATCTAGACTATATAGCTCATGCTATGATTTGGCCTAATTTATTTTTTATTTATTTTATTTGTATGCCATCTTTCTCCCAGAATGGGACCCAAAGTGGCTTCCAACAATAACTTAAAATATTAAACATTTAAAACAATTAAAACATTAAAAGCATATAAAATAACAAAAAGCCTAAAACAATATTCAGTTTAAAACAAGTTGATAAATAAAGCTCCTCAGCTTACACAAAAGCCTGTTTAAAAAGAAATGTTTTTACCTACTGGCGAAAGGAAAGCAAGGAGGGGTCCGCCGAGCCTCCTGTGGAAGAGCATTCCATAGGGTGGGAGCAGCCACTGAGAAGGCTCCCTCTCATCCTTTTGCCACCTCCCACACTTCTGGAAGGCTTCCCATCCGTTCGAAACAGATTTTTTCAGGGCTGTAGAAGAAAGTAGGGAGATGTGGCAATGTAGAGATGTGGACTTCCATATCCATGGATTCTGTATCCACAGATTCAACCAACCACAGCTCAAAATATTTAAAAAAATCCAAAAAGCAAATTTTGATTTTGCATTTCTACACCTTTGTACATAATGGGACTTGAGCATCCATGAATTTTGGTATCCATGGGAGATATCCAAACCCCAGTGGATACCAAGGGCCTGCTTTAGTGAAAACTCTTCCTTCCTTCCTTCCTTCCTGTATCAGAGAATCTTCTATGAATGGAAGGACTTATTCTCACTCATGCACCAAAAAGGATTGGGGATGATTACAAGTTAGGACATCTCCCTTCACCTTTGCATCCTTTAAGCAGTGTTCTACCACCTTGCATATTGTGTTCATTTCCATCTTATCCTCCATTCATCTACAGCCCCAATAATTTTTGTCTGTGTATTCAAGCCTATCATCTCTGACAGTGAGGAAATATCGCAGCTTGTTTTTGGGTACCAAAAGACATGGAAGAAATATGTGAGTGAGGGATGGGACAGAGGCTCAGGCTGCAGATGTGAGAAGAATGTAACTCTTAAGCATGACTGAAAGGCGTTTCAAGTCATCCAGGATAACTCTGGAACCTCAACTGCGCAGAAAAGTTATCAGAGCAAAGATACTTGTAATGAAAGGAAGGAGATGGTACCTCTGACAATTCTTAACTTGCGTGTGTTAATGTTATCAAAGTCTCCAGTGGGACTGACCTACCAACTTTCTCTGTTCACATTTGTTTCTTACAGTGCAGATGAAGAGTGGGTGGAAAGATATAAGGCTGCCTCATATCCAGCTTTTATTTCATTGTGTTTTGATAGATAGGATCAACATATGCCCAGATCAAACACAACTATGCAGAGTAAGTATCAAAGGGAATGTGCAAAATGAATCTGTCATCCTAGTGACCTAGATTTTTTTTTTTTTTTTTGGTTGTTCTACAAAGAGCAGAACACATCATGGCACAGTCCTGTATATTCCACACATTTAGCTATTCTGGTACCTAGCCATTTGCTCATCTTGATATTCTGCTCTTTTCTTAAGGAAACTTGCTAACCTTCTTGAACATGAGATTCAAGGGGGATGGGCTGGTTTGGGCAGAAATTTAAGAAGAACAGACCTCAATGTGCTCTTGCAATTTGTAAATACTGAGGAGTTTATTTCCACATCACATGGTCGCAAACAGACTCTTAAAACAAGACCAGTTACAGTTTAGTATGCCCAGAGTTCTCAGTGCTTTTCCCCAAACAAGGGAAGATTTCAATAAACACTGTACATAGTCAGTTGAACTGTTTGAACAATTATTTAAAAATCCTTTTTTTGTACAATCAATGCAAGAATACCAACATTAAAAGTACAGTACAGATAAATTCACAACAATATAACAGTGAAAGAGACTGAGACACAGATATGTGACAGTGAGAGTACAATAGCAGTATGTACATGCACTAAAGTGCTAGGAACCTAAAGACATGCAAACCTTGTATGTGTGTCTGTGGGAGTGAGTGAGTGAGAGAAAGAGCATGTACGCAGGTATGTATGTATGATAGAGCTCACTTTATTAAGACTGGCTGAGGCTCCCCCCTCCTTTCTAAACATTTCGTATTCCCTGTATTCCCCTCTAGTTTGTTTAAGACAATTCTAGTCAACTAGTTCAATGGCTTTCTTCACTACTTAAGATTTACCACTTCAGACATGCTAAAGCACCTTTATGAATTTTCTTTTTCAAAATAATAAACAGTTGAATAAATTTAACAGACAATTCTAAATTTAAATCAAAGAGACAGGAAAATAACCAACTAAACCCAGACCTTAACAGTGCAAATATAATAGAAGGCAGTCAGTAGTCAGAGAGAAAGAGAGAGAGAGAGAACACATTCAATTTCCCTTGGAACACAATGCATGTTTCATTTAAAACCTTACTTTTATCTGTATACTTTTTAGACCCTTTTAATTAATATACTGTGTGTAGAAAAGATGGAGGCAAAAATAGTTTTCTGAGCTATGAAAAAAATAAGTTATTACAGGCACATTAACTGTTTCATTCTAGAAACATCTCTGTTTCTCAGGTTGTACACTAAGAAGCTGCATTCTAGAACATTCTTTGACCTCGACAACTTGAGCTCTCCTGGCTGACAGAGACTGGCCATGGTAATGGTGCTACAATGCAAAAGACAGTGAATTATTCTGTGATAATTCATGCAGACTTGCATCACTGGTTTGGATTCTCCAACGGCAGTTCCTTGCTTCCATATTCTTCCCCAGGTAACTGAGATAGTGAGGCAGTAGGGGAATGTGAGGCCCAACGGGAAGGTGGGCGCCGATTCGCTGGTCTCTCTGGTCGGGAGAAGCAGGATTCTAGGGACGGAGCTAGTGCGGAACAAGGTAGTTCCTTTGTTGTGGGGGAAAAAAAATGGAGAGGATGAAAATTACCAATGCATGTACTGCACAATGAAAGGAAAAAAAAGACTGCACCATAAAGGAAAATGAAAACTGCATCTACAGCTCAACATATATAAAGAATATATAAAGGGAAAGGAAACCAAAGCAGCAGCAAGTTCATTTTTGTAGACAGATTACCTTTTTGAATTATTTTGCCTTTAGACAATGAAGAAAACATGAGAGAATGAGGTAAAAATTTAAATGAACTGGTGCATCTGACAAACATTCACTTATGAGTATTCTTGAACCACAGAAAAAAGACCAGTGAGATGCAGTTAGACAACAAGATCCATACATGGTACTGAAAATGGGGCTGCAAATTTAAAATGTATGATGGGAAAGAGGACCTGAAACCTCTCCTATCCAGATATCCTTACCAAAACCCACTTTTTATGCCAGTTCTAATCCCAGGGCTGGTCACTTTTACTCTGGGAGCTCCAACAAGAAGAAAGGTGGCTTTGAAAACTGGTTTGGGGAAAAGATGATAGGGAAAGGTTCAGACACCTCCTTCTATTTGCTCTTGCTTTCACTCAAACTGCATTGTCCTCATACACTATGTTATCAAGTTCCAAAATCAGCTGTGATTCTACACACAGGTCTCTTGATATTGCATCCAGTTTGGCCTGACACATCTGCATGTAAATACAAGCGAATTATACTACTAGAATTTGTTGCTGTGTTATAGCTGCACAAACAGATATAATACACAATCAAAGCAGATTCATAACATGAAGTATCATGAAATAGATTCTCAACCATGCCATATGTTGCATTTGTTAGTGAACTAACCATTGGTTAAACTTATTTAGGATGCATCATGTTTAAAAAAATAGGATATGACCTTTAATTGAAGATTACCCAGGGTAGAATCTTGAAAGTATTTTTCCCCCAGCATACTAGAATTTAAAAGTAACTGGGCCAAACAACAACAAATTCCTAGGTCTCACTAACCAATATTACCAATATAAAACAGCTATGGAAAGATAGCTATCACAGAACAGACAGCAATAAAACCCTCAAGAGTGCTTCCAGATAAGAGTCTTCTAGCACTATCATTCAAAAGGCATCTTCTTCTCAACAGATTTTTTGTTCAAAAGGCAGAAGGAACTGTGAAAAACACAGGCTGGCTATACATGGAAGTTAATGTTGCCTGTGATCCTTGTTCAAACCAGTGGCCAACTACATGAGGAAAGCTTGACCTGGCAACAACTTGATGTACTCTGTGAAAGCAGTTCACACTAGTGCTAACTTAGATCTAGTTATTTAGTTTTTCATAAAAGATAAAACTTTACTCTCTCACCTCCAACTTCACAAGTTGTACTGCTTCACTTCACTTCATGGCCATGCCAGTCTAAGTTCCATCCCACATCAAGCTGTAGCCCAAACCTGCTTTTCAGCAATGAAGAAAATATACCTATGGGAAGGCTTGCTTCTATATGAAATAGAAATAGTTTCTAACTGTGTTTTCCCTGGCAATTATTTTTAAAATTTTAGGAGAGGTAATGATTGGTAACAACTGTATACTTTCCCACAAAATGGACAATGCTGCGCAAAAGTGGCTAAATAGAGAGGTGTAAAGTTGTCAAAGCGTAACATGATAAACCTCTCAGCATTTTCACTTAGTGCCTTTAGAAAACCTAAAAGCAAAGAAGTGCTGAAGTTGTCAACACAGAGAAGAGAAAATGCAGACACAATGAAGATGTGAGAGTGATGTGAAAGCTATCCTACAATCAAACTAGAATGAACAGTGACAGTATACAAAGTTGGGCATTATAAACCATACAGAATAAAATATGGAACAAGAAAAAGCTAAATGGAGTTAAGAATTTGCTGTATCACTCTGTAAGTATGAAACAAAGAAGGCAATAGATGGGATAACACAAGTGTAAAAACATGTCATGAAGCAGATAAAAATTCTGAACTGCAATCCTAATCTTCTTGAATGCACAGTCCTAAATGGGGTTACAAGAAATTAAGTACAACTGAATTCATGTAACAGCACACAGGACGGCAACCCCAGACAACATGGAGGAAGAAGAGACAGACAGACAGACAATGTGTAAAAGTTTAATGTGGAACAAAGAGAGAGACTGGGGGATTGTCTTCAAGCTACCCTGAGGAGCAAGCCTCTTCCCTATAAAGAGGCAGAACATTTTAGGAATAAGTTTGCCTAAACATGCAGTAGAAACATCAAGTACATATTCTGCATTTCACAGATAGGAGCATATGTTAAAAACTCAGGTTTCTAACATAGCCTAAATTTCTTTAGGATTAGAGCAACTGAGATCTAGTGTTATTCTTCTAGATGATATTAAAGTGAGATTCTCCTAGTCAAAATTTTAAACTGGGAATACAGGCAGTGAATGGCAATCATGGTTATGGGATTATTATACTCCTCTTGCACTGGAAGTTGATCAAGAAACATCCAGTAACCGAAGAGTATGCTCACAGGAAGTTAACATAACGTTCATAATGTGGGTATAACATGTGACAGGCTAAAACTGCCATTGTACGGAAACATAACAGAAATTCCAGACAGCTGAAAAATGGGCTGAGACAATGTCTTTTCCAGATTTCATCAAATACGCAGCTTGATTCACTGTCAGTTACTCTGGCATATTGTTGCCAAACAGGTTGAAGGTAAACCTTTAGCTATTTTTTTCACTGCTCTTCTTTTTACTTTTTAGTATTAACAAAAAAGAGGAATTTGGCCCACATTTTTTCCTACTCCATCATATAATGCACTGCAATTAGGAATGTATGTACAGGAGTATACATGATCATACCTTCCTTCTGTGGATAAAGATTTGCACATTTTTGCCATTCTTAGTTATATTTAAGTGTGTCTCCTACAGGAGCCAAAGAAATTGGATGCTTCAGTGCATCTGGCTGAACAGGAACGTGCAACATTCCAAGATGCAGTGAGCATGACGTTTCCCACAACAGAGTTTAGGGAACCATTTAATGCCAGGAAGTGGACATTTCTTGCAGAAGAGAGATTCACCCAGTATTTAAATATGTGCCCTGTGAAAAGGAATGGAGAGATGCACCAGGATGACATGATTGGTGGTGGCTCCTAACTGTGTTCACTGCATTTCCACATTTAAGGACACATGCCATGCTGTTACAGTGTTTTCTGAGAAGCACACAGTGTTTGCATTCTGAAAATATGTCTTCTGGATAACATACGAAAAGCAATGGGCTGCAGGAATAAAATTCAGTTGCAGGAATAAAACAGTAATGGCTGGAATTCAGCATGGGGCTTATGTCTTTGTAAGTGGACAGGTGTTCAGGAAATAGAACTGGGTAGTTTTGCAATATCTATATTCACCTAGGGGCCACTGTAATGTTACAATGCACAGGTGTCTGTTGCACAATGGAAGCTGGCGGAGTAACTGATGTGCCATGGCCCAGCTGTGCATTGGATACCAATGCACATTGGTGTACCAGCTAAGAAGTACCAGAGTGCAATAGGAGTGCCCAATGTACACCAAGAGTGCCTGATGTGCATCAGAAGCATATGTTGTACACATTGGAAAACTCTTGCCAGTGCCTGGCTAAGCCTAATAATTTTCTAACAGAGTTTTGTTGCATTTCTACAGCTAGGAATCTGTAAAGTTACAAAATGAAGACTGTGATATAGAACCTCATCCATATTACCACTTCCGACAAAAGGGTGGGGTAGGGGAGTGAAAATTATGGTTAAAAGGAAAAGATTACAGCGCTCGCAAGGGCAGGGGCAGGGGAAGACTTTTAATTTCTATTGTACAGAATCATCATAACAAGGATAATATTAAACTTAGTTTTCCTTTCTTTGTGCCTTGGTCCAAATAATGTAAATAAGCCACAACATTGACAGCAGTTTTTCCACATCATTGGGCTTGACTCTGTAAAACACTTTGTGAATTAAGCTGGGTTATGCCAAATCACTCTGGCTGTTCTGCCTACAGAGAGGAAGCCAAAATTCTTTCTGCAGAGCGCACTTTACATAGCACTGCATTTGACAGACATGCTGGGCAGTGATTTGAAGTCTGATGGAGTTATCACTCTTGCTCCATCCATCTACTTTAGGCAAGATGTATGCCTTTTTTGCTTTAAAGTTCCGCACATCCATTTTGGCTGCAATCCTAAACATTTCTACCAGCATGCAACAATTCTTCTTGAACTCAAGTGTGATCTAATTGATAGTAAAAAAATCTATAATCTGTTCCCTTGCTCCATTTTTTCAAATGTATCAGAATCAGTTTTAAAAATAGTTTTTAAAAACTCTAGGAGAGGAAAGCTCATGACATTATCACTTGGAGCCAATCAATACTGTGCATAGCTGGCTTTTGCTGCAAATAGATAAGTTTTGTTGGTTTTCTCTGTTTGAGCCTGTACAGACGTTTGTATATCTGAACAGAACAAGCATGCTTCCCTGGGATTTCCACCTCTTAGATTATGCATGTTTGAACACATCTGTAGGATGGATTCAGCCAGTGAAGCAATCATCTCATTATGTGGAGCTTTCTTTCAACTTTGTTTCCTTTCCATCTGAGATGAAAAGGGTGAGTCGATATGCAAAGAAAACTTTTGCAATCGCTAGGCTATCATGCTGTTATGGCAACCATCCCATGAATAGCATGAAAGTATGAATGCACCCTCAGTCCTGTAAAAAGTAAGCAAATACAAATGCTGATTCCTGTCATTTTACTTTCAGCTTCTTGACTTCTGGATCTTTTTATGATCTGATCCTGTGTGTGAGTAAGCAGTGAACTGCCCTGCAGCACTTAAAGCATGACCCTAATTCTAGGGAGTGAACAAAGCAGCTGATTCTGTCCTGTTGAGCTGGAAATGGCAACATAATATTAATGGGTGCCAGAAATGACACAGAAATGGAGAATGGCAAAAAAACTGGGGGAGGGGGAGAGAAAGTTTTTTAAAACTGCGCTACAACCATTATGGGTAGAATCATAAACCCTGCGTATTTGCATTTAAACCAATTTAATCTGAGTTCCATGGAATGAACCTGACCAAATAGGAATTATTTTGGCTTCAATGATTTGAGAATGACTTTATGATTTACGCTCCCTGGGAAATATTTTAAAGTCAGTAATAGAGCACTCAGGTGCTTCTATTTAAATCCCATTAGATCATGACAGTCACAAGGAATGCTGTTGTTTCTCCAGTTCATATTTTTACATCAAGTTGACTTTAAAGAAAAAAAAGAGCAAAAAGTCTTGGAAACAAAGGTAGAAAGGACTTACAGCAGTGAGGCAGGCAAAGTTAGGGTCCCCAGGGGGCAGTTAGTAAGACAGTTTGGTTCTGGACACAGACAGACAGAGGAAAAAAAGAGAGGAAGTAGGTTGGAAAGGATATTTAAACCAGAGACTTGCAGTCAGCATTAAAGAGCTCTCCAGATTTCATTACTAGACTTTATTGTGTCTTAGCCTTCACTGGAGAGGCTACATGAAAGAGGCAAACGTGCTATCATCATACTGAGAAAACACACAGGGAGGGGAAAGGACAGATTAGCAGTGAGAACATGGCCTCAAAGAATATATTTAATTGATAAGAATGTATTCCGCCATGTGCGAAACTATATAGCAAAGTCAGAATAAATGGTTTTAAACGAGAAAGGTTAATTTAAATCCCTCTGGTTTTTTAGAAGACCAGGAATGGTTCTTATTGACATAATAGCTTGCAAATTTTACTTAATGGATTTGAATCTGCTATTTTGACTTTGCTTCTTAGGTTTCTTTAGAAATGAGATAAAAGGGAAGATGAGGAAAAGAAAGCTTTCTAATGCTAGCTGTTATTCCTGTGGAAACAGTGCTCCGGAGAGATTGCTATATGTAGCCAGTGAAGTGTTATTAGGCACAGGATATGACAGAGAGAGTCACACAGCAGCCAGCCTTCTTGGCAGAGAGTGTGGCCTGCTAGTCTTTCTTCAAAGACACATCTCTTTCTTTGCCTCTGGAAAAATATTGCAGTGGTTGATATATGCAAAATCCTTTTCAGTCCCAGGTGGAAGGAGGGAAGGAGCAGCAGAATCATGTTGCCTTTTGTCTGACCAGAGAGAAGGAATTTCAGTTTCCTATACATCATGACATACTATTCAAACACAGGCTTAGTAAAATGACAGATCAGGCATTTTAAAACCTGCATTCTGTAGGTTTGAATTCAGCATACAGCTACTGAGGCAGGTTAAGCAAATTATGAAAACATCACTTCCATGTGTCTACTCTGTGTGTGTGTGTGTGTGTGTTTGTGTGTGTGTGTGTGTGTGTGTAATACACATATGCATGCATAAACACATGAGTAGTCTAGATTTTAGCAAGTATCACAAAAAGTATTCTATTAGAACATTAGAAGAAAAGCATAGCAAAAAGCACAAATGAAATAGCAACAAGCTTTTAACTGGCATTCCATGCAGATATTCAGAAGCAGTAAGATGTCACGCCAGGAGAACCAGGGCAAAAATTCCTTCAGTATGACCAGACTGATTGATTAGGTAGAGATAAATGAGGCATTGCCACTGTTAGAATGCAAGGAAATATATAGCATTACTGATATGATGCTTTACTTTGCTTGGCATGCCATTTTAGGTCCTCAGCCATCAAATTTGAGCAAAAATGTTTGGATATGTTACTCTGAATGAAAGACATAGCAAACTCACTTCCTAAGCTTATTTGGTGTAAGTGATCAATCCACAAACACCCATCATTTATCATGTTCTGAACTCAGACTTTTCTAGTTTTCTATACCTCTTGGCAGTGTACAACAGCCAGATTTGTGCTTTCTGTAGATGGTCAGCATCCAGCATAAACATCTTCATCTGGCTGTAATACCTCTCTGCCAGTAGAGCCCTCCTCTGTCAGTCAGTCTCAGAGACCTACTCTTCTAAATAAGTTCTGCTTGCAGAATAGTAAAAAAGGAGAATGGGTTAGAGCTGAGCTGTACCAGATCCAAACCTCCTCCAGGTACAGAGTCACAGTTACAATGTGAGCATAGAGGCCTGGGTGAGTCAAGTCCTAAGTAATTTCAGACACATCCAAGTTGGGAGATATTTGGACTCAGCATATGTGGATCTGAAATCAGCACATATAACCAGTTTTATGCCAACTTAGCCAAAGAAGCTTGTGCCAGATAAACTTTGTTAGTTTTCAAAGTATTATACGATTGTTGGGTTTTCTTCTTGAAAATATCCACTCACGAAGGTGATATGTATTAATAACAGAGCTATTGCGTTAATAACACAACTCATAGTGCTCCTTTTCCCCAGTCTGTGACCATCTGGAGTAGATATTTTTCATGGAAAATTTTTGCTATTATGTTAACAACTGCAGGATATAACAAAGCAATATTAACTGACATGTCTAACAGAGCAGGATTCTCACTTTCTGTTAGGTATGTTAAAATGTGTGTCCTTAAAAGGTTAACTTGAGTTATACATTTTGAAATATAATGTCATGACAAGTACAGAGACCTTATTTCAAACTGTTATTATGATGACAATTCAGTTAAAGCAGCACATGATCATCGCTGGCTTCAAAACCAAAAGTGTAACTCGTTTAGAAGGTAAATGTTAACACTGCAGTTCTTCAACAGGATTTACCAAGAAAAGGCACCTAGTATGTTTATGTCTAAGCTGACTTTGAATCCAGACCAAAGTCTACTTGGGTCATAGTGGATCAGGGGAAAAAATTCCTCTCAGTAGGGACCCTCTCAATTGCACAACCTTTGGACACTCTGCTGGATGAAAATCATACATCTGCTGTACTACTGAGTTTTCTAGAAACCAGTGTTCACACATGATGATGTGTATGTACTACTTTTCAGAAATATACCATATGTGGAGCTGCTAAAAAGCAAAACAATGGATCAATAGATGGAGATCTTGAGTATTCAGAAAATTTCCAATATACACTCATATACTGAATATTTTGGAAGTTTTCAATATATGCTAGAAGAGCACAAGCTGTGATGAATTATGTTAAGGCTATTTCCACACCTCAACCTTTTCGTTGTCATCCCGGTGTCATCGCAGCCAACACTCCCCTCTGCACCCAGCTGGCTGCCTCCAGATGGAAGCATGAGCGACGTACTCCTTCCTTCTGCAGTGCAGCTGGCCTCCTTTTCCATGCTGCACTGGGGAAGTAAGCATGTAGCTCATGCTTCCTCCCATTCCACATGGCCACCAGCAATGGGAGCATTGCATGATTGTGGGCCATTAACAGTTTTTTTTTTCTATTAGTGGTATATTCCATGATCACAACAGGTAGGGACACACTGGCAGTGAGACTGTGACAATGTCATGCAGTAGCACAACTCGCAGACCGCTGCCAACGTGTCCCCATCGCGGGACAGTGATGCCATGTGAAAATGGCCTAGGTCTGTTCTCCCCTAACCTTCCCTCTCTTCTAAGACAAGACAATGAGAAACTGCTGAAAGGCCCTCTATTGACAATGGAATTTAGAATCAGTACTAAGATTCTAATTGTAATTGTACTAAGAAACAATTGTGTAATCACAAAAATGTATTTCTTACACTTACAACCACTGTGATATCTATGAAACTGAAACTGCTAATGAATCCAGCAAAACCCAATAAAACCCTTTCCTCTGAATCCCCACATCACTCTAGATTCCTGAACTAGTTTTGACTATTACTTAGGATATCCCACCAAAGTGTCTTGCACAAAGGCCTCCTCTTACTTTCTTACCTAAAAACCCATCAACAACTTCACTGAATAGAAAATACTAGGTCATGTAACTCTGAACTTTCTATGTAAAAAGAGATTAGCATGAAATAACGGTACCTGCTTCTCATGGCCCTGTTATTTGAAATTTAATGTGTATATAAGTTGCACGTGTGAACTTATTCCTTGCAAGAAAATGGAAACAATTTCACATCTCTTCAGATGAGATCCAGAAGTGTAGGGAGATGGTTTGGGTAACTGCTTTGCGTAATCTCAAGAAGCAAGGAAAAAGGAAACACAAATGACACCTGCTTCATGTTTCTAGTATTTTCTCTTTCAATTTTCTTGGGAGATTACCCAAAAGAGTTATGGCATGTTATTTTGTGGATTCAACACAGTACAAGTATAATACAGGCCATTTCCACATTAGACTGTTACAGTGCTCTTATTTCATTTTCAACATCCTATGGAATCCTAGGGTTTGCAGTTTAGGGAGAGGCCTTGAGGATGTAACAATCTAGTGTGGAAATGGCCACAGTGCATGTGGACCTTCAACAACAAATACAAGTCAATCTAAGGATACAGATCTTCGCTTACAATGTCTTCAAAAAACAAGAGAGAGACTACATTCAGTTCTGTTTAACCTGCATGGAACCAGCCACCTCTTGCAGGCATCAACTCAATAGCACGGAGAGACAGGAGTCTCTCGCTCCAAAAACTATCTAGTTTCCAATAAATATTGTATGGATCCTATAGTGCAGCCTTCCAGACTGCAAGTCTCAGCTGCACTATCTTAGTGATAAGGAATGCTGGGATTCGCAGTTCAGTGACCTCTGAAGGCTGCACAATTCCCAGCTCTATTGTAGTGAAAGGTCCATGCTGAATAGCAGCTAGTGTTGTTTATGAAAATGGAACTGCCCACTCAGTACAGTTATCCTTAGGCAACCCCAAATACACTAACAAGAGTAAGCTCTACTGTATTCAGTAGGACTAACTTTTGAGTAAACATAATTCATGAGCATTGACAGACATTAAAAACTATAATAATGGCATTTCCGTTTAAATGATCCCATATATTTATCATCTTTCAGATATAATACAATTAAACCTCATTGGATATGGATATCTTGTGGTTTAAACCATTCCTGCTTACCTCTATTATGCACAAATATGTCTTTCGAAATGCGTATCTGTGTGAAGTAGGAGCCTGCAGTGTCAGTTTTCTTCCCAAAATTTAACAAATATATGTTGTGACATCCAATTCATTTCAATTCAAACAGACACTGGCATTTGTTTACCAGCATTCACAAATACACTTTAATACTACGTGAGCATAAAATTTATTACCTCAATGGACCCTGGTTCAACTTTGACTATTTCTCCTGTGTTGTTCTCATTGCTAAGACTGGGAGGACTGTGTGAAGCTAGCCTTTTTTCCTCCTTTAAGGCATGCTCCATAAGTTTCTTGTTCAAGATTCTGGCAGCATTTTCTGTAAGGGTGTATCCTGGAGGAGCAGATAAGTCTTGCCTGATGCTTGTTGTCTCAGTTCCTTCATCCTTTTGTAGCTCTGCACCAAAACGGAGGGGGCTGGGTGACCTGCCACGCAGACTCATGCACATGTCCTGCATAGGCCCCAGTTCTGACCTGGGTTCTGCTGATCTTGATCGGCTGCTAGACCTGGAGCATTTTTGGAGGGCGTCATGAACCACAGGGGTATGGTCAATGATATTGAATAAACTGGACAGGCCATCATTGATAGTGGTATGAACCGGACTCTCCCTTGTAGTGGTAGATCTGGCCCAAGCAGATTCACTGAAACCTTTCTGAGGTGTGCTTGGGGATGTTCGGTTATTTGGCTGATCTGTTTTGGAGAAGGTTTTCTTCTGTAATTTTGGGGAGCCGTATTTGGGAGAGCAACATGTGCGTTCAAATTTGGCCTGAACCTTTTCAATAGCAGGAGCCATCTGCCTACTCCTGAGGCTTCTTGATGGAGATGACACAGGTGTAGAGCCCCCCTTTGGTGTCAGACACTTGTGTGGACTGCTGGTAATACTGCGCAAAGCTTCTGTTTGCAAGCCCACGCTGATTGTTTGAGTGGTCTGTGTCCCCATAGTTCTCATTCCATTAGTCTGACAAGCTGTGTCTTTGAACTGAAGCTCTGTTGAGTTTGAGCGTATTGCATTTCTGACAGAATAAGCCACCTCCTTCATGTCATCACTCATGTTTTTGGACATCTCCAAGCTGCGCAAGGATGAGGCAAAACTCACAGTAGTGCAAATAGGGCGCTCAATGGGATGAATACCAGTTTCCAGGAAATTGTTATGATGTTTGGAGAGGTCACATGACCATCGCCCAAACACTTCTGAAGAAGCACCTTTTGTCTCTCCCCCATTACCCTTAGCTTTGGTCACAGGAAACAAAAAGTCTGGCTCAGGCTGGCCTTTCCCTTCACTGCCAGCTGCTACTGAGTTATCAAATCTGCGGACAACTGGTGGACTATGAAAGACTCTAACTCCCATTTTTTCTGTAACAACAGGACTCCTCAGTGGCTGTTTCTGGCAGTGCTCAGGGCTGGTCATTGTATTAGTTGTCATAGTGACACTGGTGGTGAGGTACCATGAAGATGGCTGGAATGGATCTGGAACTGAATTATTCCCTGCCTTCCCAATCTCTGTCCTCTCTGCCCATGTATCAGCAGGCCTCTCCACAGCTCCACCATGGTTTCTGGTAGTGCTATAATCCCAATTTTTATTGAATTCCTCAATATATTTCAAATCATCTGGGGATAATGGAGGTGTTATATCCTCCTTGGTGCTGGAGGAAGGAAGAGTCTTTTCAGGAAGAAACGGAGAAATGTCCATGAGGCGCTTGAACTCTGACATAGAGGAAACCGACATTGCCCTAAAGAAGGAAATGCATAGTTAAATGAATTAAATGAAATGAATACAAACATCATTAGTACAACTGCAAATTCCGTTAAAGACACTCCCATTCTGAACTAGCTATAACTTTCTTAGGCCCTTTCCACACGGGCATATTGCCCACACTAGGATGACCTCCCCAGGAGGTCTTCTACACCACGAGGCGCACGAGGGCGGTTCGCAAATGGGAGGTTCTAAACCTCAAACAGCCACGGGGGTGGCACTGCAAGTCTATAAAAACCACTTCTCAAGTGGTTTTTATGTGACTTGCGCGCGTTGCCCCATTGCCGTGCCCCATTTAGAACTGCAGGGACGCGTTAGCGCGTCTCTGCAGAGCTGCCCGGGGGCGGGCTTCCTGCTGGCATGCTGCCCTGATTGGCGGAGCGCCGCCGGAAGCCAGTGGCCGCCATTTTGGGCGCCGCCGAATGCCGCCGAAATTCGCCGCTGTTTGGAGCGGTGAACGCGCGCTCTCTGCGGGGACGGAACAACCCATTTAGCGGTAAGATCCGTCCCTGCATGCGCCCCCCCGTTTACCCGCCCCGCGTGTGGAAAGGGCCTTAGTTTCCAAGCTGAACATTTACAAAGGTAAAAACCATTTTAAAATGGCTTTCTAGTCTAGTATAGTGATTTTTAGACTATAACCAAATGGGCCTATAGAGATCAAATATTTACAGTTGATTCATGTTAACTAGAAATATATAATATTCAAGGGAAAAACTGTGACAAAAGAGAAACTGAGTACTGGTCTAAAACAGGAGTGGGCAGTGGCATGAAGCCATGGGCCAATTTCCCCTTGGGATGTTTCCTCCCACAGCAACCTCAAACACTTTCATTTTCTTCTGCAATACCTCAAAAAATTGTAACAGGAAGTGATAGCAGGTTGGGGACTTTGGGAGACTGCTAAGGGGTTTCAAGGACTGCAAAAGTGAGGTAGAGGGGCCGTATGTGTTCTATGGGCCACACTTTGTGCATCCCTGGTTTAAATGACAGGACATGTGGCAGAAGGACAGGCTTTTGAAACTCCACTGGGAATAAGACATATTTATAAGATTTCCTGCTATACAAAGGTCACTCAGAAATCAGAAAATTTGAGATTCTCAAATCTCCATGAGCCTTTCTGCCTATCTATAGCAAGCAATTCCTATATCTACTTAGACTGTGACAGAATTCATTCTGAAATGTCAAGGAAGAAAAGAAAATAGATAACAAAAACACAAAATACTAATACTGCCTTTGTATTAAACTAAGCCAATAAGTGCTAGACTGCCACAGAAAACAGGGAACTCTTAAAAGCAGGATAATTTGATATGTGATAATTTGGTTGAGGAAGAGAACATACAAATTTTACATCAGAACAAATTATTGCTACTAAATGATGCAGTCATATAGCATTATAAGCATAAAATGGATGCATTCAACACTCTACATGAAAACAACATTACACTACACAAAAATGAAATTACATCAGAAGCTATTAAATTGTCATCTTTATAAAAGGGGGAAAGGAATATATCTATGAAGTATCTGCAGATTTTTTTTTTAAAAAAAGTAAAAACTTCAGGTACTTTTAAAGGGGAAGCTGGAGAAATAAAATTAACAATCTCAAGTAAGTGAATTGCATATTCAGGTGATTCACATATCAAAAGCCCAAATGCTTGTTGGTTCTTTGGATGGCAGATAATGTTAAGACTACAGCAAGTGTATATATTTTATAAAACAGTGTAATTTAGCACTGTTCAAGGTTTAGCAAAATAGACAAGCATGAGAAAAATGTTTAAACAGACAAGCCAGCTAGGATGACAAAATTTAACTATAATCCTTTGGCATGAGATTTCAACCTCTTAGAAATCAATTTAGTGTAAATGTGTTAATGCATTCTTCATGTAATTTATTTTGTGCTTTGTTTCTTTTTTCCTTGCCTTCCTTTACTCACCGTTGAAGATTTCCCTTGTGCATTTCTTCTTCCTGAAAATAAAATTAACAGTCAATGCTGAACTTGTGTTTATGTCTATATCCTTTGCCAGTGGGCTGTATTTGCATTAAGTTTCTATTAGTCCTCAAATTATTAGAAATCCTTTGAAGAACACATGTGATTCTCCCTTCCCTCTAACCCTACTCCACATATAGTTTGGTAATTAAGAAGGATTTTCTCTTCTTATATGTATGTGTATGAAATTAGTCCCCATACAATTAACTGAGAGAAATAAGTCTCCCTTGCATCACTAAGACCAGACACAAAAATTAATTACAATTCAATGTTCTAATACATTATTTAGTTATAATGATATGATCACTAAGATAAGCAATATATATTGAACATTATATTTGCATATCTGAAGCTGTTCTTCTGAAGTATCCTCTTTGATATTAGTGACCTAGCAGTGCTCAGATTAGAGATAACAATCTACCCTTTTTACACATTATTTTCATTATAAATTCACTAGACTTTCAGAAGCAGCATCCACTGAAACTCATTAAACTATTGCTATAAAATGTATGGGCAGACTTTTTTCACAGGGGGAATAGCATAAAGATTCCTTACAACACCCAGTGTTGTCATAGAAATGATTCCCCCAGTCATAATTTCCTTGACCAGTTTTAAAAGCTCACATTTTATTGAACGAATTTACTCTGGAGCTAAAAAGATAACTGTTTAAAGTTCTAGTAAGGTAAACAATCTTATACGCAATGACAAATATACGCGCTCCAAAACAAACATCAACATTAAAGGCCCAAATCCAAGAATGCTCTCTATGCAATCTTTTCTGTATGCACGGTGTGGAAATGAGTCTGTGACATTCTGTTACTATATAAGGTAAGAATAACGTTTGAATAAGGATCCTGATGAAAATTCTATTGTGCATACAGACTGGGGCCAACTAAAGGCCTCAATTGGCTCAGGGCCAGCCCTGCTCCTCTGTCCCTAACACTAAATTCACTTGCATTTACTCACACCTGTGCATTCACACACGAACACACAGATACAACTCTACATGTATATGTGCACACACATGGATACGCTCAGTGTCAAAGGAAACTATGCCTAGGAATGTCCCTAAAACACACCATAAAGATAAATAAAACTACACAGTGGGATGTGACTTTCAATTGTATTGTTACAATACGCATTTTTCTAAAAATGTGTGCCACTTCATTGCTGAGAGTCAAATTGCATGACATTTGGAAGCCTACACAGAGTGGGAGAAAAATCTACAGGCCTGGAAATTTGACAGTATTATTGCAGAAGAAGGGGGGAAACCCAAATGCTGGAAGCATTTGGACAGTTTTGCTCACTTACTGTTCAAAGTTGTCCCTTTCCTATGTCTGGTAAGTTCAAGAATGACTTCATCAGGGAAGAAGAGCTAGCACTTCCCTCCACATGTTTTCTACTAACCAAGTTGCTCCTTAAACTTTTAGTCACAGTATATTAAGGTCCTAAACAGCATGGATTACATTTTTAGAAAGCCCATGGGTGGTTAAGGAAACTTATTTCACTTGTTCCTACAGGCTGAACCAAATTGACTTCTCTCGGAGCAAGGGCTTGTTGAAATCCATTCACATAACATTTCAACACAATCTAACAAGACCTTTGTTTCAGGGTCTTGGGAGCCATAGGGTGAGCAGGTGAGATGCAACCAGAGAGTTGCAGAATTGATTGAAGAAGTGGCCCTAGGAAATGAGGTCTGATTAACATTTTTCCTTCAAGGCGTTTTTGCAATCAACTTCACTTGAAGGACCATTATGGATCTGAGGGCTACTATCTGCAGTCAGAACCTTGTGACCATCATCACTGATGCTTCCAACAGAACCTTCTTTTCCAGTGATATCTATTATAAAATCAAGTGAAGGAAACAAGGGTGGGTGGGTGTGATTTTGATCATGCAAATCTGGCTCTCAGTTACAATGTTTTCTATGAAGAGCTTTACTGACTTGTCGAGAACTCCTTGTCCAGAAACTTAGGTAAAGATGACTACATCCTTATTTTCATGAAAAATAACAACTGTGGAATAGCTACTAGTATATTGTTATTTATATTAGCTTAACTATAATACCAGCTGCATTGGGGCAGCATTTTCCCTCAAAAAGTGGGGTGTAAATGTATAAGCAAATTTATAAACGAATATGCAAACACTGTGGACAGCTTTCCTACTAAGCAAAGTGGAAAGGCAAAATATCACTTCTCCATCATGCAAAGGGTATAAACTTTCAATCATATTATCAGATCTACTTACAGCTTAATATTAGGGTACATATTCGATGTAAGTTCATTAGAGGTGGGATGAATTTGTCACCAAATTTTTATAAACATTCTCTACAGCAGGGCTTTCCAAATGGTGTGCCATGACATGTTAGTGTGTCACCTGAAGTGTGTAGGTGTGTTGCCTATAATCTTGGAAATGTATGTTATTATTTATAAATCACATATTTTCAAAAATATATGAAAGATTTTCACAAGATACGTTGTGTCCCCATACATTTTGTTATTACAATTTATGTATGTGTCTGTAGCTCTTATAATGGGTTAGTTCAACCTCTGGTTTGCTAGTAAAACAGAATTACTGTGTCATGAAATGATGCATGTCTAAAAAGTGGGTCACCAACATGAAAAGTTTGGAAAGTTCTGCTCTACAGTAACTCCTTGGAAGTATTCTTCAAGAGAAATGCAGCAGTACTAATTACTATATCTGAAAATGTAAAAGGTAAGATACATACCTCATTTCCACAAGTTAAAAACCTTTCTCGTTCCAATTTCTGAGGTTGTGGTTCTTCAGAATCATCTGGAGAGTCAAGGGACAATGTATCTAGAAAGAGGTTTTCTGTGGCAGTGCATCTGTCACTTTCTTTTAGCTTGGACAGGGTCCGATCTTCAAACCGCATGGTTTCTGAATCGGAGTAGGATCGTGACCCCATTGGGCGAGGCACATGATGGTTCCCTTGACTTGAAAATGAAGGAAGGCCAGTTTCTTTTGAGCCACAAAAGATGCTATCTCCTCTTTGTGGATGCATTTTCTGAAGCTGAGGGGGAGAAATCATAAATGAAAATCAACTGGCTGTAAACAATCAAAGTATTTCAAGTCTCTATACCATTTTTGCCAAATATTTTATTCTCCTTTACAGCCTTCCGTTACCTCACCTTTACACCATATCTTTTTAGATTTGTATGACTTGGATGAAACATATACCAACTGTACTGGTATCTCCAAGAAGGATAGAGAAAATGATACTGGGCATCAGAAATAAAAACCTTTTCATGTAATAACTTTCATATTTAAAATACGATAATTCATGATTACCATTTCTGTTGGTATGTGTGTACCTAATGGGAAACTTTTCACATTCCTACTTATGTTTTAGACTGTGATGCTAAACGTATTTACAAGGAAGCAGATCTCACTGGATAAATGGCTACTTCTATATAAGTATGCAAAAGGTTTCATTCCCAATCGTTCCTGTTGATTGTAATGGGAAGGCAATTTTGCCTTCTGAAACAAAACAGAAATCTATGGATGAATGGACTCCTCCTTCACTTCCACCATGTTGGAAAGACTAGATGCTCCAGTATCAGAGCTCTCTGTCAAAGAATACAAAACTGCTTTCTAAGTGGGTTTTACGCATCTTTCCACTTGGTGAACTCTGCACCAAGACATAGGATTCTGAACTCCCTCTCTTTTGTGTACATCATGTTAGGGTCAATCTGCGGTCACCTTATGGCTGCTGGGTGAGTTGTCAGAATTAGACCACTGAGTCATGTTTAAAATGCAGCATTGATCCTCACAAGAGCCAGCATGATGTAGCAATCTCAGCATTGGACTACAACCTCTGTAGACCACAGTCTGAATCACTGCTTGGCCAGGAAAACACACTGGATAACCTGGGGCACACTCTCTTAGAGGCAGGAAAAAGCAAACCACTTCTGAACAAATCTTGCCAAGAAAATCCTGTGACAGGTTTGCCTTTGGGTCACCATAAGTTGGAAACAACTTTAAGGCACACAGCGAAAACAACAACTGATCTTCACATTTACATTATGGTAATAAGTTGTGTGTGTATATGCAAACATAATAGAAAAGCAAAAGATTCCTCTTCTTAATTAAACAACAACAACAACAAAAAAGAGCCATGAAATAGTTAGTACAAAAACCTAAAAGCTTGCAATCACTATCAGGACAAAATTAGGTTTGATGTTGTGTCTCAAGAGATAACACTAGCAGTGCACTTGAAAGAGAATATTTGGGAGCCTTGAAAATGTAGGTCAACATGCTTCTATGTATAAGCTGTATTTCCATAATTATCCAAGATGATCTGTTTTATCTTCCACAAATTAGAGTATGTTTCTGTTTCTCATATTATAATGAAAGTAGACAGAAAGGAAAATTGTTAAGGCTATCACAAGCAAGTATCTGTTATAACAATATTCTAAATTATCTGTCTTTTTGCTTTACTGGTACTCGCTGTCTGAACACATAAAAGTTCACAGAGCTACGCTAATTACTTCTACAGAAAGTACATTGTGGGTAGTATTTGCTAAAAAGTTATTGAACTGAAGTCATACAAATCTCCAGAAGATTCCTGCTTTATAAAGAATTGTTTGATTATCAACCACAGATGCTTTTGTGAAACTGCATGGGCAAAAAGCCAGATTTGCAATTACTACTCTTGGCTGCTTACCCTTTGGAAACAGTACCCTCTTCTTTTTAGATTTCTCATGCATGCAAGCTTACAAAGAAATTTAGGTAAAATCTTTACATGACCATTACTCTAGAGAAAGATTAGAACTCATGTTATCTTGTTCAGGGTTTAGAAAAGTACAGCCACATGTGCCCCAGTAGACAGGGAAAGAATTGAAATGCGATTTCAAAACCAAACGGATCACAAATAGATACTTAAATTGGGTGTGGGCAACTCTGGGCACCAATTTACCTCCCTGGGGAAGCGAAAACTTTTTGGAAGGCCAACCCAGAAATGAACAAAGGTCATTTTTAGTTTACACTTCCATTTTGCGGGCCTGCCTAAGCCAATATTCTTCATTCATAGCAAGTTTCGCACTCAAGAGGAGACTGGGAGATTGCTATTATGACGAACAAAGATGGCATTTGGAGCCATTTTAGGGTTATTTTTCATTCTTCTTTTTTTTTAAAACTGGATGTCTTGGAGTTAGAGTGTGCGCAAGACCACACAAAACAGGATTGGGCCAATGTGTAGTTCATGGGCTGCACTTTCTCCAACCCTGATATAGTTGCAGACAAGGAGTATATGGGTTCTGTAATAATTTTACTGGACTGCAACCACCCAACACATTGTTTCCAGCTCTTTTTAGAAGCATTACAAAAGCAAAACATAGCATAGGCACCATTTTCTGAAGAACAGAAATAGTACACAGCTCATTTATAAATGAAAAGAGTAGCAATTATGCACACAAACTACTGGAGATTGCATATTAGCTCTCTTAAGCACTCATTTATGAAAATCAGGAACACACTGGTCTAAGCAGTAATGGTTTAAATAATGCAGGGGCAGAAAATCAGAATAGCTGTTGGAAATGTACTCTTTTTCCTGTAATCATCAAATATAAAACCTGTTTTAACCACTGATAGTCAGCATGTATATCTTAGCCTCTACTTTTTCCTCTAACTTAATTGCCAGTTTCAAAAGTGGTTGAGCAAGTTAGCGAGTTTCATTACTGAGACTACACGTACCTTAACAAGAATTGAAATGATCACATTGTTTTCAATATCTTTAGCACAAAAATCTCCAATTAAAACATACATGCTAGAGAAGTTTAAGAAAGGATATTTCAGCAATGATTGTAACATGCAAATGTAATGTAATGTAATTAAGTGTAATTGTAAAAAGCCCATTTTGCTCTAAACATCAGCTATTATTCACCCAGAACCACAAAACAGGGCTCTGGGCATTTAAGGGGGAAATAGGGCTACATTGCTGTCTTGCTCCCAACTTCATGAAGCTTCCTCAGTCATGTTACAAACAAGTGTTGAACCATGTAACAGGGAAGCCAACATATAGAGAAGACTTCTATGAATGTAGGCTGTCCATGTGAACAGAAGCCTGAATGGGAATGATTCAGCTCATCTGAAATCTACACAAGTAGGTTTCTTCAGTGTGCAGTGAATGGATGTCAAGGGCCATTTCTGCACGAACCTGTTATAGCGCGATGATTCCACTTTCAACCTTTATGGAATCTGGGGTTTGTAGTTTCGGGAAGGGCCAGCTGGCCCCTCCCGAAACTGCAAACCCCAGGATTCCATAGGAGGTTGAAAGTGGAATCATCGCGCTATAGCAGACTCGTGCGGAAATGGCCAAAGACTGGGCTGAAGAATCTGTGCAACAGTAGTAGCAGAAGCAGGGCTTACTTCTTCTTAACATCCTCTTCCATGACAATAATGTTGGTGGATAGTCCTGTCAATATATCAGTGGCTGTACAGCTAAGTGGCACAGTCATCTGTAACAACCTTTCTGGCTGTTGTCGTATTTATCAAAGTCACTGCAAGAACTCATATACAAAGACAGAAGCGTAACTGCTACCCCTCGTTTGGCTTTGCCCAGCTATTGTGACCACAGTAACTCTGCCAATACGTCATTAAGACAATTAATGGTGTTGTTAAATGACAGGTCAGCTTAGTTGAGAAAAATAACCACCGCCACCATATTCATCATCTAATCCTGGCCTGTCTTACTGAGAACTGGGTGGACAACCTGAAGGGAATTGATCTCTTTCCATTGTATGCCCTGGGTCCTTACTACAGCATCAAATTTTCACACAAGCAAACAAACAAAAAAATGAAATAATACAAAAAGAAATACAATAATACAAAGGACAGAAAGACAGCAGTAAAACCAGACAGAAATAAGAGAATCTGAAGTGCTTAGCTTCTAGAGTAGCCGTGTTATTCCCTTGCAGAAATAAAAGCTATAAAGATTCTTGTGACACCATAAACATCAACTAATCTTATATTATGCCACAAGATTAACGTAACATGCTAAGCTAATTCATACATGGAATGTGATAGGAAACCTCTGCCCCAGTTTTGTCGCTTTTGTCTTTTCTCAGCATAAAAGTTTCTTATCACATTCCATGTGCTTATTATTTTTCCAAAACTAGGATATCAGTATTATCATTAACAGCTCCTTTTTGTGAATGGCTACTATTAATAATGCAATTATCAGTGTCTCCCTCTATTTCATTGTTTTCTGATCTCACTGTTTACAATCACTCCACCCTAACCATGCATGAACGTGCACACAAACACACGATAAGCCAGGACAACATTAACAAATTGGGTGAAATGGACTTCAAGTCCAGCTTATACCATAACACGTTTGCTTGGCTTTCAGGATTTTTGCTGTTTTTAATATATTCAAGTTATTTATACAGTATTTTAAAATATTTTTGAAAGACTGTTTTGAACATCTGTACTGAAGCACTTGGAAATGGACACATATTAGAAATTCTGTCAGCTGGTTAAAATCTGCTGCTGAACATTTTTTCTACTTAATGTTATGGAAGCAGGCTTGGATTTTGTGCTGAGTAGGATTTGGCTGCCATGACACTGCACATCTCTGGCTGATTTCTGAGATCAGCTGACAAAGATGTTCTGACACAACTGCTCTGCGAGCCAAAATCAGCCAGCAGGAGAGTGGAAAAAAGAGGATGGAGAAGATCAAAGTGAAGAAGGAACTTCTTGCAGCCCAAGGAAACAACCAATATGCAGGCACAAAGTTAGGCCAGGTCCAGGGCTGTCCTAAATAATTTCCAACATCACTAGCCTAATGTCACCTCAGTAAGTTAGGACTGTTTCCTTCAAGTCAACCCATAACTAGATATTAGCTTTGACTCTAATCGTTTGACTCAACTAACTCCTGAAACGATGGAGTAATCAAAAGCACACAGAATAACAGAAAACTACACTGGAAGTTTTCACATGGCAAGTAAATAAAACTACTACCGCCAGTAATATTGCCAAATCAGCAACTGTATATATGCTTGTTTGGGATATTGTTTGCCACTTCCTCACTAGCCTGTTATAGTGCTATGATTCCACTTGCAACATCCAAGGGAACCCTGGGGTTTGCAGTTTCAAAACTGCAAACCCCAGGATTCCATAGGATGTTGCAAGTGGAATCATAGCGCTATAACAGGCTAGTGAAGAAGTGGCCTAAGAAACCCATATCATTCACTACATTTCTAATATTCACACTAATACTCTGCTATATCATACATATCATAATTATTCAGTTTTTGTTTTGGAAATTTGGAGTTTTCACCATTTGCAATATGTGTCTGTCCAAATCAATTCATGTTCCATTAAGGCAGAGAGCACTAATCTAGATGTTATATCTGCTCTAGGTATTAGCATTTCACTCATATAAGTTCCACTTGTATAAATAAATGCAAGATGGTAACCAGAAATAATATGGAAATTCCTGTGTCCCAACATCCAGGATCATGGGAGCTTCAGAGTCTCCCTAACAAATGATGCTGATAATAAGGTCTATCTGCTGCAGTTGTTAACTTATGTATCATAACTGCACGCACTAGCACATCCTACTTGTGTAAGAGAAGCTCCAAATGAGCAGCAGGATGTAACATGTACACTTTGTTTTTCAGAAGGAAATACAATTTTGAGGTCTAAGAGCAAAAGAGCTTTGTAACACTAAGTATCAAGACTGATTGTGCATATGTAAGATGAGTTAAATGATACAGGAAATGGTGTTTAACCTTTGACTAATTTCTCATATGTTAGCAGAGAAGCTAAAATTACTTTCTATCTGCTTTAATCCCTTGGGCTTGTATAATTGTCTCTTAAGAAAAACAATGATGCAGAGAGGCCAAGTTCATCTCTTACTTTAAAAAACAGAAAGCAAAAGCTGAACAGTCCCTCTGTAGCAATGTATTTAACTGAGACATATCTTGTTCTAATCAGCCACTGAACTCACCTGCTCTAGTCTCCTCAGCAGTTCCTTCTTCTGCCGTTCCCACTCTCGTCGGTCTTTGTCAAGCCGCTCCAAAAGCTCAACTTTTTCTCTATTCCAGTTCTTTTCATTGTGCTGGATTTGCCACTGCAAGTCCATCACTAATTGGTGACGGTCAGCCAGAAGCTTCTTGTGCTCCTCTCTCTCCCTGTTGAAAGCTGCCTTTGCATCAAGACCCATCTCACTTTGTGCTTTTTCACCCTTCTCTTCCAGCTATAAATGAAACAAAAGTGTTAATGAAAACACCAGGCTTTGCTAACAACATCTTAATACTTTAAAGCAGGAATGGGCAAGACAAGGATCAGAGGCCACATGGGCTTCTGACAGTTCTTGGATTCTCACTGCTAAATTGATGCCATGTCACTGAATGTTGGTGATTGGCTGTCTCTACCCATGGTTGCAATCATCTTTGAAAGCAAGTCATGTGGGGAGCACATGCCTAGATTTAAAGCAGGATCATACTCCTGAAATCCTCCTGCAGGCACTAGCTGCTTTAAAACAAGGTAAACAGTTTGCTCAGCTTATTTTCAAAGGAAACAGGGACTTCTGCAACCAAATTTGACAACATAATGGCAAATCTGGTGGCATGGTGACAACAGCATGAGGCTTTCAATCAGTTGTGAGAAGCTGTGTGTGATCCAATACCATGCACAACTGGTCTGATATAGAATCCCTTCTGCTAGTTTTTAGTCAGGTGAACATTATGACAACACTGTTTCTTGCATCACCTCAAATATTATTTGAGCTACAGAAGACATTTTTTTCAGGTTTACCTGACTATTTTGGTAGTGCCATGTGAGTCAAAAGATTGACCTGTTGCAGCCATGGTAACCTAGGTGAAAGGAAAGGGAGAAATCTCCTGCTGTTGCAATGCGTAAGCAAGTGGCAGCAATATAAAGAGCTTTGTGAGGTGGCAAGGAAGTATTAAGACTCCATCATTGGGAGGACAACAGAACTTGTAATTAGCCTCAGAAAGATTATGAAGGGGCTCATAAGAGTCTGAAGGGACTCGTAATGAGGGTCAAAAAGAGCCAGGCTATATTTCACAATGTTCAGTTAGTTAAGCTCAATTATGAATCAATCTTGTCTCCCCATTTCTGAAATTAATGTAAGTATGCCTTATCAAAGGCATGGTCAGTGTGGACTGAGCAGCATAAACCTATTTCCAGGTGCCTTTTCTGTCCATTACCAATAATGACTGCATTTAGCCAAAGTATCTAGCTGTTGGACTAATATAATGACTCCAGGATAATTCATAGGAATAACTCTGGTTCTATTAAAGCTAAATAAGCAAGGAAACAACTGTTTCTTTCAGCTGTTCCATGCATGCATTTTCAATAAACTGCAATGAGTCTTATACAGTTCTTGGTATCTATAGTGAAGAACCTGTGTGAATGGATAATAATGTAGAATTCCTGTACCTTGACAATCAGTGGCTCCTGATACAACTGCCTGTCACTGCAACCTGCAAGTTCACTATCTACTCGCTTTTCTATCATGTATCATCATTTTATCAACAGCATTCTACCTTTCTGCTTGACTTAAAATTGGTAACAGTATTAAATGAGACCGGTTCTGGTTATCTGTACCTATCACTACATGTTAGATGGGATAGAGAACAAAGCTGTTGGAGGGCTTGTTTCCTGGGGGCTCAGTAGTGGTGGTTGTTTTAATTTTCCCTCCTACTAAATCAATGAGAGGCAAATACCAATTCCAGATTCTTCAGTCTGTTTACAGAGTGAGAGGGCTTTGGGCTGAGCTGATCCGAGGCTGCCTTACCCTGGATGGTCCTAGATAGGCTTTTATTGCCTGCAGAAACACTAGTTGTTGTGTAATATTTGGAACATACTAATAAAATAAAGCCCAGATATTGTTATAACTTTGCTCACACTAAACAGTAACTCCAAATAATCTCAAGGTAGCGTAACTGACTAAGGAATGAGGCAGTATTAATAATGAATAAATGTACCAGCATTTGTCCTAACACTTGACTAAACAATACTATTGTATATCAAGGTTGTTTTATCTCAAAGTTATTATTTCAAGATCATTATCCTGAAATACTTCCCTTTGTCTATACAAACAAGGGATTCCCAGGTCTTTTAGTACATGGACACACCCACACAGAGAGAAAGAAACAGAATAGTGCTAGAGTTAGGTCTGAGTAACTGTTGTAGATTTTGGGTTGTTATCTTGGAAGATGCAGATCATTGTGCTTCTTTATTCAGGCTGTATGCTTTAGCCAGAGATACTTCTGTTTATATGATAATTTACTCTTGGGCAGAAGACAGCCAAAAGCCAAGGCATGCTCAAAATCTGTTGACTTTCTTTCAATTTACATGACCACCTCAGATACAATTTAAATGAAACAAACCAAAAGCTGAAATTACATCCAGAAGAATTCTTAGCAAAGTCATTCAAACAGGGCTTGAGGATAATTTATTTACTTAATTTATACCGAGTCTTCCAAAAAAAGGAAGAACATGCAATAAAATATAATTTTGCTAGTTCCTCTCTCTTGCAGGTTGCTGCTGCTAAAACTAAGGTTAAAATCAGTTTCCATGAATCACATTAATCCTCCACTTAGTCTGACAGCCATGCCTCAGCCAAAGCTCAGCTACCTTCTGAAGACTCAGACTATATGAAGGAACTATACCTGCTCCAACCGACATTTTAGCTTAGTCCACTCCACTTCCCAAGCAGCTTTATCAGTAGCATACTGCTGCTGGATGCTATGACGTTCTCGCTCATCATTCCGGAGCTCATTTCGGAAGTCATCCAACAGTATTTTCAAGGCGTTTAAGAGTCGGTGGTTCTCTCTTGCCTGCAGAAGCAAAAGGCATTTGTAATTCTAAAGTATTATCAGACACTCTGCTGCCATTTCAAACACTGTTGGATAAAAAGGTGCTCTTGTTATTTCTGTTTTCTACATGCTTGCCAGCTGCAACACAGAGGCTGATCAGACACATGAACACAAAGTACTGGCAAGTACTCTACAAATAAGCCCCCAAAGAATGAGTTGTCTACAATGGTTTTCCTTGATCCTTAATAAAGATAACATGATTCAGTCAGGAATAGTGAGATACTGAATCAAAACAATTAGACCTGGCTGCTTCCAATACGCATGGGCTCCTAGCACACCCAAAATGGAGCTTGTCACTGGTCTTTTTCAGAACTTTCCACTGCTAGCTTGTGTGAAAAAACATGCAGCATATAAAATTTAACAAACACAAAGTGGAGTCTATCTGTCTAAGAAACATAAGGAACCAGCTTTTGGATACTCTTGATTCAACTAACTCAGGTCACCAAGAGTTTGGAATTAATAGTCCTCTATATATTAGTTGAGTCCAATGTCCATCAGGCCCCTCCAGCATGTTCATTGTACAGGGATAGGGATTATAGGTATGTGGGTGGGGGAAATGAGGGTGTTACTACCCAATAAGAACTGTGACTCCCAATGAAATTTCCTTCATCCCTCAAATTTCTAGCATTGCAGTAAACTTGAGTTCAGAAATACCATTTTAGGCATTCAAAGAAAATGGGCAAGCAAAGATACCAAGGCAAAGATACAAAGGGAATGAAAACATAGCAAATGTAAGAGTTTTGAATGTGAATAATTTTCAGTTTCCCATACTCTGGAATGCCAGAAATTTGGGAAATGAAGGAAACTTGCATTAGGGGGTGGAATTCTTACTTGGAGGGGCTATGCCCTCATTTTACCTCCCCTGTAGCTACACCCTTGTTCAGGGATAACGGCAATTGTAGTCTAGCAGCATCTGAAGAACCAAAGATTCTCCAGTCCTAGTTTCCACAAACCGGTAGTTGGTCTTTAGGGTTTCAAGAAGGGGTCTTTGTATATGCCTTGAGGTGTGAATGACTGAATGAGGATATTTTCATGCAAAGCATATACTCTAATACTAACCTAGTTAGTGTCAGAAAGAACTAGCCAAACCCACCTCTGAGTATTACCTGCTTAAGAAAATCCTATGAAATTCATGGGATCACCATAACAAAACAGGCAACCTGAAAGCACATACACATGAAGTTTTGGAAAGGCTGCTTTACCAAATGACGATCTAAGGGTGCACATCTGAATACAGTGTGTACCAGCTATATTCCATGTAACATAGATAAGGCACTCTCAGCATTTTATCCCTAGGTTCATTGCATACAGATGTAATGGAGGCCACCTAACTGTGGCCTCTACAGACTCCACATTTACCAGTTCTTCTTGTAGCATGTGACATTGTTCAAAGTCTCCTGTGCCACTGGCTCAATTTTTAACTTCTAACAGTAGCCACAAAGCCTCAGTATTCCCCTCTCCCTGCAAAGCTAATAAGATAGCATGCTTTGGGAATGTTCATTAAGATAATACTATTCTATAAGAGAGCAATAGAAACCTAGAGGTTTGCCATAATCATTTAATGCAATTATTAAATAAAACCATAAGAAGCCTTGTCCAGTTTCCCTTCTATAATTAAAACATGCACCAGACATTTACCATGCCATACTCTTAATTTCTCTTCCTACTTCAAAGAGAGTTGTACTTCTTCCTCACACTACAGATTTATAAAATGTGACAGTTACTCAGCAAGATTTCTTACTGAAGAACTGCATATTACCTTGGCAAATGGCTCCTGCTCAAACCTGCATTATGACAGGCTAGTTGGTTTCCCCAGCAAATTCTCTCATCAAAACATTTTAGACATTTAAAAAATAGTATATTTTTCCCAGACGGGGTTGCCTTTCAGAGTCTCGCTGAGGGGGAAAAAAAAGCACAATGTGGGCCAGATTCTGATGGCAGGCTTCTACTAGCAGAAGCTGCGTGGGCCAACAGAAGTGGGAAGGCAGAAATCCCCTTCCTTCCTACAGCCCCCCTGTGCACCATTACAGACACCTTCTTTGGAGGCTCAGAAATCATCTGGACCAGATATTTAGCCCTGTGTGGAGCTCCAGTGGACAGAAAGAATGGAAGCAAGTCCTGAGCACAGCAGAGAAAATTAGTACTGGACAGATAAGTGCTTTTCCACTATTTATTTGTTTTAGCTATTTATATCCCACCTTTTAATCCAGTGGATTCATAAAACAGTTTACAACTGAGCAACAATACTGTATTTATGCACAAAGCAACATAAAACTGCAAATAATCACAAAGAGCCAAAGCAGCAATATAGCAATGCATTACTCATTTTAAAAGCTCATGAATATAAAACCATCTGAGCTTGGCAATGGATACTCAATAGCGTGGGTGCCAGACAGACCTCAATAAGGGGAAGGAAAGAAATTTTCTCCTGTAAGTGTCCTCCTTGTATCTGCCTTGCAAAGCAAACACAAGATTAGGAACACTCTATTTGTCTTGCAACATGTAACCTCAATGGGGGTAATCCATCCCACAGCCCTGAAATATCTGTTTCTACCCAATATATGAAACATTAAAAAAGCCACAACTGACTGTATGTGCCTACTCTGTATGATTCTTCTTGCAGGGACTAGGTCTCAGGCCCTTTTCGCATGGCGTTTTCAAAGCGTGTTAGGCATGCTCCCTCCCCACTTCATGAGCCGCCGTACTGCACGACGTTCTGGCGAACCAGGTGCTATCACGGCCACGGATAGTGCTGATAGAGCTTTTTCTTATTTTCACCTGAAAGGCGGAAATAACCCCCCTTTCACGCATCGGTCGCACGACCAGAGGGCCTGTAGAGCCGTCATTCAGTGTGCTTCTGGGAAGGACCCGGGAGTGGGCGGGGTGTGGGCAGTCCCTGCTGCCTGTCTCTCATGCAGCAACTCCCAGGGGACACTCCGCCCAGCAGCAGGCTGGCCGCTGTCCCCATCGCAGCAGGGAACACTGCACAACACATTGCCGTGAGAGGCCACCCCAGGGCTGCATCGCCATTCACACTCGAGACAAGAGCAGCCCCCGGGGTCCGGCCGACTGTGTTTTTTTTTTAAAAAAAAACCGCCGCTATTGTTACCACGTTAGCACATTACCAACGTAGTATGAGACAACCTATTGGCAGGATCTATCGTGCTAATGTTAGCACGATAGTCGACGAAACAATAAAAAAACCACCGACCATTCGGGGCGGTGGGGTGGAGACAGGGTGGGGCCTGGGCATGGCCCAGGACGCTGACATATGGACAAGGCACCGGGCGGGGACTGGTGCTCTCTCACAAATGCCCTACTGTGTGTGGGCTGCAAGGGGCTCTCTACTGGACCTCTTGCGATATTGGTAATATCGTGAGGGCTCTAGTTCGTTGCGCTATCAAGGTAAGGTGCGAAAAGGGCCTCAGTCTGGACTACTGGGCTTCTCCAGGGGGCTGTGGCAAGGCCTGCTTTTTAACCTCACTGACTGGTATGGCAGCTTCCCTCAGTCTGCTAAAATGCCCTGCCACTTTACTCAGCTCTGCCTTCCCCTTTAAAACACCATCTTTGTGTAAAAAAGTTAAAGCCTTTCAGTCGTTATTTAGAACCCCTTTAATGATCTATGGTAGCGTGGTTCTGTTTGATTATAACTACTGGAAATCTTTATTAAAAGAACAACCAGAATAAAGGATTGGTTTTCGTATGTATGTCCAAGCTCAAACAGATTTTCAGAATGTGTTTAGATAGTTTCTTTATAGCTTTACATCAGCATAAAGCCACAGATCTCTGTCTCCCCCAGAGACAGAGCTACTCTTTTGCCCAAAGGCTCAGCTTTCAAACCTAGGCCACTCTCTCTGACCAGATTCAAAAGTGGGTTGATTGCTTTTCTGCCTCTCTCTCTAAGCTTTCCTGAGAAAAACAAACCTCACACTTAGCTCCTCTTGGTTGAATGAGAATTTCTCTGGCTGAAGGACTGACTCTTAGCCCCTCCTCACTGAAGTCTGACAAAACTAGACTTCTACATATGCATTCCTCCCTCTGGCCACAAACCCCTCCTTCACACTAATGGGCTAGGTTTCTCTCTTGAGTGGCTATTCTGGTTACCTGGCAACCTGTTGCTAGGGTTTCTCTGCCATTCAAGATAGCCATTCCCCCAGACTCTGTCACAGGAGCCAAACCTCTTCTCCATGATTGCCACCAGCTTTTGTACCCCCCCACCAGCAAAATGAAATGCCTCTCCTACGCCTTTGTTATTGATAGTAAGAGGTTTAAATTAAAATATGCTAGTATCCCAGTTTTTTGCCATTGCCCTGCCACTACTGGAACGTGGCTTCTCAATAACTTTTCCACAATTCAATTTCACCCTTACTATACTGAACTGTACTGTATATGATGACCACACTGTACAACGTGGCTAATAAACTCACTGATGTCCTCACTAGAGGCATGCACATATCGCGCAAAGGTGTAGTAAGCCTTATTAGTTGGCAAGATCACTCATACATTAGTTCTAAGGCTGTCAAGGAATATAAAGGAAATGTAATTGTACTATTTTCTGCTCATTATTACAGGCTAATTCTGAGGTCAACTCTAAATGACAATAAGCACAGAATATGTACGTGGGCACATTGCAATTGTGAGTTGAGGTGCTACTAGAAAATATCAAACATTCAAGAAGTGCAGCAATTTAACCTCATTGCATCAGACAGGGCTGGGAGCTGGCCAGCCCTGAAATGTCACAATATATAGATCCAGACACAATCTTTGTGCAAATGGATTCCTTGGATTTTCTCAGATTTCTTGGAGAAGAAGAATTTGTGCAAGCTTGCACAGAACAATGAAGATTAGATATCTCTCAACGTCAGGAAAAGGTCTAAAAAAATACAAAATATCACTTCATCCCTCTTAAAATTTCAGAAATATGAAGTCTTTTTCAGAAACTAAAAACTTGGGTATATTCTTGCTCTGGAAGTATCATTACTATAAGATTAAATATTATCTCTTATACTTTTATAAGATGATTAAAAATACGATTAAAAAGCAAACCCACAGTACTTCTCCCACATTTGTCCTGGATCCAAGAAGGATGCAGTTAACCAGTAAAGAAACTGAACTGGTTAACAAACAGAACTTCATCCTATATAGAGAGCAAAATATTTTGGTTTCCACGTTCAAATATTTTGGTTTCCACATTCTTCAGTTATATATTTATTATACAAAATACTATTTATATGCTATTATACACCATTATCTTGTTACATATAAAACTGGACTGAAACAAGGCATTATATTTCTTCTTGTCAGATATTCTTGCCCAGACCTACTTCTTCCACATTCCCATTGTTTATTTCTATGTTGGAAACACAACATCCAGCCAGCCAGCAGTCTTCATGGGACAAAAGTTTCTGATTCTTAATTCTTATTAATATTGTTTCTTCTACTTTCACACAAGTCAGCCAAATCTGAGAGACAAGCAAGCCAGCACTACAAACATTTGATTCAAATAGTTTTCAGCAACCAAAATAAGTGCTATAATTACTGCTAGCCAATATTACCTGAGATCATTGTAACATTGCTATTACTGTTTATTTTATTTTACTGATTGTTATAACTTTTTAAATTAATTATATGCTTGTTTACTGTCTTAAGAGTATTTTACAGACAAATGAGTTATTTACCTCCTCTTCACAGAGGCATTAATCTGACATATGCAACAAAGATTATCTATTAAATTGCTTTTCTTGATATCATATTTGTATTAAGTATTTTATTGTTTTAATTTTATTTGTATACTGTCCAAGCATTCACATGAATGAAGAGCAGTTTTAAAATGTTATAATAAAAAATAAATAAATATATTAAGCTGAAAAAGAGCAGCTACAGCATTTTGTTAGCTGCTAATTGTTAATTTCATAGGCTTCAAGCCAGGGGTTTGACTGGCTAAACAGCCAATGGCTTTAAAGAAGCTGGATTGCACCCCAAATCACTACTGCTATTTGGGAAAACAGGCTGCTGATTTAATAGGTCCATTGGTATTTCCTGAGGTCTAAATACTGTATTTGAATCTAGGTCAGGCCTCAAATAGGTAAATCTCTCAATGCACTGGGGGCAAGGTGGGTGGGTAGAGAAGTTATCAACATTAATTAGGTTTTCAGGGGGAAAATTTAATACAGTGGCAGCGTTTTCTTGCATTGTTTGTTTTCATCTTTTAAGAAATAAATTATATATGCTTGGTTCTTTAATTATTTAAATAAAATAAAAAGCTTTCCACCCTATTGGTTAGATGGTACATTGGTATGGAGGGATGAGTTCTGGGAAAACTCCAGCCTACAGGACTAATGTGGTCTGCCAGGCACACCCAAACCTCCTTCCGTCTGACCCACTATCTTGTAATCATGTCCACTTGCTGAAAATTTATGAACTTAAAAAAAAAAGTCTACTAGAACATGATCTCTCCTTTGCCTTCCACTTCCAGTAAACAGCAAAAGGCATGTGAATGTCTCTCAGTTTTCCAAGAAGCATTTGTATTTTTGTCTGGCTGAGGAGCTGTCACCTCAAGATGCCTAGATTGTATCAGGAAAAGCAAGGGACAAACCATCTTTCACTTTTGGCACCAAGAGAATCCCTTTCTCTTTGCACAGACAGACAATGCCATACCTGGTGATAACACCTTTCTAGGTCACTCTCTAATTGGTGGGGTAGTGAAAGATCACAGGGACAACAGGTTTAGATCAACAGACAGTCTGTAAGCACTTAGAAAGGAATGCTGTGATCACTAAAAGTCAACATGGGTTTCTCAAAAACCAATCATGCCAGACTAAACTGAACTCTTTTTTTGACAGAGTTACAAGCTTGGTGGATGAAAGGAATGCTGTGGATGTACTGTATCTTGATTTCAGTACAGCCTTCGACAAGGTCCCCCATGATATTCTTGCAAACAAGGTAGTAAAGTGTAGGTTATACAAAGCTACTGTTAAGTGGAGTTGTAATCGGCTCACTGGCTGAACATACAGGGTGCTCACTGGTGGCTCCTCTTAATCCTGGAAAGAAGTGACTAGGGGGGTGCAACAGGGTTCTGTCCTGGGCCCAGTGCTATTCAACATCTTTATCAACGACTTGGATGATAGAATAGAAGGAATGCTCATCAAATTTGCTGATGACACCAAATTAGGAGGGACAGCTAATACTCCAGAGAACAGGATCAGAATTCAAAATAACCTTGACAGCTTAGAGAGCTGGACCAAAACTAACAGATGAATTTTAACAAGGAGAAATGTAGGGTACTGCACTTAGGAAGAAAGAATTAAATGCACAGATACAGGATGGGCAAAACCTGGCTTGAAAACACTGCATGTGAAAGGTATCTAGGAGTCTTAGTCGTCCACAAGCTGAACATGAGTTAGCAGTGTGATGCAGCAGCTAAAAAAAGCCAACGTGATTCTGGGCTGCATCAATGGAGTATAGTGTCAAGATCAAGGGAAGTAATAATACCACTTTATTCTACTTTGGTTAGACCTCACCTGGAATACTGCGTCCAGTTCTGGGCACCACAACTCAAGAGGGCTTTTGAGAAGGTGGAACATGCCCAGAGGAGGGTGACCAAAATGATGAAGGGTCTGGAAACCATGCCCTATGAGGAGTGGCTTAGGGAGCTGGATATATTTAGCCTGATGAAAAGAAGGTGAAGAGGTAACATGATAGCTATGGTTAAATACTTGAAGAGATGTTGCATTGAAGATGGAGCAAGCTTGTTTTCTGCTGCTCCAGAGACTAGGACACGGAGCAATGGATTCAAACTACAGGGAAAAAAATTCACTTAAACATCAGGAAGACCTTCCTGATGGTAAGAGCTGTTTGAAAGTGGAATATACTGCCTCAGAGTGTAGTGGAGTCACCTTCTTTGGACATGGCTGGATGGCCATTTGCTTGGGGTACTTTGAGTGTGTGTTCCTGCATGGCAGGGGGCTGGACTCGATGGCCATTGGGGTCTCTTCCAACTCTATGATTCTACGATCTCCCTTGCCCAATGATCCTTCCCTTCCTCTCTTGTTCTATCATGCCTTCTTTAGTGGAACCCTCATGAGGTGGGAACCCAGAATCCACAAAAAGCTAGCCCTACCGGAGACTCCAGAGGAAGCCAGCATCCTCAGAGGATGACTGAGGATCCAATTCCTCCACAGGAGGATCAGATTCTTCAGAAGCAGGTGATGAGTTCCATTCAAGGGTACCACGAGTCCACACTGGCTTGTTCCAGCTATCCATGTTGTGGAATGCTATCCCCCAAATGAGGATATAGCACACTGAATTGCTCCTTTAAAATCAGAAACAAATCAACAAGTAAATTCAAGGAACCCTGTACATGGAAGCCACCAGCTGCCACTGTTGAGAGTGACAGTGCTTAAAGAAGCTGCACCATCAGTCTCAACAAAGGCATCTGGCCAGAGGCAGGCCAGAATGAACACTCCTAGGAAAAGTGTATGGCTGCAGCAGAGAGGTCACAGAGAGTGAGGAATTTCATGTGTGGAAACCTTCTACTAACAGACTCTCATCTGCTACAGTTGTGTTGTGGGTGGGGAGTGAGCAATATCTGGATAACAAAGTGTGGCCAGAAAAATAGAAGCTGCTGGAAACAATACATCCATCTTAATATCCACCTCCTTATATTCTTGGAATGTCCACTCTGCTGGTGCTAAGAATACAGGTCTTCTTAGATAATGGACCTCAATTCTGCTTTTTCTGTATTTGAATCTATACACAACCTAATAGAACTTGATCTGCTACTGATCTTCAGTCGGTTTCTTGGACTCTGCTTCTGTCTGCCTCTTACCTTGTTCATTGAGTCCATGCATGCTAAGTATTCTTGATACAACAAAGCAACACAACACAAGGGGACTGATCAGTAGGACAGACTAAGCACCTGCGTATTTGCCTTGGTACCTGCTTTTGATGCTGCAACAGTTCTGCAGTCTGTAGGGGTGGTCCATGGTCACTTATGTCCACAGTGGAATGCTGGGAATAATCTGTCATTGTGAACACTTCCTCTTCATCCTCTTCTTCTTCCTGTTCATCATCCTTTTGTTCAGTCTGAAAACTGAATTCTGGCATGGGATCAAGATGCTCCAACTAAAATGGCAAGTGAGTAAAATCGACGTTATAATTTCTGTATCAAGATTTCAATGCAGCATTGCATCTGCTTGTGAAGAACTTTCTTATTCTCACCTATGATCATAAGAATCCTTTTCTTTGTGAAAGAAAGAAGGAAATAATAAGGAAGACCCCTGGACACGCAGGGCTTTGGTGTTAATGCAAAACAACAAAAATTTATCTAAGAGTCATCAGCCAGTAACATTACCTACTTTTAACATTCAATTTGTCCACAAATTACAAAAAAGGGAACCATTTTAATAAAACTAAACAATTCAAAAGTCTGAAATGATTACACTGAATTCAGATGTAATTCCAAGATAGACAAATCATTAAACAATACCCATTACAAATAATTATTACTCTTTGCCTATTTCTGCACGATGGTGTTATGCTGCTGCGGGGCAAGAATGGCAGCAGGCAGCTGGTCGTGCTTCTGCATGATGTCATCACTAGCCCACCACCATCTTGTCTTCAAGTGATGCACACGAGGTATTCACATAATGGAAAAAATTCTCCTGCCATCCGTGCGGTGCTTCCTTCCTCAGTGCAGCAATGGAAACTGCCCAGCTGTGCTGCAAAAGGAACAGGCAGCGCTATCACGCTCCTTTCTGCAGGGAGCCGGTGAGGTATGGCAGGGGCACTGCTGGAACTGTGATAGGAAAATCTGTCGGAGTGATGTACTTTTAAAGCACATAAAAATGTTTTTAAAATATACAATTTAACATAACAATGGCTTAAATCCAACTGTTGGTCCATTAAATTAATGGAATTTAGCAAGTTTCTATTGTTTCAATGAATCTACTCTATCTGGGAATAGCAACTGGATTTTGACCAAGATGTCTAATATACACACACTTCTCGTTCTGCCTGCTTGGGATAGCATCAGCAGCCAAGTCAAGGCAAATCCATGAGATGTTCAAGAGCATTGCAGATGATGGGATAAACACATTAATACTGCAGAAAAATTAGCTGTGTGAGAGACAGTATGATTTGAATTCTATAGGTAATTTTTCCTTCCTAACTCCTTTTGGTTGAGTAGCTTTAATGAGTGATTTATTTTCAGTTCTTCCTATCCATTTTCTGTGATGAACTATTTAAAATCTGTATGATTTCCCTCATGATAGGACTGGGCATTTTTGTGAGACAAATAGAACAAATTATGATGATTTCCATTTTCCTTCAATAGAAGACAGTGAGGCTAGTATGCGCATAAATAATCTTTTTCCTTTTTCAGACAAAAGTCAAGGTCATATCAGACAGGCCTGAAACAATTAATAGTTTAATTATTAATTAGTATAATAGTTTACTGTGTCTGTATCCCAGGGCTTTGGATGTTGAGGATGGAGGGGCAATATTTGCAAAGCTATTGATTCGCTCCATAGATCTGTGGCAGACTTAGGAGTCATACAGGTGATTTTGAATTGCTGCACAGAGGAAGTCCCAACTACAAATCTCTTTTAAAAGGCCCATGACAAGTAGCTTCAAGTTTTCTGCTCTTCAGTCAATGTGACATTAATCACAAAGCCCCAGTTAAGGATATTCTGACATCTGAACTTGAAGCAAGGTTATTTCTTAAACTGCATTTGGTACACAACAGAACCATTGCATCACTTTTCTTTGTAGTTTCACTCCATTAAATAACACGGGACAGTTACCTCAAGTACGTCCTCCCCTTGCTCCTCTATTCGCTTGCCTTGTCGCCAATGTTTCAGCAACCATTTCAATCTGACATAAAGGAGAAACGTGTTCTGCTTGAAATGCCTGAGTTCTTGATGCATCAAGTTTTTCTCTTGACTCCAAGTTTTCTCTTCCAATTTATTCTGCAACGTCAAGCTTTGTACCTCCAAATCTTTCCTCCGTAGGGTCTGCAGATGCTCCTCTTCCAGCTTTAAACAGAATATGCACAGCATAAGTATAGTCTTACCTTTGAGGATTTATTCTCAGTTTCCCCTTAACAATCTTGAGCAAAATAAACCAAGACTGCTAAATGTAATTATAATCAATCCACTGAATTTGGCCAAAGAACTGATTTTCAAGAAACCCAAAGACTACAGGTGTAGATTCTGTTTAATTAACTGTACATGAATAATCTGCTGAGGTAATACACAGCTTTTACTTTAACAAGTTGGCTCAAACTTCTGCAGCATAAATGCTTTAATGCTCTGTGTATATACATTGTTCTCTTCGCTACCTCCTTTCTGTATGCTCTCCATATGTCCCTTACCCAGTAACTGCTGTATGTCAACTGCAGTTATTGACTTCACTTTTGATTAGTCATAAAAATTGTTTGGTACAATCTACTTTATTTCTTTCCCTTTGTGTGGGAGACAGCTTTCCTTTCTTTAAAGAGCATTGCTTTCTCAGTCTTACAGAAAGAAAGCTACTTGCCCTTTAGGACTAGCATCAGTAAAACAACCAGGCTTTATTAAAGAATCATTGTTGGAAGTCTTAACAGAAAAAATCATGTAATCATGAATATATACTCTTCTAACATATATGCATTCAGTTTCCAGAACCAAGTAACCTGCCCAAAATTTTTAGGGATGAGGGAGATCATTAACCGGTCAAAGAAAAAAACAAACAAAGGCCCTTTCCGCACCAGGGTATTAAAACAGTGCAGAGCGACCTCCGACGGAGGTCTTCTGCACTGTGGAATGGATTGGGGTGGACTATTTTCATAGTTCTGCACCTCAATCCTCTCCAAAGCGACCAGAACTGTTGGCACGGCGTGTTTTTTAAAAACCTCTTTTCAGAGGTTTTTAAAAAGCATGGAGTGTGCAGCCCCATGCAGCTCTGTCACCGCGCTCTGGTGCAGATTTGCAGGCGCGCACTAGTGCGCGCCTGCAGATCTGCCGGGGGCGGGCTTTAGGCTGGCGAGCTTTTCCGGTTGGTGGAGAGCCTCCGCCAGCCGGAAGCCGCCATTTTGGATGCCGAGGCTGCCATTTTGGATGCTGGAGGACTGCGGAACAGCGAGATCACGTTGCTCCGCATGGTGACGGACTTACCCAGCTGCCGGTAAGCTCTGTTTTAGAGCGATTTGCCCCGTTTCCCCCTCCATGTGCGGAAAGGGCCAAACAAAAAGTACACAGCTTAAGCTGCAGTCTTTTGGCTCCAGGAACCTGTCCTAGGGGCCACAGAAAGGAGTGGACCTCCACATCTGAAATCTTTGATGGTACACAATGCTGCTCCAGCTTCAGAAGGGAAGATAACATTTGATCTCCCCTTTTAGATCCTTCCAGCTACCACAGGGGTTTCTGAACTGGGCCCTCACCTTTAGGTTCAGAATTCCTGACACTGAAGGATAGCAAAAACAGAGGTAACGAGGGCATGGTATTTGACAGAAAAGGACTTGGATATACTGGATCTAGCCCTCTTTCAGCTTCCATCCATACTGGTAATACTGAGAAATGTAGATGTGCCTTTCAGTATATCTAATCTAATCCCTCCCTACCCCTGTTACTTGCCACCAAAACCTGAGAAACACAGAAGAAGCCTTACCTAAGGGAAAACAGAACTAAGAATCAGTTCTTTCCACTCTTTGATCTTACCACAAAAGCTTTAGACAAGGTTTGGACATATCAAAGCTCCCATGATTAGAAGACTCCCTCTTCCACTCTTCTCCTTTACTACTTCAGCCTTAAGAACTGCTACTGAAATTTCACAATAATGCAGACAACCTCTGCCCCAGTGAAAAACCACACCTGAAAACCAACCAGTCACACCTACCATTTCACATCAGCTTTATCTTTATCAGCATTGTAATTAACCTATAAAATCTATGAAAGGATAAAAAGAAAGCTTCAATTTATGGTAAGCTTCCATTTAGAACATTTATTTTACTTATTTGGTCCAACAGGATTTACTGATAAGGAAAATTTAGTTCTATCTATAAGCATGTATGTTAAAGTGGATCTAAGCAAATGAGCAGATGTGTAGCAAAGGACAAACTTCTCAGTCAACCAGTCTGTATCCAGCAACAATATGTAAGAATTTAATGATCTGAAATAGTTCTTGATGCTCTGTGAGTAGAACATTGATCCTCTGTGAATAGATATCGGCAGAAAAAATAATGGTCCCTGGAGGCCATTCCTTTCAATTGCTTTTTGTTGCATGGGTTTTTACAATGCTGTCAGGTAAAAGTGGACTAAATAGAAAATCAAGAGTAAAAATCACAAAGTCTTACTTCATACAATGCATCTTTGCAACCTTGATAGCCTGTGCCCAGGCAACATGACTGAAAGCTAGAATCATGGTTCCTGTTAAAACCAATCAGAAAATGCCTTCCATTTTCTTCTGATCCAACAAATCTTAACGTAGCCTGCTAATCTCCCATAAAGCCATCACGAACATTCCAAATTCTCAGTACAAATACATATGGCACCTCTGGCAGTCAGAAAACCAGACAAAGGTCTTTTCTAGTTATGTATTTACCTGCATGATCCTTTCTGTAAACGTTTCTTGCTCCTCTTGTCGAAGTTTCACCTCCTGCTCAAGTTGAGCCTGAAGCTCCTGTATCGATACATTCTGTACAGGTAAAACAGGGCAGTCCCTGAGCTGATCAGCAGGACAAAAAATCTTACAGGTATGACAGAGCTACAGGACAGACATCACTGAGACTCACAACTACACAACTAAAAGACACTGCTCAAATATGTGCTATGTTCAAAGTGAATGAAATGGACTTTCTAATGAATGAAAAATCTGCAGAGCCACTGGTAGCAGGAGTTGCACATCTTGACTGATAACAGATGTGTGTCTGTATTCATATATGCCTGAATATGGTGTTCACTGCTTTCTTCATTCGCGCTAGAAGATATATGCATATGCATACATCTTCATCCTAACTATAGATAACAGGGTACAAATACTTAAATACTCAAAGTGTTTTGTTTATTCGGAGATAATTTGACTTGGTTCAAAACAGCACCCTGTACAGTCAGCCCTCCACATTCTCTAGTTTCCCCTTTGTGGATTTGATGATTCATGGATTTGAGTAATTTGTTCCCTCTAGAAATCTCTAGATTCTCCTGCATGATTCTCTGGTCAGCTTCTGTTGAAAATTGACCATAGAGTCATGCTGGAAGTCTAGAGATTATCTAGGTTTTGCAGCAAATTTCTATGGTTAATTTCTATGATCAACTTTCTCTGAACTTTCACTGAAAGTTGACTACAGAGTTGCACTGGAGTACCTAGACATTCCTAGAGAAGTGTTCTCACAGGTTAGAAATAGTGTTTGCAATTTTTATTTGTGGTTTTTTCATTTTCACAGGGCTCAAGCTCCCCTATCCCCCCAAAAAGTGAAGGATCAACTTTATTTTGGACTCTCATTGGGGATGCACTTACAACTGTGTTGTTGGATCGCAATGTCCAGAAGTCCTCAACTTTGGCTACACTAGCTATGACTATCCCTAGTTTCAGGGGATCTATTGATTTTGATGTTAGAATCTCCAGAGTGATAAAAAAAAATCACGCCTGTTTTCTGAATTTAGTTTACATAAATTCCATCAGTCAAATCTGCACGTGTGCCAAGTCACATATATACTCATTATGAGTACATATTCAGGATGAAAAGCCATCAGCCTTGTTCCAATTCCGTTCTTAAAGTTGATCAATGGCACCTTCAGCTATGCCAACAATGTGGGTGAAACAAGAAGTACAGCTGCTTTTCCCTGTATCCTTTACACTTCCTATTTACACAGTGGCCATGGTTGCTGGGGGATGCTGGAAGTTCAGACTCTTCTGTGCTCTGCTAATTTCATTAGGGAAATGATCAGATCATGGGCAAAACATGTACACCAGCCCTGCCACCCAAATTTTTGGTATTACACCTGCAGAAAACCATGTTTCCACTGGCAAGTCTTTTTACATCAAATAATAGTAATACACACCTGGGATTGATCAAATACAAACTAGAAAAGAATTGCTCCAAATTACTAACAAAAATGAGATTTTAATCTCTCTCTCTCTTTTCCAGTCATTTCAAAGTTAGCAAGGAACTATTTTGGCAGAATTTGTGAGGCTGGAATGTGAAGAAAATATGATTGGTTATATCCAGTTGTTTCCTTTGTCTTATGCAAAGAGATCTGATCCAGCAGAGATTTCTGTAAATGGAAACTATGGGGAAGATGTTTCTTCTTCAGACCCCTCGCCCATCTGTTGCAGTGTAGAGACCCTTAAGAACATAATGGAAGTAATGCTGAGGACTGTAGGAAAAGAAAACATAAGCAAGATGTGTTTCTTTTCCCTTCCAATTCACTTTAGGCTCCACTTCTGCAAGTGGAGGAATACAACCGGCTAGTAGCTACTAAAATCTATTTAAATGGAGAAAAATTCTGCAGATTTATAATTGTTCTATTTATTCTATGCCTCTACGTTGCCTCTTTTACTTTTCTATATAAATAAGAAATGAAGAAACATATACCTAAAGTTGCTGTAAGCTGATTTCTGTAACAAAGGCAGGTATTGTCTGCAATATATTATGTTGTCCTGAATGTAATGCAATACATCAACAAGGCTGGTCTAGATGTCTAGAATTTCATTCATGCTAAAGGGTATTTTTCGGTCACGTCTCTTATGCACCTTGCAAACGTGGGGTGGGGACCCCTTGAAAGTGTATGGCAGGTATATATGGTGGTGGCAAGGAAAAAGGAGAATTAGTGAGATTTTCAAATCTCAGCTTTCATTTGAAAAACAACTTTTGTTTACAAGGAAAGCAAATATATTACGTATTTCCTGATAAGACATGGAGGTGAAATTGTTTCAGCTTCAACATACTCTTATAATACACTTTGTCCCAATTATCTTTGTCTTCCTTTATCTCACTTTTGTCTAGTTATATATTTACTGTGAATTGTGTTTATCACTGTGCCTCAGTTACATTACAAGACAGAGGTAGACAACTGTGACAGGTCTGTGGGTCACTTTTATGCCCTGAGAACCTGCAGAGTGTGCACAGGCTATTGAAAAAAAAATTGCCGCCCCCCCACACAACCAGAAGTCTACTTCTAGTTTTCAAAATTGTTATGTTAATTTTTAATATAATTTATTAAAATATTTGATTTGGCACTGACATGATACCAATGTTGGTGCCAGTAAGGCCTCTAAGGGGAGGGCATGCCACCACTGGGATGCCACAGTACAGAGAAGGCCTTCTTGATATTAAATGGTACAGAAAGGCCCCTTGCAACCTAGTTAAAAGGGACACTGTTGTATCTGGAGGCTTCTAGGAGTAGCAATTCACTTTCTTTTCTGATTAGAAAAGGGTTGGTCCTGGAATTCTGAAGGTGTTGAGGGTCACAAAAATATCCTTGGGGGCGCATGTGACCCCAGAGCCATATTTTGCTCATCCCAGCATGAGAAAAGAAAGAAAGAACTTTGAATAGCAGTGTAATCCTCTACACGTTTAAATTTCCACTTAGCTCAGTGGGGCCATTCTTAGGCACATGGTACAGAGGTTCAACCTAAGCCACAGGAATAAACAAAAACAACACAAACAGACAACTATAGACTACCACAGCACTACCAAATGCAGACAAACATAGAACACAGAACAGAACAAAGACATTCCAATCCAGGAAAACTAGTCTTAGTTTTACTAGAAGCAATACAGATGCCTCATTCCACCTTCTACCACCTTTAACAAATGACTTCCTCATACCACAATCCATTATTAGGGAAATGAAATGAAGAGAAAGAAGCAGTGGCTACTGTGTCAGGCCACATTCTATTCTCTGTTCCACTTCTACTGGCTAGAAGCCTCAAAAAGCCAGATAAAAATTCTGTTATATTCACAAATCCTGGATTGAGCCCTTATACAATGACATTGGCAAAACTGTTTCAATATAACTACTAATTTGCAAATATTAACGACCACCATTTTACATTTATTTATTTTCAGAATCTTGGTTACCAAAAGGTATCCCCCTCTTTTTCAGTTCCACGACAAATATAAGGCAGCCCTCAAATCAAAGCAATAATTAACTGCAAGAGGATTTACTTGCCAAATTCTCACCAATGAAACTTTTTTCTGAGCCCATGGAAAATTTAAAAAATTCTGATTTGCTTTGTAATTCTGAGTAAATGAGGGGTATACAAGGGGGAAAAAACCAATCTGGCTTACAGACAAATGGGCACTTTAATAATTATAACAGTGTTTTCTCCCATAAATCTATAATGAGCGTTATTGTGAAGAAAACATCCATTTATGACTCTATATCCAACTATGTGAGAATGAGCTATCATACATTCTGTATTTAATCATGTTTCCAATTTTTTTAAAAAAGCTACATAATTACTGGAAACTCAGAAAGACATGCAGAGTTCCAACCTCTTTTGCAGATGTAGTAAAAATATAAAAACATCTCTTTGTCTCTAGCATGTTGTTATTTAGTATTAATCCTTACCAGTCAGTATTATTTTTTTATCTACATAAATACCGTGAGCAAATTGTACTTTATCTCGTCACTAATCCTCCGAAGGAGTTGCCCAGTTTAACTATGAGCTCTAACACTCCATGTTCTTCATGGGGGGCAGGGTAATTTTGTGTCAATCATGGTTACATCTGATACTTACTTAAACAACTGACAATCAGGAGTGTTATACAACATTATGCCTCATTTTCTGAATTCATTTAGAACATGGGTGTCAAAAATAACTTTCAAGACTATTAATTTGTCAAGTTCAGGCAAAATCTGACACCTAGCACAAAAGAAACAAAAAAAAAAAATTCTTTCCCCCTTGCTCTTACAGATGTAACTACATAAATCTGTCACCTTGCCATTTGAAAAGTGTATTCATGAAATATGTTTTAAAAATTATCAGCAGTTTGAGGGAGAGAGAGAGAGATGCACATACACCCAACATAAGAATTCCTAACCATCTAACATAGGAAGGACATACTTGCGCACTGCATAAAATCTTGCACATTGTCATTAGAACAGATATAATACTAACACCATAATGGATGTATGAACCACACAAAGAGGGTTGTATGAACTAATGTAGTATGTACATGGAAACAAAAACATATTCATATTATGTGTTTTATAAAAGTTGAGACATAAAAGGGAAGGAAATTAAAAAGTTTAGGTTTTAGCTAATTCCATCAATCTATTATATGAGATTTCCTGTGGATACAAATTAACAGTTAGTAAAATGTCAAAACTGATGTATAGCTACTTTTGTATATGAAAACGAAAAGTCAAAACAAGACATTCATCTATTTTTATCAAACAGCTCTGACTAATTATTCAGCTTCTCCTTTCTGCAATGCGTGCCAAATTGCCCTTCCTAAATATCAGGCAGCTGCAGTGTGATGTTCCATTCAGTTCAGGTATATGGATGACATTGGGTAAGGAAAAGGTGCGTCTGATTTCACTGTGCGTTTCCCAGGCTGAGTCAGCAACACATTACATGCTCTTTCAAACCACTGAACTGAATGACAGGCTCTCCTCAATTTCTGTCATGAAGTTGCAACAAAATTCCCCTTTGACCTCTGTGTAGAGTTCTGGAACACATGGAAATGAAAAGCATTCTCTAGGAAGCAGCTATGGAAGACATAACATAATTTCCCATGAATAGCCACAATGCTCACAGACATCTGTTGGCACTGTCATTAGAAAAAACATAATACTAACACCATAATCTGATAGATGACTATTTGCAAAAGAAGTCCCATTGAATTCAGTGAGTCTTACTCACAGAGAAAGTAGCTACAAGATTGTAGCCTACAGTAGAATCAAGCTGTCGTGGAAGAAAATTGTATTTAGGATCACATTGTACTTACCCCAGTACAGAACAAAAATTATTGCACCTATTTAACATGTTCAAATTATATGTTATAAATGGGATTCTATTATACTTTTCTCTTGAAGTTTTGTTTTGTTTTTTAAGGCAGAGTAGCCCAGGGTAGGACTCTTTGGTTCTTTTTTTTCTTTTAACTAAAAACCCAACCTTTTTGGGTCTTGCCCAATATTCTCCCCCCACACCCACACCCACACCCACGTTCCTTTGGTCTGTGGATGAGATGGGTGGAGGCATGTTCACTAAAGAAGCAGTCAAGGGATTTTGCTTAACAGGTAGCTTGAGTCTGAGCAACAGAAGGGAAGAACTGCAAGTGGAAGAAAAGTTTTGCTTTAGTTGCTGTAAAGTAAGCAAAGGACTCTGCAGCCTCACCAGCAGACATGCTGATCAGCACAACCATCTTGTTCTTTCAAGTAAGTGTTGCTCAAAAAATATCCAGCCCTCTACAGTACAATGTTGACCTGGGAAAGCATGACTTCCCTGACAGCCCTTTGCAATATGAGAGATAAGGCATTAGTGGCTCCTTCAACCTCCTGTGCAAGAAGGGTTCAGAAGAACACGCCAAATCACTGAACAGTGTACCTTGTATCTGTTGCTCTGGGGCAATGAATAAGATCCATAAATAAATAAATAACAAGTATCTTGATCTATTCGTATGCTTTGGTGCAGCAATGCGTAAGTCAAAGATATTTGCATTTCAAACCAGCTGGCACTATACATAGGTGAGACTTAGCAAGTGACCCATGCCATCCACATTAACAAACACTTCTTTCCTTTCCAGCCATGAAAAGGAGTAAGAAAAGATGCAATCCAATGTGCTACTTCAGGAACGCCCAAGAGGCTGAATGTATCGTTGGGACTTTTGAATTTTTCTCATGGCAAATCACAAATGGTTTCTGAAACTCAGTTCACTTTCAAAACAGGCTTGCAAGAAGATGCTGCTTGAGAAATACACATTCAAAGACTTAGTAACCACATGTCACAATATACTCTACTCTTTGAATAAGTTAAAGCCAAGAGTTACTAAGGAGAATGGGAGAACTACCATAAATGTAATCCATAGTATCAAAAAAGGATACTGGTGCTTGCATTGTGAATTAGGTGATAGGAAGCATTATGTGGGGAAAATTTTGAACAGCTCTACCTGCACATCATTTAGAACTAGTAATGGATTGGATTCATAGTGTTTACACTGTTCAGCCTGACCTACAGAACTTACTAAAAATCTAAACAACATTTCTAGCAATTTGAATTCATTTACCATGGACTGAACCAAAGCGTGCCCTTCTGCAGGTGAAATGCTTCTCCTGCTCACAAAGGGAGAGCTTTACTTAAAAAGTAATAGCACTATGTGGGGGAAAAAATGAACCTGAAATCCAAATATCTGATTTAGTTCTTGTGCAAGGAGAAGCATGAAAATGATGAGGGAATCTACTGGCTACAGCACAGTACATGTTTTCCAGCACTTGTACAAAAATTGGCAGAACTGCTAGCTAATTTTACTGCACAAACAGTTCATGAAATCCAGCACCTTACTTCTATTACAGCTCTGGAAAGATTCTCATACACAATGCAAAATTCTGTTCCATCTGTGACAAAGTGTGTGTCTAATTCCTACCTTGTACCAAAGCGGGGGGGGGGGGACGACCCAAAAGACAAAAAAAAAAAAAGATTCTACTCAAAGCATTTTTGCAAAAAAAAAAAAGAGAGAGAGAGAGACAGGTACAGTATGTATTTAATTGAGAAGTTTATGTAATATATCCTATTAATACTTCCCACTACTAACTACTCATGGACTTCCATCAGTGATAGCAATTTAAATGAACTGAATACTATGGGGCAGTTATGCACAGCAGTTAGATTTCTGTTGTCTGTAATTTAACAGTCACCCTAAACATTTTATCTTAAATCAAAATGCAGTGCAAAAATGATGTCTTGTTTTTGCTCACAGAAACATTATCCAAGTACCTAGAAAAAAGAGAGCTAGAAAGTGTAATGAGAACATACTCTTTCCCACAGCAAACTTTATTTTTAGCATTTTGAACTGGGAAATATTTAATGGTCCTTTGAGACTTTTATAGACATTTATGCACTATAGGCCAACAACTAGTATGATCTGAAACTATATGCTACACTAATTGCATGAAACGATCTTTTTCATTTTTCTTTACACAACAGTAATCGTATGTGGTTATGACGGAAACTGAGACCACTGCACATAGGAATAGAAGATATACAGTCCTCCCTCCACATTTGCAGGTTTGACCTTCACAAATTTGATAATTCACAAGGCATGTGCTTGCCTCCCCCTCCCAATTCTCCTCCTCCCATTCCCTTGCATTCCTCACCCCAGGCTTGTAAGGCTTGTGTTTAAAATGGGCACTTTTTCCTTTTGGGTGAGCAATGCTCCCCTGACTGCCATGTGGGTGCATATTCTGTGTACTGGTTGCTGATTGGTCAGGTGCTCTCTTTGCTTCTGCCCCTCCCCTCTGAGAGAAAACTCCTTTCTCAAGATGGCAACCAGAAGTACTAGAATGTTAGAACTCAAAGCTCTCCTCTTTTCCATTTGAGAAGAAAGTACTGGTAAGCCCTTTACATTGTCTTCCCCTCCCCCCCGTGGGAGTTCCAGGGCCAGAGGCAAGTGAATGGGAGGGGGAGCTTTAGAGGGGAATGAGAGGAGGACTGTGGGGAAGGGGTTATTTTTTTTCTACTTTTGCTAGGGTTCTGCACCCTGAACCTTTGTGAATGTGGATGGGTCACTATACTGGGTTTTGGTTTTTTTTTTTGCATCTGTCTCCTTTTTTATGTTCTCCCTATCTCCCTTTTTATTTATCTGATGAAAACTCTGATGATCTAAAGTTTAGGAGTTCTAGGATTACAGGACTTCTTTTTAGCTCCCTTCTTAATTACAGTTGTACCTGGGGAGATGATAAAACTGTGTTATATCCAGCATCATGCTTTAATAGTTGGCTCCCACTAAAGTGGTATCCAGTTTTTAACCTCTAATGTTTATTACTTTGCTAACAGGAAATACTGCCTGTATCAACTAAGTGTCACATTACTGGGTTTGATACGGAGTGGCATGGAGCTCCTGAACTGAATGCGCTTTTACACAGAGGAGCATTTTTCATCCATTTCCTTTCTCCTCAGCAGCCCCCAGTGCTCCAGGTATCTCCAGTGTTGATGGTTCCTCCAGAAGAGCAAAAGAAAGAGAGAGAGAAGGGAATCACTTGTGGAAATGCTCTGCCCCTGAATCAAGAGCTTCTCCTGGATCAAATTCACTTCTAAAAATGGAAGGGGATTTTTCTTTTCATTTATGAAAGTGTGATTGAATTTAGCCCATGTGAATGAGGATAAGTTCAATACATCCCCAATTTACTAAGTTAGTGAAGTACAATTGATGAATCTAGAATAAATAAGGCTGATGGGTCTGTTCTCACAGTCACAAAAGCAGATTAGTATAACAGATCCATCATTCAGGCAACATTCTGAAGGATCACTTAATGCAGATTAGTTAAACTTCAACATCTTGTGGCCACTCTTTTGTTCACATAATCAGGGTGGTTTATGGGAACATTTTCAGTCTTATGTTAATCCATGTCTTTTATTCCAGACAAGTGTGTTTGAAGCATGGAATGGTGATTCTTATCTCTGACTGTGAGAAAAAGTTCACCATTCCATGCTTCAAACACATTTTAGAAGAGTAGTAAAACTCCAGTGCTTTTGCCATTCTAGATGAAGACGAATATTTCCTGACTATATCAACAGATACCTATTTTAGTGTTTACGCTCCCATTTATTCATTGCTCATAACGTAACCCAAACTGTGTTTAAACCTTGTTTAAAATAAATACTCAACAAATATTTCTATAAAGATATATAGTGTATAAATAAGGTATCTTCATAATTGCTGCAAGACAAATAAATGTTCCTCACAGGCTTCCTGACCTTTGGCTGTTATATATTGATATAAGTTTAATATTACAATATAACAGTTGCTAGTAGTACTCAACGAAACCCACACATGTTTTACACATGAGTTATGTGTGGGCAGTAGGGTTTATTAAAAACATAGTTTGCCAAAAGAATAACTGGTTGATAGGAATCTAGGAACTGAGAACCTAGAAGTTTGGAGTTATTGAGTATGTACAATTGTTGCAGATAAACTGATAGTATTATAGGCTTTATCACATTTGGAGGACAATATAGCCCCTGAAAGAGCTATGCAACAGGAGAAGGCAGCTGTCAGACGCTAGAGGACTGGATTAGGGAAACCTGTAGGGGTACATTCTCTGTTGCATTCTTGGGCACCCTCTCCAATTCTTTGCCCCCAAATGCCCTCTGGGCACAGCAGACATTTTGGACAATTCTTATCATCCCCTCTTCAGCCATTTTATATCCAGGAAAAACTGTTTCTGCAACAGGAGCTGACCAGGCAAGCATCGAAGGCCACAAAAACAGTCTTGAGGGGGACAGACTATGCCTACTTCCATTATATGATCTGAGCATATGTGATTTTGTGAAATATTTTTAAAGAAATATATGCCTGCAATAAATGATTAATTTTTGTTTCAGTTTCTTGTATTTCAGATGAAAACTGAATAAATAGACCAAATGTATTTCTACTACCTGACCTCCATATTTACAGATGTCTGCCTGAATGTTTGATCTTACATAAAGTGAGTATCCAGTGTTAAGCTGACTGTCCTGTGTCCTAAACAAATAAGAGAAGCTATCTTTTGCAGTAGGTATTATTAGAAGGATGGGCCCTTATTTAGCATGGTATAAACTCTTTTTCTTCTGTTCGCAGAATGGATCTTGCTCATTCATTCTCTGTCTAGCTGAACTACAACAAAGGTTAATCCATGGTGTATAGAAACATATATGCAAATCAGGATGCTGCAGCTCAAGCTGGCCTCTGGCCTCCCTCTATACAAAACATTTGCCAGTCTTAGCGGCTAGCAAACCAAATGATGAATCAGTAGTCTGTCTTGCTCAATCTCCTTTACATGGATTACTAGCTTTTTTACTTTAAAAAATAATGCTTTAAATTGCATTTAAAGCTCTAATGTAAATTGCATCTAATCTTGTTTTAAAACTGCTTTGAGGAGGAAGTGACATCATGGTTAGTGACATCACTGCTTTCCAGCCAGTCAAGATTGTGCACAACCAACATCTGCTATAAACACATAGAAGCAATTTCCTTGCATTTCACTACAAAGCTATGCATGAAAAGAAATGTAAGAAGCACAGTGAGATCACCAGCCAAATTATATGCTAACCCTCAGATAAGCATTCAAATCTGACTAGTTCTAGTCAGACACTCAATGGTGAAAACTGATGCTTCTTCAGCTATCACTTGTGACAGTTTACAACACAGGACCTGTGAGTACAGGCCATAATCTAGTGCCTTTACTGACTATGGAGCATGCAAATTTGTTGATGTTTTATTATGTGAGAATGGAAGTAAATGATGTACACAACAGGAAATACTTTTATGTGTTTAGATTCTCTTCACTGAAGAGAAATGATTAGGATAACGTCCATGAGGTGAAAATTATTCTGATGCACCAAGCATGAACAAGGTTTATATATGTTCATGGAGCCTATTTTCTGCCTGATGGAAATTACCAAGACCACAGCACACCACAACCTGGCAGAGATTATTGTCTAGCAGAGGGAAAAGCTATATAATTTCAAACCTTCAATCACCTCCAGACAGGGATATATTCTTATCTAATGAAGCAGCATATCATATTACCAATTTTCTTCCTCCTGCAAAAATGTCTTCAAAAACTGCACAGTTTTCAGTTAAGGACTATTTGCATTTAAGGACTTACCCTGTGCAAAATTTACCTATGGAGTTGTTTTGTTTCTACACAGAAAATGCTGATTCCTCTGCATATAATGGTTCACCTGGTGACTTACTGTACAGAAAATTCACACATTTTGTGCGGAAAAAGAATTTTCTGTGCAGAAGTGTTTTCTGTGCAAAAAATTTTGTTTTCTGCACAAAAAACTATGAGAAAATTTTGTACAGAATAAATCCCAAACTATAAAGATTTTCATCAGTCCAGGATTTTCTTTGTCAGAGTTTCCTGACCCTTTACCAAAATGTTTTTCAATCATTTTTTTGACAACTGGAAAGGAATAATGGATTTTTTCCCCCATTACTATGTTCTGATCAGTTATAACTATACCTGGCATGACTGCTGTTATCACCATGCTAAAGTGGAGCGTGCACATATTTAAAGTAAACAAATGTGGCTGAGTGTTTTTTGCTCAGTCCAAATGCAAATGGTGGTTGTTCACATGACTTGTTCCAGTTTGCCTTAGGTTCTCTGACAGACACTTATGGTTCCCTTCCTAGGCAATAGGGTGTTTTGAATAGGCTGTGCTAACCTCTAGACTGAAACAACCCTTGTTTCCTGGCCTGTAGAGTTTAAAGTCTCCATCAGCTCTGTCGTGTGGCTCAGTAGTGCTTCGTTGGTGATGACTCTCTTGCTCCTCTCCAAGGTCTTGGCTGCGCTGCCATTCCATCTGATCCCTCAGCTTGGACTGTTAAGTGCATGGGTGGGGTTTATAACATAAAAAAAAAAAGGACAGGAGGGAATAAAAGGAACAAAAATGGGTAAGGTAGACGATTGAGAAAACTACAAGACAAAGAAAAGCGTGAACAGAAAAATCAACTTAAATGCAGTGGCATAAGAAAGTGAAGAGAATAGAACTAAAATGAGAATGAGCAAAATAATGGGCTGAAACATCTGAAAAGCAAAAAAGAGAAAGAGAGGGAAAAGAATGCAAACACTGGTTATGAGGCGCATGCAATGAGGATGCATGAGTCAAACCAACAGCAAGCATACAAGTTATGGAGGATATGGAGATACAAGCCTCTTCAATCCTTACTTGTGCTGTGCAGAAAAGCCATATCCAGTGTGGCAGCTGTGGCAGTATAGACACGAGCTCATGGGAAATGCACTACGAAAGGCAGTCCTTCACTGGCTAGAGGGCTTCTTTGCTTGCCCCTCAGTTTATGTGAGAGAGCTATAAGTAGGCTTTTCAAGATTATAACTTTTTCATTTTGGATTCTTTATTGCTGGCAAGACTTTTTGAGAACAGATCACTTTGGGAAAGAATGTACGAAGGGGAAAAGGGGAGTATTTATATAACTATTAGCAGAACTGCTAATGGTTTATGGAAAGAAACAATTTGTTGGCATTGCCCATTGGTAGTCACTGTATTTAAACTGAAGTCATAATAAAGGTGCTACGCATAAACTATAGCATCTGCTCTAACAGACCAAGAAAAAGAGCCTTTTGATTCTATTAGACTTTTTGCCATGAGGAACATGGCAAAAGTTGCAGACAGCTAAAAGAAAAACTCTACAAAATGATTTATAATTTATACTTCGAAATAATAACAAAAGAGCCACAAGTAAAATTAACATCAGTGCTGCAAGGAACAGTAAAGCAAAACATGAAGAGAAAGAAAAAGACCACCTACCTGGAAATCTGTGATTAGCTCTTTTCCCTGATTACTAATGGGTGAGTCTCGGGATAAGGATGTCATTGTGGACAGAAAACTGGAAGACTCTGTAAGGTGAGGGAGAGGGGAAAGATCATCCATTTGTTCTTTCCCAACATTATCAACCTTCTCCAAAAATGTTTGTAGTTCTTTCTGAAAATTTTTCATTCTCAAATTGATGGTGTCCAAAAGTTCTGGCTGATTCTTATTCTCCCTTTTTCCCTCATCTTTTTCAAAACCTTGCTCTGAGGAAACACTGCTGGTTATGAGCACTTTTGCTTCATATATTAAACTGTCTGTATCAACAATGAGACGGTCCACAGCCCTTTCAAGCCTTTCAGCTTCACGTCTGATGTTGACCAGAGACTCTGCATCCTCCTTGGCTCTTGTTAGTTCAGTGGAACCAAGATCACTCACTTCTGATGGCTTCCCACTCCCAAAACCTGATGTCTTTTCATATACTTCTTCAGAGTCACTCTCACCCCCGATGGGTCCTTCTCTCTTTGGTTGAGGTAGACGGCCTTCTTCGTTGTCACATTCTTTCTTCCCTGTGTCACTCTCAGCATCAATCTCCCTGGGGCTTGAGGTTCGTAATCCTAGGTGAGAGGCAAGATCATAACGCTGCACATTGGACATCAATACTCGATTCTCATACTGGAGTTTCATCACCTTCCCACTAAGTTCATTGATTTGCATCCTGGCTGACTTCAGTTCTTCTTGTAAAGACCCACTGGATTTGGATGCATTTTCCTCTAGCCAGCCAGTGTCTTGCCCAGGCTCAAACTTGAATTTGTTTAATTCATTTGTTAACTGCTTGTTATGATCTTCAATCTCAGCGATTGATCTCCTCAGCAGTTCAGCCTCTTCTTCTACAAACTGCAAATGGCGGCGCAGCTCTGCAGCTGATTCCACAGAGTCACCATACGGTGAGGTAGGAATGCTTGAAACATGGTCCTGGCTGAGACATGCTCTCTCATACTGGCACCTCATATCCTCCATCTCAGCCTTAATACCTCTATTTTCCACCTCCAGCTCCACTAGCTTTCTGCCCAGGATGTTGGCTTCCTCTTCTACCAGTTTCAAACGAAGCTTCAATTCAGCTTCTCTTGTGCTGGGTGGTCCTCCGGCCTCCCCAAGGGGCAGAGGGCTTTCCACATCACCATAGATGGATTTATATTTTTGGAGTTCTTGTTCCAGTTCATCTTTTTCTTTGCCTAGCTTAGCCATCTTCTTACGCATCAGTGCTGCTTCTTCTTTGGCAAACTGAAGCTGGCACTTCAAGTCAGCACTGTCTTCCTGCCAATAAAAACAGCCCAAAATGAAATTAAAAACAGGAAATTGCATAGAAGATAAGCATACTATCACTAATGTGGGAAGACATGACACAGATACAGAGACAGAGAGGGAGGAAACAGAAGATTCAGTGAATTCATTGATGGTTAGATGGTGATAAAATTATCATATCTTTGATTAACAGAAAAATAATAATTACCTCAATATCCATAGTGCACATTTTTTTAACTGAAGAAAATTGACGAATTTAGAAAGTGAAATCTCTTTTTTAAACATTAAGCTATTTCAAACTTCATAATTTTATAAGCCTTTCCACAAAAATTTATATATACTATTTAAAACTAGGGACAAAGTTGGTAAGCAAGAGTGTGATTTTGCACATTTCCCCCAATCACTATGTAACACTGTCTTTGATCAAGCACATATAAATATGTAATATATAAATATTTACTCATTTCAGTTTGGTTTTAGGTCTGGTTATGGGACAAACACAACATTGTCGCTATGGCAGACGACTTACGCAGGGAGCTAGACAGGAGGCATGGATCTCTGTCAGTCCTGTTGGACCTCTCAGAGGCTCTGAATATGAACAAACATGGTATCCTTCTGAGTCACTTCAAGGGGATGGGGCTTGGAGCTACTGTTCTACAGGGGATCCATTTTTTTTCTGGAGAGGTGCTCTCAGAACATGGTGCTCGGAGATTCCTGCACAATTCCTTGGCCATTCACCTCCAGAGTCCCTCAGGGTTCTGTCTTGTTACCTATGCAGTTTAATGTCTACATGAAACCTTTAGGAGAGCTTGGTCAGAGGTTTGGGGTTAGATGACACCAACATGCTGATGATACCCAGTCCTACTGTTCTTTCCCACCTAATTTCAAAGAAGCTGTCCCTGTGCTAAACTGGTGCCTGGCAACTGTAATGGATTGGAGGAGGGCAAAAAGATTGCGGCTTAATCCAGAAAAGACAAGAGGTGCTCCAGGTCAGTCGAAACACAGATCTGAGAATAGGGATTCATCTTGTGACAAATGGGGTTACATTCCCCTTGAAAATGCAGATTTGCAGTTTAGGAGTAGTCCTGGATTCAGCTCTGAGCCAGTAAGCCCAGGTTTCAGCAGTGCACAAGCTTTATGTGCACTGCATTTGCACATAAAGCTTGTGTACCAACTGCTCCCATTCCTGGAGAAGTCTTGGTTACATTCCATCTGGATTACTGTAATAACCTTTACATGGGACTGCCTTCAAAAGGTGCTCAGAAACTTCAGTTGGTCCAAAGAGATGCAATCAGATTGTTAACTGGGGTTGTTAACTGATTGTTAACTGTGCTACAAGAAGCACACAACCCCTATGTTGCAACAACTCTACTGGTTGCTTTTCCATTTCCAGACACAATTCATTGAGCTGGTTTTGACCTATAAAGCCTTATACGGCTTGGGTCCATATTATCTGGAGGACTGGATCCCCCTTTATGAGACCCTTAGAGCTCTACAATCATTGGGAGAGGCTTTTGTCTCTGTCCCATCACCTTCCCAGGCTTGTTTGGTGGAACAAGGGAGATCGTCTTCTCTGGCTGTTTCCAGACTTTGGAACTCCCAGGATGGCCTCAGCCTTGCTTTCCTTCCACCAGCAATTCAAAACATTTTTAATGCCATCAGACTTTTAAAAACTGAAGGGAGCAGGTTTTAATGCTGTGCAATCATGTTTTTAAGGTTGATATATGGTCTCTTAATGAATTTTTATCTTTTAATGTCTAATGTTTTAACTTTATAAATTGTAGAATCACTTTCTAAAGTACTGTTTTTAGATATGCTGTTAGCTGCCTTGAGTCTCATTATTGGGAGAAAGGCAGTATATAACTGAATTAACTAAATAAATAAAGATAAATAAATAAAAGTAAACACCAATGTGTTCAATGGGATTTGTTCATAGGTAAATGTGCATAGCACTACAGAGTATTGTACAGGGGTTAAACAAAATGTCCATTTTCCAAACTAGTAAAATGCATAAAAAATGTACATAACATGGTGTAATACTTTATTAATATAATGCAGTACTATACTAACATACAAGACTTGTTGGTTTCACAGGGAACAGAATGAAATAATACTGTCACTTCCAACTTCAAGGCAAATGTATATATCCCTGGAGCCAATATTAATATGAACAACTATCCACTACAAAATCAAATGTCATGTATCATATAGTAAGCCCCATGGTCAAAAATAAAGTTTCTTATTCAAAAGACTTATCTCATTGGCACAGAATTTCGAGTGGGGTTTAAACAGAAATAAAAACTAACACTAGGTCTCAAACTGACCAACATTTCCTGAATATTTACTTTCAGAAGCCATTCATTTCTGTTATCTTTCATGAAATTTATTGAGATATTACTGCAGAAGAGCATTTTTGTCAAGGCAAGAGTTTTTGAAAGAAGCAAATGCAGGTTTATAAAAGAGTTCAAATTTATCAGAAATTGTTGAAAGTAGTGATGAAGACTATTTTGTCTGGAATACCTCATTATGCAAATAGTTTTCTACCATTTTTATTCACTTCATGTAAATTTTCTTGCATCAAAGGTTTTTAAAAAGGAAGAAAATGTATCCCCACAGAATCAAAGGGGAAATAGTATAAATAGCACAAACATATATATTATTAATACATGAGGCCAAAAATTTCCAGCTGTATGTACTGTATAAATAACATTAAAATATGCTATATAAGCAACACAGAAAGCAGCATGATGCCAAACAACTACAATGCAATCACGGTAACACTGTAAAAAAATATTGTTTGCTCAAATAGGCTGAACAGATAATACAATAAAGTAAGTTCAGCAAAATAGAAAAGACAATTCCAATATGACAAATGACATCAAGGATTTCACTGTTTTAATATATTAAGGGCTCTGTTACTCTGTTCAAATGGGAATGGGAGAGCAGAGAGTACCTACTACGATTGGTCACCCAGAAAACCCTTCTTTCTGCTAGGACCAGAACAACAGAGACACTTATATACTGATATAGTAGAATCCTTTTTGACATCATTTGTTGTCTTGGAATTGTATTTTCCATTCATCCTAACTTGCTTGACTGTAGAGCTATTGCTTTTTCCACGGTATTCAAAATATTATGGAGTGTTTTTTCTAATATATGCATAGATTATTTCTCTGTGAATTGTTCTTTTGCTTTTTGCTGACTTTGCATTTTAATATACTTACTTGGTATCTTCATTAAGAGTTTAAAAGATCAGAGACAAAAATATGAATTCCTCCCACCCCATCCCATACTCAACAGAAAATTGCTCTACAAAGATCTATCTTAACACATCTCAGATTTAGAAGTTAACAAAATTCATCTTACAGGAAAAACACACCTTGCTCTCTTGGAATGATAATTCCTTATTCAATTTTAGACCAATCAAGAAGAATGTATAAATAAGCCAAGCCCAACCACATGGATTCAGGTAGTAAAGGGCAGGCAGAGTTCAATTTTTTTCCTCTGCATACAGTAACCCAAGACAGGCAGGCATATGAAAGGTGTATTGGCAAAGGTCACTCTGAATCTCTGTCTCTGTAAACAAGGGTTGCTTTAACAGAACAGTCATGTAAAAGTCTACTCATAACGAATCCCCTTTGAGAATAAGATTGCAGCCTAAATATAATGTCTTGCATGAACAAACATGTTGGACAATCTAGTATCCTGAATTGCCACAAAAATGACACATAACAATGTGTTTGTGAGACAGAAGAGGGGAGGGATAGAAAGAAGGGGAGAGAGAATGTGTGTGTGTGTGTGAGTGGTTGAGAGAGAGAGAAAGAAGCACTGAGGGAAATATAAAAGGAAAACTTACATGGTAATATCTATTAACAGGATCAAAACATGTTCATTAACATACATCTTGGTTTAATTACCTATTATGGCTGCCATATGACAGCCAAAGTTAAATCTGGGTAGGTTGAGTTTATTATATGTTATACATATTTTTCTAATGTACTTTCTCTCTGTGTTCAGAGTATTTGGTGTTGTACAGGGTACATAATCAAATATTAAATAAACATACATTATCAAAGGACATGGACATGCTAATTAAGCACACCAAAACCAGCCCTGCTAGCAAAGCAGGTCTATTAAATGCTAAGCAGCAGAAAAATAACAGGCCAATAACACAAAATATGCAAATAGAAATCTCATGCACTGGTTACATTGTAATATAAATGCAGCTTATTTCTTACCAGGCAAATCCAAAATGAGAAGCAGATCCTAAAGGGACAGATTAGTTGCCCTAACCTTTACTTTGCCTTGTCTAGCATATACAAAATACTTGCTAGCTGTGGTTTCCCTTACAATTTCTTCTAGTTTGTATTCTTCCTATCTATAAGACTGTTCAGACAACATACCTTCATTTGATGAACATATAATGGGGAAACTGCATCACAACCACTAGCCCCACCTCCCAACTGCTGCATGCTGAATGTGTCATTTGCACAAAGTCTATGCACATGCAATTTTTATGCATATCTGCTTTGTTGACAACATATCTGCCCTTTATTTTAAAGTATTTTTCTTTTAAAAATAGATCAGATGCTAATGAGCCCACTTTATTTTCTTTTTTAAAAAAAAAGAACTTAACAGAAAAAAAACCGTATTCGGCTTGCAGTGCAGAAGCTGTGATGAGACAGAGAGCTTAATCACATTCCAGAAGGTATATCTATCTATATATTTGACCAACAAGAAGATAGAAAGAGAAAGGAATAAAAGCCAAATCTTCTGTTACCACTTTCTCTATGATCTAGGCTGGCAGAATGTGGCTATGCCCTTACTGGGTTTTAACTGGATGAAATGGCAGCATAGCTGATGCCCAGGAAATCGGGCTGTGCCAACCTTCCTACCTTGCGCTGAAGAAAGAGTTTTCTTTGCGTCCTGACTGCTGCCTGGCATTTTCCAAGAAGTTCCATTTTGCAGCTCTGCTGAACAGAAACTTATTTTTTTCAATACAACTAAATGCAAAAAAGGAACATCTATCCATTCTGCTCTTTCCACCATATTGAAATCCACTTTTTTTTCTTAAAAAAAAACCTGTTTCTAATATCTGTGTACCTTAAAAGTAAAAGTGTGAAAACTCTAAGGAATCCAGACAATTTGAGATGCAACTTGCTCAAGTTATTTACATATATGTTACAGAAACATGCTGGATTCAAGCCAGATACTGTTCCTTCTCAAATGGATGAGAGCTTTCTGTCATAATGGAAACTGAGTTTCATAGAGGCTTTCTGCTAGATGAAAGCAGGAAGTGGGGTAAGGTGGGTGGAGATTATTATTAATTTTGCTCCATGCCTTCATCAACAACTCCCAATTATTAATTTTTTAAAACTTCCATTTGCCCTGGCCAGCATAGACAACAAAGAGAGGTGAAGTTCCGAAATACCTAAAGGGCCTCAAGTTGCGGTAAATTCTGTTCAGTTTCTAATCAGCAGAAATATTAAGCAGCAGAAAAATAATAAACTTCAGTTATTGTTCAGTGTCCTGAATACAAGATGTGTCATCTGAAAAGGGTTTTGGGCCACCAATGCATTACATACTCCAGGATCTTCTAATTTTCTATAAAAGCCCACATGCAATTAATGGTGCTAGGCTGGTTCCAGCCTTAGAGCAGAGCAGTTCCTCACTGAGCGGAAATCCAATCCACATACCCAATCTATTCAGCAGTTAATAGTGTAAAAGCAGTGGCACTGAGGAAGGGGGCCTTCAATTACATATAATGAACTGAGGGGGAGAAAAAAAGCAAAACCCAAACCATTTTTGTGGAGGAAATTGCACGTAAAACAACAACAACGACAACAACAAACTATGAAACCATTGCATTTATACACAATCGTGATGGCTCCATTTTTTAAACAGACCCCCCCCCCAAAAAAACCCTCTAATATACTGTGGTCACATGCTGTTCATCTGAAAAACAATGCCTCAGATTCTGAGAGAATAACACACTATGTGTTATTTTAGTGTGCGAACTGCATTTGGCGCCAAGATGCTCATTAACACAAAAACCTTGGCACCAAGGATAAATTTAATTAATGTCCCTGAGCTCTATCTGCTCCAAAAACTTCCAGATAAGGTGGTTTTATTTTTCATAAGAAAAGCGTCTGCTTTTGCTTACAGACATGATTGAAGAGACTAAAAAAATGAAATATATGTATTTTATCACATTTTTAAATTCCAAATGACAATTAAACTATGAGGATACTTTAATAATCCTAGCATTTCAGATAACATCAGCAACTCTCCTGCTAACTAATAACATTCATCTGACCATTTAATGTCAGTGTGATACTGGACTAAATGTTTGTGCTCTTGGAGACAGTACCTGAGCAAATGCCTTCTTCTCTTTGTGAATATCTCTACTGCCTCTTCTCTTCAGGGAGCTCTGTAAAATACAAAATTGATATTCCTTAATCATCATTATCATCATCATCATCATCATCATCTATATACAAATTAGAAAGAAGTCTTCAAAGTCACCCAGTGAATGCAGTGAAAAACATTAGGTTTTTTGATATTGTCATGACAGTTAATTTCAGTATTTGTTGCCTTAAAAGTAACCAATTATCTCTTTAATTCTGGTGCCATTAAGAAGAAAGTTTATGTGCTGTAAATAAGGGGTTAGCTTGAAACAGTATGTTGTACTGGTGTATTAACAAGGACTGGTAAGATCATTTTCTCAAACAAAAGTAGCTGAGAGGTGAAAGACTCAGTGCTTGTGAACTGAGATGTTACCATGATCCAGCCTTCCTTGTATTTCCCAAATGTTTGGGATTGCAGTGCCATTAGCACAGTAGACCCCTGGCTAAGGACGAGGCAAAATCATGACAGGAGTTCAGGTAGGAAACGCTTTAAAGGCATAAGGAACCATTTTGCATGGAAGCTGCACACAGGAATTTTTTTTTCAATGACATTTTAAAATTTTTCCGAAGATTGCAAGCCCGCTTTTGGGAAAGGGTGTCGTTGCCGGGAAGCCCGGCGGACAGCAGTGGGTGGGGGGGAACCCCCAAGGCCGCAAAAATTATTTGGGGAATTTAATCCCACAAGCAACCCCCAAAGATTTTTTTAGCTTGGAGTTGGGGGGGGAAAAGACTTTTAAAATCTTCGATTTGCATCCTATCAGAGTGTCGAAAGGTAACTCCAACTAATCTATCGGCTTTACTAAAAAAAAAAAAGGGGGCTTTTTTGTTTTTTTTTTGAAGAACCACAAGATTGGAGCTTAATATTTTAAGGAAATTACAATTTTTTAAAAATAAAGCATTCTGGCTAAGCTTTGAAAAAAAACCAATTACAAAATAAACTCATATAAGAGATCCAAGGAATGCACCGACGGGTTTAAGACAACATTAAAAAAAAGAAACCCATATTCTACCCGAGAAGGATAGACAAAAAAAGGGAAAAAGGAATAAGATGGCGCGTAGATACGTGTGATTCTGCAAAAACTAAAACTTTATACAGTATCAGCCTATAGAGAAATTTTGGCATTAAGACCCTGAGTCCTGGAAGTGATTAATTTAAAATAAAATAAATGGAACTTTGACCTAAAAGAAGCTCTTTTTGAAGAAGCAGAGGTAAATCCGGGAAATAAGAAGTGGCTTCACAATTAGTTTCAACTTTCCATCTGTCTCCATTTGTTTTCTACCGTTTGGGGGTTACAGGGACATAGTGGACGGAGGAAAGGAAGAGGGGGGGACAGAGCACGCTATATATGAGACTGTGGAGTTTGGGGGGAGACTATTAAAGAACAGGGTGATGAAAGAAAAAGGCTCTGATTTTTGGGGGTTTTTAATTTTGCAACAGAAACATTTTGAGACCTGACCAAATTGAGCTTAAAAAAACCCAGAAAGGGGGAAAATATAACAAAGGAAAAACGACAGAAGATGGAGATGGACGGACGAAGGAAAAGGGGGGAGGAGGGAAAATTCCATTTTAAAAAAAGGGTATACTAAAATAAGAGAACGTCTGGTCATTGTATAGTTATTATAGCTACCCTATCTAAGAAAGTGAAGAAAGAAAGTGAACCTTTTAAATTTTTAAGGTGGGTTTAATTTTTTAAATTCATTAATATTATTTTTTAAAGAATTTAAAAATTTCCCCCCTTTTCCAACTTCATTGTTTATTATTTATTCATTATATACACTTTTTTTTATACAGCTATTTTAAATTAATTATTTCCCTGGAAGACTATTTTTAGTACATTGTTATATAGTAAAAGCCTTCTCTGGTAGATTGCTCATGGTAATACTGTTAAACTCTGAATCATTTCACATATGTCCTTGAGGAAAGTGCTTTTCATGTTTGGGTTAAAAGGGAAACCTTTGAAACTGCTAATTTTGTAAAAGCATTAGTTTTAAAAAATTTAAGTGAAAGGGGGGGGGAAGGTAAAAAGAATAGTGCCTTAATAGTAGCTTCAAGAGCACCATCTCTTCCCAAAAAAAAAGTTTAACTACAGGAAAATAAGACTTTAGTAGTTTTATTAGAACTGCAATTAGAACCAATTGAATCAATTTGAGGGGTTTGATTTAGCTTGAAGGATGGGAGCAGTTTGATGGGTGTCAATAACTAACAGAACTAATGCATGTACTTATGTTTGCTTAATTTATATAAGTATTGTATATTTGGAATAACTATTGTATATTAGTGTATCATAAGCTGCTGTGTAGATATTGCAATTAGTTAATCAGAATGGCTACTGGTACAAGGAGGGCTCAGGCCCAAACTAAACCCACAGTACAACAGTCTAGGAGAGCCTCAACAAATTCAGGGACCATGTAACAAAAAATACTATTGTAATCCTAGAGGCATTAAAAAAATCAAGACAAGAGCTACTCAGGAAAAAAAGAAAATATTAAGGAATCCAGAATGGAAATTAAAGTAGAAATTAAAAAAGAAATTGAAGGACTGAGCAGAAAAATGGACATGATGCCTAAAAATGCCCAATATAAAAGCAAATTGGAAACAGTACAAGAAAAAGAAAAGAGGGGGGAAGAAAAAACACAGAAAATTTAAAGGGAAAAAACCCAAATACAAGAAAACCCACGAAAAAATAAGATTGAGATGCGGTACCGTGAAAGACGCTTAAAACTCAGAGGAGTGAGAGAGCAAGATAGGAATCTGTTTATGAAAAGGTAATACAGGCACTAACGGATTATGAAAGGTTTATCAGAAGAAAGGTTACACGCCAGTATTGAGAAAATATTTAGAATTAACTTTCAACTAGCCCGTAAAAGAAACCAACCAAGAGACATCGTGATAGTGTTTACTAACCTCAAGACAAAGGAGATTTTTTTAAAAAAAAGTTATCAAAAAAAATTTTGCATAGATTTCCCAAAATGTAAATATTTATAAAGACATACCATCTTCTGCACTTAGAAAAAGGAAAGAATACAAATTCAGAACACAGTTCCTGATTAAACAAAAAATCAATTACACATGGAATAGAATAGAAGGAATATTTTTCACCTACAATAAAAAAAAGATATAGAATAAATAATATTGACAAAGCAAGAAAAGTCTATGAAAAGCTAAAAAAAAGAAATTGAAAAGCAACCAAAAAACAGGCATAACGCCAAAAGTCAAGCGATGCTTGAGAAGACAGAACAGCAAGATTTAGGAGCGGTGGGAGGAGAATTCAACTCAGGAGAAATAGAATCACTAGAAGACATAGACGACCCAGAAAGAAGTCAAGTAAAAAAAGAGGAAGGAGGGGGGCTGAAATTTGGGAGAGTGACACAGAATATACAGAAAAAAATTAGATAAAGGAAAAAAAAATGTCGAATAAAGGAAATTTAAAAAATATTTTCACGGAACACTAAAGGTCTGAACTACAGTATAAACGAAGACATATCTTTCACTATTTGGAAAAAACAAATTTACAACATCATCTGCCTGCAAGAAACACGCATTGCTCAAAAAGACATCAAATTTCTGAGGAACCTAAGTTGGGGCAATGCTACTGGCCGTTTATTCAAAAGAAAAAAAGGGCTGTAGTGATTTATATAAAAAAACAACTACAATGTTCCCGAGATTGGAACAGACACAGATGGACATTATTTAATTTTACAAGCAACATCCAAGACCAAACTGTTCTAATAGTGGGGGTATATCCCCCTTAAAAAAAAAAGCAAAATTTTACTCTAAATTAAAGAAGCAAATATCAAAAATTTTAAATGAAAATTCTCAAAAAATTTTTAATTTTGGGGACCGAAGGGGTGCTTAACCCATCAGAAGAAAAGAAAACTACTATTAAAGTGAAAAAAAAAATCCATGGTAAAGTTAAGGAAAAATTTTTCCAGATGATAGAGGAACTTTCTTTAATAGATGTCTGGACCTTCAAGTACGGTTCCAAAAAATGTATACTTTTTTTTAAAAGACACAACACTTTTTCAAGAATTGACTATTTTCTAGTATCTAAAATGCTGCATACCAATATCTACAAAACGGAAATACTTCCCAAAACAACTTTTAATCACAACCCCATTCTTTTAAAATTGGGAAAAAATGTCAGCAAAAACAATATAATTGGAGGCTTAGTGACAATTTGCTTACAGATAAAGTAGTAGTTAAAAAAAAAGGGTTTTCAACGATTCTTCCCCCGGAGAACACAAATATAGATATGCCAATGAAGACAATTTGGGATACTGCAAAACGGTCATTAGAGGACATTTGATAAGTATGGGGGCATAAAAAAAAAACTGAGAATCAGGAACTATTTTAACTTATTGGAGAAATTAAAATTAAAAAAAAAAGAGTTTAAAGCTAATACTGCAAATCAAAAAATAAAATTTTGGGGAAAAAAGACACTACAAGATCAGATAGCAGCCAAAAAATGGATGACATAGGGGAAAAAAATTTAGATATTGTGGGTTTAATCAATTCGAACATGCCAACAAACCCGGCAAATGGTTGGGGTATAAATTAAGAAAAGAAAAAAGAAAAAAAGAAGAAACCTCAAGATTAAAAAAGGGGCAAAAAGCAACAACAGACTGAGGAAACAAATTAAAAAATCCTCCCAAAAATACTTCACCCAACTCTTGATAAAGATTTGACTGATGAGATAGAGGTTGAGAAAGCAAAGAAATACCTGGATACCCACCATACATTAAAAATAACAGATGAACAAAAGACAGCTCTAAACCAGGACATTACAACGAACGAAGTCAAAGAAGCAATCAGTAAGTTAAAAACCCTAAAGGCTCCTGGACCAGATGGGTATACAGCCTCTTTCTATAAAACCTCTGAAGTTGAAATTATATCTCCGCTAACTAAGACATTAAATGAAATCAAAAGATTTTTGGGATTCCAGATTCATTGGGAAAAAGCAAACATTGTATTGATTCCAAAAGAAGGGAAAGATCACACATTTCCTGAAAATTACCCAAACCCAAAATTCTTTTTAACACGGACTATAAAATCTTCACAAAAGATATTAGCTCAAAGATTTAAAAAGGTCCTAAATGGAATGATCCACACAGACCAAAATGGCTTCCCTACCCGACCATCACTTGCAAACCAACATCAGAATTTTACTTAATGCAATAGAATATTTTGAAAAAAAAAATGAGAAGCAATTGGCCATATTATTTCTAGATACCGAGAAGGCCTTTCCAAAAAAATTAGATGGCCATTCATGAAAAACAAACGTTGAAGAAAATGAATTGTGGTGAAAATTTTGTGCAATGGGTACAACCTATCTATAAGGAACAGAAGGCCAAGATAATTGTGAATGGGGAACTGACAGAAGAAATACGGTTTAAAAAAGGGAAAAAGACAGGGCTGTCCAAAATCCCCCCTACTCTTTTTTTGAAATATTAGAAACACTGAATATGGCTATAAGAGAAAATTCAATTAAAGAGGTAAAAGAACAAGAGTATTTAAACTCCCGGCCTTTGCTGATGATCTTGTATTCTTTGTGGAAGAGCCAATATTAGGAATTACAGAACTTATTAAAGGAGTCAAAAATTTTGGAGAGGCAGCTGGTCTGAAAGTAAAAAAAAAAACAAATAAAATGCATGGTAAAGAATATGACAGTGAAAGAAAAAAAAGAAATAACAAAATTGACTGGGTGCGTGATACAGAAGAAAATCAAATATTTAGGAATATGGATCACGGAGTTTAATAAGGATTTATTTAAAAAAATTTTAAAAAAAATTTTTAAAGGAAAAACCATAAAATTTCAAAGATGGACCAATTTGAAAACTCTTCTTGGAAGAATAGCAACTTTTAAAAAGAATGTCCTGCCCAAATTTAATTTTCTTATTTAAAATTGCCAATTATGACAAATGATAAACTGTTTAAAAATTGGGAGAAGGAGATCTCTAAATTTATTTGGGCGGGCAAAAAACCGAAAATCAGATGGAAATTGCTATCAGAGCAACCAGAGAAAGGCGGATGTGGATTTTTCCCAAACTTAGACTATATTATTATGCAAATGTTTTGAATTGGCTTTAAATTAGGGGTTTAAAGTTAAAAAAGGAAACTAGAATACTAATATTAGAAGGTGCCAATATGCGTTTCGGCTTCCACGCTTATCTGTGGTATGAGAAAGATAAAGTGGGTAAAACTTTACAAATCATTATATAAGAAAATCACTGATTAGAATTTGGAAAAATATTAAAAAAAGGGATTTCCCGTAAAATACCCTTTTCTGGGTATGGGCCCCCAAAAAGCCTTTTATGGACAATGGGTTTTTTAAGAACCAAGTCTGGTTAGATACAAAGATCTAATCAAGTTTGAAACCCCCAAAAAGTCAGACTGAAGACATGGGAAGAATTAGAACGAGAAGATATAAAGCTAAACTGGTTCCCATTTACAACTTGGAAAAATTCAAAATGGACCTTAAATTAGAAGGGTTTTTTTATTTCAAAAATCATATAATGAATTAAAATAATAATATTTCTTAAAAAAAACAAAAAAAATTTTCCCCACTTTATAAATACTTGAATACTATGAACTAAAAGGGTGAAAAACATCAAGGAAGTTATGATAAAGTGGGTAAGAAACATTCAATACAATATTGCCTTAGAAGATTTGGGGAAATGTCATGGAAAAATACAATGGAGTTCACCATCCCAGGTTTAAAAGAAAACTATTTAAAAATGATGTACAGAATATATTTTAAAACTTGAGAAGCTGATAAAATGTATCACACTGGTGAAAACAAACGTTGGAAGTGTAAAAAAAAACTTGGGGACCTTTTACCATATTTGGTGGACATACTTGTGTACAAGAAAATTCTGGATTAAAATTATAAAACCATAAAAGAAATTTACAAGGTGACATTTCCTATGAAGCCTGAATTTTTTTTTTCTTAAAAAATGACTAATATATTTTTAAAAAAAATTTTCCCAAACTAAAAATAAGAGAATTTTACTGTTTGTTTAGGCAGCAAGAATGGTTTATATGGGTTTGGAAATCAATGGAAATTCCAGATATACAACAATGGACACAAAAAATAGGCCCAAAAACAAACAACTTTTTGGTTCTTTCTAGGCTGAAGGGGAAAAAGGCGGAATTAGTAGAACAAGACTGGAACGCAGTAACAACTTATATGATACAAAAAGGATATTGGCTATAAGATGAATCAAGTAATCGCAACATAGTGTGAGAGAATGTCTGATAACAAAATACAATACTAAATTAGGTATTATATAAGTACTTTTAAGTATTTCATTACTAACTGTACATAAATAGCATTAGTATAAGAAAGAAAGCCAATCTGGGTTTTATAATTGTTGTCTGAGAAAACAAAAAGATTATAAAATACAAAAATTGAATTGGGGAGTTTTGAAAAAAAAAAAAAAATTGTATAATGACTCTTGATGGAGGTAAGGAAGTCAAGGTAATGTTAAAAGGGACAGTTACAACAAGGAACATATGGTAAGGTTAGCCTCAAACAAACATTACCAAGGAAAATTGTATAACTTTAAAGCTATATATATGGAGAACATTAATGTTGTTTTTTTGGATTCCATATTTTGGAGTTGTATTTTAATATTATGTAAAGAGTTAAAAAGAGTTTTAAAAAAATTTTTTTCCAATAGAAAAAGAGCTCCAACAAAATATTTTCTTGGGGCATGGTTGGGGCCCTTCATTGCTTGTAATAACATACAATTAAAGACATCAGTATAACATTGAATTAAACTTTATATCCAAATATAAAGACATTGAGATAGTTATTCTTTATTTTCCAATGACATGTTTTATTTTTGTTTCTTACAAAAATTGTGTCTTCTGTCTTCATTTTCTCTCTACTCCTTAGATGACAAAAAAGAAAGACACATGCACTTAAGTAGTGTAGGGTGCAGCTGTTTGCACCTTTTTCCTTATATTCATAATCTTGTTTGTGCAAATAAGGCTTTTGTATTTTTACATTTCATAAATATGTCAAATGGAACACTTATATATGCTAATTTCTGGATTTTATGTTGCCAAAGTAATAAAATAAATGGGGTTTTGATATGAAAATAAATATACACCTTTCAATTTCTGATTTTTTTCCCCAGGAAAATGGGGGAACCCCACATTTTTTTCTCCATGACTTCAGAAATTCAGAATTTATTTTCCACCTCTAGTGTTACAATTACCCTTAAATGGGAGGGTGGAACTAGAAAAGCGAGAGAAAGGAACTGGAAATCTAAATAAGCTTTAATAATATACTGAACGTATAACAGCCTCAGCAAGGTGGAGTTGCCATTCAGTTGTTTTGGATGACAACTCCACTGGCCCCAGCAAGCAAGCCCAATGGTTTTTCCTGATAGGTGCTGTGGTCCAAAACATTTGGAAGGTGCCAAAATGGGGAAGGACACTTTCTATAATTATCTTGGAGTAAGTCTCATTAAACTTATTAAACTTATTAAACTGAGAAGATCTGTATTTTTGTGCACCAGTATGCTTTTCCTTAGGCTTTGAGCTATGGGATTAAAAGATGCGAAGACTGTCAAAAACACATAAAATAAATATAAACTCTTTTTTAAAAAAAAAAAAAGCAAAAAAGTGGAATTTGTTTAAAACAATCAGCTGTCATTTTATTCTAGGCTGCTGAACTGGGATTACTTTAGTTACACAAATGCAGAAGACTATAATTAATCCCCTTTTACCTGTGTTCAGAACATAGCTATTTACAGTTCATTCACTCATATTCAGTAACATATGCTGAACATACTCTACAATTTATTTTTGGTTTCTGCATGTTCAAAATTTTAATCTGCTTGTAAGATTACTGCGATTTGTTATTGCTTCTATGTGCCAACTCTGATCTAAGAGAAGCCTCCTCTCAGTTGTACTGTGCTATTTAGGAACATAATATTGTATTACTGTACTATAAAATCCTATGTAGGTCACAGCTGGGATTTATTCTAGAGTGACCATTCACATATTTCATGGCTGTCATAGATAAAACACTCACAGTAAATATTATGCTTTGTTCAATATGAAGAACAATCCATTATCACTTTTGAAGCCTCTGAGTCAAGGAAGTCAAGGCAAAGGTTTTCTATACCTTGGCTCAGACATTAATCAAAATAGAGACTGTAGTGAAAAAAATCAGAAGACTAGGACTTGGAACCATGAAGAAACTGGTTAAGATAGATCCTCAATGGTAAAGCTATAGCTATCACTGAACACCAAAGGCAGGATCATCCATGCCATACAGTCAACCCTCCATATTCACAGGTTTGACCTTTGCAAGTTCGATTATTCATGAGGTGTGCATGTACCTTCCCCTCATTCTCCTCCTCCCATTCCTTTGCGTTTTGCCAGGCACAGAGAAAGAAGGCAAGCACCTGGAGAAAAGATAAGGAAATGGGGAGGGGAGGCACATGTGCACCTTCCTTCTCCCCCCAGAACTCCCTCTCCCATTCTCTTCTTGCCTCTGGCCCCAGCACTGAGAACTTGCACCAAGGCAAAAGGCAAAGGAAATGGTGGGGAGAGAGTCATACGGGCCTTCCTTCTCCCCTCCGGAGCTCTGCCCCATTCACTTGCATCTGGCCCAAAAGGCAAGGGAATGGGGATCATGGGGGAGTGGAGTTATTTTCTGTGTTTCCACTTTTGAAAGGGTTCTGCGCCCCAAACTCTTGCAAAAGTGGAGGGGGGTCACTGTAGCATTTCAGATTTCTATGTATGGTTATAAAAGGCGGACAGTGAAGAAAGCTGACAGGAAAAAAAAATAAACTCATTTGAAAATGTGTTACTGTAGAAGAGCTATGGATACCACTGACTTACAAAAAATACGAATAAATGGATCTAGAAGCTGAAATGCATTTTTTTAAAAAAAAGGTAAGAATGTGACAAGGAGCTAGAACTTCTTCTCTCAGGCCAGTCGCACGACTGTCAGTGTGGCATGGCCCTAACAGTGCTAAAAAGAGTCCGGCTGTGGAAAGCAGGAAGTGGAATTGTCCGTGGATGTCATTGCCCATGGAAGAGGTGCTTCTGGCAGTACCTGGAGTATGGCTTTTATAGCAGCTGAAGAGAAGACGAAATAGAAAGGAGAGTGAACTTTTGAAAGGGAGAGGACAGAGGAAACAAGGAAAAGGAAGCCTATGGAAACACTTGGACCCAAATGAGGAAAGAGTGCTGGATCAGGCAGACTGGGAAATGAAATTGCTTTACTATTAGCTATAGCAAGTGAGTTATGGAAAGCATGGTGTTACCCCAGTGGCAGACCCCATCCCTGGAGGATATAAAATTGATATCAAATATGCCTGCCACGCCAGAGAGGTTGCCTGGATGGATGCTTAGACAAGTAGGTCGAACGACTGAAACTAGGTCAAGGCCAGGAAAATCCCCAGAACGTTTCCCCAAGGAGATCTCAGGCTACACACGTCCACACGAACAAAGGGTCCTCAGCCACAAATAGCCAACTTGAAGGGATTACCGGGTTTTTCCCAGGTTGAGCCACTCTGACTTTGGAAAATCCTACGAGGGTGAGGTCAATGTACATGAACCAATCATGCAAACTATCAAATTGCTATTGTGTGGCATTTTTCCTTCTATTTTGGCCATCATTCTTCCTGGGAGAGGGCCTGCACTCGAGGTATGTTCTGTCCTATAATTAGTCCCTGTTCTCTCTTTGGAGAACTCCCTGCCACACTAGCAGACTGGCACACTGTTGGTCAGGTGATCCCCTCAGCCACCTCTCTTTGCTGAGCTCCATCCTTCTCACCACTTTCCAGACTGAAGACTTCTGGATAGGTGCAGTATCACCACCTTTACACACTCTCTGCTGAATCCTCTATCAATTGTCACCTCTTTCCCTTCTCAATAGGTCTTGTGTGCATGAGTGAGTGAGTGCACTGGTGTGTGAACACATTTATTAATAACATCCATTTATTGCTATGATTGTCTGGTTTTTTGCTTGGCCTGACCCTGTAAAAATTGGGTAAAAGATCCTGCTGGGTTACCCTGCCCCTCATTTTGCAATTGCCAGTGCTCCACTAATTTCCCCAGTCTTTGCATTTCAGAGCGAATCAAGGTGTCCCCCAAGGGACCCCCAGAAGTTAGGGTAACAATGGTGAGAAGAGAGGCCAGCTTGCAGGTGTTTCTCCCCAACATGGCCATGCCTATACATTCTGTTTATGAAATTATATTGTGAAATACAGAAAGCTAAAAAGTTCAAACACCAGGCGTCACCTTTTTAGTATATTTTATGTCTTTGGCTGCAAAGACCTGAAATACAGGTAAGATAATTTACATTGTCAAGAATCCCCTGAGTCTTGACTTTTGGAACTGTAATGGAATTTTTTATACATGAAGTCTCACAGACAATGAATGATTTCTAGAACTGTTTCCAATTGTCTCTTGTTTAAACTGGCTGTGTGAGTGATGCAGAGAGGGTGTTTCATGTTTTTCCAATTCAAATTGGTCTTTGATACATTTTTTGTAAGGTAGAAAACATCTAAAGTAGAATTCTTAAAGCTGATTGTTTTTTATTTGATTTTGGAGATAATGGTACTTCTCAAAGTTGAGCTGGAATGAACAGGACAGCTTACAAGCCTTCATTCATTCCTGCTGAGATCTTGATTTATCCATTTATCTGATGCTCTCCTTTATGTTTTCCACCTATCATTCACAACTCTCACCCTGTTAAAAATGAATCGGTATTGAAAACCACTATTTGGTCTTGAAAATAGTGCTTTGGAAAATCTGTGATGACATGTCTTACTCTGAATCCCCTTGTATTTTATGTTCCCTGACCAAGAGAGTAAAAATAAACAGTGGTGGAATTTTGTTCAGAGGGAGACTTGTTAAATTGTGGGGATCAGTGTTTAATATTCATTTTGTAATTTTAGGCAGGGTGAACTCAATAGATTTAATCAGGTATCAGTGCTCTGAAACATTTGCAGCCTATGAAGAGTTGTGGCTCTGCTGGTCTTCCTATGCAGCAGTGCCCAGTATAGCAAGGGAGAAAGAATTGCTTGGTTTCACTTGAGCAGATGCCGAGATACTATATTAACCTTGTACAGGCATGATCAATGATGCTTCAAGCACGAATGACGACTTTTTTTTTTTACACGAACAATGATTGTGGTGTTCAAACTGGCACCCTCTGTCCAAGGGAGGGAAAGAATATTCAAATACTTGAGGGGGGAAAAGAGATTTTTTGAGTGTCTGAAACACTGATGAAGAGAATCTTCCTTAAGACCCTTTAAGGAATGCTCTTGCCCTCCTGCCTCAGGCTCATTTTTCCCACAGACCAGGAGAGTGGAGGAGATAGTCTAAAGAGGAGGATCATTGTAGGCTGTGCTCTGACAGCCTGTGCACAAAGATGATGTCTACATAAGTGTGGACCAGATATCAGGACACAGCTAGGAATGCTCTAACCTCCGCAATCCAGCTTCCCATCCACCCTCCTGATGCCATGTGAGGCATGGGGAGCCAAGAGAGCTTTATGGATGGCTATAGCCTCCCTGATCCCTCTCTGATTCTCCCCTACCCCTTCTAGACCGAAGAACGGTACACTCCTTCTATCTGGGATGGTCGTCCTCTTCCACCGAGCGCGCACTGAGCACACAGGACAGGCAGGGTGAGCCCTCCAATCCCACCACTGTTGGCTACTCTCACTCCCCCATGAAACATCTTCAAAAAGTGCATAATTTTCTTTTCTTTTTTTTATAAATTTTTTATCGAGGTCTATAATTGAAAATAAGAAAACCCTCCCCACTTCCAAACTTATTTTCCAGTTGAATCTGCTTGTTTTCATTCCATTCATACATAGTTACAACTACTTATCTTACATTGTTACATCTTACATTGTTACATTATTACTTTGTTTCATTGCCTTGTTACATTGTTACATTATTAATAATCTTACTTTATTCCTTTTTCTTTTCTTATTCTATGTCTTTACCCAATTCAAAACTTCTCTCCATTCCCTTCCAAAGTTCTGGATAGGTTTATTTTTCAATAAAAGCTGCATAATTTTCAAAGACATCTGACAGTAGAGAGAAAATTGATTACATTATTCATTCTCCTTTATAGGAACAATTCATTTAACACAAAAAATCCTTACTTTGTGTCTTTGACCAGGTAGTCAAAAGCAAACCTCTGAAAGCAACAGCACTGGAAACAGTATCAACCAACAAATACTAAAATGATATCCCTCACTCCAGGCTATTAAAGAGGAACCAATTTTTTAAATAAAAAGTTGTTAAAACTATTATGAGAAGAGTTCAAACATTCATTTTTGCTTAGCATCCAAGGCAGAGATTTTATTTTGTTTGTTGTTGTTTGCCATCAAGTCAGCTTTGACTTGGTCCATGCCTGTGAATGAGAAATTGCTACAGCTGCCCTGCCCAGGTCTTGCAAACTCCTTTATTGAACCAATCCATCTGTGATGCAGTTTTCCTCTTTTCCTTCTGTCTTCCACTTTAACATTCCATGTTTCTTCCAATGAGTCATGTTATCTCATAGTATGTCCGAAGTACAATAATCTCAGTTTAGTCATTCTTTGGAATGGGCATACCCTTTTCTTAACCTGTTGGTAACAGCTCTGGCTATAACGCTGAATCTTTCCTTCCTTAGCTATCATATAATAAGGATGGAAAGAATATTGAAAAATATTTGAAAAAGGAAAGAAAAACATGTTTTTTAATTATTGAGAAACCCTGACAAGAAGAATCCAGCATTGACAAGAATCTTTGCAGGTTGGGACTTATTCTGCACAAAATTTGCACATAGTTGTTTTGTAGGAAACAGGCTTTTTCACTGCACAAAAACAATATTTCTACATAGACATCTCCCAGCCCAACTCCTCTTTTCTAAAAGAGATGCATCATTGCCTCCTTCAACACTACTGATTCCTAACACACATATCAAAGCACTTACCACTCCCTGGATGTATCCAGCAAATCCATCCAATCACCAGAAAAGAAGGGCGAGGAACAAGAATCCCCACTGAATTCCTGAATCTCTCGTTGTCAGTCAATAGCTCCATAACAAAATGTTGCAGCAAAAAAAAAAAAAACCCCTTGCCAGGCTAGTACGCTTTCCTTTACCCTGCAATTTCCAGTCTTTACCCATGCTATGTCTTGAATTTTGATCATTTGCCCCAAATTTTGACACTTAAACTTTGCTAGCCCTAAATGATACGAAACAGAATGATGATACGAAACAGAATGGCTCATCTGTTCAGTAGTGCAATTTATTCAAAACAGTTACCATATTTGCTGGCACATAAGATGCAACTGGGTATAAGACACATGCCATTTATACACTGGTAAATACTATTTGCTGGCATATAAGACATACCGGTGTATAAGATGCACTTCATTTTCAAACAGTACTTTTTTGGGGGAAAAGTGAGACTTATATGTCAGCCAATACAGTATTCCAAGAAGGCTTGACAGATAACCTATGACACTTCCCATCATTCCCAAAGAGGAAACTCAGTGTGAATAATCTAGTGCCAACCTGAACCTTATAATTTTTTTTTTAAGGACTTATGTAGAGCTAAATGGATGACAGCTGTCAATTCAGTTACTGGTGGCTTGAATTACAGCTCATAAGGATTCTGTTGTATTTGCTGCAACTTATGCATATTGGCAGTCTGCAAATTTGACTTAGGCGTTCACTGCAGTTTGCTTCCTCACATCTTGAAATGTGGAGGATAATATATTATGCTGAAGTATCTATGCAGATTTTAATACACAGCTTCAGCAAAAGAGTGGTTTCATCATTTTCCACTTTCTGCTGGCCTGAAGGCAGGATATGCTTTGCTAGATCGCTGAGCCTTGATAAAGCTGAGTTTGAAATAAATGATCCATATCTACACTTATTCACATCTAATCCCTGCATTACTAGTCTATAAATGTCATCCATTTAATAATCTGCACAAGCAGCCAAAGTGAAGCCACATTTGAAAATTTTATAAGCATCATAGCCTAACATTCAGATTATGAGGTTCATTAATTATTGTTAAGTAAAACTCAGTGAAGATACACGCTCTTTCTTGGATTCTCCTACAGTATAAACTTATGTGTATTTACTCAGAAGTAAGACTTATGAGGCAATAACTGGTTTCCCAAGCATAGGACTGCATTCCCAGTTATCTAAAATGGTTACATAACAATCAGTTTTCATCCACTCACTCATTCTTCTACACACCTCCTATTATTGTTTGCCCTGCTCATTTGCTACTTTCAAACAACTCTTTCTAGCATATTACAGTACACACTGCAGGAAAGAAGATGGCAGGATGCTCACATATTTTTTAAAGACCAACAGAAAAAAGTACAGCTCTGACATACAAGAAAACATTGGTGCCCCTCAGCTAACACTAAATTTAGCTTGATGGTGAGAAAGTAGAGTGAAAGAAAAATGAGACAACCAACATGTTGATGATGGTGGGAAACGCACATTTGTTGGTGCTCTTGTTGTGTGCTTTTATAGTGACTCTAAGGCAAACTTATCATGAGGCCTTCTTGGCAAGATTTGGTTAAAGGAGGTTTGCCGCTGCCTACCTCCGAGTCTGAGAGAGTATGACTTGCCCACGGCCAACCAGAGGTCTCCATGGCTCAGCAGGGATTCAAAGCCTGTTCTCCAGAGTCATAGTCCAATGCTCAAACCACTACACTAGACTGGCTCTTGCACATACTCAAGCATTAAAAGGGGAGGAGAAAACTTAATTATTATATGCAGTGATCTATCAGGTATAAAATGACTGTCTTAGCTTTTGGAATCTGGAAGCTCTGGGCTATGAAAATACTAAGCTGGATTCATGGGTTCTTTGATTGAAAGACTCCTTACAATGGAAGGAGATATGTACAGTCCCAATCCATTATATTTCATTACTCTGAGGCTATTTATATGCGCAACAACACATGACCATCTCGTTAACCGGAAACTTCCTTTGCACCTAAATTTCCTCAAATGATTAAGGCAAAGGATATTTTTATTTTTATTATGGCTATCAGTATGATCTGTGTTGCATTTCATACATAACCTCTAACGTTTAGAAAATGATTCTTGTACATTTCTTTATAAGTATAGAGAGGAAGGGCAAAAAAGAACCCAGGAATTTTTCTGACAAAATATGCTTTTTTCTCCCCATCCTATTAAATTCATGATCTCATATTGACATGTAACAGGAAATGTGTCATAGTGAGTGTTGCTTGTCCCTTAGATGCAGCAGATGTTAAAATGGGAACGAACCAGAGTGTCTGTTCTTTCAGTTCTGACTTTACAAGCGTACTTGCTGCGGTTCTTCCTGTTCTACAGCTCTGCATCAAGTTCACACATCAAAGGAGAAAAACAAAACCCACAGGTCACCACAGAGCTTTAAGTGGCTTTCAAAGAACTGTGAGATTCCAAGACTGGGCATAAGCTGCACTATCAAGCTAATTCAAATGCCGTTGCTGTTCCCTACTTCTTTCCTCCCACACATCTCAAATATCCCCCACAGCTGAGCTACCATTACATAAAGGATGATCATTAGGACCTGTGGCCTTCAACAGACTCTGTACAGTTTGCCCATGGAAATCTCAATGCAGAGAAACAACAAAACAGCTGGAAATCCAGATCCAGGTTACTTATGCCTACAGGAGACAAATGCAAGAGCAAAGACTGGAAATAGCTAGCCCTGCCGTTGCTGCTACTATTATTATTATTATTACTGGTAAAATTATTACAGAAGGAAAAAAATTGTTGTTGTGAATCTTACAGAGAACTTAAGGAAAACCTATCACAGGGTTTTCTTGGCAAAATTTGTTCAGAGGGGGCTTGCCTTTGTCTTTCTCTGAGGCTGAGAGAGTATGACTTGCCCAAGGCCATGGAGTGGGTTTCCATGGTTGAGCAAGGATGCGAACCCTGATCTCCAGAATCACAGCCCAATGCTCAGACTACACCACCACACTGGCTCTCAAGGAATAGTTCACAATAACCCATTTGACCCCACTCTGAGTAGAATCCTTGATGCAGTGTGATGGCCAACTCTGAAAAAGAATAGCAGGGAGAAGTGGGGCCAAATGATAAGGGAGGGCTCTGCTGCAGCAAGGACCGCTCCCCCCCCAAGACACTGGACATTGGAGCAAAGGATCACCATTTGCAAAATAAGTTGCCGCTTGATTCAGATGAAAACACGTATGCTTAGGATTGGGAATGAGGAGGTTGCTTCACACACACACACACACACACACGCACACCTTTCTGCCTTTCAACCTCATGGTTTTTGGGGGTGTTTTTGTTTTGTTTGCCCTTTCCCCTTTCCTTTGTCTGTATTAGCCTCCTCTCCTCTTAGTTAAGAAACTGAAAAGTTGGGGGGTGTTTGAGCATTTCTGATAGTACACTGGACTCTCTCCACCAGAAAGGAGGAGAGGAAGAGGGAAGAAGGGCAAATGCTGACTGGCTGGCTGTCAGCTCTGCTATCACTCAACTGCTGAGCCTGCCTCCTTCCCTAAACGGACCAGGTGACAGGTAATGCACAGGCCCAGCCAGCCAGCCAGCCAGTCAGCCTGCCTGCCTGCCTGCCTGCTTCCTTTTACCTTGGTTCCTGTCATTCTGCCACTCTGTTGTGGAGGAGGAGATGGGCTGAGCAGTCTTTCATGAACCCCTTGTGGGGGTACTGCAGACCCCTGGAGGTCCATGGACCCCAGGTTAAGAAGCACTATATTAGAATGAGCCAAAAGGAATGCTAATTGTACCTGGAGTAGAACCACTGAAATAAATGGGACTAGTAAAATAGCAGACAAGTCTCATTTCAACAGATCTATCTAGGTCAGACTACCGTTAGATTTGCATACTAGATTGTAATATTATTCAAACGGACATTGGAAATTGTGGAAATCGTTAAAAAGCAACTTTCATTTTGCAAAAAAATCTCCTGTCAATTGTATTCATTTATAAATTTCTAGGAGAGCAGAATAAAACTTTCATTTAGGAAAAAAATATATTCTGTCATTTTCAAAATTTGTATATTATATTCAGCATGGCTTTAAGAGTTTAAGCTTCAGAACTATAAACAAAACAACAGATCAGCTTTTCAGAACCAAAATAGCCTCAACTTTCTATGAAGTATTAGGTAAAATTCGAAGGAGAAGAGAGATTAAATGAGCACCAACACAATCCCCTCTGCACTGGACATGCCTCAGATAACCTCTATAATCTACTCTTGCACATCTATCCGCTTATAATTGTAAAGGTATTGTCCGTTGCAACAGTGTTTGGACACGTGCTCTGTTTCTCCTCTATTTCTCATTCTGCTAAAGCTTATAACACAAAGGACCTGAATACAAATACAAAATTATGCAAATAACCTTTGCATAATAAAATTATTAAAAGAAGGTCTGAGGAGGATTTCTTTTTTTAAAAGACTATTGACATATGCCACACTGGGTAGAAAATAAGAGGTAAATAACTGCACATTAAAATACATTTGAGAGCAGATTATTAAAATGAAAATTAAGTGAGATATATGAGATTTTATCTGAGGTTGATTAGGTTGGATTGGAGGCCTTTTTCCATACAGAGAAGAACTGCATCAGAAAAGAAAGTACATCTGTCCTGAGTTTCTCATTTACAAAACCACAGAAAGTTCTGCAGGTATAATTCTAACACCACTAGTGTTTCCACTGATGGTAGGCTTTGAAATGGTGACATTTTGAGGATGGATCAAAACCTTCTACCATGAATGAGCTCTTCAGTTACGACAGCCTGTAGACGGCATATATAATTGAGTTCAGGCTATTTAAAGGATCATATTTATGAGCCTATCAGGACTTTTAAGATCTTCTGGAGAGACCCTTCCCTCTGTTTCCCCACCATCTCAGTCTCATTGGTGGCAACAAAGGAGAGGACCATCTCACCGTCTGCTCCCACACTTTGGTATTCTCTTTCTCTTGGGAGGCCAGATTGGCTGCATCCTTCCTCTCTTTCCACCAGAAAGTCAAAACATTTGTACGCTGTCAGACTTTTAGAAACTGACTGGTATGGGCTTTTGCAATTCTGTTTTATGGAGACCCAGCATGGTGTAGTGGTTTGAGTGTTGGACCGGGACACTGGGAGAACAGCATTCAAATCCCTTTTCAGCCATGCAAACACACTACATGACCCAGGGCAAGTCACACCCTCTGAGCCTCAGAGGAAGGCAAGGGCAACCCCTCTCTGAACAAATTTTGCCAAGAAAGTCCCAAGACAGGTTTGCCTTCGAGTCACCATATATCAGAAATGTCTTGAAGGCACACAAGGCTGTTTTATAGTTTGGATATAGTCTTCTTATGAATGTTTAATATTTTTAACTTTGTACATTGTTTAATTGTCCTTTAAATAATTTTATTTCTATACTTCTATTGAAGTTTTTTGTTACAGTTTTCAATCTGAACTGTTTTTAAAATATGTTGTAAATTGCCTTGACTTGTTGGGAGAAAAGTGGAACATAGATGATGATGATGATGGAGGACAAAATTTGCTCTTTAGCACAATTTCAAAACCAGGCCCTGCTTAATAAACAAACTAACAACTTCAGGAGATCCTCAATGCAGATCCAAGAAATCACTACCTTCCTCCCCCCACGATCAATAATTGAACTGAGCAGATACAGAGGTAACAACCAGCAAAATGCAATATTGCAAAAACCTACGCTTCTTTAATGCAATCTGGAAAGTGTTTATGTTAAAACAAAATCTCTTAATGCTTATCTTACAGAAGCAACAAGCTGCCAGGCTGATATTATGAAGAGTCTAATTCTTCCTAAGTATTTAGCAGAATAAGTCTGAATGACATTTTGATGTTTAAAGATGATTAATGAGGATGGGGAGAAATCTGAGTATTTACATTGTAAATAACTTTTTAACAATAAATTTTTGCATGTTTTTACTTGCACAGGTTTTTCTTTTTAAATCTAGCTCTGTTTAAATTTTTGCAACACATCTTAATTCTGGGCTGTGGGGAAAAGACAGAACATAAGCAAATAATAATTGTGTTTAAGTCTACAATCTAACTGGTTTGTTTTAGCAGCAATAGGCATATATCTTTAAACTTTAGAGAAAACTGCTAGTGTCAGACATGGATTTAGTAGCCTCAGTGGGCTGGAACAAGTGGAGTTCTCTAACCCTTCCTCCCATGGCAGGTAGATCAAGGGAACCCACTGAATGGAACAAGCTATGGGACAGCTGATTCCACAAAAACCATATGGAGCAAGCTTTCTGTGAATAAAGCCCTTTCTGCTATTAGGAATAAAATTTTAGATCGAACCAATATGCTGGGATTATCCCCTAAGAATGTATAGTCAGATCAATGTCCAAATACAGTGTGCACTTTAAATAAATTCATGTATGAATTAGATTAAGGATGGAAAATGCATGTCATCATACCTTGGCACAGTTTTATTATACTGTTGAATGCTTTGTCCATCCATCCAGCTTTCTTTACTCCTTCCAAACTGGCTTTTAAAAATGATGTCAGAATTTTCAGAGCATATAATGGGATAGAAATCTAGGCTGTTCTAATGATTCTGTTCATCTTTCACTTCTCTCTCTTCTAACATACTCCTACTTTAGTACATTGAGGCCAAGATTATGAATCCACATGTTTACATGATCATTGCTACTAAATCATAGATGGTAATGGGTCAGAGAGAGGACAGGTGGTCAAAGGTGAGATAGCAGAAACATGCCACTGGGATTTACAGCATACCTTGAGGAACAGTAAGAATAAACCAGTGCATTACAATGTGCTTGAATGCATATCTCTATCAATCTCAAACCAGGCCAGAACTGTTTCTTTGGGTCCTACCTTCTTTCCAAATAACTCAATTTCACTAACCTGACAGGGAAGCAATCTGGCACCTGAATGGCTTAATACTCTTTCACTGAACCTTAAAATAAACAAGTTAGACCTGTAACAAAATAGTACAGTATGGAATATTTCTCTTCCTCATTCCAGTTAATCAATCATATCTTCCTTCATTATATCCCCATTCCATTTCCCTTCTTTCCTTTTTTCTGTTTTCATTTTGTTTTGTTTTGTTTTTTTTGTTTTAAGCCAGGTGTTTATTTTGGCTGAGTGAAGCAGAGATAATCCTGAAACTGCACTTAGTTAAAATGGAGAATGGATATGATGTAGTCAACACTGAATGCAGGAAGGATGAATTCCCACGCTTGTTGCTTTTTACCCAAAGATCTTCATCAGCAGGAGCTCACAGGAGGAAACTCGTAAGCTGAGACCCTCTAGAAACCTCTGGGTCACACAGAAACTTTTCAGCTTCACCCATCAACAGGAGGTTTTTCTCCTGTTCTGTTGAAGCATGGACAGCCTTAGTGATGCAGCCCTTGAGGACACTATCAATGAGTTTTCCTTCCGGAGCTATTTTGTGCATGCTTGCCACATTAATGCTGTGGGTATCTGATCTGGTACATTCCACTGTCTCTGCCTGACAGGTTTTTGATCAAGCAAAACAGGCAGGGCACTCCTTTCCACTGGGGTTTGTCTCTTCTGGTGTCTCTTCCACTTCCCTTCTCTCCTGGCTTTCTGCCCCTCCCCATCACCTCCACATCATCAGTCACTGTTCCAAAAATCCTGGGCATACTTAGACTTCATCACTGTTTTATGTTCATGTGTCTACATCTGCAAAATTTCCCTTAACCTATCATACCTCCTTTTTGTTCTTGGTTTATTTTATGTATTCTTATATCTTGGTGTTTTATTGTATTCATACAACTGTACTTAATAAAATTATTCCTATTTCTAGTATAACACTTTTTAAAATATATTCCAGTGCCCAAGACAACAGGAGGTGGATTATTTAGGTCCGTCTTGTAAAACTACTTTTCACCACCTTATAGTAGCTCCTTCAGGTTCCAGGAGAGATGTGGCAGTATCTCCCAAACATCTGCCTTACATATAAAACTTAAATATTTGCAAGTTGTTGCTTTAGAATGTGTAACACTCACATCAAGTGTAACCAAAGGCAAAAAATCTTTCTATTTGACATTAAATTTCTAAGAGTTCAGGGCATTTCTAAGAGTTTAGGATTTGGGGGTACCACCATGTAATCCAGAGATTGGAAGAAAATTTAAATTTAAATTTCAAACATTCCCTGGAGAAAATGATGAGACCTATTTGTACCTGCTCTCCATGTCTCCCTGCGAAGGCCTCAATAAACCCAGACCACATGTACCCAGAAGTTCTCTTTGTATAATTAGCAACCTTGCATTTCCAGGATTTTCTTCTCCTTGGAGAAATTCCTCCCCACATACAGTTGTACATGGAAAGAGGTCTTTACAGACCTTTGTACATATGCACATGAGGGAGAGCCTTTCATTACAAGCTCACTCCTCCCTCCCATGTGCATTACTGGTTGTCAATGAAGCACCTGAATAAAGTCCTGACTTTAAGCAAACCACTGGCCAGGAGGAACACCACCAAAACTACTGCACTTTTATTTTGTAAGTACTGGAGGGAAGGGGAGTTGATGCTGAATATATAAATCAACCTTCATGACACGCTCCATGTCAGGAAACAATACACTCACCAGCAAGGCAACAGATCACAGTGCAGCATTTTTTTAAAACTGTACTGAAACAATAAACTGGAATGCATTTGTCATTATATTTCTTTTGTGCTGTGCTAGTTAATTCTGTTGAAAGCCAATTGTTTTGTGAACTGTTGATTATTTCTACATAAAAAAAGAAAAAGGGAACAGGGAGTAGCCAACCTCTTTTCTGGAAACATATTTTTCCTGCATATGTGCACTACTGTGAACCCAGATTTACTTCAGGAACTTTTTCTGCTCTAAGCTTAATATTTTTTGCATTGTCATCTCATCTTAGTCAAAATGTCAAGAGCAATTTGGCATGCAGAAAAAAATGTGAGTTCTACAAACTGGGTCTTTGCTTATGGCATAATGCTGACACGGTTTTGCTCTGGCAGATTTTAAATGTAAATCTTTGTTTCTTTATGGTCCACACCTGATTCTCTGTCATAACAACAATTTTTAAAAAATTCAGACATCTAGATAATTTGATCTGATGCAAGGAGCTTATATACCGCATGCATTCCAATTAGGACAAACTTTGTGACAAAAATTTGCTTGCTACCTAGAAAATTGCTGCAAGCCCAGTGTGTTAGTACACACTCACTGCTGCCAATAAATTACTAACAAATCAAGAAAAGAAATACGCTGGGACTTCTCTTCAATTCCTTACCCTTCTATATTATGATGAAAAGATTTCTAAAAATCCTGTGCAGCACTGTATTTTCACCAAAGTCACTGCAGTTCACAGGGTGGAGAATTCAGCTTCAGGTACCATGCAACAATATGATAAAGAAAAGGAAAGTAAATCTGGAAGATTTACTCGGAAGCTGGGATGTTCATACATTAAGACAACTACACACAAAGTATTTTACAGTAGTCAAGAGTTGTTTTTTTTCTATCACTTCTTATGATATATATATATCCTTTAGAACAATATTGTCAATTTTGTAGTTCTCATTGTGTTCCTTCAAGTCATCTCCAACCTCTGACAACCCTAAGGCAAACCTATGATGAGGTTTCTTTGATAAGATTTGTTCAAAAGGGGTTTCTATGGGTGAGTGGAGATTTGAACCCTCAGCTCCAGAGTCATAGTTTAATCCTCAAACCATGCTGGTTGTCAATTTTACAGACCCAGAAACCAGCCATGTATCAGAACTCCTGCCTTGAAAACAGAGTTTCAAGCTTTCATGCACCAAAAAGGGTTTGAATAAGATTGCCATGATTCAGCTCTCACCTACTCATGGAATACATTGCTGTGTGCCTTCTAGACTCTCAGATGAACCTATCATGGGATCTTCATGACAGAATTCATTCTGAGGAGGTTTGCCCTTGCCTTCCTCTGATGCTGAGAGTGTGTAGGTTTCCATGGCCAAAAAGGGATTCACACTCTGTTCTTCCAGTGTCCTAGTTCAACGCTCAAACCACAATACAACACTGGCTCTCTCACACATGGAATACATACCCTAAGATAATTTCAAATTGCTTGCCATTTCTCTAGGTAGATTAAGCCATTTCTTCAATAGTTATTTTCACTCATTCAGCACTACAATACAAAAACCTATCTAGTCTAGAATTCTTTTTTCAGTCAGGGACCCTTTCATGTAAGACAATTATAGCACTAAAACCCCATTTTAATGGCCATGGTAACATGTGATGGAATCCTAGGATCTGCAACTGCACCGGGGAGGGACATTTAGAGTTCTTAACCAGAGAGCTCTAGTGTATTAGCAAACTACAAATCCCAAGATTCCACGGGATGCTGCTGTGGCAGTTAAAGTGGAATTGCAATGCTATAATTGTGTAGTGTGAACCCACCCCACTTATCTGTGGGAAGCCCCCAAGTAGAATATGAGTGGAAGAGCAACCTCACATTATATACAGAAATATTGTATACATTTGTTCTCACTATGCCAGTGGTTCTTAACCTGTTGTCCACAGACCTCAAGGGTCCGTCCTCACAGGGAATCCACAAAAGCTTGAAGAAATGTTATGAGCTGGGAAGGAAGGAAGGAAGGAAGGAAGGAAGGAAGGAAGGAAGGAAGGAAGGAAGGAAGGAAGGCAGGCAGGCAGGCAGGCAGGCAGGCAGGCAGCCAGGCAGGCAGGCAGGCAGGCAGGATGGATGGATGGATGGATGGATGGATGGATGGATGGACGGACGGACTGTCATACACTGATCTTAAAGGGTAGGAGTCTTTTGCTGCTGATAGACATCATTTGTACAAGGCTTCATTACAATATCTCAAACCATTCAAAATTTATGAAAATAACTGATAGCAAAAAATGTACTCAGTGCTTGCTACTTCAGCACCTGCTGAGAACATGCAAGTGAATGACACTGAGTGGCTGCGAGAAAAAGCATGTGACATTTCTTGCTATCATGCATATAGCCATAAGCTTCCTTCATAACACTTTAGGGTTCTAAATCTTGAGTTAAGTCTTGGTGGTCCATGGCAAAAAAAGATATTTAAAGGGAGTCTGTAGTAAAGAAAAGGTTAAGAACCATTGCACCTATACTATTCATTCCTAGTTTAAATGTCACCAGTCCCACATCTGCTATTGCTAATGGCAGTTCAGCACTGTCAATCATCATATTAACAAGGCTTAGCATGTGAGAATATGAGTAGTAGTAAGAACAGGTTGCTTACCTGTAACTGTGTTTCTTCAAGTGGTCATCTGTGACTTCATACAATGAGATATTCGCGCATGCACAGTAGCAGTTTGGAAAATTCCAGAGCTTAGCAGCTTGGCGGGAACCCCTCCCCCTCGACGGTACTGGGCATGCTCAGTCCACCAAGCCAACGACTCCTCTTCAGTTTTGAAGTCCACTGTAGACAGGGGACCTGACAGAGGGGACGCTGGGCGTATATGTGTGAGGGCACAGATGAGCACTCGAAGAAACACAGTTACAGGTAAGCAACCTGTTTTTCTTCATGGTATCTGTGCCTCACACAATGGGAGATTGTTTAGCTTATCATAGGACGGTGGGTCAGGTCCTAGACGATGGAAGACAGCACTGCACGGCCAAAGTGAGCATCATATCGGGGTATACAGGCCAAGCTGTTGGGTTGAATGAATGTATGTCTGAGGTTGAGAACAGGTAGCTGGCCAACATAGTTCTCTGAGGTTCACTCCACTGAGGAGGGCTGCTGAAGATGCCACAGCTCAGATCAAGTGGGCACGAAGAGAAGCAGTAGGAGGTTGTAGTGCCAGCTGGTAACAGAAATGGATGATCTCCACCACCCATCTCGAAAGTCTTCAAGTGGGGGCCCTAAGAGTGTCTTGCCATCCTCTGTAGCAGACGAAGAGGTGAGAGACTAATTAAAAAGGTGACGTTTGTTGGATGTAAAGCGTGAGGGCTCTGCGAACATCTGGCTACTGCAGGAAGCGTTCCAGAGGCATAGACAGTGAAAGATAGAAAGTAGGGAGGATAACGTCTTGATTAAGGTGGGATTTGGAAACCACCTTGGGAAGAAGACATATCCGGCCAGAGGACTACTTTGGCTCAGCGGAAAGTTAAGAAAGGTTCATCTAAATGGAATTGCATTAAGTTCTTCTGCCCCTCTGGTGGAGCGATATGCCTGAGACCTGCGCGGCTGGGAAGTTGGGTGAGGGCCCATTGTCTTAGCCATGACATGGACTTTAACAGATGATCCATTGCCTCATGAGAGATGGAATGGAAAGGACCTTGCCCAACAAATGGCAGGTCCTGATCCTCTTCCCAATGTCCTCCATTAGGCCAGCACAGCACAACCATGTAAAGTAGGGGAGAGCGCTGGCCCTGACCGTTACCCGAAGCAGAGCTCTCAACAGTATGGTTGGAGGACTGGATCTGCTGATTACCGAAAGTCACCGACTTGTAGAACTGAATGGTGCCGGTTGAAACCAAGGGTGTTTTATGATCCCCTGTAGAGCTGGCAAGAAGGAGATCGGATTGTTGTAGCTCGCTGAGCATTGACATAATGAAAGACTGGGTCCCAGACAGAAGGAGGGGGCCCAGAGATGGCAAGGCCGAAGGCATTAACCATTCTTAGAAGGATGTACAAGAACTGGCTTACATCCTCCAGAGTTGTATCAGGAATGGACCCTTCAAAGGCAAGAGGAGCTGACTCATGGGACAGAGGAGAACGGTCAAGAGAATCCTTGTGCAGCTCATTAAGAAAAAGCAGCAGGGTAAGGTGAGAACCTTGTGGAGCTACAGGCTGTGTACGGCAGGGGCCAGTATCAATGTTACTGATAAGATCAGTACCAACAAGATCAGCATGATGATGGGTATCGAGGCAACGATAGATTGCGTCAGTACCAACAGCGAGTTGGTGGTAAGGAAGAGGAAGGTTACTCTGGAGGAGGTTGGGAGACTGTGGTCGACACCGGTGGCAACGGGAGAATGACCCAGGATCGGTGGGAATGACCCAGAGAGTGACGATCCATGTGATCATACAGATGGTGATACTCAGATTGAGAGAAACAGTGGGACCGAGAGCATCGGTACTGAGGACGCTGGTCATGTGGCCCAGAACGGGAGCAGGAGGAGATCTAGAACTGCATCTACTGCGAGGGGAGCAGTGATGGGCATCGGCTCCCTCCAAGGGTGCTCATGTCCATACCGAGCAATATAGGAGCCGAGGAGGATGATAAATCCTCCCTTGTGGCGGCGCAATGGTGAATAGGCCCGTGGTAGTGCTCGTAGTGACGAGGTGATCATCCACAGTCCCTGTGGCTCAGGGAGTGGGCTGCTCGGGGGGCTGGCCCCAATAGCTAGCTTAATCGGCACCAGGTGAGAGCCGCTCCGGATCAGGATGACGTGCGGTGCTGGTAGTAGAAGGTGAAGAGTGAACGGTCTGTTGGCCTAGTGGATTCCCTGGTGAAAGAGGTGGAGGCACTGGAAGGAGCCAACTTTCCTGCTCAAAAGGGGGAAGTGATGATGAGTGTGGCCATGGCTGAGGTGCCAAAGAAGACTGATGTTCCCGCTTGAAAGGGAGAAGTGGCAATGAGAATGGCAGCAACTGAGTCATTGGCTATGGCGACAGCTCAGGGGCCAGAGTCACCTCAAGGGATGCCATACGAGGCTAAGGATTGAGTTGACGGGGAAGTGGCAAATGCTCCCAAAGATGCAGCTTGAGGGTGTTGATATCGAAGGAGGCGTCAGTACTGGGGAGGCCGGTTGGAGAGGCAACGGTTTCGGTACCCACAGCAATTTGGGCTTAGAAGAGGGGTGTGTTGGACACCGCTTGGTCTTTCAGTTGGGGGGCCTGTTCCCAGCAATGAGACTTAGAATGGGAAGCCTGATTCTTCTAAGTTTGAACTCTTTGCAAATGGAACAGGCCCAGGCGTTATGTCCAGTTCTGAGGCAAAAGAGGCACTTGGAGCGCCTGTCAGAAAGCCAAATCTTGTGCCACAAGACTTACACAGTTGAAAAGAGCGGAAGACAGAAGCAAGGAGGGGGAAATTAACTGAAAAAAATTCCCACATGATGGAGGGGAAAAAAAGGAACAAAAAGGTGAAGAAAGGTACTCAGCAGAGGAAGCCTTCCATGCTGCTACTGGTCGGCAGACAAAAAGAAACTGAAGAGGAGTCACTGGTTTGGCAGGACTGAGCATGCTCAGTGCCCATTGAGGGGGAGGGGCTCCCACTGAGCTGCTCAGCTCTAGAACTTTCCGAACTGCTACTGCGTATGCGTGAATATCCCATTGTGTGAGGCACAGAGACCACAAAGAAGAAACAAATAGATTAACTAGAGAGCTGGTGAACAGTATTAGAAGACAAACAAGGTACAAATACAGACGTAGTGGTACTCATCTGGTGCTCACATCTTCCTGCTTAGTTACCAGGGCATATGCTTCACTTTATCATTTAAGAATTTAGAATGGCCTTTCCTCAAAAGAAATGAATAAAAGAAACAAGCCAATGACCTCCTAATACAGCATTAAACACATAATCTTCTCCTTTACTTGAAAACATGAACCATCCTTTTTAAAAAAATTGCATTCAAAAAGAGATACGTGGGGAACAAGTGAAGGCAAAGCATTCTGAATGTTAAAAATTCTCAGCAATATAATACAAAAATAGCATAAACCAAGAGCTATAATTACAATTGGCCTATAATTAGTATCGTTTTCAGGTTGTCATTAACAGATTTATTTTCTATTGTGAGATTACATACATATTTTTTTAAAAATAAAATGTGTTTATTAACCATGAATCCAGTTATTAGTAATCCAGATAACTTTGTTCTGATTGCACAGAACAATTATATAAAATGCTACAATAAATTAACATCTCAAGATATTCTTTTTTGATCTCTCAGCTGCTTTTTATATCGTGAGACACAGAATGTCCTTGGATCGTCTCTATGAACTGGATGCCTGTTTACTTGCAGGATAACCTTTAAAGAACATACTGGATCACTCAGAACTGTGGGGTGCCACAGTTGTCTCCAGGCTGCGCTTTGCTCACCATTGCATTAAGAAAACAGACTCGCAGATGAAGAGGAGAGATACACAGCACTGGTAAAACTCATTGTGACACTACAGTATTGATGAAAGATGAGAATTAAAAGATAACGCACTCATCACTGCTGTGACATACCCTCCGGCAAAGGTTGCCATAATGAAAACTGGGTTGCGCTCCCTTACTGTCAATGGTTGTGCAGAAGAGAGTATTTCTGCAGGTGCTGCTTCTCATGCAACTATGTAACAAGTATCACTTGCTGAAATTCCCTCTTCACACTACCACTAAAGCAGGGCTGTGCAAAATGCTGCCCACAAGCTGCATGTAGCCCCCAAGGCCATTTGTGTGGCCCCACGGCCCCTCCAGGAACATTTTTAATCAAAAAATTAAAAATGCTGAAAAATGATCTCTAGAGGATATAGTGGCATTTCCACATGTTTGGAGCACCCTGCTTCAGAATGTCCCAAAATGATCTCTAGTGGTCCAGGAAGGCCCTTGAATTCCCCTCCCCATGTCCCACAGAGGGTGTTTGGGGTATTTTTCTTTTAAAAATCAATTTATTTATTTATTTGCAGGTTCAGCCTCCAAGGTCTTCTGGAGGGCTCGTGAGGCCCCCTAGTCTTCCAGTTGCTCACCTCTGCCTTAAAGGTACAGCAGCTATCTCCAGTTTTCAATTTGGCAACCCTATATCCAACATTTCTTCAGAGTGTGGTCAGGATGACAAAAGCTATCGATGAGAAAGCACACACAAACTAGGAGAGGCTGCAGTAGTTTGCCTTTGCCTGAGCTTACTGGGAACAGCAAGACTCTTATCTCCTTTCCCCACTGCTGACTTGACTGCAGAGTACTTTTTCCACTTTGAACTCAGTTCATAACAATGGAAGTAAGGGAGACAGTGAAAGGAAGAAAGACAAAAACTGGGACCTTTTAAAAGCAAGTGAAAAAGTGGAATGCAGAGGATTAATTGGAACTCTCCATGCAAAATTGGGACAATTGGAGAGCATGCTACTATACAGCCTCTCTTCCTCAATCCATTAGGATGAATTGTGGGAGCCCGGTGATACAGATTGCTCCAGTCCTGACATATCTCCTTCTTTTGTGAAACTCCACAACTGTGGCCAGGCCCAAGCTATTCAAAACTGCTAAGACTAAGATCAATTCTGGGAATAAGATCAATGCTAAATAAGTGGATGACTCAACAGCTTATAGGCTCCAAATCTCTTTCCTGCCTCTCTGTCAAAGACTGGTACACTGGTAGAGTTATAATTAGGAGTGGTACTGTTTTCTCAGCAGCAGCAAGAAAGGGAGGGTCTTGACAGCAAAAAAAAAAAAAAAAGGATATTAGCAGAAGCAGGTAGTTCTGAGAACATGCGCTAGCACATCATTTAGGCCACTGGGACCACTGTTTTCTCCAGAGGCAGAGATCCATCACATCTCCTAGAACTGTTGGTGTGACCAAGAGACAGGTCTCTTTTATAAATATACAAATACAACCTCCTGTGAGAACTGTTTCAGTCTTCATTGCAGAAACATTTACTAGGACAGCATAAAATGAATGTGTTCAATATTCAGACAGCTTGCCATGAAACATCAAATGTGAAAACACAATATTTTAAGTTTGTTCCTGTTTACATAAATGTAATTGTGTGCATTTTTATAAATCATGGTACATGTATCACTTGACAGGCTAAAAATTCTTAAGGCACCAGATCCTGTCTGATCTTAAAAGCTAAGCAGGGTTAACCCCGGTTATTACTTGATAGGAGATAGTCAATGAATACTGGATGCCGTAGACTGTTTCAGAGGAAGGAACTGACAAAACCACCCCTGAGTATTCCTTAACTAAGAAATCCCTATAAAATTCATGGGGTTGTCATAAGCCGATAGGTAACTTGAAATCACACCCATACCAGTACTCACACACATATCATTTGAGTATCCATCATTTAATAGTTTTTTAAAGATTTACAAAGGAGATGAGCAGTTTTCTTCTGAAAAATGATCTTGGCTTTAAAAGTATTAAAATTGGGAAAGTGGAGACATTAATACGTAGAAAAACAATTAGTGACAATATCATCGTAGGCAGAACTGTTTTTATTCAATTTATACCAAATTATGTCATATCATGCCTCTAAAACAGTATTTTTCCTGTCCTTGTTGTCAGTAACATGTAGGGTTTTTTTCCTTTTTTTCAATTATAGAACTTAATTTTATTCAAGTGGGTTCGGATGGAGGAATAAAAGTTGTTCAAGTTTTTATACCATCACTCACAAGCATCTAATATAATAATAATAATAATAATAATAATAATAATAATAATAATAATAATACAATAGCACAGTAACAAAAAGGGACCCATCCTGAAAATGCCACATTATCTGATGATACCTCACTGATTCCTAGATTCTTGAGATCAGAAATTGACAACACCTGTTGGACTGTGAAACCAATATGATATTTTTATTATTATTATTATTATTATTATCATCAGTAATAGTAGTAGTAGAAAGAAATCTTTTGTTCTCCCATTGTATATTCAGGTGGTTGCACTGACTGACAATAGACTTGTGTAGGATCAAAGTGAAAGAGGTGGCAGTGGAGGTTAAATCTGTGCTAACAGCATTGTCTGCAAATTGTTCCAGCTTTCCATTATCTAGCACAGGAAGAATGAAACCAATTCGATAATGAAACCATTAGATTGTTGTAACCAGAGAATTATGCTGCTTCTTAGACTAAAAAAGATCAATGTCAAAGAGTTAGGATAGATAATATGCTGGCTGCCCCAAGAACACTCAGCTGCTATGATCAGCCTACTTAACATGTGCATTGTAATGACTGAGTTATGAAATCATGGAAGAATGTGGCTCCGGTGTTACTGACTGAACGGGCAGATGCACAGTTGCAGAATTTTGTATTCTGGCAACTTGACAGTCAGAATATCGCAGGAATTAACTCTACAATTAAAATGTGAGATTAAAAAGATCTGACAAGGCAAAATGCTTGTTCGCCAAGGTTCATATTTTGAGCCAAGGCACTACACAGCTTGGCAAAGTGTCTAGAAAAGAAATAGGCCATATTTCTCTATTATTTTTTTACATTTTCAATGCATTGTTCAACGTGATGCCTTTCATATTACAAAATTGAATAGAAGGTATTGACTTTGATCCACATTTACAGCCTATGTAGAGGAGACGTACTGAAACCAATGGGGTTTTAAAGTATGGCAGAGTCTGCATTCAACCAGTATTTGTATACAGTTGCATTGCAACCCATGCTACATAAAGTGGAACTGAAACAAAGAAGACAAGTCCACATCTCAAAGAACTCACAAAAAATCCAAGTCATCCAAGTCATATTCAGAGACATAGGCCATTTCCACACTCCACTCCACTCTTATAGCGCGATTATTCCACTTTCAACATCCTATGGAATCCTGGGGTTTGCAGTTTTCGGGAGAGGCCAGCCAGCCTCTCCCGAAAACTGCAAACCCCAGGATTCCATAGGATGTTGAAAGTGGAATAATCGTGCTATAAGAGTGGAGTGCAGAAATGGCCATAGCCATGTTAGTCTATATCAGTATCCAAAGGACCTTATCACACGTTTGAGACTGAAAGAAAGAAGTCTGTGGTATAAGTTTCCATAGACTCAGTTCACTTTATTAGATATGGGGAGTCAAGCTCCTGTAGACAAACATTTATACCAATCGATCAGCACTGTGTGTGCATGCGTATGCATGTGTGCATAAATGAATAGCGATAGAAATGTAAAATGTAGGTAGTGTGATGGGGTGACAAGTTAGTTTTCAACTATGGTCATAAAGAGTAGTTAGGAGACAAAGGTTGGAGACAAGATCCACATAAACACAAGATGACTAGATAAGCATATGAACAGTGGAAGAGGTTCTTGGTCTAGAACAGTGGTTCTCAACCTTGTGGGTCCCCAGATGTTTTTGGACTTCAGCTCCCAGAAGCCCTGAGCATTGACCATAGTGGCTGGGGCTTCTGGGAGCTGAAGTCCACAAACATCTGGGGACCCACAGGTTGAGAACCGCTGGTCTAAAATATTTGTACGGGCTCATGACCAGAAAAGAGATGAAATAAAGTGGACATAAGAGCCCACTTGTGGCTGGAATGTCAACTAGCGTCACAGTAGGTGTGGTGTGTCAGGAAACTACTATCTCTATTCAAACCACTATCAATGGACTGGAATTTGTAGATATGTCCCAGTTCAAATATTTATGTTTGTACTCTCCCTTTGAAGATTTTTCCCCAAGGACTGCTCTTTGGAGATCCCAGATGGAATGTCTAGGTAGGCTAAAGTGTTCTATACCCAGTTTTTGAGTACTTCCATTACTAATGTATAATTTATGTCAAATATTCCCCGGCATAAAGACTAGCAAGTATCCATGCTGCCTTTGACTGCACTGAGTTTTGAAACACTGCTTTTAAAACTGAAATTTTAGTGTTACTTGCAAAGCAATTAATTGTTTTCAATCTGGGCTTTTCATAAAGCTCATAAGTTCTGTTACTCATAAGAAAGGTCTTATTAGCATGTTACTTTTAGATGTAGAAAGATATATTAAAAATGCTAAAAATCTTGAAAACTTCTTGTGACACATCCTTTTATCCAGGCTGGCCCTGTACTTCCAGGCCTAGGAATCCTGCCATTCACCCCACCCTTGTTTCACTGCTTAACCCTTCGTTGGGCATGCTTTTGCCGCCCACCCACGAAATGAGGAGACCACACACAGGGCTTGGGTTGAACTAAGGGCAATTTATTAATATGCCTAATTAACATACAATGGTAATGAACATGAACTTGGACTTGGACTTGAGCGTGCACATGAAGTTTATTCTAAAAGGGGGGGCCACCAACCTGGGTGGACCAGGGCAAGAGTCAGCCTCAGACCATCTCCCCTGGCTGCAGGACGAGATACCAGGCCCCAAAGTCAAGCCCAGAAAGTGGACCATGACCTTGGCCGGCCCCTGTCTGGAAGGTGAGCCCGAAATCGAGTCCCCCGGGCTCAAGCCAGTAAGGGTTAGTCCCGGGCCCTCCTCAAGGATAGTCTTTATCCTACACCAAAGGGTGCCATAGGTACATGCCGAAACCCATGGACCCCCCCACCGGCCAGGGAACCTGTAAGTGAATGTGGATACCTATTTAACCACCTATTTATGACACCATCCGAAGCAGCCAATTACCCAGATCCCTTGGCACAGTGTAGGGTAGGCGAAAACCCCCGTAAAAGGGGGAAAAAATTCCTACCCGGCCCCGAAGCGACCAGCAATCCTTACACTGAAACCATAGGGTGGGAGGGTGGGTCGCTGGAATTCCGAGAAAGAGGCTGGAGGGGAGGCGGGGCAGCCCTAAATAGAGCCTTGGCGCCCCGCCCCCTTCAGCCTGTGCTCTCCTCTCGTGGGAGGACGGCAAATGGCGTCCCCCACCACCACCCGCTTCACGTGGGTGGGGGTGGTCGGATTGTTTTTGTTACATTCTGTTCACCTGCAGCTCCCTCTTCACAGTCTCTGTGGGCCATGACTGGCTGCCTCCACCTCCTCCACATTTCCCAAAATAATAAGTGAAAGTAATAGGAAATATTATCCATTAGAATCACATTTGTGTTTCAGCACTAAACTCATCACATCAATATTAGTTTTTTATATAAATGTTAATATGTGACAGTCTTATTTTTAATGAGCTACTTCCAAACTGTGTACCTCTGAATCTGAAAAATTATGTGCACAAGAAAAGTGCAATGCTGCATATTAATTAAACTCATTCACTTCATATGTTGAACTGAATTTCAAATGCTTGAAAGAGAAAACATCTCATTCTGAGGATATTTCAGGAAAAGACTTTTCACTTTCTGTGTTAAAAACAAAACTTATAAATATGTGTTTTCCCACAGACTTTCATAAACTTCATACTATCATCTATGGAAAACAACGGTAAGCATATATTTTGCATATTTATATTAACCACTATACCAACCCGTTTGCTTTTTTTTAAAAAAGAAGTCATATATGAAACTAATGTTCTTGTCTGACAGTACTAACAGAAATGGATCCCAGTCATTAAACATAAATAAATGATGGCAGGAGGAAGCCATATCTTTCACATACACTGTTCCTTCCCACAGACATGACAGAATTACCCCTTTGTGGGCTGACAGTAATCTTGCATCTGTTCTATGTAGGAGGAGCCATTTCCCCTTCCCTTGGTCCTGGCAGGATCCAAACAGTACCAGATACGCACCATCCAAACAACATCAGATAGAATTTCATGGGTCCGCAGAGTAAAGTCATACCCTGAAATCATTACTTCTTTTAAAGAAAGACAGAGAGAGTTTCAATTAATGGAGCCTAAAGCCAAGAAGCCAAGGGACTATCTACTACAACACCATCCTGTTTTCCTAAAATGGACAATCAGATGCCTTCAGGAAGTCCCCAAGCTGAATACAAAGGAAGTAGCTTCCCTCACTTTGTTTCTCCTCAACAAATAAGACCCAAACAGACATATTATCCTCAAAATCTGAAGGCTTTCTACAGCCATTATGATTAGTAGCCCCTAATAGCCCTATAATTCATAAATCCACCCTCATGAATCTAAATATTCACTTGAAGAACTTTTAAAAATGAACGCTTTTTTAAAAATATTTTGTAGGCATCTCATATTGCTCTGAACAGGAATCTTCAAATATGGATTTTCATAAATGATCAAATTCCCTCACCATCTGATGTTACCTATCAAACTGTAAGATAAAATATTTTCATTACATATCAACCCTCAATTTCTTTACATATAATTATTGTCAGATACAATCCTGCACAAACTACTATCGTATTTGAATATTACCGAACACTTCCAAACATGAAATAAAGCCTATTAAGGATTCCTTAGATATAAGGAACAGTTGAAAGATGGCTGGCCATCTTTGAAATGCACATTCAGAGGAAATGAACAGTGCAATCTAGATTATTTTTTCAGAATAGTCAAACATCCTACAATACTTCCAGAATCACCTGGAAATGCCAAGATTTTGTTGCAGAGATTCAACAGCTTCTTGTTGGACAACAGCTGTCAGAGCTGCCAAATACTAATACCACTGTATGTCTACTATCAAATATAAGGTATAAACTGTTAAGTAAAGATACTGAAATTGATTATTACCATGTACTAAACACAATGAGCCAGAGGATATTCAGGAACCCAGGGAATTGCTGACAGTATTATGGTATCAACTGCAAAAAAGAAAATGGAAAATTTCTTGCACAGTTCTTGCAGTTGTAATCTGAGGCTAAAGAAGTATTACACAATATAAATCTAAATATTTAATATCTATTTGTCTCACTGCCTGAAAATTCCAGGGAAGTAGACTTATGATATCCACTGGCTATACTGAAAATGTTCCTGAACAGAACTGAATGACAAAGTAGATGCAATATAATCAAGTCACAAAGAGGAAGAAGAAAAAGTCTTCTAACTGTCGAAATTTCCACATAGTTTAGGGCAGTGGTTCTCAACCTGTGGGTCCCCAGATGTTTTTGGACTTCAGCTCCCAGAAGCCCTGAGCATTGACCACAGTGGCTAGGGCTTCTGGGAAATGAACTCCACAAACATCTGGGGACCCACAGGTTGAGAACCACTGGTTTAGGGTCTTCACTATATTTGGGTCCTACATATCTAGACACTCCCACTAGCATTCATACTTCATATTCTTCAGAATGCAAGAAGTCTGACAGAGGTACTTTTATCTCCGATCATTGAGAAAAGTCATTGATTGGAGATAAGACAAGTGAGCTCCTTGACAGTTCTAGAGAAAGCAGGCTTTCTCTAGCTCTGATAATTCAATGGTGGCCACTGAACTCCAGAGACTTTCCATTCTCCACAACCCAGAAGTTTTCCATTCTGCTATATACTGTAGGAGTAGCTCTCGACACAACAGTTCTGGAGGAAAATCAAAAAGTATTGTTAATGCTTTGACATGTTATTTGACATGACAGTTCAGAAAAGTATTCAGTAAACGCACATTGTATAAGGATTTTTTCAGAACAGCAAGCCTTATTGAAATGCATGGGTTTATGCAGCAGGAGACTTTGATGCTTCTTGCAGTTTTATAAAGTACAATATAAGCCACCGGGTTACTAATTTTATCAAGATCACCATTCTCAATATGTACATTTGGAGTGATGTTAGAAGAGTCATTCCTCAATGAAGTTTTAATTTTATACATGTTGAATAGTAGATATTGTACTCCATATTGGACTGGGATGCTAGGGGCCCTGACATGTGAAAATACCAAGCAGTTCCTGAAATTTCTACAGTATGAAAACGCTTTCCAGCTGTTATCCTATGCCTTTCCTGACCTTTTTCCATAAGATAACCCTTCCCTGCCTCTCTGTTGCAAAGCTTTCCTCAGCTCCATTACGTCCTTTCATCTTTGTCCTGCTTGTCTTTGACTAAGCCATTTTGACAGGCACTGTTGCTCTTCTGATTCAGAAAGCAGCAACTATCCAATAACCCTAACAGTGTCTAAGAATATAAAAACTGTAATGCACAACCAGGCCACACCTCATATTTTTGGGATGACAATGTCACTACATTACAATATACACAAGTTAGATAATGTTTGTTACCAGGCAAATTCTCTCTCAAATTTGAACACTTAGTTTTTACAGCTTGAGTCATGATGACTTATATTCCTTTCAAAACACTTGCAATGTGAAAATTAAAGCCCAGTGGAAATAGAAGGGAAGGGAAGAGCTGTGATCATTTTCAGACATGACTTTACCCTTTTAATTCTGGGTTAGCTTTTTGGTATACCTGTATAGTTGCAGCTTATATCTGTAAGTGTGGTGGAACCGAAGTTGGAGACAAGAAGCCATCAAAGGCAGAGACAAGAATTTACTAGCGATAAACCAAGCAGACCTAGCTTTCTTTTACTACTCTTCTTTCAATCTTGACTTGAGATTTCAGCATCTCTTCCTCTAGAAATCGAACAGTTACTAATAGCAATACTTCTTAATTTCTCTTTAACCCTCCTAACAATGAATAAATTCTGGCTATGGGCAACTTCTGGTCAAGAAGCGAAAATGTGCTGGTATTTCAGTATTTTTTTTTACACTGCAGATTTTTGTTCACCTCTGCCCCATTTTCAGTGAAAGCACAAAGAGAAAAAAAAAGGCATCTCTAGAAGTAACTAATCCTTTGCCTGCTTCTTGAGCAAAAGTATACTGGAACACTTGGGGAAATTGTCAGGTTCCATTTAAACAAATACAGTACAAGTCAAGGAGAGAATGAGTACTTGTAAATGTGTATTGGAAAAAGGCTCTATGAAAATTAGTTTTATTATCTTGCAAAACAGTCTAGCACAACTTAACACAACCTCTCAAGCTCATGCACTGATTCCTATTCAGAGGAAAGTTGTTTACACAATTAGTTCAAAGTGTGCATTTTGATATTTGATTCAATTTGAAGAAGGAAAGTGAAGTCCTGATGAAACATTTAGCCAATATGTAATGGGGAAATAGCAAAAAAAATTCCTTGAGGGTATAGCTTAAAAAAAAATGAATGCAGCTTCTGTGCATGTTTATGCAGTAGCAAATCAAATCAACATAGGATTCTGAAAGTAAAAGGCTTCAGGAGTGGTTTACTATTGTCACTTTCTCCACAGTATTAACAAGTATTAGCTATGGTGCCACTGCTGTTGTCTCTGAGAGATCCTCCACCACCGTCAAACCCACACATACTCCACTACCGCTACTGCCCAGTAGCTGTTTGGCACATTAATTGTGGCTTTTCAGCATTGAACACTAAAGTTATGATTGTTAATACCATTGCATGTCCACTTTCTATCCATGGTTGTGAAAGTGGGACAGTGAAAAAAAAAACCTAATAAGAAGATAATCTTCTCACTTGAAATGTGGTGCTGGAGGAGAGTTCCGCAAATACCACGGACTGCCAAAAAGATATAAATGGGTTCTAGAGCAAATCAAGCCTGAACTTTCCCTCGGAGCCAAGATGACAAAGCTGAGACTGTCATTTGGCAATATCATGAGAAGATAGGACTCACTAGAAAAGACGATAATGCTTGGTAAGGTAGAAGGCAGCAGGAAAAGATGAAGACCGCATCAAAGATGGATAGACTCAATCAAGGAAGCCACAACCCCGAGTCTGCAAGACCTGAACAGGGGTGTTGATAACACAATGACTTGGATTCATAGGGTTACCATAAGTCAAAATTGACTTCAGGGCAGTTAACAACAACAAATTACCATCACACAACATATGACTGTGTTATACAGCAGAAGCTGCTCTTCACTTCAGCAGAGACCTAACAGAACTACCACTTACTGCAAAATCAAACACAACTGCCTTGCAAATTGCTCCTTCTTTACTTTTCCCAGAGTGCTATTATATTTATTTTAATGTACCAGTAAGACATTAACAATTAACAGAAGCCAAGGGTATCTTTCTTCATTTCCTGTAGACAGACCAGGAAATGCTATTACAATCAGTATTAATATTGCCAGAAAGTACACCGAGGGTCAGGAAATGAAAAAGACTGCCTGCCCATCTTGCTAACTCTTCACATGTTTTGGACATAAGCTGCAGGCAGGAGTTGAGAACCAGGGGCAAACTACATCGAGAAGCATATATATCACATTGCCAAAGGATTTCTTAAGCTTGTTATGTAGCCTTAAGGCTGTAAAAGAGTATACTTTTTGAACAGAGTCATTTAGCTCTACAGTTGAAGTAGTAAAATGTTTCCAAATGACAATGAAAATAAAAAGTAACAAGTAAAAAGCAAAAAGGAGGAGGAGGCGGAGGCGGCTGTGTCAGGGTTGGCAGGATTTGGCTCCTCTGAGCATGAGCAGAGTGCAATCTGTGAAGCGAGGCTTCACTGCAGCAGAGGGTCCCAGTGAAGCAGAAAGAATTCCAGAGGCTCATTAAGTGGGACTTAGAGGCAGAATTTATTGCCACACTCTAAGATAAGGTTTGGCAAAACATACCAGCATTCCAGCAATTAGACAAAGAGGAATAACACGAGATAACAGAGAAATAGTTGAGCAGCATCTCCCCTTACAATTTGTATGCTGTCAACGGCATGACAGATCCAGCTAGGTGCACCTAACTGGCAGCTGGTCGAGGCAAACACCAGCCTTTTTATGCTTCCTTGTCACCCTGAAACAAGTGGGGTGACCCAATCAGTGCTCTGCCATGTGGCCTTCTCTAATACACAAGTCGCAGCCTAAACAACTTTCTGGCCTTGCACCTGGCTGTCTAGCCACATCACCTCTTCCCTCTGCCATCCACTCAAAGGAAACCTTGCCTGCCCGGCAACAACCTTGACAGGCTGGTATGTGGATGTGCTATTTTTCTTTCATTTTTGCTTCAGGGCCACCTTCCTGAACTGTTATTTTCTTTTTAGAGATAGACATTTGCAAGTAATTCTGTATCTGACTGGAATCTATTAATGCCATTTATTTATTCACACACACACACACACAAAATTTCTGTATCACCTCCCAACTCACAAGGGTGCTCAAGTTGATGAACTAATAAAAATCAATTAAAAAATAAAAGATCAAAACATTTTTAAAACACATTAAAATACTCTTTCAAAACTCCTAAAAGGGTCTAAAAATGATCCTAGAATCCAGTTTTCAAACAGTTAAAGCAGCACTTCAAGTACTGAATGGCATGCAGAATAGCACTGTTGTGGCTGCCTGCCAGAATCTGAAAAGAGATGAGGCCAGCCCAACTTCCTAGAGTAGGGAGTTCCACAGTCAACGCGCTGCTAGAGAGAAAGTCTCGTTATGTGTATTCACCATTCTATCTTCAAGAGCTGCTGGGAGGGGCAACAGGATCGTCTCTGAAGATCTTGTATTTCTGGCAGGTGGTCTTTCAGATATCTTGGCCCCAAGTAATTTAGGGCTTTGTACGCCAATACCAGAATCTTGAATTGAGCCCGGAAGCAAAGTAGAAGTCAGCGCAGTTCTTGCAAGACCGATGTTATGCGCCCTCTAAAATGCACACTTGACACCAGTCTGGCAGCTGTATTTTGCACTAGCTGCAGCTTCTGAACACTTTTCAAAGGCAGCTCCATGTACTGCACATTACAGTAGTCTAAACAAGAAGTTATTAAGACATGAACCACTGCAGCCAGATCTGCCTTCCACAAGAAAGGGCACAGAGGACTCACCAGCCAAAGCTGGGCAAAGGTGCTCCCGACTACCACAGCAACTTGGCTTTCCAGAAGTGCTCCCAAGCTACAAACCTGGTTTTTCAGAGGGAGATCAACCCCACCCAAAAAAGGCTGTGATTCCAACCCAGGTTGGTTTTCCTAGTGACCAGGAGTACCTCTGTTTTGTCAGTCTATTCACCTGCATCCAGTCCTTTACTGCACCCAGAGAATGATTCAGCGCTACTACAGCCTCCTTGACATCAGTTGTAAAGGAGACAGAGAACTGTGTATTCTCAGCGTACTGAAGACAACCAACTCAAAAGTTCCATATAATCTCTTCCAGCAGCTTCATGTTGATGTTCAAAAGTATTGATCCTATTGGCCTGTAGGGTTCAAAAGCACCACGCTCTAGGAACATTCAGCCAAGAAAGACTGGAAGTACTGCAAAGTAATACCACCAAGTCCCGTATCGGCCAAACAATCCAGAAGGATACCATGGTCAATGGTATCAAATGCTGCTGAAATATCCAGGAGGACTAACAGGGACTCCCTCCCTCTGTCCAATTCCATGTAGGTCATCTGCCAAGGTGATCAAGGCTGTTTCTATCCCATAATCAGGCCCAAAGCCAGACTGGAATGGATCCAAGCAAGTCTTTCATTCAAGAAAGTCTGAAGTTGTGCTCATCGCTCCCCTGTTAATCATGGCTCTCAGTTCCAAAATGAAACCATGTCTCCCCTTGCTTTCTTCTCTACTGTCCTAAACTCTGCTGCTGGAACTCGTCTCCCATGCCTACCTATTTTGTTCATTTCCTCTCATGCCTTCTGGTGATCACTCTGTCAAATCCTGCTATTTAAGCTTGGAACTTGTTATCAGTCTCTCTTATACCATGCCACTCTGCTTCTACCTGATGTGCATCTGTTGTGAGTATAGAATACATACAGATATAGATATCGATATAGAATGTTTAGAATTTGACTGTATCTATACATATTCCTATAAAACATGGTTAAGATTCATGCTTGTGAATTTACCATGTTTGGGCATCATGTGTACTCCAATTATTACCCTGCAATTCACATCAGCCCTAGCCAATGGAGGGAAACACTGGGAGATGCAGTCCAACAACATCTGGACAGCCACATAATACCAATCCTACTACAAAATTATTACACCTTGTCCTCTGAAATTTGTCATGCCTGACCTAAATCTATTTGTTATTTCCCATTAAAATAGACTCACACAAAAAATAAAATTTACATAACTTCTGACTTACCAAGTCCCCATTAGTTTAATGGTTCTACACTACTTGTGACTAACAATTGGACTTTGGCCTCTGTATGAAAAAACTGAAACAGGATCTAAAACAACCCAGACTTATAGCTAACAGATGAGCAGCTGGGTCTCCCATGAAAAAAGGGATATTAAATGAAAGAGTGTGAACAAAAAGATGAAATAAAGGTTATTCCAACAAATGAGCCCTTTGCAACAATCTGAAGTTTTATTGACACAAATGGAATGGTGGAATTGTGGGGGGGGGGGGGTTCTGCACATCCTTGACAGGAAAATCATCAAATTCACACTGTCCACTACCAAAGACCTTGTGTCTACAAAATCTTAGCATTTCTAGGAAGCTTTATTAAAGTTCTTCAAGGCTGGCAAGTATGTTTATTACTATGACAAGTTGCTCATCTCAGTTTTCAGTCAGATTTGTTATCCATTGCAAAATCCTAGTACTTTCACTATAAACCATTATGAAATGTTCAATATCTGTCACTTTGATCTACTGGGAACTTTGCCAAATCATTCAACCTCCATCAAACAAAGAAAAATCCTAAAGCAAAGCCATTTATCTCATGTGTCCTATGGTCACAGAGTCTAACAGTCTGCAGTTCTCATTCTTGAGAACTATTTCCCCTCTAAAACCCATGCTTTCTTACTTTCAGTGTCTAACAGCTGAATCCACATGTGATAAATTAAAAACCTATCTACTCTGCAAAGCAATAATTTTTTACAACAGCTTCCTACGCGTAAATCATTCTTAGGTCATGCAGTTGTAACCAATTATGTGTCCTAATCCTCCGTGTCTAACACAGCAGGGCATAGCAGGGCACAGAATCTATATATAAGAAAAGAATGACATCAAAATTATACATGTTAATAGCCACTTCTAGTTCAACCCTAGACAGCAAAAGCAAGCTGAATTTTTATAAAGTCTAACACTAGTTTTTGAGGGAAAAACAGCTATAGGATGATATCACCACCCATAACATAATGTATGAAGTTGTATTGCACCAACCAGATTCCAAATGTATTTGTGGAAGGGGAAAGTGATTATATAATCAAAGCTTTCAATAAACAATTTAGTATGTTATTATTTCTTTCTTGAAAATTCAGATTTTTCTGTTCCCCTTCAACAACTGCAGTGGAGTGAGAGGTTGTGTTGCCTATCCCCTCCTCTGAGGACATCAGCTGACTGATCATGAGAGTAACGGCAGGGCTGACCCTCCTTTTCCTGCCTCTTTTTAAATCTGTGGTGAGAGACAAGTTTTATATTGGAAAAGTAGCGGGAGAGCCAGTATAATATAATGATTTGAGTGTTGAACTATGACTCTAGAGACCAGGATTCAAATCCCTGCTCAGCCACAGAAACCCACTGTGTGACCTTAGACAAGTCACATTCTCTCAGCCTCAATGAAGGCAAAAGCAAAACTGCCTCCAAACAAATCTTGCCAAGAAAACCCCACAACAAGGTCACCTTAGGATTATAATAAGTCAGAAGTGTCTTGAAGGCACAAAGCAATAACAAATGATATGGGAGTAGTATCCATTGCTATTATGGTAATTGGGGTGTTATTTTGACTAATCCAAAACTTTGGACCTTTCCAAACTTCACCATATGGGATGGGGGGAAATCCTCTCAAGCATCAACATGTTAGGAGAAGTCAGGGAGCAGTAGTAAACTAAATTACAAGGTGGTGCTAAGATAGGGGTCATTTCTGCACTAGACTGTTATAGCGCTCTCATTCCGCTTTCAACCTCCTATGGAATCCTGGGGTTTGCAGCTTAGGGAGGGGCCGGTTGAAAGCGGAATGAGAGCGCTATAACGGTCTAGTGTGGAAATGGCCAGGGGGAGGAAATACTTTAAAGCAGGAGTGAACAATCCCTGGCCTGGAGCTGCATGTTGGCCCTTAAACCTTGACTGTAACCCCTCCAGAACGTTCTTGATTGCAACCATTCCATCATTCAGATCACTTGTAGCAGCATCAGAATCATGGCGGTGGGGAAAGGTAAAAACAAGTCCCTCTACTTCCACCTGCCAGGGATGCCCGCAGAGATCTCCCTTTCCTCGGTAGAGTGACCTGTGTCAGAAATCAGACAGCATTTGTGGAAGGGATGGTTCTTGGCTCCCTCCAAGCAAGGAAAGCATGCACATGTGTGCTCATTCATTCACTCACCCATACAAATGTGTGCTTGGGCACACTACATTCAAGGATATTGCAAGAACTGGTAGAATTAACCTTAGAAACCCCAGCAATAGTCTCTGAGAATTCCTGAAGAATGGGAGAAATCCCAGCAGACTGAAGGAGGGCAAATATTGTCCCCGTGTTCAAAAAGCAGGGAAGGACTCAAACAATTGCCACCTGAAATTATTAAACAGACAGTTTAATAAACAGACAATCTGTAAGCACTTAAAAAAGAATGCCATGATCACTAAAAGTCAACATGGGTTTCTCAAAAACAAGTCATGCCAGAGAATGACTTGATAGAATTACTAGCTTAATGAAGGGAATGCTGTGGATATAGCATATCTTGACTTCAGTAAAGCCTCTGACAAGTTCCTCATGATATTCTTGCAAACAAGCTAGGAAGATCTGAGCTAGACAATGCTACTGTTAGGTATAATTGTAACTGGTTGAGCGACCAAACCAAAGGGTACTGTTCAATGGCTTCTCTTCATCCAAGAGAGAAGTGACTAGTGGGGTGCCACAGGATTCTGTCCCAGGCCCAGTGCTATTCAACATCTTTATCAATGATTTGGATGAGGGATAGAAGGCATTCTTATCAAATTTTCAATGACACCAAATTAGGAGGGGTAGCTAACACCCCAGAGGACAGGATAAGAATTCAAAATGATCTTAACAGTTTAGAGAGCTGGGTCAAAACTAACAAAACGAATTTCAACAGGGAGAAGTGTAAGATACCAAAGAAATAATGAAATGCACAGATATAAAATGGGTGACATCTGGCTTGACCACAGTACAAGTGAAAGACATCTAGGAGTCTTAGTAGATTACAAGATGAACATGAACAAGCAGTGTGATGCGGCAGCTAAAAAAGCCAATGCCATTCTGGGCTCCATCAAGAGGAGTACAGTGTCTAGGTAAAGAGAAGTGACAGTACCACTCTATTTTGCTTTGGTCAGATCACACGTGGAACTCTTTGTCCAGTTCTGGGTACCACAGTTTAGGAAGGATATTGATAAGCTGGAATATATCCAGAGGAGGGCAACCAAAATGGTAGAAAGCCTGGAAACTATGCCCTATGAGGAGCAACTTAAAAGAGCTGTGTATGGTTAGCCTCTAGAAGAGAAGGTTAAGAGGTGACATGACAGCTATGTTTAAGTATTTGAAGGGATGTCATATAGAGCATGGAGCAAGCCTGTTTTCTGGTGCTCCAGAGATTAGCACACAGAGAATTGGATTTAAACTTTAGGAAAAGAGATTCCATCTAAACATAGGAAGAACTTTCTGATGGTAACAACAGTCTGACAGTGGAAAACGCTGACTGGGAGTATGGTGGAATCTCCTTCTTCGGAGATTTTTAAACAGAGGCTGGATGGTCATCTATCCGTCTAGAATGCTTCGATGGTGTATTCCAGCATAGCAGGAAGTTGGGCTCAATGGCCCCTGTGGTCTTGCAGCTCTATGACTCTATCATTAACTATACTATGATTAATTAGATTTTTTCCCATTCTATATGACAACTGGCATGTAAATATCTAACTCAGAAATGTAAAAAAAAAGAAAAAGAGGGAGGGGTACTAGCACCTATGAATATCAAATATTTGTTTCCAATTTCACCTACAACATGAGGTTCACTAAACTTATTTTCATGTTTATAAAAACACGGACATTCCAACTCTATGTGCTGCTTTCAATAATGTAAAACTGTGCCTAATCTGTTACAGCTCTGTGCTAAGCCTCAGCTTTTCATTTAAATAATGAGAAGGAGGAGAAACGCATTCTTCTTTTGCATTTAGAAAAGGTGTATGGAAGTAGAAGAATTGGGATCACAAAGTAGTTGTCAAAAGTATGTTTTAAAATTAATTGGAGAGGTAACAGTTCCCACAACCTTTAACCCCCTTCCCTCATCTAATGCTTTTTCCCATGAAAAATCTTTTCCAGATGCTTCAAGCCTGCATTAGTATAAATATATGAAGGAAAATCATTAACTTCCTTATTTACTAATCGCTATTCACTGTAGGGGGACATCTAATTCAACAGAAATACTCAGCTAAACAACACTTCCAAGATGTGTCCAAAGCAGATGCCTGACATATCAATGTTGGGTTTACTATCACTACCAACATTACCACTACCAGCTTCAGTCCAAAATATATACTGGTTCTGCTTCTTGGAACAATCTTATTTTGAATCTTTTCTTTTCTCTGCCTTTAATGCATCAGGAAACAATATTGAAAAGGCTGCATTCAACAGTCTCCAACCACTACCAAGGGAGGGAGGTTTATTGGTGAGGATTCAACTACAGGAGCTCATTTGACTGACTGCTGCAAAAACAGGAGTCTGGGATGTATCCAGAATATTTATGTTGGTGGGACTCAGGAAATTCTGCTAGGGTAGATTGGTTTTGGAAATGCACATACATAAAGTGTGCTACTGCAACACACTGATAATATACACTGATCATACACACTACAATGTTCCTTTCCCTTGTGTAGATATGTGTGTGCTTGTTCCCTAGAGTCGCATCCCATGACACTTGGAAATGTACAAAGAGCGGCAGCAAATTGTCCCAGCTGGGAATTTGACAGCATCAAAGCAAAAGAAATGTTGTATTCAAGCTTCACACAAGACACATCATAAATCTTAGGGTTTTGGTATTTTAGTGCATGCAGATTTGTATAAAACAATTCCCTATACATGCCCCTTGTTTTGTCATGTCTGAGCTCTGCCTCTGCTGCTCTGATAAACACATTGTTACACTGTGTTAGATGAGCTCTGTATGGAAAATCCATTTGTTAAAAAAAAACCTCTCTATAACTGTCATTCACTTTCAAATCTTTGATAAAGAAAGAAGGTTTCCAGTGTTCCTCCTTTTTATACATTCTCCAAGGATAACAGCAGAAAACTTCATCCAACTAGGGGTTTCCTATGTACTTGCTATTGCTGTTGTTACCAAGGCTATATACACCCTCACATTTTGATATGGTCTAATTGGCAAAATATATTCATTGGCATAAAATATAAATTATATACACTGACTGGAAGCCATGTGGAAGAAGAGACCTTGCTGAAAAACAGGCTAAAAAGTAACCCCAGTGTGGCCAGGTCACAAATTCACTGAAATTACCTAAGAATGCCTGACTTAACAGCTCTGAACTAATCCTATCAACTGCCCAACCTCAGAAAACAATAAGGGCCGAGGTGCAGAGACAAAGACCCCTGCCATGTGCATATCCTATCGAAGCCTTGCCCAGAAACCCCACTCAACCAAGACACTGAAACAATATTCCAGACCCCTTTTGTTTATTCTGCCAGAGAGTGATCAACTCATACCCCTTCAAGAAAGGAAATAGAGTATACGAACCCATGGTTTTGAGAAGTCAGATGCAGTTAGATGAAATGCTGGACCCCACTATGTCTCCCTGAATCCTGATCTGGTCTGTCCTTAAACACAAATCTAAGCCACATTTCAACTTCTTCACTACTTTCCAGGATGTAGTAATTGTAACCCCAAACCCTCAGCCTCTCTATCCGTAATTTTTCCTCCCTTTATCTTTCAGTTAGCTCTTCTGTGAATGTTTGACTATGTGTATCTTGTGTGCATGACTGAGTGAATTCCCCTCAATAAAAATCATTTTTAGTTTACCTTTGAATCTCTGGCTGGTTCTCTTCCTGCGTGAGCCCATAAACATTGGTAGAAAGGTCTTGCTAAGCTACTCTCCTCTCGCTAGCCTTCTAATTTTAAGTTAATTAATTCCTCACTTTTCCAAGGAGGTACTTGGCATCACAGGGTGGCCCTCGTGGCACCTATGCTTTGGGGTAAAGTTGTTGTTACTGAGTGCCTTCAAGTCATTTCCAACTTATGGCAACCCTAATATAAAACTATCGTGAGGTTTTCTTGGCAAGATTTGTTCAGAGCTTTCCTCTGAGGCTGAGAGAGTATGACTTGCCCAAGATCACCCAGTGGGTTTCCATGGTCAAGCATGGATTTGAACCCTGGTTTCAACAGTTGTAGTCTAATGTAGTACAATATGTTGGCTTTCATACTCTCCTATGTACTAATCACTATTAAAGCATCACTATCTTATCTTCAGTTTTCGGTTTTGGATAGCTGGGAAGATTATGCCATCTCCCTGCTACCTTTGCCCACAGGAAAGTTTTGGAACATTTTTTCAAAGGACCTGAAAATGTCATATCTGGCATAGCGTTGGATTGTCAAACAGCAAGAACACACAGGCTGAGAACCAAGCTTTATTAGAAGCCTGTTTGTAACAGAGCAGCCAAAAGAGAAACAAGATCATTACAACTTTACTATTATGATCAAAAATAATGTAGAAGAGTACCTAAGAATGGTATGGCTGTAATATAAGCACATGGTCTCAGCAGAGCTGAGCCATCACACAAACGTGACAGAAAATGGGGGGAAAGAACTTTAAAAATACACAGTTTGGATCTAGAGAATACAAAAGATCATACCTCAAAAATGAGCCTGCCTGAATTTGAAGATCCCTAGAGGAGGCTTTGTTTTGGTTCCTACCATCACAGGCGTGTTCGGTGAGGACATGGGAGTCCACCTTCTTGGTGGCTGCTCCAGGTTGTGGAACTCTCTCCCACGGGAATTTAGGTCAGCTCCCTTTCTGCTGGCAGGTGAAGACTTTCTGTTTACCCAGGCCTTTTGAGTCTGTTGCAGAAGATCTTTTAACTGGGTTGTACTGTATTATACTTTTACTACAAGCATTATTATATTTTAAAAAAATTTCAACACTTGTTTTAAATTAATGTTTTTAATATGGTAGTTTCATTTTACATTTTTTTATATTATCCATTGTTTTAATTATATTTCTTTTACATGCTTTTAACTATATTTTAACTCATGTGGCAAGCCACTTTAGGTTCCATGTTGGGGGAAGGCTGGGATATTAATTAATTAACCTATTATTTAAAAGTACCTGCCCCAGAATAACTATGATCCACAAGTGAAAGAACTGCTCAACCACTCCAAAAAAGCCAGCTTGTACACAGAGAGCTCATTGAATCAGAACTCTCTGTTTCAAAGGTATCTCTTAAAATAAATGGTACTAGGAAACAGAGAAAAAAATGCAGTGTGCCAGGGAAGGAAGCAATGTTTAAAACATATTATTCCACAGAAGAAAACTATGTGGGCAGGAGGTAGTGAGCTCAAAAATGGCTGACATATGTCCCAAAATAAGGCCATGTCTGCACTACACTGTTATAGTGCTATTATTCCACTTTCAACATCCTATGGAACCCTGCGGTTTGCAGTTTAGAGAGTAGCACCTTTGGCCTCATTTAAATACAAACCCCAGGATTCCACAGGATCTTGAAAGTGGAATAATAGCACTATAACAGTGAAGTGCAGAAATGGCCTGAGAAACCAGCACTACCCGAATAAACCAGACCGTGTGATCTGTCTGGCACAGAGGTGCAGAACTAGAAAATGGCCTGAAAGTGAAAGAGCAGAGCCGAAGCATCAGCTAAACCTGACTTTTGAACATTCCAAATACAAAATGGAAGTTTATAATATATATTAATTCACTAATTAAAAGATGCTTATGTAAAAAATAGTCATTTGGAGGAAGAAGGGAAAGAAAGATGATAAGTCTTAATTGTTACCATCATTACCATTATCATCACCACCACCACCATTATTGTTGTTGTTGATATTTTGATTTTATCAATAAAATGAAGAGATCATATATCACGCAGAGCTGACCTTCTCTGCTCACTTGTTTTAACAACTGAATTCTCAAACAAGCTCTCCCCGCTCCCTTTTCCCCCCTTACTAAAATGATGAAATTCATTTTGTGGCCCCGGTTTTTGCTATATTTACATACCAAAGCTGAATTGACATTTGAAACATTCCTTTGCATGCAAACAGTGAACAATCTGGAACCCTTGGTAAGCTTATACAGATCTATTTAAACTACCTTTCTTCCACTCTGACTGACTGCTTCTTATATATTTTTCTTCTTCTCATATCACAGTCCAGAGAGATTTGGATGTATGGATGAAATTACTATAAAAGTTGTAAAATGTTTTATCAACTTGCAAAGTTTGCTGCTCATAAGCCTAGGCAAAATATAAAAGTCACATGGTATAGAAAACTAGGTTCCTGTTTCTGTTTATAATGAAAGCTCACAAAAGCATCAAGTAAGTGGTGGTACCATGTGGCACACAGCTGGCATCCAGCTTCATTTAACTGACTGGTAAAGGGATTTGTTCCAGGATACAGGCCCTCTTCTGTCTGCAGCAATGCTGTGACATCAGCGTTCCTAAAGAGAAACTTCACACAGGAAGAGCCATTGTGGAAAGGGCTTCTGATGTACCCTCTGCTTTCTGAAATGTATTTGCACTGCTTTCTTGTGGGTAGCATCATTAGGGGAAAAATTATCACAGCATCAATTTGGAATCCTTTCACATCAGAAGTGAAATGCTAAATACAGATTAAATTTTTCTGCTTATATCCATAGTTTTCTACTTCTAAATACATAATAGTTCAGGCATGCATGAATGCAATTGCAGTAGGTCCTCAATATCCACTAGGGTCTGGCTCCAGGACCACCCATGGATACCAAAATCTGTGGATACTCAAGTCCCATTATGTACAATCGTGTAGTAAAATGGCATCCCTTATATAAAATGGCAAAAGCAAAGTTCAGATTTTTTTTTAATATTTTCAAGCCATGATTGATTGAATCCATGAATACAGAATCTGCCAACATAGAAGGCCAACCGTACCTCAGGCATAACACTTTCATAATACCTCGGGCAGGCATAAATGCAATTACCACAATTTCTAATTATAGAAAGAGCAGTGACTTTTATATTGTTCTCTTGCTGACCATTACACTTTCATATGCCACTCTCCAAAAAATAAACTGGAGCTATCAGCTGCAAAATACAGCTGTTGCACGGAAAATAAATCCCTCTTTCTTTCAGGTCACACAATTTCATTTATTTCTTGCTAAATTGTTTTATAATGTTCATGTCAGATCATTCTGCAGCTGCTACCCCATTCCTAATCCTTCTCGCACTTTGTCTCTTTCAACACAGCTTCTCTTTACAAAGCAGCCTGAACTCTGCCATTGAATTGGTTGTTTTTTCCCCCCTCTCCACTAGCTCAAAGTTCCTAGGCCAAAGAATACACCAACACAAACACACTAGGCAGCTTTAAAAAATGTAGTTGCTTTACTGAGGAAACAGAAGCGCTCCATACATTTTCAGTACCTTTGTAGAATGCTGAGGAGTAGCTCACTTTCATTTCTCATTGCCTACCACAACTCAAAGCTTGGATTATTGTCAATAATATCCTGTCTCCAGCATCTGCACATTTAGAGCACAGTCTTAACTATCCATGACAGCCAAGGGCCAGCTGAGCTAACACTCGGCCTGCTGAAGCTGTGTTGAATCTAAACCCTTCCCAGCCTACAAGTTTTGGGAAATTACTTTAGGACTTCCTTCATGCTGTCCTAACTTTGTGCTCTCATTAATGGCTCTTTCCCTAGGTGGAGAATAGCAGTAGCAATAGCAGTTACATTTCTATATCAGTGCTAAGCACTCCCTAAGTAGTTTACAATGTGTTTAGCTAATTGCCCCCAACAAGCTGGGTATCCATTTTACTGACCTAAGGAAGGATGGGAGGCTGAGTCAACCTGGAGCACAGCAGGATCAAACTCACAACATTGTGACTGCAATAACGGCATTTAACCACTGAACCACCAGGGCTGAGTCTGGCATAATTCAGCTTTCCCATTGCCCAACCATTTTTGCAGGGATTTTTTCCCCGTCAGCAGATTTCAGCCGGCAAAGCAGTTCTGTTAGTGGCAGACACTTGGCAGAAAAGCCTTGTGCATAACCCAAATCTGCTACAGTGACAGCACTTGTGAGTTAGGCTTTTCTATGACCACCTGTGCACCCCACCCCCAGGTTTGATATGGTTTAATTAGTGAAATATGATCAACTGGCAAAATATATTAATTGGCGTTGATATAAAATGGAACCTGTGACTGGAAGGTCAAGCTGAGCACAGGAAAATTACACATGTAACTACAAAGCAGGTCAGCAGATCCCCTCTAGGCACAGCCAAAATCATTGTCAGGCAGATTATCAGGCAACTCCAGAGATAATAGGCTTAAGCTGAAACATCTCTGACAGCATACAATGGCCAAAGGAAGTTCCCACCAAAACACTGATTGTTTCAACCCCATCTCCTCACACCTGGACATTCCCTTACATTGTTCCCGTACCTCTCCACAATTACAGAGCTATTACAACAAGCCATTAACTCTTTGGGCCTTTCCACACTCCATTGTTGTAGTGCTATTATTCCACCTTCAACATCCTATGGAATCTTGGGCTTTGCAGTTTAGGCATGGGCATTTAGAATTCTTAGCCTCAGTAAACTACATATCTCAGAATTCCACAGGATGTTGAAACTGGAATAATAGCACTATAACAGTGGAGTGCAGAAAGCCCCTTTGTCACCAAACATTAAGACCATTAATTCCATCCAGACCCTATTGTCCATATGGCAACCTCTATTGTCTGATTGGCCAGAAAGCCATTTATACCCTTGCCCTCGAGGTAGATTTTGAGTGTAAAAACCCTCTATTTTGAGCAGTTCAATGCAGTACTTTGCTTGCTGGTCACCATGCTGTCGCTCTGATTCCCAAACAAGTACTGTCCTTAGGTGATAGTCTAAGCCACATTGCTGCTTTCTTTGTTGCTCTCCGGATCAGTAATTATTGCCCATTTCCCTAAAAACTTCTCTATCCACAATTTTCCTCCCTTTATCCTTTGGTTAGTTCTTGTGCAAGTGTGTGTGTGTTTGGATCTTTGTGTGTGTCTGTGTGTGTGTGACTGATCTTTCAATAAAACACATTTTAGATTATTTTGCAATCTCTGGATGGCTCTTTCCTACAAGGCATCATAAATATTGGTGGAAAAATCTCGGTTACCTGCCTTTCGCAGGCCTCCTAATTTCAGCTAATTAATTCTCCATTATCACATGGAGGTAGTGGCACCATGAGTGGACCCCTGAGTCACCCGTGGTTTTGAAATAACAGCTTGTATTGCCCGTCTGCAACTGCTAGATCCAAATCCAGGATCCCAAGCATGGAGGAATTTGACAAGACAAGACAAGACACTTTATTTCGGTCATTGACCAAATGGAGGAATTTCTACAGTGGAGTTGCCCACACGCAATTGATATTTACAGCACAGAAAATCCCCCTTAAAAGGATTTTATTGAAGCTTTCATATGCTGAGTCTGTTCACTAACACAGCCTTCCCATTTTTGATGCCTTTCTTTGGAACCTCTCATTAACGCTGCTGTTTGTTCTCCACTTGCCTTACGAATTTAAAATTCAAAGTCAGTGCATGTGGTTTAGTTTTCTCTCAAATGGGAAATCACTGGAGACTTCTTGTGCCACTAGTAATAACACTTATATTTTTTATTTGTTTCACAAGTAAGCATAGGAAGCGATGGCAACTCCAACACAAAGCACTGTACTATCAGTACTCTAAAACAAAAGTCATGCCTTTGCAGAAAGATGCTTCTTTCTTACAAAACATCTGTAAATAAATTGTAAATAAATTGAATAAACTGTAAATATTTATTAAATATTTTATTATTAAATATTTAATAAACTGTAAATAAATTTCCCTCTGGTTACATTTGGGTCTTAGGGTTCCGGTCCCCATCCGCATCTCAGCATGTGTACTGTGCCTTAATTAGCCGGATCTGCACAATTGCCTGGGTGTGGATAAACACGGAGCAAAAAAACTATGGATGCCATAACATTTCAGGTGGTAAAAATTCCTTCACCTGTAGTCATCACTGCAATTTAGAACCACTGTTTGCCCAAATATGAAGATTAATTTTTATCATCTCTTTGGATGGTGTCAGTATTGCTGCTGCAACCCATCTTAGATCAAGCTGTTAGGCAACAACGGTCCCCAATCCACAAGCTAAAGACCAACAATTTAGAAGACAAGGTGTTTGTCACAGCCTAGATAACAGGAAGCCCTGCCTGAGATTTATGCATACACTTTTGTGTGTGCGTGTGTGTGTTTCCATGTTACATGTGACTCCCTAGATCTTGCTCCTGTCTGTCTGACAATTTGCAAGCTTCTACTCTGCAGGATGGGGATTCTGTGACTGCAAATGTAGTCCTTCTAGCAAATTTTAAAAAATTGTTGGCATCTGGTGATTTTCCCATTGTAATGAAGAAACTGTCAGGCTTCAAGCCACTGTTAAGTCCCCATCCAAGCCAGAAAGATGGGCTCCATTTCCACACTTATGCCAGATAATAAACTTGAGATAAGTTTTTCTACAATTGCATGATATCTCAAGGACTAAGGTGTTCCTGCTACACTCTTATGCTTCTTTGCACTGACTGTTGTCACAAGTATCACATGCCATGAAAGAAAGGATATCTAATCCCACTAGGCTAAAGTTGATGACACTGATGACAGTGACTTTTAACAGAAATTGATTTTCTTATAAAAATACTTCCCAAAACAAGTTAAAATATAAATAGTATTCTACAGTACACAGTAAGTATTTTTTCCACTGGATAGTGCATCCTTACTGAAAACGCACAATGTTTTCCCCTGTTAGACTATTTGATATGTTAATTTTGTTTTCTTTAGCTTTTTGTAGACATGTTTTTCTTTAATGCTACCAAATAAGGTGGGGGAAATGAATATTTTTCCCACAAAAAAGCATGCAGTTTATTCATGTTGTGGCTGCTGTTGTGTGCCTTCAAGTTATCTTTGATTTATGGCGACCCTAAGGTGAACCTATTATGGAGTTTTGTGGGGCTGAGAGTGTGTGATACATCAAAAGTCACCCAGTGGGTTTCCATAGCCAAGCAGGCAATCAAATCTTCATCTCCAGGGTTGTAGTCCAACACTCAAACCATGCCACACTGGCTCTCTAGCTTATTCTCATCCTTAAATAAATTAGTCTGAAATGTCAACACATTCCCTATTGAATTAGCTTATCTTCAGTGAAAATGAAGCACATGTAGAGCATTGGCATAGATGGAAGCAGGGGCTCTGAATAACCCATGTCCACTTGCACAATCAAAGCACCCATCCTCCCTACCTACACAATTTAACTTATCAGAGGCATATAATAGCTTTAAAGCAGTGACCAAATGTATAACCACCTTCTGGAGGAAACATTAGATGTATTTTTACATACTCCAGTAAATAAAAATTTTGAAATTAGAAGTGAATGTAACCTGAAAAGGAATGACTTAATTTTTTATCTCAGCTTTTACCCACGCACCCTCCCTCCCATCCCCCTGGGGGAAAAAAAAAGCTCTTGTAAGGACAAAGAAGTATGGGAAACACTGTCAAGAGCATCTCTGTATACAGTATAAAGAGCAAAGTTGAAGGAGTTTCTTTTTTTCCACCGAAGAGCTTGAGAAGGCATCTTCTTCTGATCCCTATAAGGCTACAAAATATTAACTTTCATCCCTGCATGCTTAACATGATGGTTTCACAGCTTTGCATTTCCAAACTAATCCTGAAGGGAAATAGCATCTTTCAATTACAGTGCGTTCTCTCCAGAAACAGTTTATCTGATTTTCAGATTATCTATGTCCTAAGGTTGGGAACCGGCTGTAAAACAAAAGTGAGGAGCCCAGCTGTTTTAAAGGCTATAAGAAATAACTTGGCTAATGCTGAGTAATGGCTCAGGGTCATCTCCATCTACTACTTACAATCATGGATGAAGCTGGCACTGGATCACCTTGGTCAGTTCTGCACGTGATCACAAACTGACTAATTTCTTCCCAAATGTTATATAGGTATACCTCACTTAACAAAGTACTGTATGTGCTGACGTATAAGACTTGTTTTTCCCCAAAAGAATACTGTTTGAAAATGTCTTATACACAGGCGCATCTTATATGCTGGCAAATACGGTAGATGTTTTCCTAGGCATTACTTCTATAACAGAAAATTTGACATCAGACGTAGAAATAATATAGAAAAAATATTGACAGTTTCCTATACCACAAAAAGAAGACCAGTTCAACATGTCTCAGCAAAAATTTTGTTCAAAACTAACAATATGCATATGTGATACGAAACAACCAGGTCAAGTAAGCCTTGTATAGCTGAACAAAAACATTTGGAACCTTCTAGAGACCATTTGAAAGCTTCTTCCAAAATGTGTACAAGGATGATTCTTTTTATTTCACTGGCCTCCACTCTTCTTATGCCTTCCATTTTGGTCTTTGAACACGCAGGGAGCAAACGGTGAGTCAGGCTTCTCTGTTTTCCCATCTCCTCTCTATTTTGCTGTTTATTCATGTTTACTAATAGATTCTGGAGGCAGCTGCTGTTTACTTTACCTGTTATAGGTAGGCAGACATAGCTAAAGTAGGATTGGCAAGATTAGAATCCCAGGCCATTTCTGCACTACACTGGATAGTGCTATTATTCCACTTTCAACATCCTGTGGAATCCTGGGGTTTGCAGTTTAGGGAGAGAGCTTTTTGGTCTCACAAAGCTACAAACCTCAGAGTGCCAGAGGATGTTGAAAGTGGAATAATAGCACTATAACAATATACTATGGAAATGGCCCCAGTCTTTCCCAGTCCAACCTTTCTTGCATTGTTTCCTTAAGGCATGCAACCCATCACTGAAACTCTGGGTTTCTACAGCCCTCCTTCACTGTCCTTGCAATGACAACGATGCTAAGGTAGAGGACAAGGACAAACATGGTGGGAGGATTGAAAATAATCTGTAAAAAGCAGCTTCTTTGTCAGAGGCTTTGTTAACCAAGGTATGCCTTTATTAATGTCCCTACTGTATAGAGGCTGAACTTATCATCCTGCCTGAAGATTTCTGGAAGCTGTAATCCAGAAAGATAACTTTTCCCAAGTTCTGCTTCTATAGAACACTCAATGTAGAACATTCAAGAATTCAAAAGCTCTGTCATATTAACTCCCACAGTGAAGATGGGAGACGTGGGCAAGCATGGCCATGTTATAGATGCAGAAATGAAGCTTAAGAAACAGATTACTACAGGTATTTTTTCCTTCAGGATGTGATAACTTCTGTAAAATTCAATTGTATGAACAGATTCAATAGGAACACATTCCTTGCTTCTTTATGTAAACATTGCCAATGCATACCAGGTGCTGTGGGCTATATTTCAGAGAACGGAACTTGCAAAACCATCTCTGAGTATTTCTTGCCTTACGAAAACTCTATGAAATTTACAGGGTTGCCATAAGTCAATAAGCAACTTGAAGGCACATACATACCCATACCCACATATAAACAGATTCCATAGGTACAAATTCCTTGCTAAATTTGTGTAACCATTGCTAATGCCTACCAAATGCTACGGGCTATATTTCAGAGGAAAAAACTGGCAAAACCAGCTCTGAGTATTCCTTGCCTTAGACAATCCTACGAAATGCATGGGGTTGCCATAAGTCAACAGACTACTTGAAGGCGCACATAGAGCGGTTTTAAAATCCACTCCCCATTACTCTCCACAGAAATCTCTTCACATTTCACAGCATCATACTGTAGGAAAGCTTGGAAACAATTAACAGTCTTCAAGGGTTTTCTAAGTCCAAGTTCATAACTACCATCTGGAAACTTCAGCTTTCAGAATAGAGCCATGTTGGAAAGACAATATTACATTTTATTGGCTCTCAATTCATTTCCAAACATAACTACAATTGCAAAAACAAAACACAACAAAAACTTTAAAGCAGCTTGGACCACTGTGCTCTAAAAGCCGTCTTTCTGCCGTAAAAACTAGCTACCATCACAAAAAAACCCTTCTTCACTTTGGGCGTTAGTTAGGTGGCATCAGGACTTTCTTAATGATTAAATTCAAACTGTTGCACTCCTTCCTACAATAAATCTGCCTCGTATCTATTTTTGTACTTCATAGGTATGTTCACATGAGTTTTTTCTTGACAACTGGGTATTACCGTAGGAATGATTGTAGTTTACTCTGGTGGTTAGGCTCTCATTCTGCCAGAACTGCTACAAATTGCTTTTACTGTTTCTTTGATCCAGACCTAGTGTTTTTACCACCACGGCCATTTCCACACTACACTTTTATAGCGCGATTATTCCACTTTCAACATCCTATGGAATCCTAGGGTTTGCAAACCCCAGGATTCCATAGGATATTGAAAGTGGAATAATTGTGCTATAAGAGTGTAATGCGGAAATGGCCCATCTCTATATCCTCTTCTTGGTCATTTTAACAGTTTTGCTTTGAGTGGAGAGAACATTTTTATCATTTTATGTTTTTCTTGCCACTGTAGGCAGAAAGGTGGCATATAACTATTTAAATAACAAACATAAAACCAAAACAATACGGCTTTCTATACTGTGGCCTCCACTTTCATCTTTTGAAAGAGAAAAAGATACTACTACCCTTATGCAAGTGATGATGTGCCAGCAGGGTTTAACAGAGTTAATGACAGGCTGGCTCATGGTTTCCAGGAAAATGCCCTCTTTCTATTTTGTTGCTTCCTTGATTTGAAGATATTTTCAGGCCAGGCTTCAATTCTTCCCATGCCTCCCACTCTTAATTATAGTCATATAGCTAGTGGCCACAGACCCCCGTCTAAATGCAATTGTTACTCCCAGCTACAGTGGACCCAATGAAGCAACAGAATTTATGTAAGTGTTGACTTTACTATCCAGTAATTGATTCAAGGGTCTACTTTAGCTGGAACTATAAAATGAATTTATGCTCTCATCTTTCCTCTCTTGCGGTAAAGTATTAATTCACTTTAATAAAATTTTCTGTTCACTTAAGACAGTATTTAGTGAGGCTTCAGTCACTGCTTTCCATATTTGCTAATTTCTCTTGAAAGCTTTGTAAATCACATATCAAATTATATATGAGAATAAATATTTTGTTTCAGCTCTAATATTCCCTGATAATTGTTTTTATACGTGTCTTACTCTAATTAACTTGTGTTGAGCTATCACTTAACTTTGCTCTTTTCGTAACAATTTGGTTAGGTTTCTTACTGAGAGAATAAAGAAATTCTTCTCTTATTGGTCACCTTTTTCCTATTGTACAAGTTATCGATGGGATTTTTTGTAACACATTTCTAGTGATGGAAGAGCAGAGAAACAGTTGACAAAAATACTTAATAACAGTTGGCCCTCCACATTTACAAGGGTTAGGGATGAAAGACCATCATAAAAGTGGGAAAAATGTAAATATCTTTCCCCACCCACCTGAGTGAATGAGTGAATGTGTGCACGTGCCTTCCCTCCTCCTGTTCCCCCTATCCTATCCCACTATCTCCTACCAACTTGTTTGAGCACAACAAAATACATATATGTGTGTGTGCCTCCACTCCTCCTGCTCCCCCATCCCACCTCATTGTCTCCAGCCCACCCATTAAGTGCAAGGGAGAGTACATGTGCATGCCTTCCCTCACCTGGCTCCCCACCTCCCACAGGTGTGAGTGCATGAGGAAAGCTGAGGCAGCAGCAAATAATTCGTCACCAACCAAATTCATGAAGGGCAAACTTCCAAATGTGGAGGGACAACAGTATATAGCTGGTATGACCGCATATCTTACGACAATCTTCTCTAGAGACTCTGTGATGAATGTCTTCAAACACACAGAGATATCTGGGTGAAATTTACAGTACAAAACAGTAACACTACCAAGCTCTGCAGCATTTGGCAACAAGCTGCAGCACCTCACCCTTGTCAATTCATCACCATCATTTTTAAGAGCAATGCTTTGAAGTGTGTTTTACAGCCTTTTAATTTTACTCTTACTCATTTTAGACTCATTTTAATTTTCATCTATTGTTATATTTTTTGCTCTCCACTACTTTTATTTCTTTTTCTGAGTTAGATCTAGGAACAGACTAGACCAGTTAAAAGCAACAGGACACTCATATCTTAAGTTCCACTGATTTCAGTGTCTTTACTACAAATATGGTCTGAATCCAACTCTTTGTCTTCATTAGGCTAAATCCTATTGTTAGTCCCCAACAGAGTACATCTCTTGAATTAATGGGAACTTGGTAAGTCAACACACAAGTCCCACTGATTCAAGCAGTCTGTTTTAAGCGAACTAACAATTTAATTTGGCCACTGACATTTAATGTTTTATGGATCACTTCACCATTACTGGCTGGTCTGTTTTTATACTGATTGTAATAATGGTGTGTCGGTCCACACATGTAAACTATGCACACTGTGCACACATAAACTATAAACTTGGCTATCAATTTACAGCAACCCTATGAATTTGAAAAGGTATTCTTAAGCAAGCAACACTCAGAAGTGGTTTGACATTACCTTCTTCTGAGTTATACTGCCTCAGAAACGAAGAGTGAGAGGTTGGAAAAAACTTCAGATAAAGACAAACTAAAATGAAAGCTCAGAAATCCAAACTGTAAAACATCCTATGAAATTTTTGGAACGATAATTCCTTAATCCCAAGGAAAGAGATGCTGCTACATTACAGCCAAGTGTTCAGAGATGAGGGATTATGATTGTCTTTTTAATTTAGTTCAAGGCATACAACCATTATCTTCCCTCACATCATTTTTAGTTTACATATAGAAAATATTATAAGCATCAAATAAAAGTACACTAGTTGCATGTCCAAATGGATAAGGTAAACACTTTTATCCTTCACATGCAAAATATTAGTTGCACATAAAGCCAATGCTCCTTATGCTTGGCAGCATCTCCATAGATTTCAGTGAGGAATTAAACAGAAGCTTAGCTCCACATGGCTCAATTAACATCTCTATTTTAAATCCTCCAGATTTATTCATTCCTATTATAGCAGGGTGGACCAAGTGCAGCCTCTCAGATGTTCTTGGACCGTAACTCCCAGCAGTCCTAGCCAGAGTTATCAACTTTACGGAATGCTAGGAGCTGTAGTCCAACAACTTGTGCACTCTGCTTACCCCTGTGCTATAAGAAAATTAGATGAAATGAAGAAAATCATCTAATATTACAAAAATACGGAAACACTCTTATCAATTCAGACAATCCATGTCAGGAATCACTAATAGCAAGCTGTTGCTGTAAGAGGCAAGTACATTGCTGCTACACTTGATAATCAATGAGTCAAAAACTGGGTTTCTAGACTGTAGATGCTACAGGACAAAACAAAGAAAAATACAGTTTCTGAGATAGTGGCTGCATTCAGAAAAAGACAAGTCCTTTCTCCTTGTGCTGCAGTGCATGTCATTTGCACTCAAAACTGGTTACCGTTAACCATGGTTAGTGAACACAAGGAAGCTCTCTTTGGTCATCAGTGTTTCCCCAAAATTTTTTGGTGTTCACCTGCTTAACCTCATTCAGGAAGTTTTCTCACCCTCTATGTAGCTTTTGGAGGGTGGTCTGGGGGCGACTGAGGTGTCATCTTCCACAGATTACCTTTTGCCAGTAGAATGCTGGACGTCCCTCCATGGTTTGAAGTTGCCTTGTATCCGCTAACCATAGTTAGTATATAGCACAGTTCATCCAGGTTCAGATATATAGCAAGCTATGCTGAAAGAGAGAGAAGCTCTAATTTCCAAACTACTCCTTGTAGTCACACCAGACACAGGCCCTTTTCACACCTTACCTTGTTCACAGTGCCATTATGCGGGGATCATGAGAAAAGCTTCTTGCGGGAGGGAATCACATCCCCTGCGCTTCCCTCCGTGCCAGCTCCGTGCTTGATGGAAGGAAGTGCAATAGCTCTGCCCCTTCCTTCCGCAGCATAGCCAGGTACTTTCCCAGGCCACAATGGGGAGGAAGTGCAGCCATCATGCTTCCTGAGGTGCCAGATGCCAGGTAAGTGCGGGAGGGACACAAGAGGAATGCGCAATTGTGGGTCCTTTTTGGCAAAGCGCCAAAAATGATATAATCAGCGATTGCTGCGAAATGGCCTCGGGAGCAACGTGGGATCGTGAGGACATCATGCAGAACCGTCCTCGTGATTCCGCGTCGCTCCTGTGGCCATTTAGCATTTGAAGTTGTGTGCGAAAAGGGTCATAGAGGGAGCAGTGAATAACCCTGGCAAGAGATTAGGCTCCTTTTCAAAGTTTTGCATTACATCGGGCATCCAATGCCAATGACTAAAAAGATATTGCTAGTGTTTTTTGTTTAAAAGCATTTGGATTCTTTTGTTTGACTTTTACTAATATGCCTTTTGCTAGTTATCTCTATTAGGCTGCAACTTACCTCCTTCAACCTGTCCAACTCATTTTGCAGTGCCTGCTTGGATATTTCCACCTCAATTATCTGTTGACGAAGGACTTCATTTTCATCCTCTGCTTTAACACGCTTCTCCTCCACATTCTCCAGTTCATGATGCAGCCTGACAGATACATCTTTGGCTACCTATTTAAAAAATAAACAAAGTTACCTAAGCTACTATCAAAGCATAAATACATGGGCTTAGATCCTCTTTCCATTGACAATTGGAAGACTTTTGCTCTAAGGCCATTTTCTCCTACATTTTTATAGTGCTATTATTCCACTTTCCATCCTGTGGAATTCTGGGGTTTGTAGTTTAGGGAAAGGCATTTAGAATTCTCAGCCAGAGAACTCTTTGGCCTCAATAAACTACAAACCCCAGAATTCCATAGGATGTTGAAAGTGGAATAATAGTACTAAACAGTGTAGTGCGGAAATGGCCTGAGCCTTTTTACTGATGATATGGAAGAAGCCATATTGGTGATTCTACCTACCCCTACAATCCACTACCTCCCCTGAAAATCTGTCATGAAGAGTTGAAAGGACCTCCAAAATGGCTCAGGAGGAGGAAGTTTCAGAGGGAGGGAGAGAGGGATCTACTAGCATTGATCTTGTCTCTCTCTCCCCTTCCCACTAAAAGGAACATCCTGAATAAAACAGTAAATTCATCAAATGCTCTTACCGTGGTGGTTGAAGGAAGCTAGATCCAACCCCTAATAACCAAAGATGTTGATATGCATAGCTTAAAATACTGCAGCAAAGCAAAGACATATGCACAGTTAAGGCTTGTGTGCCAACTGCACCTGTTCCAAGAGCCATTGCTCTAGCTACATTGACATACACCTTAATCACATCCTTTTTGGATAATTGCAATACACTCTACATGGGGCTGCCATCGAAGACTGCTCAGAAACTTCAGCTACTCCAAAGAGCTACAGCCAGATTGTTAAACAAGACTGGCTACAAGAAGCACACAACTCTCTTATTGCAACAGCTCACTGACTGCTGGTTCATTTCCAAGCATAATTCAAAGTGCCAGTTATGACCTTTAAAGCCCTGTATAGATCAAGTCCATGTAATCTGAAGGTCCGTGTTCTCTCATATCAACATGCCTGTGTCTTGAGGTCTCTTGGGAAGGCCCTTATCTCTGTTCCACTACCGTCACAGGTATATCTCGTGGGAACACAGGAACCTGCCTTCACAGTGGCTGCTCCCAGGGTTTGGAATTCCCTTCCAAGAATGGTAGACTGGCACCCTTCTTGCTATCTTTCCACAGGCAGATTTAGACTTTTTTTTTTTAATTTGGAAGGTCTTTGAATACTGACTGTGCAAGGGAAGCAGGCCTTGCACAATTGTGCTGTACTGTCTGTGCATTATTTGTTTTGTTTCTAATAGCTACATTTTTAACTGATTTTAATTTTATGGATAGCTTAATGATACTTTTAACTTTTGCGTTTGGTATATTTATGTTTCTTTTAACTGCCATAAGCAACCTTGAGTCCCACATTGGGAAAAAATATGTGACATAAATAAATATTATGAAGGTACCAGTAGTAGCAGCAGCAGTAGTAGTAGTAATGAGGCTAATTTTATCTTGAACTTTCTTACTCCAAAACATGACAAATAAATTCTACTTTCACATTTTTTTTCTCCTATATAGAAGATGATCTCCTATGAGTGAGTTTTGATAAAAACTTTATCTCTTCTAAACTCTGCCATACCATTTTGAGCAGAAGGAACAGGAGTTTTCTTCCAGTTCTAGAATATACATCTTAGCAGCCATTAACAAATTTATGGTTCTTCTAAGATCAATATTTGTGACAAATCCAAGAATTCTCTTACCGCCCTCTCCAGTTTCTGGGAAGATTGGTAAATGAAGAACATACTTAGACACAAACCGGAATCAAGAAATAAAAATTTGTATATCCATTTGAAGCCAACACAGCATCAAAAAATCGCCTGAACCTCATAACCAGGTTGAGTCACCCTACTAATTGGTGAATTTTAACTTTTTTCTATAGAAGCTTCCTACCGCACACCGAATTTGCTCTTTCAAATCACATTTTTTTGGTACCTATTTGGCAAAGAGGCAAACCCAGCCTAAGCTATGCTATGAGTCTTGGGGCTTTACTCTGTAAACTACATTGATGAACTGCTCTTAGGATCCTGATGAGCAGAGTTAGCTACTTTTTTAGTTCATGTCATGTTCCAGCCTTGCTTGATTCTTTAACAAATAAACTGGATTGGAAAATAGACATGATTTAGTTCTTTGCCTGGCTTGTACTAGACTGATAACATTGGTAAATATGCTAAACTAGCTGTGAAGAGGTTCCAAAGCTCTGAAAAAGCCTGGGTTTACATGTATCCAGATTATGAGTGATTAATTACTAATATTAAATAACAGCATTAAATCCATTGGTATTGGCAGCCTACCACCAAAGAATAAGAGTGTTCCAACCTGCCAACATCACAGGGTTGGAGCTGGGGAAATACTAATTTCACAGAATCATAGAGCTGGAAGAGACCACAAGGGCCATCCAGTTCAACCCCCTGCCATGCAGGAAAAGTATTCCCAACAGATGGCCATCCAGCCTCTACCTAAAAACCTCCAAAGAAGGAGACTCCACGACACTCTGAGGCAGCATATTCCACTGCCAAACAGCTCTGACTGTCACGAAGTTCTTCCTGAGGTTTAGGTAGAACCTCTTTTCCTGTAGTATGAATCCACTGCTCCTTGTCCTAGTCTCTGGAGCAAACAAGCCTGATCCCTCTTCAATATGTAAACACGACTATCATGTCCCCTCTTAACTTCCTCTTCTGCAGACTAACCATACCCAGCTCCCCAAGCCACTCTACATAGGACATGGCTTCCAGGATACAGGAAAGCTAACTAAATCCTAAAGACAGCACATCAGCTCAGTTTTAACATCCTATGGTATAATGATATCACACAATTTCATTAATTACATTTCGTAGACCTAATATTATTATTACAACTATTACTGTTCTTACTAAATTCTCCATTTATAAAGTGATTTCCATAAAAAACAAAAACACAGAAACAGCAAACAGGAAAGCAAAGAATTTTAGGAACTTTGCAATATATACATATTCTCCCTTTCAAAGTACAAAGGGGAACAATCAAGGAATATTCAGTTTTGGCAATCGGCACTTGTCCTTATTTCCTGCACAAAGTCATTCTTCAACTATACTCTTTCAGAATGCGGAAAGGGAAAAGATATACTTGAATGCTCTCAGACAGAAAACTGGCACTTAGGTGAGAAGTGTTTGTAGCCTACACCTCTTTATGATATGCTATGTTCCCACATGCAAGGACCTCGTCAGGTGAGAGAATATTCAAAATAAAGCTTCTCTCATCCAACATGATTCCCTGCATTCTGAAGTGCTTCAGTCTCAGTCTACCTACGTTTGAAGTACCTCTTAACGCTAGACACCTAAGAGACAAGCCATTCAGTTTTTCACAAGAAGCCCTACTCCTGCTTCATGCAGCAAAAGCCATGACTTCTACAGTCATCAAGAGCTTCCATAAGACTTGGATGTTTCCTGCGCCAGATTCCTGTCTCAGAAGCTGTCATTCTGCTGACATTGATATAGACCTTTGAACTTTCAAAGGCTTTTACAAATTATTGTCTTAACTTATTTGAAAGACAAATTTAGAAGGTGTATAGCATGGGGCTCAGCCTTTGGCTACCAAAGGTAGAATTTTGCAAAAATGCTCAGGACTGCATTGCTGATTTAGATTCCATCACACTCAAATTGTCCCCTCACCTTTAGATCTTGCTCTAAGCTTCTAATGAGTTCCCCATCAACTTGACCCGTCTGTGCAACTTTCAAGCTTTTCTGTTCTGCTTTCCTGAGACGATACTGCAAAATACGGCAGTTCTTGTTTGCGCGGTCCAGCTCTCGCCGAAGTTCCTGCAGCTGGTAAACATCTTCTTCAAGGTAGCTATCACGCATCTCTTCCATTTCAGCTCGGAGTTCATCAAGCTCATCCTGTCAAAACCAAAAACAATGTCAGGTACCCAGTGGTTTATCTTGTACCCTTCCCAAGACACACAGGGAATTATCCATCTCCACTCACTATGGAATTCACTGAAATAGTTTCTCTGAAATAATGTTGTAAGCAATGTCAGCAAGTTGGTACCAGTTGTAACTTACATCTTCAGAAATAATGGGAACAGCATCATTAATCAATTCTAGACAATACACTGCTGTTGTGTTCAGTTCAGTTTTCACAGTGAACTAGCCAAGATGGGAAGCACTAGCTTTTACAAACATTATAATTCTTTACTTTCACCAAAGAATTCATATTAGGTGTGCATAATTATCATCTGTGCCTATTAATACAGCAAACTTATAGTAAGTGCCTGCCTCCGTCTCTGAACATCTGACTTCATATTGCAAGCCACAGAATTTCTACAGCATGAATCTTATACCCTTTAAGGTAACATATAACTGCTTCCAACAACAACAAAATATGTATATCAAACTGAGCAGTGAGTTCATACAGAGCTGAAATGTTTTCTTTTACTATACCGTTACATTTACTCTCCCACACACACATACACTCTCTCTCTCTCCACTGTACCACCAGAAATAAAAACAGGTTAAACCTTCCTTGACATCTTCAACCTTTCCAGTTAAAAACTGCACTAAACACGTTTCCTGAGAAGTCAGGGGCTCAGCCTTACTGTAAATTACTTTCTGAGAAGAATAAGACCAACCATTCTACAAACTCTGTCATTCCCATTAATATAATCGGTGCATACCTCAAATCTCTCAAGCTAAAACTTTTATATATAGGTCTTCAGCTTCACTGTGTAGGCCATTAACTTGCTAGATGGAGACTCCAGGGACTCCAACTACTCTATTATTAACTTAGTTCCATACTTCAAAAGAAAACTGAAGCTGGAAAGCAACAATAAGAGTACTTTTCCCAAAGACATGTACATCTTCATCTAAGAAAGACATGTACATCTTCAAATCTGCGGTTTATTATCCTTTCTGAAAAGAGACTAAAATCTGAAAGATTTGAGGTTTTTTTCCCCAGAGAGAAGCATAATCAATCAATTTAAGCTACCAGATTTAGAAAAAGAAAAAGGAGGAGGAGAAGGGGGGGAGGATTTCAGTGGAAGGGGCATTTGTCTTCTGTTTGTATATAATATTTTTATATAAGTAGATCCAGACTGGTGACTACAGCAGGTCAAGGAGTCATTCTTCTCCCTTTCTCCCTCCCTCAGGGGCTACAAAAACTGCCAAACCCTGTTCCCGGAAGAACCCAAATTGGAAACGGTCGAACTCCTAAGTTTGCAAAATGAGTTTTGTTTTCTGTTTAGGTTGTTAGAAAGAAAATTTCTGGAGAGGCAACTCATCTTTTGGGGATGCAGGAAAAAGGTGGCCCAGGGAAACTGAGGAGGTCAAATATAGACAGGCAGTCCCAGGGGTTCATTTTATCCACCCAAATGTGGATATAAACAAATAAATAAAAAATATTTAGCCCAACTCAGATATAAGAAACAAAGACACAACAAAAACAATAAACAAAATATTTTCTGTATGGAAAATATAAAAGCACTCACAAAATGAAGAATGATCAAAGCTAAAACACTGGAATTGTACTTTTAAAACTATATTCTACCAAATAGTTAAGAGCCTTATTCTTACAATGATTATTTAGTAACACTGAGAGAGAGAGATCTCTATGGAGAAAAGACTGATGTGAATTAGTGCTAAGATGAGAAAGAAAAAAAAATTGATGCCAAATTCTGTCTAGAAAGCATAGGCCTAAATTCTGTTGTTAGTCCCAACTAGAGTAGAACCATTAAATTAACTGGATTTGCCCACATGTTGGCTAGCATTCCACAATCGATTCAGTGGATTAACCTTAATTGCACTATCCCAACCAAATTGTCCCCAGGAAAGCAAAAAGTGACATTCATACCTTTAAAATTTCAGCAACAGCAGATCCAATCTGGACTGATAATATCCATGACTCCACACTACTACACTTTTTTTTAATTAATGAGAAAGAATGGCTTATGCTGAGGGATGTAATAAACAAACTATCTGGAAACAATGTCTGTCAGAGGAAAAGCTTATTTAAAAAAAAAGATTTTTTTACCCTTTTAACATTGTATCATGCTGAACATGCAAAAAGACACATGCTTCGAAATATCACAACATATACCTAAAATTCTAAAGCTACGTTTAGACATTGGCCATTTCCACTCTATACTGTTATAGTGCTACTATTCCACTTTCAACATCCTATGGAATCCTGTGGTTTGCAGTTGAGGGAGGGACATTTCCAATTCTCATCCAGAGAGCCAGTTGGCCTCAGTAAACTACCAACCCCAGAATTCCACAGGATGTTGAAAGTGGAATTATAGTACTATAACAGTGGAGTGTGGAAATGGCCATGAGGTACAGTTGCAAATAAACAATAGGGTAACTTATGACTCTAGCTTGTCTCAGGAAAGATGAGCTGCTTCTACTTCCTGTGGGAAGCAGCGTGTACCAGTACACAGCCTGGTTCCCAGTTCTGCTCTATCATTCTCCGCCCTCACTGGGACCTCTTGGTGGGGTTTTTCCACTGTGAATTTATTTTATTATTGATTTATTTGATTTATATCCCACTTGCTCCCAATATAGCCCAAAGCAGCCTATAAATAATACTTCTACTCCCAGAAGACAAAACAGTTACATGTTTCAGGGAAGACAATCTTAAGACTGGACATATGGATTTGAACAGAGGTACACACTTTGATATCTGTGCTATAGAACAAATACATTCTTCCAGAATATAAATACAAATTGTTTAGAACTGTATTTTCACATACTCAGTTGATGGAGTATGCCACTTTAATGATCACACTTCAGATCTTCTGGAGTCCTCTAATAACCTTTCCAACCCATGTGGAGAGAGTGTATATGCTAACAGGGTTCTCTCCTCTATGTCTGTGTGTCCATTTCCATGAAGCTGTATCCCACAGATGCTTTGGTCAACAGTCCCTTCATCCCTTCTGTCCCTCCATACACTCTCTATATACAGTTATGACATCACATTCCAGAGTTTCTGAGGAATGGTTCCTGTGTGGCCAAAAATCATAACATCAGGGACTAGGAAGGATGAATTGTCCTCTCCATTATCACAGTTTTTATGTGATAAATTAAGAAAACTATGCTTGATTAATCTTGTTGCCAACAAGGGAAACACTGTCCTGATGTTGCTAAACTTTTCTTCTCTGAGTGGCTAACAAATTTAGATTCCTTTAGCACTTCAAATGTAGAGTGGTTTCCAACCTTTAAATACAGGAAGAATTATTAACTTTGGCAGTAGGTGTATGTGGTTGCTCAGCATCACTGCAAATAAACAGAAAATGAAATTAGGTCACTTGTATTTATGTTCTTACAGTAGGTGTCTAACTTTGGTGACCTATGTTTGGAAATGTCATTAACAGCCTTTCTCCAGTCACAACCACACTTCACAAAGTATGGTGTCTATGACACTGAGGCCATCAAAAGATCACACTGCAGGATAGTAAGTTAAATCTATATTATGACTGAAATCCTGTATCTTCCTAATATACACAAGAACAGTTCAAGCCTATGCTCCCTTATACAGAAGTGAAGCGCTCTGAACTTAATGTAGTTTACTTTCATGTAAAGTCTGCTTAAAGCGGCAACCCCAATCCTTGTGAAGCCTAAACTGTGGGCAGGATTGCTATTTAAAAGCACAATACTTTGAGATAACCCACTTGCTGTAATGCTACTGCTTCTGCCAACCTTCTGTTTAATCCAAACTGCAAAGCCCTGCTGACATGACTACAAGTTGCACAGCAGTGGCTTTCAGCAACGCTCCCCAATTGCCTAAGACTGAACTAAAGTTTATTCAGAGAAATAGTGAGAACAATAGTGTTATATTGACTATTTTGTATTTAGCACCAAAAGAAGCTTAACTTTAAAAGAAATGGAAGATCTGCTGAGCACCCAACTACTGCCACAATACTAGATGCATGATTGCTCTACTGGGCTGTTTGTTGATGTTATTCTTAATAAAACTCACAACACTCATTTTGAATTCAAAATGAAAACTAATACGCAAACAGTGGAGAAAAAGAACACCAGGTAGGAAAGTATGGTGAAATTCTAACCACTTTTAATACATCTAAAAATGTCTGAGATTGTGTTAAAATGTCAAATACAATTTTACCCTATAATATGTTATAATTCACTTGTTATACTTAAGTAACTTCAGTGGATTTGTACAGGGGCTGGCATCACCCAGATATGAACTTTTTATAAAAATCTGTCATATTTATTTTTTTCACAGAAAATATCTCTTGATCACTGGGGGTAGTCTATAAATTACTCCAATGATTTTAATCTATTTGAAAAATCCCAATTTAAGATACACACACCAATATTCTTAAGAAATGTCATGATCAGTAACAGTTACAATGCACATGATTAGAAATATGAGTGTGCATGTGTTTATTCTGGATCTACAGTTTTGTGGCATTGTTTATCCACAATGAAAGCCTCTGCATTATTATGTGTTCACAACCAATTAGGACTATTAGAGAATCAAAAGTGTTTTCGATTGCCTACAGTTTTAAACAGTTGGAGTAGTCATCTGGCCAGTGATACTTTAATATGATCTATTGAGAGCTACAGATGGAAATCACTGTCACATTATACAAATAATCCACTCTGCTTCCCCTGGACAATGCCATGTTTCAGGAGAGCCACAGCTGTGGCTAACAAGACACACGGACCCACAGCCATTGTTTACCAAGCTGATTTTTTATTCTAGCAGCTGACTTCACTAGCATGTAAATGGTCTATGCTAGTTTGATGCCCAAGGTCAGATTAAATCTCTTCTTTCCAGTCACAACTACCGTATATTTTAAGTGCAAGAGAATAGCATCCCCTTCCTCCTCAAAGCCAATCTCTAAAATTTTTAAAACAACCCCCCCTCAAATCCCCATCAAATCTGATCTTTCTTACCCTGCCAAAATCCTTCAGTTATGCACCATTATATATAATGTACATGCAGTTGTTATATCCATGGTATTTGGTTATTTGATATAATTCATACGATTAGTGATACAGCTGCTCAGGGCAGGATGCAATCCTGGACTTGGCTTCCCACTGCAGCCCCTGTGCACCCCAAAAAACTGTTCCAGAGAGCTGGGAACCCTCTAGACCTCTGGCAGCTTTCAAAGCTATATGCAGGAGAAGCAGGGAAGGAAGTTCTGTGCCCCTAGTGCTGCAGAACTGTGTTGAATTTAAGAGATTTTTGCATTTTAAAAAATTTGTCAAGAGTCTTCTCAGCTTTTACACTGCAGGAAGCCCCTACCTTTTGACGCCATGTTATCTGAGGACTCGCTCTTTTGATGCTTCCAAATTAAGGACAAGTTCCATTAATTCATTCGGGGGTTCCGCTCTCTCATCAGTTCTTCTTGCCTATGGAGGCTGGCTTAGAACTGCTTGCAAAGCAAGCTGAGAGTGCAAAAAAAGGTGCCAAGCCAGTTGAGAGACTTTATAAACAATGCGCATGTGGCTTATCCCAAGCAAGCCTCCATAAATCCTTCATGCTCCCTACAGTACAATACATGGGTTCCACTTTTGATCCAATTCCATTTTCTGACAGTGCTCCAGTCTCTAAACTGTCCAATAAGTAGAGAAGCCTGTACATTAGTCTCAGTCTCACATGTTCTAACCAGTCAGATGCATCCAAGGAGGCATCATAGTTGAAAATGCATAGGGAGGCGAATATTCTGACTGCAGAATCAAATTTTAAAATGTTCCAAGGATGTTTCAAAGGAAAAGATAATCGTATCACAGATCCAAAGGGGATTTCAAAAACAGAAATTATGAGATCAATTTACTGCAAACCTAAAAAAATAACTGGGGATAAGAGACTAAGACGCAGACCAATGGATGCAAATTACAAGAAACAGTAGGAAGAATCTCCAGACAGAAGGAGCTGTTCAAGAGTGGAAAAAACTGCTCTGAGGGTGTTGGACTCTCCTGGAGGTATTTGAACAGAGGCTGGATGATAATCTCTTAGTAGATCCTTAGCTGTGGACTTCTGCCCTGACAGAAAGTTCCACTATATGGCCCTTGTGGTCCTTTCTAACTCTATGATTCTATGATTGCTTGAATAGAAATTGATTAAATAGTACCCTACCCTTTAAGCAAGTCCTTCCCAAGATCAATCATTGGAAGGAGAAGCCAAATTCTCACTCACGCCTTGGGTAGTTTCCTAGTTATTGCTTTTTAAGTAGATAAAAACTATCTCCCTCAAACAAATTAGAATTGTTGATGGGATGGGCGTGTGGAAACAGGGAGGGGGTATGAGAAAAGATTAGAAAAGGAAGAACGGAGGAATCAGAAGAGTTCATGACAGTCAGAAACTTATTGTACAATCAGAGTGAAAGATATATTGTTGGGAACTCAAAGGAAGTGAAGCCCTGTGTTGAAGCAGAAAAGACAACCTGCCGATGACAATTTATCGCATCAGAGCTATATGAACAATCAGCTATTCTTAACTAAGTAAGACTGACTGTAGTGACCTGAAGACCTTGTAAGGGAAAAAAAGTGTTTTGGTGAGTTATAGCTCATATGGTATCAACCTTGGTCATTATGACAGGTGGTATTTAAGCAAACTTTGATCTTTTTAATGTTCCTACAAAATATGTTATGAAGCCCCAAATACCATTCCAGTATTATTTAGTTATGCCAGAAAGCACTGAAGATCTGCTGTATGTGTGATGGGTCATGCTGAGACAGGACTCAAACTACATTTAAGAATCAAAGAGAAAACACTTACTTTCTCTTTAAAAGAACACAGCTATACTACCAGTGATACTACTAGACATGGAAATACAGAGGGCCCCTCACTTTCAGAAGGGTTTGGAGCACAGGACCCTGGCAAAAGTGAATATCTCCCTACCTCTGCCTTTCCTTCCTGCACTCCCTCCTCCTATTCCCTTGTTATTCACCTGAGCTGAAATGAAACACATGCACTCGCCTTGTAAATAACCACAATCACATAGGTCAAACTTGCAACTTTGGAGGGGGACTGTATTATTTTTCAAGAATGGTCACAACTCCCTGTACTCCTCAGCCACTACAGCCACCAGTAGTTACAACGCCCCTTTCTGCAGAACACCAAATCTTCCAAGCTCAGCAGCCACACTAGGTAATTGGGGTGCAACCACATCTTCCCAATTCTTATCTGAATGGGGGAGAATGTCTAATTTTGATAACAACAGCTGTATTCATACGAAGAGACTTAAACCCTTCCTCTTGTTTCACCTAACTTTGCTATACTCCCATCACTTGGCCAGGCACAGAAATCCTTCCACGGAAACAGCTCAGCAAGGCAAAATGGGGGAAAGTTCATTGTACAAACCAGACCCCTCACTTTGGAGACAAATCAGGTCAGATGAGACTACTGTGTCACATCTAGTTTAGCCATAAATTAATACAGACTTTTAAAACAGTCTCAAGATGGGTGCCCAGAACTACAGTATTGTGGTGCTTCTATAAATAATAATCCCAGTCCTTCTCTGTTTTTTATTAAGAGGATACTCCTGTACTTTTCAACTTTCACTTACATTTATTCTACTCTCTAGTATAACCCCTCTGCAGACCAAATTCCTACGTGTGGGTATTTGCCTCCAAGTTGACTGCCAACTTGGTGATCCCCTGAATTTCATAGGGTTTTCTTGGGCAAGAAACCCTGAGTTTTCTGGGGCTGAGAGTGTGTGATGTGTCCAAGTTGGAAACTACCTGAAGGCACAAAATGGAAATGTGATGTGTCCCAGTTGGATATGACTTGAAGCACACAATGACTGCAATCGCATCTAAACTGTGGACCTGGGGGAGACTTTGGCTACTGTAGAGTTTGCTTAAGAATATGAAATTCTGCAATGACCCAGGCTAAGATGTGCTTATGCTTGCACATGTCATTAACAGGATGCTAGACACTCCATTATTAATCCTCAGGCAGGGAGGTAGGAAAGTACGGTCTTCTAAATCTTGTAGGATTGCAGTTCTCATCAGCCTTAGACAGAATAGCCAGCATTGAAGAATGCTGAGAGTTGTAGTTCAGTTCAACAACATCTAGAGAGGCATGCTATGCTTACTCCTGCTCTACCACTTCAGATCTATCCCCATATTCATGGGACTATCCAACAGCTACAACCGGCCTGGTTTAAAATCATCCTGGCACACTGAACTACTACAGGATTGTGGAGCTGTGTGGGAGAGGGAACCAGTGTTGTGGGAATACAGTTAAGAGTAGTCTTATACAGTATACACTATGTGTCAGAAAGCAGTCCTAGAACCAGTGGCAGATTGTGGCTCCCACACTGGTAGAGTGATAAAAGTTCCTTTAAAGTTTGCTCTAAAATGTATACTTGATTCATCATGCCACCAATATAGAAGCCACAAGTCACCGTTTTCTGGAACATGTGACAGCGCCTTTGTGTATGGTACAGAATATCTTTTCCATATTCATACGTAAGCCATAGCCCGTCTTTTTCCATCTGAGCTTCAATCCAAGATTGTGGTTTACAGGTTAAATTTCTTTTCAGAAATCAACCACACGGCGACCACATTTTCACAGAGGAAGAAAGGTGCAAGTGGAAGGGAAGTTAGAGTAAGCTAGAGTAAAGGAAGCTAGAGTAAGTTTCAGGATCATATATGATACTGCTTCTGGAATCATATCTTCTATGTGAACTTTGGCACAGTTACTCAGGAACAAATCCTATTTAAGTCAATGGGATTTATTTCTGATTAAGTATGAACAGAATTCAGACTGTGTGTTAGAGACTGACTGAATGTATGTACATAATAAACACATGAAGCATAAATGAGGTATGCTCATTTGGAACATATATTATCTATGTGCTATGTTTAGCCTTTATCATATTCTAGTGACTACAGCTAAGGTGGAGCGTTAAATTAACTTGCTCTCAGACTCAGAATGTGGTGACAGTTCATTTGACATGAGAGATGAAAGGAAGGTCTATATCCTCGACTACATGGATGTATATTTAAAGCATCTGTTTTCTGACTAACCCACTCTGAAATCAGAATGATCATGCACACCTTGTATCTGAAAAACTTTGGGGCATTCAGTGCACAAGACAGGTCACAATGAAATATACTGATACTATGGCGTACTATTATGTGAACACCCACTCAAGCCTTGGGTTCATGCTCAGCCCTCCTTCCCTCCACCATAGCTGCAAGAGGTTCAGGAGTACTTGCTTCCATTTTCAATTAACCAGACTTTAGCACTGTGTCTGTACAGTAAACTGTGGTTTAACTGTGATCTATTAAAAAAAAATCTATCTTCTTAAACCAATGGTTTCAAAGTTTCTTGTTTCAAAAGGACTTAGTTAAAACTAACCAAACATTAGGTTGTCTGACATCAGGCAAAGCAATGGTTTGTAGTTAAAACCAGAACCAAAGATTTCTAATCTCCCCCAGGCTAGACAGAAGAGGAGAATATGTGAGTCTGAGCTTCACAATGGTTCATCTGAGTAACCATAAACAATAGTTTTATCTTTACATTCAAATAAGATCAGAATGGCCAACTGAATGTAAACTAGCATAGGCCTGATACAGAGGTTTGGGACTAAAATACTCCAAATCTCCCAGCCAGCATGGCTACTGGCTAGGAAGTTTTGGGAGCTGCAGTCCAAAAAGTAACTTCTCCAAGCAGTGGCTTGCCACATTATGTAATCCTTCGGTTTTTAATTCAGCTCCTACTGTTTTGCTGCTCAGGCTCTTCCCATGTGTTTCTTAGAGCAGCTGTGGTCTCCAAAAACCAGTTTTTATCCAATAACTGGGGCATGTACTTGTCCAGTTTTGAGGGATAAGTTTCAGCTTGTTCAACCTGATAAAGAGGACAAGTTTTTTGGAGAGGTGAAGCCAATCACTTGTCTTTTAGACCCATGTCCATCCTGGCTAATTAAAGTTGGACAGTTGGGTGGTAAAGGATATAAATGCTTCTTTGAAAGAGGACTTTGTTCCAACCTCTCTAAAAGAAGCACTTGGAAGACCTTTGTTGAAAAATCCTTTGTTGAACCCCAGGTAACTATCAGCCAGTCTCTAATATCTCCCTTTTAAAGTAAGGTATTACTTAAGTGGTAGCAACACAACTCCAGAAGTTCTGGGATTAAATGGATTACCTGGATCCATTGCAGTCTGAGTTCAGGGCTGGTTACCGGCCAGAAACAGCCTTGGTCACCTTAGTGGGTGGCTTATTCTAGGATCTGGACAGGCTGAATGCATCCCAATTAGTACTCTTGGTATCCTTCTGGATCATTTGGATGATAGGAGACTTGGAGGCATTACTCTGCAGTGGTTCCAGTCTTTTCTAGCTCAGTGTTCCTAGAGAGTGGTATCTGGAGACTATTGTTCAGACTTTTGGCTATTAGCCTGTGGGGTTCCGCAGGGGTCAATACTGTGAATATTGTTCCCTATGCCTTTTAACATCTATATGAAGCCAATGAGAGAGGTCATCCAGAGATTTGAAGCTGGATGTTAACTGTACACTGATAACTCTCAGTTCTCTTTCTTCTTTATAAGTGATGCCAAATTGGCTGTGGAAGTCTTGAATTGTTGTCTAGATGCAGTGAAGGACTGGATGGAGGTGAGTAGACTGAAGTTTAATATAGACCAGATGGAAGTGCTGTTGGGTCATCAGGAAAACCAACCTGGGATTGAAATTACAACCTGTTCTGAATGAGTTGCATTCCCTCTGAAATATCAGCTCAGTAGCATAGGGCCCACCACTGTTCCTGGAAAGCCAGGTTGCTGCGATGGCCAGGAGTGCCTTTCCCCACTTGGGCTGGTACGTCAGCTGCACCACTTCCTGGGAAAAGCAGATCTGGCCATGGTTCATGTCTTAGTTACCTCCTGATTAGACTACTGTAACGCACTCTACATGGGGCTGCCCCTGAAAAGTGTTCAGAAGCTGCAGCTAATGCAAAATGCAGCTACCAGACTGGTATCATTTCAGAGGCCTCTTAACAAGAACAGCACTGGCTTCCATTTTGCTTCCAAGCTCAATTCAAGGTGCTAGTTTTGATCTACAAAGTCCTAAATGGCTTTGGTCCAGGATATTTGAAAGACCACCTCCTCCTATATAAACCTACCAGAAATCTGAGATCTTCAGAGGAGGCCCTAACTTTGTGAAGTTAGGTTGGTGAGTACATTTAACAGGGCTTTCTCTGTATCAGTGTCTTGACTGCAGAACTCCCTGTCCAAGGAAGTCAGTCTCTACCTCCTTTAACCTTCTGGTGGGCAGCCAAAAGGGTGCTGTTCTACATGGCATTCAATGTTTGAAAATCCTATGTTTTAACTGTTTTCAAACTGGATTTTAGGATTTCTTTTAGATTTTTTTGGAGTTTTTAAAGAATATTTTAATGTGTTTTTAAAATGATTTTTTCCCTTGTATTGCTTTAATTGTTTTCATTTGTTCATTGTCTCAGGAGCCCTTGTGGACTGGGGGTTGATACAGAAATACTTAAAATAAAATAATAAATAAATTTGTCCTCCATGTACTGTGTTTAGCCCTCCCTTCTTCAGCAAGGGTTGTTTGTTATGCTTCTTTTACAGGGTTATCAAGCCCCTGTCCTGCAGTCAAATCACTGTATTTATATACCTGGAGAAATGCTATATGTGGTCCCTAGATGATGGATATGCTCCCTGAACAATATACAGCATCCAGCAGAGATGTACAGCCTGATTTTTTGACACCTATTTGTGGCATAAAGACATGATTATGTTATAAATTCCATTTCTGTATGCTTTCTGATTTTGTTTTGTTTTAATTCTTTGGATGCTCTTCATCAGTCCAAGCCTATTCACCTAATTTCTTTTCTTTTAAAGTCATTGTTATTGTTGTTGTATTATACTGCCAAACTGTAGCAACATTTGCACATAGGTGTTTGCATATACCTTTATGAGTTTTTTTAAAATAATTCTTTGGAAGAGCATATTTTTAGCCCCATTTCATATTCCTCCATGAAGTGCTGCATTTTTACCCACCCCATTATGTCCTGGCAGGATACCACACTACTGGAACTGAAAAAGGACTTGCTGAATGATGGGTCGAATAACATATCGTGAAGACAAGATTGCCAACCTCTTTCTGCTAGAATTGCTATGCCTTTATCAGCTGCCTGGCAGGCAAAAAATTAGCCAAGGGATATTCTGTACCAGTTAATTCCATGGAAAAAAAAAAAAAAAAAAGCTTCTGCTAAATTTTTGCCTGCCAAGCAGCTGTTAAAATCCACCAAAAATGTTGTTAGCCCCACTACAGTCAGAAAAGGCTATTGCTATTCATGCATGGTCTTTCACCTGTCTTTTCTTTCACAAACAATTAACTGAAAAAACCCTTTGCTGATCTGCTCTCATTCTTTTCTTAATCATTCAGGTTGCATTATGAACTTTTATTTTTAAAAGACAACCAGAGACTATTAGCTCTTTGAAAAGAGATGTTTTAGGTAACAGTCATCACAAAGATCACAGTAGGACAGACAGAAAGATAGCTTTAAAAACCTGTAACATCACACTCTATCCAGTTTCTAACCAGCCTCTAGAACACCGACCTTGCAACCATCCAGTCTGCATAAGTCAGACTTTTACAAGGCAATAAGATTATACACGCTAGTGCCTTTATCAGTCATTTTTACAGTTCTGCTTTCTCTGAGATCATCAAACATCCATAAGCCTGGTTTATTTCCTGAGGCAGGTTACAAAAACTTTCAGAAATATCTTTTAAACGCAACATTGAGGTTCAGAACCATGCAGCCCTTATTTCAAACTGGAAAAGAGGTTCTGGCAAGAAGTCAGAACCTGGAATGCAAGTTGAGTTATAGACTCAGTAAAAGGTGGTGTCTGGACGGCTTTTAAAGTGAGAAAACAATGTCATTCCTTTCCTAACTGATAGCCCACTTCACGAACAAAATAGGCTAAAGTGGCTTCCAACTGGAACAGCAAAATAAAAACACAGCAATCAAAATCCATCAGCAAAACATCTATGCAGATTTTTTCTCTCTATTTCCTCACAGATATATCTGGGTATATATGCAGTAGGCAGACACATAAATCTGAGCAGAGAATACACCCGATATCTTTTATAAAAAGTAATGACATCTCATAGTAAGTACTTGTCGAGTCACCAGGTTCAACACTTATTTCCCTTAAAGAGAAGCCGGGGTGGAGGAATGGGCCGTACAGCACAGGGCCGCCTCTGAACCGCCCTCCTCCGACAAGGGCCAGCCCCGGCCGCTGCCAGTTCCCCCCGGCTGCAGGGATGCCCCCGCAGGGGCACCACGTGCCCCCTGCGCCCGCACCGCCAGAGGCCGGGCGGCTCCAGCTTCCCACGGCCAAGTCGGCAGCCCAGACTGAAGGCTGCGCGTCTGGTTGGCACCGGGGCTGGTTGCCTGCTTCCGAGAACGTGCCCCCAGCTCAGCAACAGCCTTTCCCCCGGGGCGTCCCCCTCTCCGCGTCGCCCCACCAGCTGCCCCTCGAGCCCAGGTTCCTCCCTCCCGCCCCCGGCCCCGCCACTTACCTTGAGGTAATCGTTTTCGGAGCGCAGCTCCTCTATTTCCCTCAGCAGCTCCTCCTCGTCCACCGCCAGCGGTTTCTCGCAGGGGGGGCCGAGCAGCGGGGCTTTGCCGCCCAGCCTCGGGCTCCCCGCAAGCGCGGCGCTTTTGCCGGCCACTTTCTCCCGCGCTTTGCCCCAGGTCGCCTCCTCGCCCGGCGGCGGCGGCGGCGGCGGCGGCGGCTCGGCTTTGGCTCCCGAGGGAGCCGCGGGGGCGGATGGCGCTGCCGGCCCTTTGCTCGAAGCGTCCGGAGAGGGCAAGGAAGGCGGCTGGGGGCCGCCGCCGCCGCCGCCGGGCCCGGGGGGCAGGGGAGGCGGCGGCGCGGGCGGCGGCGGCTCCCGCTCCCGGTCGCTGGAGCCGGTGCCAGACTCGGCGTCGCTGCTGGCAGCCTGGGCCAGCCTCTGCTCGTCGGAGAGCGCCTCGGAGGGGCAGTCGGAGAGGTCGGAGCTGCTGTCCGTGTGGCTGATCCGGACGGCGGCGGGGGCTGCCAGCCCGGCGGCGGCGGCGGCGCCCGGGGCCAGGGCGCCCGGCTGGGCCAGGGCTGCGCATCGCTTTCCCTTCTTGCTTTTGCCCGGGGGGTGGCCGCCGCCGCCGCCGCCGCCGCGCTGCTGCTGCCGCCCGCCGGCCCTGCCGCCCGCCTGCTCCTGGGCCCGGGCGGCCGCCTTCCTGCTGGAGAGGGCGGATTTGGCGCTGCTGCCGCCGTTCGCTCGGCCCCCGGGCGCGCCGCCGCCGCCTCCGAAGCAAAGCGCCGCCGCCGCCGCCTTCGCGCCCTGGGCGCAGCTGCGTCGGGAGAGGCGGCTCTGCGTGGCCAGGAGCCCCGGCGACTGCGGGCGGGCTCCCCCTTGCTGGGGCTGCGCTTTCCCCGGGAGGCTGGGCGATTTGGGAGGGACCGGCGGGGGCTTGGCGGAGGATGCCCCCCGGGCGTGGAGATCCTTGAGGAAGGGTCTGGCGGGGGAGGGGGCTCGGTGGAGCCGCTTCTTCTCGGCGAAGGAGTGGTGCGGGCTCTGCGGGGACGGCGGCGGCTTGAGAGGCTCGCCGAGACTGGCGCCGTTTAAAGTCTCCATCGGCTCCGCTGGTGGCGAAGGAGGAGGAGGAGGAAAAGGAGCCGAGAAGTGGCGGACACTTGAGGCTCTTCGAGTCCTCCCCAGGCGCAGGAGTAACGGCGCTGGCGACGATCCTCCCGACAGAGCCCAGCGGCGGCGGCGGCGGCGGCGGCGTCCTCTAGTTTCCCGGTTTGCTCTCTCATCCCTCCTGCTTCTTCCTCAATCCAAATCGCACACTTTCTCTGGCCCCCACCCCACCCCAGTCTCCTCGATGCCGCCGATCTCCTTCAACAACCCGGCTCCCTCCTTTCCTTCGCCCACCTCCGTCGGAAAAACAAACACACGCACAAACAACAACCGCCCGGTCGGCGACCGTCTTCTCGCCCCTTGCCTGCCTCCCGGTACGCTCGGATCGCGCTGCTCAAGTTAGCGTCTCCGCAGCCTCCCGCCTCGCCGGCTCCTCGCCCTTCCCTCCGCCTCGCCGACGCAGGCGGCTGTTGTCCGTATTCCGCCTTCGCCTCGGCAGCTCTCGCGGACCATCATTCATTCATCGCGCCCGAGTCGGCCCTCCCCGCCCCTCCTGCCCCCGCCGGTCCTCCCAGGCTCCTCCGTCGCCTCTTCCTCCTCCTCCTCCTCCTCCTCCTCGCTCGAGCTCCTGAAATAGAGAAAACTGCAACCCCGGCTGCCTCCCGTACTGACGCTGCCCCCTCTGTGCGCATGTTCCTCCCCTCCTGTCACCCAGCCAACCTGTTCCCAACGCGAGCCACTTTTTCCTAGAGCTCTCCGCAGGCGCTTGGTGGTGGTGTCTTTTTTTTTCTTTCCCTTTTTTAAACTGGGGCTCCTGTGCCAGTTACAGCCTATAATAAACCTTGATTTGGGGTGGAGTGGAAATTTTAATTCCGTAGTCATTAGGGTGTGTTGTTGCAGGCTAAACACTTCGGTCATGTTTATTGTTTTGGCAAAAACAAGCCTTTTCCAGCGGCGGCGGCGGCGGCGGCGCTAAATCTGTGGAGCTACCTCTGGCTTGCCTGCCGAGGCAGCGGCTGACACAGGGACAGGTTTTACGGCCAGGGGAGGTGTCAGGAGCAGGGATTGCACTGAGCACATCGCGTTGATTGTGACCTTGATTGTGATCTCCAGAGGGCCACCCTCAAGCTTGGAACCTGATGCGAGTTCTTCCAGCGAGCGGGGATGCCAGTCAAATGAACGTAGGCTCCTCCGTTTGGGATTTCAGAACTGGTGAAACCTTCCATATTATTTTAGCTTACACTGCTGCTCTTGGGAACCCTCCCACATGCCTACAATCCTTGTTTCCTGTTCAGGGAGTGGTGAAACAGCAGATCTTGAAAGGGCAATCAAGCTCTTTAGATTTGCCATTGTTGTCTTTTAACTGCCAGAGGCAGGGGAGGGCACTTGCCTTTCCTCATGTGCCAGTACAGTGTGGCTGGGATACTCTGCTGTTTAGCCTGGAGGGGTGGGTTGGCCCCGTGTGCCACTCCGCAGGAGACAAGCATCTTGGCTTCCTATTCCTCCATTTGGGTGATCTGAGCTAGGTTCCCCCTTAAATTTTGCTATGGTCCCATGGACATACAAAGTTCTTTGTGCATGCCCAATTTCATGTGCACATCAAATCACGCATACACTGTGGGTCAGAGTTACTGCTGTTGTTATGTGGTGACAAGTCAACTCCAACTTGCAAAGGTTTATTCAGAGGAGATTTGCTGTTGCCTTCCTCTGAGGCAGGCTGAGAGAGTGTGACTTGCACAAGATTCCCAGGGCTGAGGAAAGATTTGAACCCTGGTCTCCCTAGTCCAGTGGTTCTCAACCTGTGGGTCCCCAGATGTTTCTAGACTTCAGCTCCCAGAAGCCCTGAGCATCGACCATAGTGGCTGGGGCTTCTGGGAGCTGAAGTCCACAAACATCTGGGGACCCACAGGTTGAGAACCACTGCCCTAGTGCGACACTCAAACCGCTATACCATGGTGGCTCCTCCAGATTACTATATGAATGGTAAGAAATCAAAGATTTTAAAAGGAAAAAGAAAAACGTAAGATTATGTATGCATGTATTGAATGTATGCATTGAAAATACTTGGTTGTTTAAAGAAGGTGAGATTAATCTTCCAAAACTATAATAAAATATTGTAAAAGTGAGGCATATATCATCATTTTACATTTTACATCTCTTTAGTGGTCAGATTTCAGAGGTGTGGAAGAAAACAGTTCAAGCAAAGAGCTGCAAGCTCTTTTAATTAGAACTAGGTCAGCCAATGAAAAATTCAAGATGCTTTGCGAATTAACTTTCACGTTTAATGTGCTTTGTGGCTTCTTATAGTGGAAACCCTTCTTACAAGTAAACAAAAGGAGGGAAGACCTAAGTTACAGGGAAGGAGGCAAAAATGAAAGACAGGACATTTCCATTCACTATAGTACTCTGGACAAGCATTTCTGTTTCATGTCTGTCTTTTGAAAATGAAACAGTTCTTATCACCCAAAAAATTATATGAAAAATAGTCCAATTACACTTAAATGTACCTTTTATTTCATTGGCATTTCAGTCCTGTTAATATGTTTAGAGTTGAAAGTTTAATTTTTTAATTATATATGTGGAAAAAAACAAAATTTGATTTTTAAATCCAATAATCTCTCCCAGCACCAAATGGTCCAATAAATGGATAAGACTTTATTGAGCCCAGTAGGTGAAATGCCTCACCATTGCACTATTTCTCTGCAGCGATGGGCTTGCTTGCTTGCTTCTGGAAGGCAAGAGGCTATGCTTATGGTAGCAGTGCTGCTAATTGGTCTCTCATGTCAGGCATGATTTTGCTGCAGAGCCAGACTAAATGTGCCAGACAACACTGGGCGGCAGCAGTAGTGGGAAGTGATTAGTGCTGTGGCTAATGATGTCGCTGGACTCAAGCCAAAAGAATGTTCAGCTGTTGACATGCTCAGAGGTGAAAGGAAAGTCTGAAGCTGCACAATACTTAGTATAGAAACAAGGAATATGAGAAACATGAATAAAGGGGCGCTACACATAAAACACGAAATGGGATGTATAAACATTGCAATAGTTGGAGTGAGCAAGCTAAAGTCGACAAGAATGAGAACTTTTGTGACACTCTGGAAATGAAAATCTAAGAAGAAATGGGGGGGCATTAATAATGAGAAGAGAGGTAGCAAAAGCAGTCAAGGGATATAGTACAAAGTCTGACCCAATCATATGACTAAGACATCAGGGGGAACTCAGCAATATAATCACAAATCCAAGTTTATGCTCAAACTACAGAGGCAAAAGAAGAAGAAATTTTAAAATGTTGTGCTGAAGTCCAGGAGAAAACTGATCACATATCAAAATAGGATTTTTTATTAATTATACGTGATTGGAATGCAAAAGCAAGAAACAGAGCAAAATCAAAAATTGTAGGAATAATTTGACCTAGGATCAAGAAGCAGGAGACCAACTGACTGGATTTTGCAAAACCAATAGTTTGTTCATTGCAAACATATTCTTCAAGCAACCAAAGAGGCAACTGCATACATAGACATAATTTGATGGCTAATACAGAAAGCAAATAGTATATAATTGGAAGCAAAAAATGGAGAAGCTCCATTCTGTCTGCAAAAGAAGATCAGGAGCAGATTGTGGCATAGGCCATCTGTTAATATCAATAATTAGAGTAAAGCTAAAGAAGGACACTAAACTAACCATCCTGTCAAAATGCAATTGAAAAAAATATCCTTGTAGAATTTAAAGATAATGTAAAAAAATAGCTTTGTACTATTAAGCCTAATTGTCTGAGAGCTAAAAGAACCCTGCACTGAAGCCAGGGACATTGTCAGGGAGGAATACCAAAAGATACTGACTGCATCCAAAAAGAAAAAAAAGTCTTAATGGATGACAGATGAAACTCTTCAAGCAGTTAAGGAAAAGCAAAAGGTGACAGAAATAGAGTGAGAATCCTGAATGCAACTGTTCAGCAACTTGTGAACAGGAACAAAGACAACTATTATAATAATCAATGCAGAGAGATGACAACAAAAAGGAAGAAGTAGAATCCTCTTCCACAAGATCCAAGAAATCAAAGGGAAATTTAAACCAAAAGTGGGAATATTTTATGTCCAGCAAACACATTATATAACCAAGTAGAACTAAAAAGATGATAGAAATAATAACTTATATAAGAGATGAAAGGATGACAGATTGCAGTTGAACCTACAGTTTTAGAAAGTAAAGTGAAAGCTGTATTCAGAGCACTAGGAAGAAATAAATCATCACGAACAGACAGCATAGTAAGAGAGCTGCTTCAGGATATGGGGGAAGAATCTACTCCCAGCTAAAATTTGAATCTCATTGATTTTAACAAGTCTAGTCTGAATACAATCAAGTCTGGATGCTACTACCTATTTTGGTCTCAGTGGACATTATTTTGATGCTTCAGACACCAGGCTCTGCATACTCTGGTGAATTTTATTACTTTATTCCTCTCTATACAAAATATTCATGATAGCATAGGTAGTTTCTCCCTTGCCTCTATATTATTCTCACAATTCTGTGAGGTAGTCTACCTTGAGATGTAGCACCTCCTCTTTCCTTCCCTCCCCCTTGAGACGTAGTGAGTTGGGTTCCTTTTTCATGAGGGATTGTACCTTTTAAGGCTCCAGGCTTAGCTAGTAGCTTTCCTCCGCTCCTGCAAATGGAAATAGAAGAGGCTGCAGTACGTTTTACTTCATATTTCATTCTCACAGCTGCAAAGTAATTAAGAGTAAGCTGAGAAATAATGGCTTTCCCAAGGCCTTTCTTTTGGACTTCATGGCTGAGTAAGGTTTTCATCTCAGGGGGACAGAGGAAGGGCCAAGGTCTGTGAAGGAGATGCTACTGAATACATTATGATCCTCATGCTTGGCAGCACCAACATTGTTCTGCTGATCTACAATCCAATGTGAATGTATTATTTTGTAAAGCCTGTGAACACTACATCATCCTTTTTTTTAAAAAAAAAATGCTTGTTATTATGTGGTAGAATGGGTCTCTGCAGGGCCTTGCAGGAATGTTTTAATCAAATCCCTAGAATATTGTTTTGCACAGCTTTGTGTGTGGGACTCTGGGAACAAGGAGAGGGAGGTTGCTTAGTGACTGTCTCAGCTGTTATAATCCTATTCAGAAGTCCCCCCTCTCCCTGCATATTCAGTTCTGTTTTTGTTTGCCGTTCGCCACTGGGGACTGGGGTGGGGACTTGTGAACCTGATTTAAATATCCAAAGGGTAGCACTGGAAGCTGATAACTTCTGTACCAGTGGAGTGCTCAATTTGCTGTAAGTTTTAATCCAAGCTTTAAATGTGTTTTTCAGACTGCTGACCCTATTTTGGGATAAGGTACAGCACTTTGGATAGCTTCTTTAATGTTTTTAAAACATACTAATCAGATGTACTTGTATATGTGAAAGTTTGTAGGTTACACTAGAGGCACATGAGGTTTTCTCATATCCACAGAGGAAGACTGGCCATTAACAAATACCAGCAACCCAGATAAGCAGACTGAGACCTGTAGATGTCAGAATTTTTCTCTTGACTTCTGATAAATAGGAAACATGGGGTGAGGATGGAGATTCCATCTTGTAATACAGCATTTCTCAACTTAGTGCTGTGCAGGAGTTGTTGGACTACAACTGTCTGGGGATGATGTGAGGTAGTCCAGTCCATCTGCAAGGCACTAGCTTGGGAAAAGCTGCTATAATGCTCAATATGTGTGCTGATTAAGCAGAGCTAGGAAGCCTTTAAAACTATAGGCACTGTTTTCTCCACCCTACCCCACAGTCACAATCAATTACATAATTACATCTCAATAAGTAACCAGGTAATGAGTGGAATCAGACCAAGAGGTTTCCAGGTTTGCTCCCAACGAGTTTGGGAAAGAGGGAAAATGAAATGCTAGAACCAAAAGAAGAGCAAAGTGGGAGTAACAGGACTTCACCATTTTTGTTACTCAAAAAAAGATGTTACTTCATTAGTCATTATTATAATTTATTTATATAGCACCATCACTGTACATGGTGCTTTACAAGTAAAAGAACAATGAAAGAGTTCCTTGCCCTCAGGCTTACAGTCTAATTAAGACATAACACAAAAGGAAAAGGATATGATGGTGCAGGACAGGATTAAGTTCAGCAGATATTGCCTCTTCTTCTCTCCGTCCATAGCTACATCAATGGTAGTTGGGATGGAGTGGGGGGCTTTTGTCTGCTTCTAGGCCTAGGCACGCTGGACCTGTGCTTGCCTCTTTTTCTGTCCGTCTTTGGCCAGGGCAGAGGCAGGTAGGATGAAAGAAGGGACTTTCATCTGTTTCTGAGTCTAGGCATGATAGAACTGTGCCTGGTTCTTCTCTTCCTCTGAAATCAGGGCAGTAATTGTATAGAAGTATATAATTATATATAAATAAATGGATATTATTCAATCATAAGTCATTGTATCATTATGTTATTTCTACATTGGTTGAAAATGTAATGTCCAATGACAACAGGGATTTAAGGGTCTCAGTAGACCACTCAGCTGTGACATGCAACAACCAAAAAAGCCAACACAGTTCTAGGCAACATCACGAGAACTGCAGTGTCCAGATCAAGAGAAGTAGTAATATCACTCTATTCTGCTTTGCTCATACCTCATCTAGATTACTGTGTCCAGTTTTTGGCATCACACTTGAAGAAGGATGACAAGCTGAAACATGTTCAGGAGAAAGCAACCAAGATGATCAAAGGTCTGGAAATCAAGTCCTATGAGGAATCGTTTGGGTAAGTTTAGCCTGGAAAAGTGGAGACTGAGAGGTGGCATGATAGCTTTCTTTAAATATTGGAAGGGATGCCGTGTAAAGATGGCACGAGCCTGTTTTTTGCGCTCTAGAGATCTGAACACAAACCAGTGGATTCAAATAACAAAGAAAAAGTTTCTATCTAAATATTAGAAAGAACTTTTTGTTACTATGAGAGCTATTTAAGTGGAATAGACTGCTTCAGAGAATGGTGGTCTCTCCTTCTTTAAGACCTTTGAACAGATGTTGGATGGGCATCTTTCAGGAGTGCTTTAGTTGTGTATTTCTGCATGGCAGAGGATCAGACTAGATGATCCTTGTGATCTCTTCCAACTCTATGCTTCTATGGTTAGCATGCTGATTGGCAGTCATAGCATCCAAACAACTCACTTTTTATTCCACATGGTTTATTCAGGCTCACTACCTTGATGACATTTTTTAAACGAGCCACATACACATGAAACAGCTTGTAGAGTGTTTGTTAAAGAAGACTATATTTAAGAGAATTAAAATCTTGCATAAACAAGCAAAACTATTTCTAACTGAAATCTTCCAGGTTAGTTGGGGACTGTGTGTCACTTGGCTGTATTTAGAATCTGCTGTGGCCTCTAGACACAGGCCATTTCCTCACTACACTGTTATAGTGCTACTATTCCACTGTCAACATCCTATGCAATCCTGGGGTTTGCAGTTTAGGGAAGGGCATTTACAACCCTCAGCCAGAGAGCTCTTTGGCCTCAGTAAACTACAGACCCCAAAGTTCCACAGGAGGCTGAAAGTGGAATAATAGCACTATAGCAGTGTAGTGTGGAAATGGTCACAGATCCTACCAGTGATCATGATGTTCAAGACATCTTTCATCTTCAAGATCTCGGCTTATATCTTTCACATGTGGTGTATACATATGAGTGCAGTGAAATGAAGAAATAACAAATGGAAACATTTGTAAAATGATAACAACACATCAGAAATAGATTTTAAATAATTTTCAATGAGTTCCCAAGCCCATTATGTGTCTTTTTAAAAAGTCCATACATCAGGGTGATTCAATAACTCTTCCCCCAATTAGAAGAACTGGCTGGGTAATACTCTCCTCACAGGCGGTATTATTATGCATTCAGGCAAGGCTTAATACAATTGAGGCTTTATTGAAAGATCCTTGACCAAGGCCTCTAGGCATGATTCTAATGTAAATAATCATAATAGTAATTTAATCAAAGGTCAGCAAAAACCCACCTCATGACTTCCCTAAACTACCAGCACAATACAGCTAATACCTGCTTTGCGTAGTTTGGAGAATACAATACTGTGCTCACGACTTCTACTGATACGCATGTCTTTAATTTGCTGCACATTAATTGAAGGTTTTATCCTTCTTGATTGCCCTTCTCTAAATAAGTGAATGATTTAATTAATCAATTAAATGTAGTTTGTAGTTTGATATCAAAGGGGATATAATACTTTTCTTGAATAAGGGACACAGACAAATATTCATTATGCATAATCTTAAATGTAATGAATAAATTTAGACCTAGGCACGCATTACATAGGATAGTGCTCACAGCCCTAGAAAAATTTTTCAGAAAGTTTAATCCCCAAATGGAATCTTTAATGTACAATTAATGGGTTTCATATCTTTTCAAAGTATGATGCCCGGAAATAAGTCCCACTGACTTAAACTGAATGGATTTCCAAATCAAACAATTTTATTTCAGCTATAACTCAGTTATCATACCTTCAGCCTTAATATTAAGCATACAATTCTTACTCTGTGTATTTTGCCTGACAGCAGTGACATCTTAAATTTGCTTGTGAGGAAAAGCACAATTGAAAGAGAGCACTCCAACTTATAACAGAGTGCAGTTGACAAACCCACTGAGACATACTGTGATCAATTGATAGCTTTGAGAGCAAAGTAGAGTGGGAAAGCACATACAGCAATTTAAAGATGTCAAAAATATTTCTCCCATAATGTTATATTAAGGCTTGCCCATAATATAGGGCGCTATAGCATTTTGTCATAAGATATTTCAAGAGAAGGGCTCTAGTAGGTGTTTTGCTTTATTATGATTAAAAACACTTGAGTTTTAATAAAAAAATTATTTACTGCTATAAAGAACAAAGAATCCCTTTGTTGTCTAAAAGAGCTTGCCACTTTATCATCGATCCTGCATCTTCAGATTCAGCAGTTCCTATCAAGTGCTATATTGTCTCGTAAATTTCAGCAATAGTTGTGAAGGTTTATTGGACTGGATCCAGTCTTTGGCCATTTCTGCATGGCATCGCTGTCCTGCGATGGGAACGCGTTGGCAGCAGGCCATAAGTCATGCTTTCGCATGACGTCATTGTGGTCCCGCAGCCAGCACTTCCCCACCCATCGCGATTGTGGGATATTTGCTTAAAGGAAAAAAATCCATTAAGCAGCCATGATCGTGCAACACTCCCGTCACCCCTGGCCATGTGGAACAGGCAGAAGTGCGATCTATGCATTTCCTTCCCCAGTGCAGCACAGGACAGAGGCCAGTTGCACTGCAGAAGGAAGAAGCCTGTTGCACACACTTCCATCCACAGGCAGCTGAGGGGAGCGTTCACATAATACTTCCTTCCTGGCAGAGGTGTTGCTGGGATGACACCAGGACCATGATGGGAACTGGTAAGGTGTGGAAATGGCCTTTGCCATACTTTAAGCAGACCCATGGAAATCAAGGAAGCTATAGTCAGTTGTCCTACTGATTTCAAAGAGTCAACTCTTCAACATGTAGAGGATGAAGCAGGCTTGTTTTCTGCTTCTCCAAAAGCTAGAACAAGAACCAATGGATTCAGATTGCAAGAGAAGAGGTTGGGCAGCCATCTTTCATGAGGGCTTCAGTTTGTGTTTCTGCTTGAACAGCTTCTTGGGCATAGTCACATGAGATATGTGCTAGCTGAAATGCAAGTTTTTTTTAAAAAAAAAACTTTTTTCTTTCATCCCAAACCATATTGCAAACTGTTTTGGACACTTCTTGCAGTTTCAAAAGGAGTTTGCATGTGGGGTTCCTTTGTTGAAACAAGTTTAAGTAGCTCTTCTCAGGGGGACTTAGGTGTCTTTCATACTATACATTTTGATACCATTTACAGCCATGGCTCCATCTTATGGAATCTTGAGGTCTTTGGTTTCATGAAGTGTTTAGAATTCCCTGACAGAGACCTCAGGTGTCTCAACAAACATATTCCACATGCTCTGTTTCTCCATTCCCCCTGCCCCATCCCAGACTCCTTTTAGGAGGGTCTGTTCTCTTGTGGGCTGCTGGTCACCTTTCCTTTGTTTATTCCCTACAATGATGGTCTATTAATGAAAAGCACACATATGGAATGAGAAAAGAATACATATATTGCAACAGGGGCCATTTCCGCACTAGACTGTTATAGCGCTATTATTCCACTTGCAACACCCTATGGAATCCTAGGGTTTGCAGTTTCGGAAGGGGCTGGCTGGCCTCTTCCAAAACTGCAAACCCCAGGATTCCATAGGACATTGCAAGTGGAATAATAGCGCTATAACAATCTAGTGTGGAAATAACACAGGAAGATTACTGGAAGAGTTCACATTCCATGCACACCCCAGTCATTCCCTTACTCTTAGATATAATATAGTTCTGGAAAATTAGCCCACCAGCCATACTACAAAAAGCAAGTATTCCCCAATGAATAATACATAAGATGCTAGCATGACCTATTGCACCATTCCCATGTAATGGGTGGACCTTGCAGAAAGAGGCAGCTCAAATGACATTTACAACTCTCTCTCTCTCTCTCTCTTTTTTTTTTTTTTGCAATTATGCTGTTCAATATGTGACCCAGCACCAGCTGCATACAACAGGGAAGCTGCCCTTGTAAAGCAAACTAATTAAAGCTGTAATCCAATATACATTTGGGAATAAGCCATATTGGACATAGTGGGACTTACCTCTGAGTAAACATTCATAGGATTAACAGAATAGTCACAAATCTATTAAAAAATTCTGAAATGGCAGGACAATGATAAGCCTCAATGTCCCATGCTTTAGCTGTTTAAAAAAAATGCAATAGGAAACATGGGAAAAGAACAACCACAAATTAATTCATTAATTAATGCACTGTGTGGGTGCTGGGATGAGTTGCTTGTTTCTCAATGTTACAGCTATATCCACCTAGTAGTTTCTAGGTTAGGAAAGTATCCAAACCCCTTCCGATCAGATTTAAAACTACTTCTCAAGCATTTTCCAAATCAAATGTGCCGGCATAGTAAACTAAGGATGAGATTTGCACATATTCTTCCTTCCTGTACATATGTGGTAAGAGAAAGTGTAGTGATTGTGAAGCAGTTATGCAGCTGACAGTAAGAGTTATAATGCAACACTAATTACCAGTGTAACATCACAACTGTTTCCAAAGGGATAGCCATGTACACCCACTGCAGCAAAAACAATGATGGGTTAAATCTGTTAATCCCAAATAGAGTTTACCTACTTTTTAAAAATTATTTTTACATGTATTAAAATTATGCCACACATATCCTATCTAATACAAACTAATAGCAAACTACTAACTACAGAAAAAAACAACTACCCAACTAAATACTAACTAGCTCACAGTTTGAACCCACACACATATATTATGAAAAAAAGCAATACACAAAACAAAAAGAAAACATACCTACTACCACTTAAACTAAAAATCTATCTAAAAGTGATTTCCAACTATCAACTATCTTTTCTGGAGTTAAGCACCACCTCACTCTTAAACTGGAGATGTACCTTTTCTAATAAACAATCCAAACTAATATTCAGAGCCAGTGATTATTTAGCATTCTTTTTTTTTTCTCAAAAAGTCTATTGGGAGTTCCCAATCTTTCACAAAAGTTGCTAGTGACTTTTCTCTAATCAAAGTAGACAGTTTATCCATTTCACTTTTAACATCCAGTCTTCCTTAGAAGATGGAATATTATTTTTCCTTCCCTGGGCATACAGTAGTCTAGCTGCTGCAATAATATATTTTGTATACTCTCTCACAGCTCATATCAAACTGTTCATCCATCAGCCCCAGTGTTTTAACTTTAACTTAATCTTCAAAATTCTCTGAATCAGCCCAGGTATTTGCGCCCAGTATTATTTGGCCTTTTTACAAGCCCACCACATATGGTAAAATAACCCTTTGTGTTTCTCACATTTCCAACAAGTATTTGCAGTTCCCTTATACATCTTGAACAACTACTCAGGGGTCAAATATTAATGATTCATTATTTTATCGAACAAATGTTTAAGATTATTAGACAGTGTAAAGTTTACACCATTTGAACACATTTGTTCCCATTTTTCTATTTAAATATTATATTCAAAGTTTTGGGCCCATTTTATCATACAATATTTACCATACAATATTGTTCATCTTCTGTATCCAGTTTTAACAGGAGTTCTACAAATGTTAACATTTTACCAATTATCTGTTCATCATTAGTACATAATTGCAATTCAAACTCTGTCTGAGCTTGTTCAAAACTGTACATTTTTAATCTATCTTAATCTATCTTAAATCAACTGTAAATAAGAAAAAACACTGAAAAGCATAAACTTGCTCTAATAACTTCTCTTTTGTTTTCATTATGCATTTTCCTTGCTGATTCTCCAGACAGTCTTGGTATCTTAGCCATTTATCTTTCCCTGTTGTTTCTTTTCTATAAAACGCTTTTTGTGGTGAGACCATAAGGGCATTTTTGACACAGCCTTATTTTCATTTCACATCATCAATAAGGCATACCTTGTACAAAGTTTCTTAAAATCTACATTCACTTTAACTTTCTCATGCCATAAATTTTCATACCACCTAAACCTCAGGTTTAGGCAATAACCCTTTATTTCTCAGCAATTCTAACTCTGTCTTAGCTTGTTCAAAACCATACGTTTTTAATTTGTCCATTCTTTCAACCACATTATACAATCAACAGAGAAATATATTTTAAAATTCAGTAAGACCAGATTTCCTCTTTGCTTTGCATCATGCGATATTTTAATTTTCACTCTAGGCATTTTTTTTTTGCCAATAAACTTTGATATGACCTTCTGGCATTGTTTAAATGGCTATTATTTTGTCAAGACTGGTATTGTAGGAGATAAGAACAGCATTCTAGGTAACACAGTCATTTTTATCAATGAATTCTGAATTATCACTGAATTGTGAAATGCAGAAAGGTGTAGAAGTGGAAACTTTAATATGATAAGGATAGGAACAGTTCAGTTTGGTACCAACTTAGAAGTTCTTTACAAGTTTGAAGAGAGAGGACATTGGGCACACGCCTAATACCTTGTAGTTAGCTTCCCTATTATTCTACATTATTAAAATTACAATTGATAGGCAGCACAGAGGAATACATTGCAGCCACTTGCCCACTATGGAATGCACCTGCTGCAACATCAGCTATATCAACTATATATACTGATGGGTCAATACAGTTAATATGTATTTACAGTATTGTAATATTATTACTGCTACATTGTGATTCTTTAGTGCATTTTTCACGTATGTGGATTTATTCTAGGGCAGCTTTTGGAGGGTATTTTAAGAATCTGAATGTTCACACTCAGTGGTGCTGCAGCATATGACTTTTTGAAACTGAGACATACAAATGCCTATTAATTAACAGAAGACAGAAACTGTGAAGTTTCTAGCAGCTGAGTATTCACAAAAAGGTGCCAACATATGCACAGTGAATACGCTATGTGGTGAACTGCACATTATAGATTTACATAATTCCAGCACCTGAGAAATTTTGCAAATTGTGTAGGATTTTTTAAAGCAGAGATTTTATGCTGCAATTACCTTTATTTTAGTTTTGGAAACCAAAGATCCTGATTTCATCTTTCATCATCTGCTAAATTCTTTGACATTTGAATGTTATCTCTCTGATCACAATACTAAGAAAGTGTTTTGTTTATCAGACACTAAATATTTCATTAAATACACACAGCTTAGACTTCTTAGGAATAATATTTTGCTTTTGGTGGCATCTTTTTTGCAAACTAATTGTAGATCTTCTATTTTCAATACTTATGTAATAGGATAAAGTTTAAACGGTGTCATTGCTCTCATCACAGAATGACTGGAGTAACGGATTCTAGAAAAGCTGTAGGACTTCCTTTAGCTTAGGGGTGACAGATCCAGATGCTTGGTCATTTTTGTTTTTTTTAATTAAGTTGTTCTCCTCCTACAGTCCAAGTTCATTGTGTTTGGTTGCTCATATTCATTTGTGAGATAAATGCTTGGAATGCCTGACATGGGTGAAAGCTGCCTCTGAGTGTTAAAGCAGAAAAGCCCTATTGCTTTTATGCTTAAAAACTGTTCCCTCTGAAACTGCTTGTTAAGAAGCTCCACAGTGCAGTTCTTCAACTTTTCATTTATTTTTAATCTGTAAGTATAGGCATGCTTTCAATTTTTACTCCACTTTTGCCTTAGCTGTCAGAATTTTTCAGTATCTGCCCATGAGTTATTTGGAGATGGTTAAGTTTGTATTGTTCTGCTTGAACTAAGGATGTTCCTCTAATTCTGCCAGACAGGAAAGATTTCATCCTGTTCCTATGATATGTGCGTGCGTGCATGTGCCTTTAAGTTACCTGTTGACCTATGACAACTCTATGAATTTCATAGGGCTTTCTTGGGGAACAAATACTCAGAGGTGGCTTTGCGAGTTCCTTCCTCTGAAATATTGCCTACAGCACCTGGTACACATTGGCAACTTCTCAAGTACTGACTAGAGCTAACCCTGCTGAGTTTCCAAGATCAGGTGGAATCTGGTGCTTTAAGGGTATACCTGTACTCAATTTGAACATCTTTCTGTGATTGCTATTGTTGTTTTTAAATAAACATCAAGTGGGTACTTGGCTCAGATTATTGACTCAACTGGAACAAGGGCGCGGATCACACAAAAGACTGAGTATCCTTAGAATACTTGTCACCATGGTCTCATTTTCATAGCCATAATAGCACAGAATGAGCAGTAAGCCCATAGATCAATATCCTTCTGACCAATTCTATATCATTTCTAGTTGCTATAGTGCTACAAGCAGCTACATCTGCAGCAGTCACTACCACAGTATCTGAAAGCTGGACACGTTCCACACCACTTTTATCAGTGTTTAGGGCTGGCCCAAGGGGCAAAGGCCAAACAAAGGTCCTGCCTTACCAGAAACAATCCTTTCCCAGCAGCTGAGGAAGAATTCCATTTTCTTTTCCAGCAGAGCAGGCTTTTTGCCCAGGGTGCCCTGGAGAAAGCAGAGGCTCCCTACAAATCATGGAAAAGGGAAGCCAATCTGGAAACCTTGCTGAACTACAGATTTTGGATCTCTTTTCTCATCAACTGGATTGTCTATCTTTCTTTGTTTTGTTTTCAGATTAGTTTTGTTATGCATCTTGCACCTGACAGTGTTTTTTGTACATGTATTTTTCCTTTGGCATGTTTGTTATATGGAAACATATTGGAAGAGACGCTTAGCAAGCCATTATGTTGCATATTCAACCACTTAACACCACTCATCTTCTGAGCTTCCTTTTTATTGTATCTTTTCTGCTTTGGTCAAGTGCTGCCCTATTCAGTTATCATTGTTTGTCCGACGGACAATTATTAGTGAATGCCATGTGAAATTGTGTTTGTTTACATATTTCTTAGCAACTTAGATGCAAGTCGTCTAAACGTCAGTGGTTCTATCTTTGATTTTGATTTTTGATCTAGATAATTGTAATTTCCAAGTAAAGTGGCCAGAACAGACTGGACCCATTTATTATGCCATCTTTGGAAGTATAAAGTATATTTAATATTTTGTTGCTGTTCTTTAACCTGTGTTCCCTGCCTTGATCTGTAGGGAGAGGCAGATAATAAATAAATGTTGTTTGTTGCTGCTGTTGTTGTTGTTAATTGTGGGGTACTTGGTCCTCCCAAGTGGAATCTACCAAATGTGAACTACTTTTATTTTCATTGAGGAAGAGGCATGTTTTCAGAAATATTGGGAACATGTTGCATACAGAGGGCCTTTCTGCACTACAGTGTTATAGTGCCATTATTCCACTTCTGACATCCTGTAGAATTCTGGGGTTTGTAGTTTACTGAGGTCAAAGAGCTCTCCAGCTGAAAATTCTAAAGGCCCTTCCCTAACTGAGAACCTCAGGATTCCGTAGGATATTGAAAGTGGAATAATTATAACAGTGTAGTGAGGAAATGGCCTAAAAATTAGATATATCATTGTTATGATATAACCTTTGATTGTCATGCTTTGTTTCTGATGCCTTTATAAATATTTATTGGCTATTTATTGCTGAATACTTTTTCTTTTGGATGTCCTGGATACAGCAAATAGAGGTAATTAGGAACAATGATAGAAATAAACTGGTAGAAATTGGTACATCAAAGGACTTGTCACTTTGCCTGGCATAAATTACTTAGACTGAAATCTTTTAACACTTTCCTGGTGAACTCATTGGCGCTTACCTCTAAGTAAATTTGCATAGGATTTAGACTGAAAGAAGGAGCTCCTGTATCCACTTACCTGGAAGTAAGCCCCATTAAATTATTGCCTTAAAATCTACCTTGTGCCTGCTCCAGGAATATGGACAGCTGACAAAATATAAATGCCATCTACACAAACAGGTAGCATTTCTTTTGTCACATGGCGGCTGCAATCCTTGCCACTGCCCTTCTCTCACACTGGCAAAAACTACTGTTACAGTTGGCATGAAGGGAATGAAAACCAAGAGGCAAATCATTTTCTGGTTCCAGCTACTGTGTGTTTTAATATGCTTTAGTAAGAATGATTTAAAGGTCTTGATAATTATTTGTAATTCACTCCCCTCCCCATGAAAGTACAACTATATCACATTGCTATTGCTTCAGCAGTGTAGCAGAATCAGAATTCACCGGTTTGAAGCCTTGGGACTTTTTGATGAGCAGAGAATATATCATCTGATCCCCTGTCTCCCCTCCCCCCCAGATTTAGCTGCAATCCCCACAGTAGCTGGGGAGGAAATCTGTCTCAGTAAGGATAAAAACTACTACAAATGGTGGTAGACACCTCAATAGATCCACAGATAATTAGACTGATCAATACAGTTACACCGCTGAACGTAGTAAAAGGTAACTTCATGCCAAATAACCATTATTTTTCTACTCTACTCACAAAGTATGGCCTCACTAAATGATGGAGAAGAGTATCACATGGTTTTTATGTTGCTTCATACCCCTTCTTCCTGTTCTGTTGTCATTGTTGAGGCAATCCCAATGTAGATGAAAAGAGGAAAGCAAGTAAAATGTGGGCTAGACAATGCTACTGTTAGATGGATTTGTAACTGGTTGACTGACCAAATCCAAAGGGTGTTCACCAATGGCTCCTCTTCATCTTGGAGAGAAGTGACTTGTGGGGTGCCACAGGATTCTGTCCTGGGCGCATTGCTGTTCAGCATTTTTATCAATGATTAGGATGAGAGGATAGAGGGCATTCTTATCAAATTTTCAGATGATACCAAATTAGGAGGGGTAGCTAACACCCCAGAGGACAGAAAAATTCAAAATGATCTTAACAGATAGAGAGCTGGGCCAAAACTAACAGAATGAATTTCAACAGGGAGAAGTATAAGCTGCTACACCTGGGCACAAAAAATGAAATGCACAGATATAAGATGGGTGACACCTGGTTTGATCACAGTACATGTGAAAAAGATCTACGAGTCTATATAGACCTCAAGCCAAAAGTGAGTCAGTACAGTGATACAGACACCAAGAAAGTCAATGTGATTCTGGGCTGCATCAACAGAAGTATAGTGTCTAGGTGAAAGGAAATGATAGTACCGCTCTATTCTGCTTTGGTTAGACCAAAAAGGTAGTGGCATAGTGGTTTGGGTGTTGGACTGCAACTCTGGAGTCCAGGGTTCAGTTCCCCACTCAACCATGGAAACCTACTGGATGACCTTGGGAACATCACACACTTTCAGCTCCAGAAAACCTTGTGATAAGTCCACCTTAAGGTCACCATAAGTTGGAAATGACTTGAAGGCACACAACAACAGCAGCAGCAAGAGCAGCAACAACAACAGGTCAGTGGCTTGTAGCATTTGGGTTTAAATAAAAACTAAGTTATGTGAACATAATGATGTCAATATACAATCTGGATACAGACCAGCCTATTTATTCAATCATATTTCAAGGATATGGTGGTAAAACTAGCCCTGTTTGCTGGTATGAATTATTATCTAGATGGGATGTTATTCACAATCATGTGGTTTCATTAGTAGGGAAGAAAAGATGAAAATGCATTAGTAATTTTTTGAATTATTCATGTTTCCTACAAACTGGTATCACTGTCTTCACTTATTACCTTCTACTGGCTTCCTCCCACTCAGACATTTTGGTTTGGTTTTGTTGGGAGACATATCCCATCTGAAATCCTCCATGAGATGCTGTACAAAAATTACTATGGTACAGTGCCAGCATTAGCATATCGAAAAAATTGCAACGCCCGATAGAAAACAGTATGTAGACTCAGTAAATTTCAATTTAAAAATTATGGCCTTCTTTTTTACCTTTTCCCTGCCATCTTCAATAAGCCATTACACTAGAAGAATCTCCCTAATGTAGTAAACTCAGGTGTCATTCATTAGTGAAAAGACATGAGTACTTCAATAACTTGGCTACTGCATTGAATTTGCTTGTAAAATTTTGACATATTTAGTGGGAGCATCCAGAACTCCATATCTCCACATCATTTAAACATAAAACAAAATTTAAACCAAAAAAAGGCACATGTATGTGCAGTTAAACTTATTTATTATGAAAAGATAATAGATTTATTGTTATTAAAAATTTTTTTGGTTAGAAGAGATAAAAAGCTCCCAGTATTACAATATCTCTAAGTGTAGTAATACAGTGTCATAACAGCTAATATATTACAAGTACATGCATTCATGTCCATGCATAAACACCTTAGATTATGATACATAAAAGTGTTTGGTGGAAATACTGAAATACAGCGTTAAATTAGGAAATATTTCACAAACATGTTTCTCGAGCATTTTTGCCTCCTCGTATATTAACCTCATGGACAGTTTTCCAAATTTCTTAGTAGTAAATCTGTTTTGACTGTCTTGTCTTTTATATCTTCTCTACAGATTGTGTCTTCCAAATCTACTCTTAAAATGATGATGTAACTAGGACCATAAAGAAGGCTGCACTCGATGTCTGCTTGTATATGCTTTCTGCATCGGACAGTTGGTAATGTGGATGCCAGGTCTCAAATCACTTATCACATTAGGACCCAGCTGCCAGGCCTTGGATACACATTTAAAAGCATAATAAGATTACGATCAAGTTCTCAGTCTAGGACTGTGTGGTAACAAAATGAAATCAGTGTTGGAAGGATATCCTACCATGCCTACACTGATGACTGTTTAAATTTGGTAGGAGGAAGGTTGTAGAGCAGTTATGCAAATATCCAGACTTTGTATTGCTTTTGATTTGTGAGGAACAGGACCAAATAATCTGTGGGGAAGAATGACTTCATTACAGTTTGTGCTTCCTGATGATGGGTATGGTAAAGGCACTCATAGTCTATCTAAATTTGCCTCCTTTTCAGTGTTATTTTTCCCCCGTTACTTCAGCTTGTGAACAGTGATTTTGTAAGAGATCCCATTTAAAAACTGGACGTTAAGCTTGAGTTTCTTCTTCTCACAAAGCCTCTTTCTTTTCTCTCTTAAAATCTCTAAACTGCTCTCTGTAATTTGGAGCTCTCTCTCCTTTCCTGTGTAGCACATAATAGGTAAAGTGTCCTATATAATCAGTTCCACCAGATAATCCTGTGCTCTGCTTTTATGAGTCACACTGCATGAAGAAAGGAAAGCAGCTGGCTGGAATTTATGCCTTTCTATTACACAAAAGCTGAATGAGCCTCTTCTCACCCACACAGGGGAGCCAAAGCAACCCATACCATCAGGGAAATTACATCCACATACAGGTAGGGCTGCACTTGAAAGATAGCCAGGGAGTATGATATGCAGTTCTTGTTGTTATTTCATTTATATCCTGCCTTTCCCCAATAATAGGACTCAAGGCAGCTAACAACATACTTAAAACAATACAAACATTCATAAAAGTAAAATATAAGATGTAAAAAGCAATTAAACAATTTATGAAGTAAAACATGTTACACATTAAAAATATTAGAATGCATTTAAAAACGATACACACCTTAAAAACAGAACTGCACAGCAATAAAAGCCCAATCCTAGTCAGTCTGTAACAGCCTTATGGCGCAAAATGTTTTCACCTACCGATGGAAGGAGAGCAAGGATGGGGCCATCTTGGCCTCTTTAGGGAGGGAGTTTCAAAGTCTGGAAGCAGCCACCAAGAAGGCCTTCTTCCTTGTTCCCACCAAATGAGCCTGAGAGGGTTTGGGAGCAGAGAGAAGGACCCCACTGGATTATCATAGAGCTCATAAAAGAGATGTAGACCTTCAAATAACCTGGGCCCAAGCCATATAGGGTTTTATGGGTCAAAACCAACACTTTGAATTGTGTCTGGAAGTGGACCAGCAACCAATGGAGCTGTTTCAACAAGGGAGTTGTGTGTTCCTGCCCCAGTTGCATGTTAGGCAGCCCCAGTTAACAATCTGACTGCAGCTCTTTGGGCCAATTGAAGTTTCTGAGCACATTTCAAAGACAGCCCCACTTAGAGTGCATTGCAGTCATCCAAGTGGGATTTAACCAAGGCATGTACCAACATGGCCAAATCTGACCTCCAGGAATGGACACAGTTGGTACACTAGCTTTAACTGTGCAAAAGCATTCCTGGCCACTTCTGAAACCTGGGTCTCCAGGCCCAGAGCTGAATCCAGGAGTACCCCCAAACTGTGAATTTGAGTTTACAGGAAGAATGTAACCACCATCTATCACAAGCTGAATCCCTATTCTCAGACGTGTCTTTCAACTGCGCAGTATTATCTCTGTCTTCTGGATTAAACTTCAATTTGTTTGCTCTCATCCAGTCCATTCCAACTACATCATGCTGGGTCTCAATCTGTTCTGGCTATCCACCCTTAAATAAACACACTCAGATCCTGCAGACTGAAGAATAAGGTGCCTGGTCAGGGGAATATTATCCCAATAGACCACTGCAACTCCACCTCTCTGCTCCCCAGGTCTCACCTGTTGCTGCACAGAGAATCTTGGTGGGCAAAGATGAGAAAGATTAATCCCTCCAGCCTTGTCCAACAAGAGCTCTGTAATACATGCCAGGTTGACATGTTCACCCAGGATCAAGTCTTAGATGGCAGCTATTTTACTATTCACTGATCTGGTGTTAAGGAGCAGCATTTTCAGCTTAGGGATTGCTGTCCAGGCTATCTGGACAGTTTAGGGGTGACTAACACCCTACTGTAAACTGTATCCCTAGGACAGTGCAACCATCTCCCATTTCCATATTTCACTCTACCATGCATAACTAGGACAGCTGCACCCTGACTACCATTGCTTCCCTCCCTTTGTTGACAACTCATCTCCCTGCCCCACAAAAATGGTCATTTTTTTATACTGACAGGGCAGTGTCTGTAAGCAGGTGAGGTTTTCTTTCCCACAAAGCAGCAGCAAGACAGGCCTTCCTACTTCTGCCCCCCTCCCAAGTGGTTCCCCAAAAGAGTCCCAAGGGAAGGAAGATGTAGCAGATGGTATGTGCAGTAACTAGCAAACTCCCTCTCCTTCACTGCCTGCTGGCTTTTGGGTCTCCCACTCTTTCTGCAGAGGTGGTATGCTTGCAGAAGCCTGCAGGAATCCCACTTATGTTCCCCAACCCAGGGAGCTAACCCCATCCAGCTGCCCCTCTGTCTCCTTGTTTTTTATTTTGAAACTAGATTTTGTGGGTGTGCAATCAATCCTTTGATAGTTTATTAACACCATTGTTGTTTTGCCAAAAAGTGTAGTACAACAGAAGATGTGTAAGTAATTATTATTACACATGGTGTCTTGCAGGAAGGACAGTAAATCAATAGTAGAGCTTATGTTTTAAATCCAAGAAGGTTCCTGATTTATTGCAAGACAGCCTTGAAAGCTGCAGAGAGTCAGTTCAGAGCAGTGAACGGGGTGTCCCAGCCCTTGTTTAGACACAGAGGAGCTACATGGCCTAGGGGTCTGATTTTGGTAAAAGGCAGCTTCTTTATACCTCTCTCTACAGAGGTATGTGTATTGCTATGTATTATTATTTATGATAAATGTTATGCTGTTGAGTAAAGATCTGAAATAACCCTGGGTTACTAGAATCTAGAAGCTGTTTTTCGGTTAGCATTAATATCTAGAAGAGAGTCAGTGTGGTAAGTGGGTTGAGCACTGAGATTTGACCCTGGAAGGCAGGGTCTGATTCCCTACTCTGCCATGGAAACCCATTGGGTAACCTTGGGTATCTCACACACTCTCAGCTCCCAGAAAACCCCACAATAAGTTCACCTTAGGGTCACCATAAGGCAGAAATGACTTGAAGGCACACAATGCAACAACATTAATATCCAGATTATGTGGAATATGCTGCCTCAGAGTGTGGTGGAGTCTCCTTCTTTGGAGGTTTTTAAGCAGTGGCTGGATGGCCATCTGTTGAGAGCGCTTTGATGTGTGTTCCTGCATTGCAGGGAGTTGGACTGGATGACGCCTGTTGTCTCTTCCAGCTCTATGATTCTAGGTTCTACAGACTCAGGGCTATGGCTTCCTTGATCGAGTCTATCCATCTGTAATGCAGTCTTCCTTTTTTCCTATGCCTTCTATCTTTTCAAACATTTTTGTCTTTTACAGGGGGTCATATCTTTTCATGATATGGCCAAAGTATGACAGCCTCAGTATAGTCATCTTGGCTTCTAGGGAGACTTCAAGCTTGATTTGCTTTAGGACCCATTCATTTGTCTTTTTAGCAGTCCAGGGTATCCGTAGAACTCTTCTCCAGCACCACATTTTTAATGAGTTGATTTTCTTCCTATCTGCTTTTTTCCACTGTCCAGCTTTCATAATCATAGATAGAAACTGGAAATACAATGGCATGGACAATCCTAACTTCAGTATTCAATTATATATATCTTTATACCTCAGGATCTTGTCAGTTCCTTGATAGCTGCCCTTTCAAGTCCTAGTCTTCTTTTGATTTCTTGACTGTAGTCTCCATTCTGATTAATGATTGAGCCAGGGCATGAAAAATCTTGAACTATTCCAGTGTCTTCATTGTCTACTTTAAGATTATATAAATCATCTCTGGTCATTATTTTTGTTTTCTTAATATTCAGCTGTAAATTTGCCTTTATACTTACTGCTTTGACTTTCTTTAATAATTGTTCCAAGTTTTTGCTGTTTTCTGCTAGTAATATGTTGTCATCTGCATCCCTTAAACTGCTGATGTTCTTTCCTCTCATTTTCACATCTCCTTCTTTGAATCTAATCCTGCTTTATGTATGATACATTCAGCGTACAAGTTAAACAGTTGGGGTGATAAAAATTCAGCCTTGTCAGACCCTCTTGCCAATTGGAAACCAGTACGTTTCTCCGTATTTGGTCCTAACAGTAGTTTCTTGTCCTGCACAGAGGTTATGCATCAGGACAATGAAATGTTGAGGAACACCCATTTCTTTAAGAACAATCAATAGTTTCTCATGATCTACACAATCAAAGACTTTGCTGTAATCTATGAGCCACAGGCTAATTTTCTTCTGAAATTCTTTGGTGCACTCCGTTATCCAATGTATATTTACAATATGACCCCTAGTGCCTAGAAGGTTATAACAATATATTGGTGCCCACTTACCTTACCTGTACATGTCTATAAACAGAGATATGCAGAGTAATTGCTTGTTGTTTTTGTTCATTTGCTTGCCAAATTTGTAATAAATTGCCTGACAACTGTTTATTCAGCATCTTTGGCTGTAATTGGTTCAAAATAGGACTGAAGGAATCACTTTCACACAATATATCTTGATAATTCTATCTGTTTTTTTATCTGAGTGGCATAAATTAAACGTTCATTTTGTTTCACCATTTCTTTTTTTTTAATTTAAGAAAGAATTTGAGGTGCCATACTAAATTGTGCACATGGCCAAACCCACAGCATCAGTATTTTTATGGTGACCATGAAGTCAAAGTAGAGGGCATGCTGCTCTTAGAGGTTTTTTGTAATCAAATACTTTTGAAATGTTATCTACTTTGCCTTCCAAAAATAGCAGTCCATTTCAGAGATGGTTGATCACGCTGAAATATATCAAAGCAGCTCAAATGGTGTAGGTTCATCATTAGCGAGCAAGTTCTAGTCCGAGCTATCGATTGTAATTGCTAAAGTGCCTCCTTCTGTGCTATTTCAGGATTCCTCCGAGGGTCTTTTCTTTCTTATTTTTCAACCTGGAGTTTTGCCAGTTCCTCTCTCTTTTGCTTGTATTAGCAGGATGTTGCCACTGTTAGTGCCAAGTAGACAACTTTAACCTCCCTCACATCTTTCTTTTCAAAAGCCCATACTGAAATAGTGGTGAAAATTCTTTGTTCCTCCTAATTTCCTAATATCCTAAGAAAGGGGATACAGGCGGCAAGTGCCCCCATAGGACAGTCCTCCCATATGGAGTCACATCAGTGTTTTCACTGCTGCGTTATTTTCATTTCTTTCAAACATGAGCTTCATAAACTTAATCAGAGAAAATCACAGAACAGACTTTTTACCATGAGGACATGCTAACAGTAGCAATGCAGCCCAACTATACTCAGACTATTTTTGTTATTATACTTACGTCCTTTTTTTACCCTAAGGGATCCAAGGTAGCTCATACAGCACTCTCCCTCCTCTCCTTTTCATCCTTAATACAATCCTATGAAGACGGTTAATCTAAGAGTCAGGGATGGGCCCAGTTTGCTCCTGCCTGAGTTTAAGGGGAAGGACAAGAGTCTGTCCTCCCCTCCCCTCCCAGCAGAGTTCATGCCTCCTATGCTATGACATTCAATCATTCAATTCCAAAATGAGATTCCATAAAGATAAGCCTTCACAATCCTGGTGAACTGCTCTTTTTGTGTGTGATGTAGACACCTATCCCTTTTTTTCCTCTAGGTTATTTCTACCTCTGACACCAAATTCTATGTTAAAGAAGAAATGCCTAGGAATATACATGTTTCATTAACTGAGGTACATCTACAAAAGATTCAACTGTCGGTCCATTTGACCTCTTTAGGTGGAGTGGGAGGTGTGTCATCTTGTCCTTCTGCTGAGGCAGCAAATGTCTTGGGCCAACCCTGGCTTTAGAATTAAGGGTAACCCAAAGTCCTCACTGAAAATATGAATTTTGAAGAAGAGACCACCAGCATGGTGCAGTGGTCTGAGCATTGGATTATGACCAGGGTTTGATTCTCCAGTTGGCCATGGAAATCCATTAGGTGACCTTGAGTGTGTCACACGCACTCAGGCCCAGAAAACTCTGTGGTAGGTTTGCCTTAGGGTCACCATAAGTTGAAAATGACCTGAAGGCACACAACATCAACAATGAAAGAAGAAAGAGATGCAACACCATATATATTTATCTTTTTATCTCCTGGGAAGGTACTATGCATCTGAGATGATGATATTGTTCCTTCTGTTTAGGCATGAGAGAATATGTTTTCTCCACCAAAATTCTCAGCTACCTAATATAACAACAGTGCCTTACTTAACAGCATTCCAGAAAGTGTGATAAAAATAGATGTACATATCAACGAAGACAAGCAGCTCAAGAAAAGGCAATATGACACAAAGTCTGATATATTTAAATGAACAGCTAATTAGTTATCTTAAATACTGCAGTTTAAATAATGTACACCTGTCCTATGGGCTGCAGGGTTGTGACCTTGTTAGACTCTTCTTCAGGGACAGAACTTTTGCCTCCAATGACAAAGAACACTCTAATCTGAGTCCATCAGGATTTTTCAGGCAGCCAAGGCTAGCACACACATGCTGGTTATCAACCTGAATAAGTAAAGATGAAAAGCTTAGGAGAACCAGACTGGGGAGAAGCACACTCTACCCCAACATCCCACCCTTTCAAGCCAAGATTAAGACCTGCCCTGCATTTATTGCACGTTGCTGCCCTTGCAATGAACAGAAAAGGGAAAAGAAACCCTCCCTATCCTGGAAAGCTTATAGAATATACCAGTGAGCAATCTAAATAAGAACTTTCTTCATCAGGAGCAGAAAGGGCAAAGAAAACTTCTGATTCTACCCAAATGAAATCCACTGCCACCTAGTGTGGATACCATAGAACATCACTGTTTCAGAATAGGCCCTTCCATTAGGCAGAAGGGGGCAACTGCTTCAGGCACCATTTACTGGTGTTGCAGGAGCCCATACCTATATCACTGGCAGCTAAAGCATAGCAGCTCCCTGCTACTTTCTCCTGAGTTCCCTAAATTATTCTGCACTGCTCAACCTAATCTAGCCTGTTGGCCTAGATGTGATGTCCTAGATGTTCTTTCTCCAGGATTTGAAGATCCAGTTAGATTTTATGTGGAATGGGAAGATGTGCCATCTTTTTCTTTGTCCCAGGGATCAAAGTATCTTTGACTGAGACTGAAGTATATATAACTATTGCAGAGCAGCTCAGCTCCAGGAAGCCTCAGGCAATGATTGGCTGACCTAAGTGTGTGTGTGTGCGTGTGTGTGTGTTGGTAAAACAAACATCCAAATAACTGAGGGACCAGCATCAGCAACAAAGAGAAGCTAATAAAAATGGAAGTGCTCTTAGTACTCAGCAAGGGGTTAGGAGAGACAGAACAGCTGGGCAGGCAGTGGTCATCAGGAAGAATTAGGATTGTCAAAGGCTCTAAAACAGAGTATGGATTTATCTAAGGAAATGATAACTTGCAGAACTAGAGGAATACTGTCACCAAACCAGGATAAAAACAAAGCTGGTGAGAAAAACATCATACATGATCCAAGGCCAGGAGAAGAAGCAAGTTCTTGCTTGAAAAGGAAGCTTTGAAAGTTGTAGCACTGCAAGCCAAGGCAGAAAACAAGGTTTAAATCAGAAGTTATGCTATCTTAGGAGCTGCCCAAAGTGAGAAATCCCTGTCACCATAAAAGGAAATGCTAGAGCTGAAAGAATTTTCAAAAGTAAAAGAATTTTCTCTTCATATGTTGATCTGGAATCTTCAGCTTGTGGTCACAGCAATCTTCATTTGCTTTTGGAGAGCATTGGCTGAATTAGTCTGAACTAATCTGTGAATCTGCAATAGAAGAAAGCCCAAGGGTAGCTTCTCTGACCAACTCTGGTCCAATTCTGACAACAGGTTGCCACAGATTTGGGGGTTATATCCAGCATTGACCTTACTAAGAAAGACACATTGGATGAATGGAACCCATTAGTCTTAATTAATTCAGTAGGTCTGTTCTAATGAGGACTACAAATAAATTTAATCCTCAGGAAGTTTACTCTTATGGAAGGGTCAGGTGGGGCGCAGGGCCCCAAGACTGTTTTGGCAACCTTCAGTCCTTCAAAATTCTCCAAGCTTCCCTTTCTCTGGCCATAAACAAGGGTGAATTGCCTCTAATAGAAGCCTTCAGGAGAGAAAATACACTTTTAGAAATGGGTTACAGGCACCTCCTTCCATTGTTTATTATCAAAATACCGGTTTCATAAAATCAGTCACTAGTCACTCCTGCTTGTTTTGCTTTGTTTTCTTGCTGCTAAAAATGCTCCAATTCATGGCAGTAGCACACTCTTGCTTCAGAAGTAGTAAGTTACATTTAAAACTAATTTTCACTATATTTTTAAAGCAAATTTTGGCTTCTTTGTTTCTCAGAGTTATTAGAATGGTTACCTAAAACTGTCATCTAAAAAACAGGAACACTGAATGCTGCAAGCAACCAGCCTGTGGCACAAAACAGTCCTCTCCTGTCTACTTTATTGTTACCTCAATGTGAACTACACAGGAGGCATCAATTCATGCCAGAACTTCAACCATGTGGTATAAGATCACACTTCTATTAACTATAAAAGCAACTAAATTGGTGCAATTACACTCCAAAAGGAATGCTGTTATCCTGCACTGATACAAACATCACGTAATGTAGCTCCATCTTTGTTACTGGAAAATACTGAATTTACAAGTAAATTATTTGTCATCTAGTTGTTTTCAGACTCTGCCATATGGGTCCTGTACTTGTGCCATGTACTGATTACTTTCCCTCCAGTCCAGTAACTGGACAATCAGTTTTCCCAGCAACAGTTTGCCTGACCGTTCAGAGACAGGCAATCTAAAGCAGATACTATCCCTCCTTTAGGCCTTGGTTTGGCTTATCACATTTTAAAAACTCTGTAGCCCAGATAGGATACATTAGGCCCCCTATTCAATGTACAATCAAGAGGAACCAACTTGCTGTTTTATATTAAGGGAAATACTTTTTGCTGTTCTATGTTGTCACGTATTTCTTTATGCAACATGCTGCAATAAATTGTTTTCACAAAGTGTATCTAAACGCAGCGCCAATCTTTCTGTCTTGAGGAGGAAATCACACTGAGGTTCAAGAAATCAGTCTTTCAAGCTGAAGCCAGTGGATATATTTTAGACAAAGTACAACAGTGACCCCTAACGGACTTTATGTGTCGCTACAAATTACAACCAATATTTTTTCTAAAGTACATCCATCATGACATTTTTCAACTTTATCTTAACAGTCTTCTTTGTCCTAAATAAAATCTAAGATTCAATAAATATTTAATAACTATCAGGCTTCCAAGTAACACAAGATCAATGTAATTGTAAAGGAAAATGTTCTTCACGTGTGGAGATATGGAAATCCTGCAACCCTTACTGCCCTCGCCCCCCACTGAATCAACCCCCAGGAGTTTCATAATCCTCTTGCATTTGTTTCCTGGAAGTGTAAAAACAGAAACATTCTCAGATATGCAGCTACTGGGTTGCATTAATTTTGATCATTCAGAAGAAATTTAAACTGAAATAGAGAAACTTCATGTTAACTTATTTTATGGTTGCCAGCTAGAAGTAACCAAAAGTAAGAGCTTATAAACAATCAGAGGTATTTCAAAGAAAGCTGCCTTAGAAAAAGAGGCACTCTTAAAATCACTTGAATGTCTTGTTCCTGATTGCAAACAACAAATACGCAACACATGTAGACAACATAAAGTAAAAATAAACTTAAGTTACCCAACACAGTGGCCATTTTTTTCCATTATTATTACATTGAAGTGCTCCTGCCCTTTCAAGATAAATTGCATCTTTTAAAAGAGGAGGCATACTGGCATGTAAACACCATAAAACTTTTCCAAGATTTATTACAAATTTGGTAAAAGTACTCTGCATATTATGCAAGAGCTATATAAGCAGAATGATACTAAGGGAATAAAGCTCTTTTCAGAGTTCTGTAGAACTGATGTCTTTCCCCAATACTGATGATATTTAGTGTGTTTCTAAATAGCAAAAAAGTGGTCTTGTATTTGTACCAATTTAGTGTTAAGCAAAAATGCAACTACGTCTAATTTCAGACCATAATCAATCTATCGGAAAGCACAACTTTGTTGCCTTCTTCATAAGGGAATCATTACCATTTGTTTCATTTTTATTTTGAGCATGTTTAATTTAGAGTAAATTGGTTTCTCAACTTTGCAAACCTATATCCATTTATGTCAGAATAAGCCCCACTGAATTTAGGTGGTTTATTCCTGCGTAGAGATACACAGAATTGGTCTGTGGGTCAGTAATGATCTACTTGATAATGATCTAATTGATAATTGATATTTTAATGCTGTTTTTATACGTATTTTACATGTTTTAATTATTATTGTAGCTTAATTTTTGTATTAACTTTTTGTATATGACAGTTTTAATTATGTTTCTTTTAATGGCTGTAAACAGCTTTGAATCCCCTTGGGGAGAAAAGTGAGATAAAAATAAAGATAATAGTAATAATACCTTCCCTCGTTAGCACGTAAAAAAATGACATTAATAGTTCAGTATTTTAAACTGGTGGTAGTGTGTTATAACGATGTGCTGAAGCTTGCAAACCCAGTTCTTTTATGACAAGATACCAAAGACCTAAAGTGACTCAGCTGAAATACAAACCTCACTGTTCTCATCCAGCAAAGCAGCCCTATAAGCTATGCACATGTTCGATTTCAAGAGGATTTTCTGAATTCCCAAATGGAAAACAAAATTTAATAGCTGTTTTTATTACTTTTCTTGTTCCCAGCAAGTGTAGGACCGGGGTAGGTTGGCAGTAGGCCTAGTGAGTCTGTTAAAGAAAGCACATCTTTCCTCACAAATGATAGGAAGACAACATATAGATTAGGGACTGATATCATCACTTTTCCCCACCCCACTTTTTTTTTTTAAAAAAAGGAACTTTGATAAAGAAACCATAGTTGCAAAAGCTAGCCCTTTTTTTTGGTTAGCCTAAATAAAGGTATTTTATCACAATACAGACTTTGGAAACAGCGGAGTTGTGTAATTCCATCAGACATATGTTCAATACTTTGAATCTTTTTGAATACAGTAATCTAAAATTTGTATGTGGAGAATAAACTCCTTCATTGGATATACAAGATGATACAGCTTTTGGTACGATATAAACATTTACCTAGGACTCTTTTCTTACATTTTTATTTAAGAACTGAAGGCAAAAAACAGATTTTTAAATACAGGAAAATCACCTAAATGTTTGTAAATTTTAAATATACTATTCATAAGTTGCTTTCACTGCTATTGCCCACAGCATTGTTACAAGTCCTACCAGTGCTACAAAAATGGCAAACTTCGTCTAGTCAGTACTATAGAAAGCCACATGATAATCTGTGTGAAGATTGACACTTGTATAGGCACATTGTGGTAGCAGAAATACATTTCAATTGTGCATCTTTTATTAGTTGAAACTGTATGATCCAAAAGAGGTATACCAAGATCAACAGTGACTAACTGTACACTTAAAATGGCAATCAATTATTTAAGATTTTTAATTCCTCACAGAACCCTGAAAACAACATGTCAGGAAAGTCAGTGGAACACACTGATAGTCACACTAATTGCTTAGCACACAAGACAGAGACTTGGGCAGAGAAAAATAAAAGCAGCAATTTGGATACTGAAAGCCAATTGTTCTATTTTATAGTCCACAAGTCATCAATACTTCTGGTAAGCCCACTGGGATATTGTAACAAGCAAGTCTTAAACTAGTTAGACTAGGGCTGTAGTCCTTAAATATTTACCAGGAAGTAAATCTCACTGAATTCTGTAGGACTCACAACTGAATAAACATGCTTAGGATCACGCTGCAAGTCAACACATCCATTTGTCCTGCTTTTAATAACTACAAAATTAAGTATTTTGAATTTTTTCCTAATAACATATCTTCCTTTCTTGGCCAACATTTGCTATTTGGAATTCTAATAAGAGATGCAGTTTCATTGTCATTCATAAATACAAAATTTTATTGGCACGTCATTAGTTGAAAACGACAATGCTTTTCATTACCACAACATTTAGGACACATCAAGTTATTCAAATACGTAGCTACTGGTTTACCACAGCTAAACTATACAGTGCAGTTTTAATAAAAGATATATACCAAAAAAGATATGGTTCACAAATTCATTCAGAAAAAAAAATCTTTAGCACAGCATATTTGATGGGAATAAGCTTACCTAATAGAAAAAGTATATTTAACAAAAGTCATCTTCCCGATTTTTTTCAGACAAATAAACATATATATTCCTTAACACAGGATTTTTTCCCCTAAAAATGATTTTAAAAGAATTTGTCTAGGACAGCAGCAGTGCTTTTCATATTGTTTTTAAAATAAGTTGCAAATATATCTCTGCTTTATACAGAATCTGATTGCTACCTAATTTGTTTGAGGAAAACAACTGTGCGTGTTGGCAATTTGTCCTTTTGAAAAACTGCACAGAATGCATCACCTCAATACACATACACATATGACTTATCATAAAATATAATAAATAATAAAGGAGTGTTGGAAATAGCATTTGTCTGTGTGTTTAGGACTTGATTCGCTGAACCCTGCTGCTACGCAATCCCCATACATTTCAGTAATGTTTGCTTGGAACCACACAGGCAAGCTCCATTGAACTGAATGGGGGGCATTAGCATCCAGTGGCTGCACTCGCAGAATGCAACTGTATGCACACTTACATAGAAGTAAGTCCTCTAAGCCTCAACAAACACAAAAGGACTTAGTACTCAGTAAACATGCATAGGATTGTGCTGTCAGTCATTTTAAGATGCTGTAGTAAACATGTTCTTTTGTGGGAAACAATGTTACTTAAGAAAGGTTTATACATTTAAGTCTAAATTTTAAAAATTATCTTAAGAAAAGCTAGCAAAGCACCATATACTAGAAGAAATCCGGTTTTATATCAAGGACTATTACAACATTTATGTTCAGAATAAGTATGGATTTAATTTCTTACATCCTAGGATTGGGAGTGCTGTATTTCCCAGCCAAATGTACAATATTCATAGTGCTGGGAAAGAGGAGTGAAAAACACTTGTGGGAAGGGCAATGCTTAACCAGTTACAGCTGAATCCTACCCAGGTCTGCATATCTGCATATTTACAAGTAGTGTGTAGCTCTGACTCTGAATCAAAGTGCAACAAGGAACTGCCACATGATTGTAGTGCAGAGTAGGACAGGTGCTTTCTTCTTCTCTCTTTCCTAACACTTGGAGCTTCTCTCTGGACAAAGCAGCAAATCAGCAACAACGGACATGAGGTCTTGGAGGAGGCAGTTCTGGTGGAATTTCTGGCTCTGGTTGTAATGACAGGATACTGTTCACAATTCATTCCTTATTACATCCAAAGGCATCTTAAAATGAAAGAAAACCCAATGTAAACAATATTTAAAGCAGAATTCTACAGAATCTTACTCAGTTTATAGAAAAATGAACATAAACTGCCTTTGAAACCTAGCACAATTTCAGATCTTGGCAGAAAATCAGTGTAAATTCGTTTTAAAACACAAAGACCCACATGTAAAAATTCACCTTCATATAACACAGTTAATTTGTTATTATGCCAAACCTTATCTGTTATAATGCCTATCAAAACTGATGAAAATTACTTTTTTTCAGGATTGTAACCACCATGCTTTGATGAATTTATTATTCATAAATCCTGGGAAATTTTTATTCTTCATTTGCAAAGAAAAAATCAAATGATCAAATTAACGTAAATCTATACAAGTCCTCACCGCCACCCCTAGTGAAGCAAATAGAAATAATTTAACTACACTGATGCAAGTTTCCCAAGACAACATGAAGTACTGTTATTGAAACAAGGAATACAGATTATTCTTCTGAGAAACTGTCTGTAGCAAGTGGCCCACGAACTATAACTGAAGAATGAATAAAAAAAACTATTTACAGCAGAACTCAATGAACAATAGTCCTTTAAACAGCCAAGCATTTGAGGATGTAATCCCATACGCATTCACCTGCAAGTAAGACCCACTGGATTCAGTAGGTCTTGCTTCTGAGTAGACATGTATAGGACACTGTTAATCTCATTAGTATGCAGTACAGAAAGAGTTTACCTTTTTTAGGATGTCATCAACTAGTTTCAGAAATATTTCATCAACATTAAAATTATCCTTGGCACTAGCTTCACAAAACCGCATCCCAGTTATCTGCTGAGCAAACTGACAGGGAGAAAAAAAAATTAAAGATGTTAAGGAGGTTCTGGTCTTGCTCAATATGATTGCTTTCGGCCAAAATTATACTTCCTTCCATAACAATTTAGATCATTTGGATTATTTACTTATTCATTAGGACAAAAGGAAACAGAAGTTGACTATAAACAGATGACCATAAATATTGTGAACGTCATTAAGTAAATTATAATCCTCAATAATACTGTACTGCTGTCTCAGACATGGTTGCAGCTCTTGTGTCTTTTAGATGTTTTTGTTGTTTATTGTTCTAAGAATCAATGACTGATGTTACCAAAGAAGTGTTTGGGAATCTATTCAAAATGTATTATGGCAAACAGCCAGCAAATCTGAGCAAAATTAAAACAATATAATTGGAACAATAATTAATTTTGTTAAAAGTTTGGGAATCTATTTTAAAATTTATCTTGACCAGTCCTTACAAAGTAATAAGGCTAAAGTGGTGTCAAAAGTATTCAGCTTCTGCAAATGTTATCTTTTAGCATACTAATGGTGGCTCTCATATGCCCTTAGCACAAGACATTTTAATGTATAGATCTGCAATCTGCATTAAACGTGCCAAGTCTTATATGCGGGCAGAAGAGGAAATATTCCTTTGATTTATTCTTGTCTGACTATGTTTGCTCGGTCTACAGTTCTTTATTTGGAGAACTAATAATATCTAAAGCCTGTTTTGACCCTTTGGATTTGATTATTACCCTGTTCTGATTAAAGAGTGTGTGTGTGTGTGTGTGTGTGTGTGTGTGTGTGTGTGTGTGTGAGAACTACATAACGATAACTGTGCTTCTGTATACATGTAACTGCTTTGATACAAGATATATGCAATGGGTTTTTCATTTAAGGGACTTCTCAGAATAGTCCATACATCTTAGATGCAGTAATTCCTAATATTTCAACAAAGTCTGCATGGCCCAGGTTTTCTGATTTATGCAACTGCACTATTCTATTTCAAATTCATTGCAAACATGCTGATTAGCAATAGAAATAAGCTCATGTATATATGTGTATCTTTGAAACTATATGATGCCAAATGGATTTTTACAGAAGGTGAATTCTCAGGGTCTTGTGAAAAGCTGAACATCAGGGATTAAGAGCTAAAAAGGAGGAAACAATAGATTTTATATGAAATTCCACAAAAGCAGACTATATTAAAGAAACTTGTCAAGCAAATGCTATGTGAAAAGTAGGAAAAGTTAGCCCAACATTAACAAAAACAAATCAAATTCTAAAGTTCTGTGATCTATCACAGAGCTTGCTTCTGCCTCTGATCAACATGATAATATAACTTACTTTTTCTCCCTGTTGTCGGCTAATCTCTCTGTCCACCTCACAGTCTAACTTATTTCCAACCAGTAGTAGCTCTGCATCTTCTGAGGCATACTGTGGGGGAAAAATAAATAAACAAAAGTATAAAACTAGCCTTATGTCACAAGCCTAGACTATGAATTTTACTTCAACTGGAATGAAGCTATACAGTAATTACATTATTTATAGTCTTTCTTGTTAAACCACTGATACAGGTTATCAGAAATTACTATATTGCTCTGTTCACTTTCCCACAGGTTTAAGCTTTGCTCTACTATTAGAAACTATTTCTGTTTCATCTCAAAACTGTTGGTCTGTGCACCCAACTATAAGAATTTACTGCTCCACTACTGCTAAAAAAAGGTCAGGACAGAATATATTCAGCTGAACATCCACAGTGGTCAACATCTGCAGTAGAAAACAGGATGCCCTCCAGATGTTTTGGGCTATACTCCCATAAGACGCAATTAGTGGACATGTCCGATGGAGCTTACACAGTCTGTTTCAATTAAAAATATCTGGCACACATCAAATCATCCATTTTCAGTCTTTATTCTTTCTACATATAAAGCCATTTAGAAATGTCAAATACTCAAAAGTCTAAAAAACAGGTCACATTTCTTCTAGATCTTATTCTCCAGAGCATGCTGCCATAACAAAGCCTGACATTGGAGTTGGTTTAAGTATAAAATCAATACTGCTTATTTTGAGAAACTGAGGCTTACCTTGTCAATCATTTTCATCCATTTAGGCAAATCGTCAAATGTCTCCTTCTTTGTGATATCATACACCAATATAATTCCCTTGGCACTTCTGTAGTAAGCTGAGGTAATGCTGTTGAATCTTTCCTGACCTGCTGTGTCCCTAAGAAGCAGCAGCAAATATTGATACAGGCATTTTGCTACGTTCAGCACAGCATCACAGATCTCTATGGCAAGAAATATGTTAAATCTGTACTTCTTTCTACCTTAAAAACCACACCTCACGCACAAGGATAGATTCCATCATCTGTGTCAAGGACTGTCAGCAAGAGATTATGATGGCAAAACTACAAAACTATTCCTAAGGGCCCAAGACAAAATTCCAGGTTTGTGAGCTTACTAGACAAACCCCACATAACAGAACACTGTTGCCAGTACCAAAGGTTGTAACTCAAGTTGCCTTGGGTCCCTTGGTGGAAGAAAGGATGGAGTATAAATTGAATGAATGAATGAATAAAAATAATGCCACAAGTATGCTAACACAGTACTAAATTTAAAAGATTAAGCACATGAATATAAGACATGAAAAGTGCACATGTGGGATGATATCAGAAGCGAGACAGAAGGAGTGATTCCAGCTGACCAGTGCAGCCAGTGTAACATCATTTCCACCTGTCACTTCCTATGATAATACAAGATAATGAAGTGAGCAGAGTAGTTCCATTTACTCACAGCACCAAGCCACACCCCTCAACTTCAAACATATTTATTAATAATTAATTCCTATCAATGAAACAGGATTTTTATATTATACATTTATATATTTTTTATAAACTATGTTTTATGTAATATATTTTTATATCATAAATTCCAGTGTTACATTACGCCTTACTGGGGGAAGGACATATGCTAAGGCTTCAAAATTTCAACAACAACAAAAGAGAAGTTTCAGACTCCTTTTATAATTTTACTTTCAACTAACTTATCATCAGGAACAGACTCCTAAAATTTCAGATTTATGTAAAAAGTACATAGTGGTTAGAGAACTGGACTTGGAGTGGGCATGTCCAAGTTCAGGTCTACACTGGGCATGACATTCACTGTGTGACTGTGGGCTAGTGATCCTTTCTCAGCCTGATCAACAAGGCTGTTGAACAATAAAGTGGAGAAGAAGACAGCCAGTGACAGCCATGTACCTGCCACATTCACTGGGGAAAAGAATAATATAATCCAGCTAATTAAAAAATAACACTCAGGAAAGGATATTTTGATTACCTACATTACTGGCATGTTATTTTGATTACTATTATCATATTATTTTGAGCAATAATATTTTGATTACCTACACTACATTACAAGCTTTCAGGTCTCAAGTGTGCCAAGGTAAACCAAAACAATTTGCAGTCCCTTCTGTCAGCAATTTTGCCACAGACAGGTTAATCATAACTCTCCTATACTGACTCACTATATCACTCTATCTGCATGTGAAGAAGCTGGTATATATCCATGAAAGGTTACACTAAAATAAAAACCAATTAGTCTTAAAGGTGCTGCTACATTCCTTTCTCCTTTCTATACTGACACTATCACTCTATGTGTTTCAGTAACAACGAAGAATAGCTGTGGACACAATGAAAGCTCCTTCTACAAATTTTTCTTCCAGTTAACATACTTCAGGATCTGACTAGATATATCCTTCTCATTTTCCTTGTGATTGTCAATATAAATGGAACAAAACACTTGCTGTGGATGTTGTCCCCTGTGCATCAAACAGACAACCCAAACGTCAGGACAGCATAACTTTGTGTCTCTCACTATCTAAGCACTGGACACACTTTCAGAATTACTGCTTGCAGGGTTTATGTACTTGCACTTTTGAAATAAGCAACAGGTTCACACATGGAAATCACAACCTAAGTGTTTTACAGAAACCAGTTTCTCTTTTCTTTCTTTTCTTTGGTGAATGTTACAAAGATAGCCATTCATACAGTATATCACTTTGAACACCCAACAACTCAGGTAACTTCCATTCTTTGCAGGTAAAAAGTCAAAATTCTTCTTTTGGGAACACTAGTCTTCTAGGTGACATTTTCTAGTATGTTGGAGGAATTTATGGGGCATGCAAATATTAAACATGCAATTTCCATGTGCAGCCCTGGGAGGATTATACTGTGTTCTTTTCTGAATGTTTGAAGTTCTGTGAATGACTGGCACATCCTCCAGTCAAAAATAAACACTTTCTCTTCTTAGTAAAATCATGTAGTTTACAGTGAGATTTCCATTTTCATCATGCATCAGTACTTCTTTTTCTGTTATACTGGGAACCAGAGCATGACTGGAATTAACTAGTCAGGGAAAAGCAGCATAATGTGGGTTTGCAAGGGGAGGATAAAGAGATACAGAACCTGTAGGTAAACTCCCTTTCCTGAAACTTCCCAGTGGTTTTTGCTCCCTACAATGGCTGGGAAAAGCTTTCTGCGGCCTCAGGAAAATCATCAAGATGGCTATGAATGCCTAAAACAAGTGATCTGGTTCCTTTTAAAGAAAGGGATCTCAACTACTTGTTACTACCCACCCCCCAAAATGAACTAGATGGTTTTAAACACTTTTCCTTTTAGATCTGGGCATTCTCCTCCCTACCGTTCCGAGTATATGCACTTAAAAGCAAACTAAACAACATACTCTAACTCACACACACTTTTTATGTAGTAGCACCAGTAACAATTATGATTGTAATATACTGTATTTCCTGGCATATAAGACTCACTTTCCCCCCAAAAAAATACTGTTTGAAAATGGGGTGTGACTTATACACTGGTGTATTTTATACACCAGCAAACAGTATTTCCCAGTTTATAAATGGGGTGTGTCTTATACACGTGTGCATCTTATACGCCGGCAAATACAGGTATATAATTACTTTCTTTCAACCTAGATATGTATCACAGTTGTGATACACTGTTACCTAAGTCCCTCCCTTGCACTTCTCCATCCCAAAATGTTAAATTAACAAAACTAATCCCTTCAGTTTGCATAAGTGTAAATTATCTTCAAAATAGTTAGTTTATTGGACACATTTTCATTAATGTTTTCAAATACGGAAATTATTAATGACCCTCCTCTAAAATATATCTTTGATCTAACATCTAGTTTACTCACTGCAACGTACTATTTTGTTATGCATATAGCAAACAGCGAAGGGGGACTGGGGCTGCTATATGTAGGGACTTTAAAACTCCAGTTTCAAGGAGTTACCACATACTATCTGAAGGAGGGAAGCTGCCACTGGTAATAATAACAGCTTCCAGATGAGAACAGCTCTGAAAGTAATTTTTGGTGTGGGGAAAAAAGCAACTGCCCTTCAATACCCCATTTCAGTCTGGATTACCCCATCCCAGAATTTAGGAGCAGATTTTCTGAAAAACTGAAATGGGAAATGTAGGGCACCAGTGTTTCAGTGTAGATGCAGTATTCTACATACATTGCTTTGAATCTTAGTCCCTTTCTTCAAAAGAAGTCAGTCTCTAACAGCAACAAACAGCAGCTCCTATCAATCAGCTCCACTTTAGGGAGTCAAGAGTTAAGGAAAATCCTTAAGCAGAGGATGCATTATGTCTGACACACAGCCGCAGCAACAGATAAAGGCTATTTTGTAAATACGTTCAGGAAAGATCTTGTTAAAGATAAACCCACTATGCGTACTGTGGGTCAGACATTGCTTTCTACTCAGGGTGGGGAGAGGCATCAGAGAACCATTTCCTCTCTTCTCTTCAGAAATAAACAACTGGCAGGGCCTTAGCATAATTACAGAGGTATTAAAAAGAAGAGTAGTTTCACTGATAATTTCCAATGTTATTGGTGATCACTAATATTTAGTCACTATATTGTTAAACCTCTGAATACAACAACGAAAACTAGAGCTCAAAAGCTGAAACAAGAAGTCATGCTATATAAATATTATTTCTGTACTCATCCTTTAATACCACAAACATTTCCACTACTGTAAACAAGGTTGAACAGAATATTCTAGCAGTTTGGTTCAATAATGATTTGGCCCTTATAGCATTCTCTTCTTACAGATTGTTGTTACTGTCATCATATGCCTACAAGTAATTTCTGACTTATGGCAACCCTAAGGCAAACCTATCCTGGGGTTTTCTGGGGCTCAAATTGTGTGACATGTCAAAGGTCACCTAGTGGGTTTCCATGGCCAAGTGAGGAATCGAATTCTGGTTTCCAGGCTTGCAGTCCAATGTTGGTTCTCTCTTATAGTTGTACTGTTACCATCCCTTATGCACCTTACACTATTCCTTACACAGGAGAGCAAAATTGGCAAGAAATATCATTTTCACATAAAAACTAACCACTTGTGGCTGGGAAACATGCTGCAAGCAGGACACTGGCTATAAACATGGAATAGGTCAAGATGACCTCAGCATGGCCAGGTCATAAACTCAAGAGGATTAGGTGGGGAAACTCGATGTTAATGGGCTTCCAATAATACTTTCAATAGTACAGGCAACCAAGACAATAGTAAACAAAACTGCCCAGGTATATCAGGCAAACACTCCAATGTGTGCATTTCTTACAGAGACTTTCCCCACTTCACCTAACCAAGACATTAAGAGGCTGTCGGGACTCCCATCGATGTTTTGTCACTTAAAGTAAGACAATCAGTCCTTTCCAGAGCGTGTTTGTTTACTCTGCCACAAAGCACTCACTCCTTTTGGGTAGGAAAAAAAGTATAAAAACCCTAGCTCCAGCCCAGGTAATTTGCTAGCACTTTGGGCATCACACTGCACCCTAGATTCCCATTCCTCCATGCTTCCCTCAAATTTTTGTTTGAGCAACTCCTTGTCGATCCTCCACTATGTGACCAGTAAATATCACCCTCTACACCCAAAATCTCTCTCTACACAACCTTTTCCACTTCTCTCTTCATTAGCCTTGTATGGTTCATGAGACTGCGCGATTTCTTGTGTGTGTGTGTGTGTGTCTGTTGATTTCCCATAAAAACACCCTGTCTACACTTAGTACTGGTATACACAGGTGAAAAGATCCTATAATTACGCCCCCCCCACTGCAGGCCTCCTCTGACCTGTAATTTTCCCAATTTCTAAGAAGACATTGGCACTGCTGGTAGACCACGAGGTCCCCCACCTTCTGGGGTAACAATACCCATGTCAGATATTACTGTTTTATCAATATTATTACTAGAGAGGAATCATATATTTCTTCCTAATTAAAAAAAAAGCAACCTTTTTTATTTAAGATTTTTGGCCAGGATTCAACAGTATGCATTTCCTGATGGAACTGTTTTCATGAGTTGAACTGAGGATACATGTGACCTCTCCTTACTGACACTCTCCATGCAACCCCTCCCCCCAAAAAAAACATTGGCAAAGGGCTAGGAAAATCTCTATGGCAGAATTTTAAGTAGTATTGAAAGCTGAATGGGGGAGGGGCAGAAAATTCTGCTGTATTAACACTGCAGTTGCCAACATCATAATTGCTTTAGACCCTACTCAAAACTTTATCTCGATTGGAAAAAAAGGTTTCTGTTCTTCATCAAATGTATTTTACACATTTGAAAAAAAAAAAGATCACTGCACTCAAACATTTCTAACAAAAATGAAAAATATGCATACTGGATATAAAAAAGAGAAATATGAGCAGCAATACTATCATTCCAAATGTAATCATCAGTTCTTCTTGAGACTTTGATTTCACAAACAATATTTAACTCTGAAATTAAACCTGAAAGAGTTAAATATGAGAAGAATGTCTCACCAAACCCTTTCAATGAGGCTGAACTATGTAGGCATGCTTAACATGTAAACATTTGATCTTCAGGCACTGGCGTTTTGTGAGAAGCTCAGGAAAACAAAAAAGAGAAACATAAAAGGAAATTCCATAGTTTAAAGCTCCTGAAAACTAGATGTGAAGCCACTTTAAACATAGTTTTTTCCCCTAAATGGAAAGTAAAGCAGCAAAGCAAACCTGTATCTAGTCATTTATCTATGATGTATCTGTTCTTTGTACACTACTACCTACACAAATCTCACCATGGTATCCATATTCAAAACTTGTGCAGGCTTCTCAAACACTGAAGGGAAAAAAAAACAACTCTGTTTTTTTCAAATAATGATTGCCTAGATATTCAAAACTGAAACATCTTGGAAAGTGTTCGAGACGCAGAACTGCCAGGTTTGTTTTTATTGCAACTAGAATGTAATCAGAAGCTTTTGCCAAACTGGCAGCACAGATTCATTTACAGCCACTGCATAATCCTACGGGCTGAAGGCAGTTCTTAGAAAAGCTAAGCAATGTTAACAGCTGATTGGAAGCATTTCTGTGTTGGAGAAGATGCATCTATTTACACTGCTGAGATTAAATGGTGTCTAAATAAAATAAACATTAATCTTAAAATTTATGGAAGTGACGTTTGCTACATCTATGTCATGTAGAACCTTCTTCACCACTAATTCCAATAACAGCAGCAGAAGATTCATGCGTTCATCTGCTGCATATGTCAATCTAATTCTTTCACTGAAATGAATCAGTCAACCTTTGCACAGAAGAACTGTGTGTGCACAACAGAATACGTGGGGAACTAATGCTTGGGGATCATAGCTTAAATAAATATTTGTACATATTTAAATTGTAGTAAACTTCTTATTAACATTATTCTCAATGGAATCCTACTTTCCTTTCACAGAGCAACATCTTCATTGGATTAACCACATTATTCAATGAGATGATAAAATTAAATCTCTTTTTAAAAAAATCTAAGGAGATAGCAGTTATGGAAGATAAGCAAATTTAAGGCTAATACTCCTAACCAAGTACTCAATTATATGCATGCTGAGCATGCACTGAAATCAGTCAAATGAAATGACTTACTGCAGAACTGCAGTCAGTGTTAAAATGTTTTGTGAACAAACAGTCTAAGAGAGTGACAAAAACAGTTAATTTTATACTCAGATATTGGCACACTGAAAATCTACATTACCTCATATCAGCTTCAGTAGGCCCTGGCTAATCATCATGCTGGCTCAAATACCAACTCTGAGGCCATACGAATCCAGATGGGGACACAGATGAGGAATGAACTCATGCCAGTAACTTTCAAGTATTAGGTAACGGATGATACGAAAGATGCAACAGCAATTAACTCAGATGGAAGCAAGACAAACACATGGTGCGACAAACAGAGTTGATGGTGACCTGCCAAGAGGAGTTAGTAAACTGAATTCACTGCATCTATGCAAAAGTTAAATGTTACCAGATTATGCCAGTAACATGGTTAAAGCAACCACTGAAATTTCCTTTTTCCTTCCTACTGTCTGTTAGCATATCTAGCAATTATCCTTAATGCTAAGTAAATATGAAGTACTAGTAATGCACTATGATAAAGCCACCAGCTAACTTATAGGATTAGGTTTGTGCAAGCACAGCTGGTTTATTCTCCCCCAACAGCAATCTGAGACACACTACTAGTTATTGTTTTATGACATAATAGAAAGATTCTTAACCTGAGGGCCCACAGAGAGGTTTCAAGGTGTACGTGAACCAGACCCAATATTAATTTATTTTCTTCCTATTGTATTTGTGAATAAAACTGATATTAAATTATTTTACTAAGGCACTGCTTCACTCCAAACAAGCGCAGACAAATTTTTGTACAGACAAAATAAGATAACACACAGTCTTATTGACTTGAAGACAAAGGAAATGATGCAATATGAATTTAGCTTAAAATTCTGCCCCCAAACCCACTGTTCCCAGTTGTCGCTTTCCAAGCCTGGCCATGGTGACAGGAAGAACAGGCATGTCTCTTCCTGCTGCCATTTTGAGAGTGAATGCAGAGGAAGATGGAGATATTTCCTCTGCAGACCTACTCAAAATGGTTACAAGAGGGAAGGTATGTCTTCTGTCACTAATTGAAGAATAAATGCAGGAGGAGAATAAATGCAGAATAAATTGGAGAACAAATGCAAAAGTATTGTATTTGCATATGTTTCATGTGTTTGGGAGACTTTGGAGGACTGCTGGCGAGCTTCAAAGTCCACAAAAGTGAGGTCTCGGGGCCACGCTTTGCCCATCTCTGATTTAAACAGTACTTAATTTGAGAATAGCTGTAAAATGGAACAAGATGACTTTGGAAATAGACTGCCTTACAGGTATATCACCAAACCCTTTTTGGCATAGAAATTAAACCTGGGTGCCAATTTTGTTTGCTTGCTTGCTTTTCTGATCTTATGAAAATCATCCTGCGAGCATTTTTAGCTAAAGAACAAAGTTAAAACTTTTAAAATAAGTGTCCAGGCTACCTAGTCCACTCTGGAACTGCTCCATTTCAACTTTGCTACCTATTTCTAAGGCTGTGTGAGGGAGAGGAAAAGCAGCAATAGCAGGTGGTGAAAAGTTAAATCAGCTTACAATAGTTAATCATATTAGACAAGCATACTGAAGCCATGCTAAACACAAAATGTATAATCAGCATTCTGCTAGTTGCATTTTTTTTACTTACCAAATCTGTAATCTAATTTTCTTTCCTCTTAGCTCTACTGTTTTGATTTTAAAATCAACACCTATAAACAAAATACAGTTAACAAAAAAGGTGGAATAAGTGTCAAAATCAATATAGGTATGCTTTAATTTGTACCTGTTCATGTATAAACACCCCAAATGGGGACTCGTATTTCAACAAGTGCAAAGGTCTGGCATTTATGATTTAACTCAAACAAGTTGTCCCTAATGCTTTTACTAATTCATGAAAATCTATCAGAAATCTTCACTTTCTGGGCCACATCAGTTCTAGCATCTTTTGCTCCATCTGCCTGTGTCCTGCTATATTAGTTGGAAATATAGGTCAACTTCCTAATTTTAATATATCTCAGTGTACCCCAAAGTCTGTACTTGGCTTCCTTTTGGAACATATGGACTATGCATGTCAGGCAGCCCTAAAAGTGATACACTTCAGGGACAGGTCTAAGTCAGGTGTGGGCAACTGCAAAGAACTGGAGGAATAAACTGTCCCCCGCCAGGACTCTGTAGGGCTGCACCACTCTGTCATGCCTCCCATTCCCTGCTATGCTGCCTTACCTTCAGATTTAAAAGAAATTTTTAGAAATTAATTCAACACATTCCTCCCACCTCATGTGTTGGAGGCTCATGAAAGGTCTTTATTTAACAAGGGAATACTCTGGAAGTCAACTTCTATGTTACCTTCCTTGTTAAATAAAGACCGTTCCTGCACTTGAACAGTTGGAGGAAGGGGTCCCACAGCACCATGAAATTACTTCCTATGCTGTTTTTGTGGTGTTTTCAATCAAAGCATTATTTAAAAAAAATATGAGAAGAAACTTCAGTGAAAGCCCCGGCCACCGAGAGTTACAGGCTGGACTTTCTCCACCCATGATCTAACCACTAATGATTAATTAACTGAGGTCAGAAGTAAAATGTTCATTTTGGCAGTAAAATTTACACTTTACAAGTATGCCTGGATTCTTTGTTTCAACATATACAATTAGGAAAACAAACAATTTTCTTGCCCTTCTAAAGTCATACACTGCTACGAGAATTACAGTTAGTCGAATTACCAGAAACGGTTCCTTTTCAGACACTGTAAAAAGCAGGGTGAGTCTCATCAGTCCAACACAACCAATGGTGAGGAATTCTAGGAGTCGGACTCAAACAATATTTATTTATTTATTTGTTTATTTAAATATTTCTATCCCACCTTGCATAGTAAAACCTGAGGGTGGCATGCAAACAAAGCAATATAAACAATTCAAAAGAATTTTAGATAAAAACAATAAAATAATTTAAATAGGATAAAAACATTAACCAGAACACCAAGTTAAAACTGCAGAAAAGGCTAGGTAGTTAAAACCATCTACGTGTATGCTAAAAAAGAATAAAAGAATATGAGGTTCCAAAGTTTTTGATTAAAAACTATGCTTTGGCCTGGTGCCTAAAGGAAACTAACACTGGTGACAATTGGTCTTCCAAGGAGTAGACATTCTATACTTAGAGAACCATAGCAGAAAAGGCCCTCTCCTATGTCACTACATGATGTATTGCTCCTCCTGGGGCGGGGGGACATGGAGGAATGCTCCTTCAGCAGATCTCTTCTTGGGTATGTATATTTAGGGAGAGGCACTCTCTCATGTATCTAAGCCCCAAGCCATCTGGCAGCCAGTGCAGCCCCCTGCCAAGTCCATTGTTATGTCTTGTCTATGTGATATTTTGGTCAACAATCTTGCTACTGCATTTTGTACTAGCTATAGCTTTAAGGGCAGTCTTAAATACAGAAGCTATCACTTCGACTACTGTGGCTAAGTCATCCCTATCCAGGAAACACTGTAGTCAGAGCTGGTGCCAAACAATATGAGCCACAGAGTCCATCTGAGTCCCTGTTAAGAGAGATGGATCTATGAACACTATCAAGGTATGTGCTGGTTCTTTCAGGGCGAGTGCAATCCATGAAGGGCAGACTGCTTACCCAAGTCCCAGATTTAAGAGCCACCACTCCACAGAGCTTCCATCTTTTTAGGATTCACCTCCAGTTCACTGGCCTCATTCAGCCACTTGTACTACCCAGGTACTGGCCCAGCACCTGCACTACCTCAGCCTACTCCAAAGACAAGTAGATGTGTGTGTCATCAGTCTACCTCAAACCGCCTTATGACCTCACCCAGCAACAGCATCTAGATACTGAAGAGCATAGGAAACAAGAAGAAACCCTATAGCATCCTGCGGCTTAACAACTATGGGGCTGAACAGAAACCCCCTAAATGATCACTCTAACTGGCCCCACAACATTAGAGTAGAACCAACACAGGAATACAGTCAGCTCTTCACATTGGCAGGTTTCATGGATTTGACTGAACTTTCATGGATTTGATTGTTTGTGAGTTTCTCCAACCACTCCCCTCCACATCTCAGACATTTTTTTAGGGGCTTTTGGTGGCTCCAATCTGGCCACACAGCTCTTTAAAAACCCACCCCTGGTCCTCCTCCTCCTCCTCCATCAGCCAATGCCTGGCCAGCTAAGGACGGCTCACAGCCCAATTTATCAGCACCACAAACCGGCTCCCAATGCCCCCTCCATATGCAAGGAAGGAGATGCGTGAAAGAGAGGAAGTATAGGGACACTATGCCAACCCACCCCCTTTCCTTCTCCTTTCCCTGGCCTGGTTTGGACTCTGAGTGCCCATTCTCTTCATCATGCCATGGCCCCCCTTCCCACAGACACACACACAGGCACACTTTAATATTTATGATTTTTCCACTTTTGTGGGGCTCCTGCACCCCTGACCCTGGCAACTGTAGATGGTTAACTGTAGAATTAATTCCTCTACTCCCAGCTGATGGAGCTAATTCTGTAAGATAACATGATTGATCAATGGTATCAAAAGCCACTGAGAGAGCCAGGAAGATCAAAAGGGTAGCACTCCTATTATTTTTCTACCTAGAGAAAGTTATCAGTTAGAGAGACTAAGGCTGCTGCAGTGCTGTAATCTGGCCTGAAATGCGATTGCAATGGGTGCAGGTAATCTGTTTCCTCCAAGAATATATGAAATTGTCCAGCCGCCACATGCTCAAGCATCACCCAAACAGTAGTGACATGGTGATGATTCTCACCTATTTCTGGCTCCACGAAGGTCCTCTTCAGCAAAAGGCATACCGCTGCTTCCTTCAAGGTAGCAGGTACTTTGCCCTGACATAGTTATTTACCGTGCTCTGGACTAACCCAATCAGTCCTCTCCTGCTAGATTTTATTAGCCAAGATGGGCAAGCATACATGTGGTGAAATGGACTAATTCAAGTATCATATCCATATCACTGGGCTACAACAACCAAAACTGATTAGAGAAGACCTGACCACTGAGAGCACTTTACACTCTCAGACTCTATGCTAACTGTGGCATCAGTTTCTCCTTGAAGTATCTGGCAAACCTGTCACAGCAGGCAAGATCTAGAAGACAATCTGATTCATACTCCTGCTTTATAGTTATCAGTACAGTGGATGTCTGTGGAAAATGTATTAAGAGGATTATTTAGTTTAAATTTTAAAGCTAGCATTGACTAGCAAAACTTTTCTGAAAAACATCACTTGAATTCTGTAATAGTGGGCACAATTCTCATCCCATCTTTCATTATGAAATGACAATTATTTATGTCACATTTTGATCTCAGGCCAATATGTGTATAAAAATATAGATTTTGACTAGAAAGCTACCTCATGCTTTCAATCATTAAGAAAAAATGGACTAGATCCAGGTATACTGGATCCCCCTTTTCCTTTGTAGTGTTTGGTGGCTCCTAAAAACTGCCTCAGGAATATCCCAGCTCTCCAGAATAAGAGCTAAAATGGGGATGGAAGACAGCTCCCTATTTCTCCTGAAATAACATTTCTTCAAGAGATGTCTCCCACTGGATTTAGGTCTTAGTCTTTCAGACACAGACTGGCTTATGATAAGACATGGGCGTCTAAAAACCAAAACAAAATAGGTTATATGTATTGCCCTGTATTTGGATGCCTGTAGAAATTATCATCTTTACTCCTACCTCTACAGTAAGAAAAGTACAAGCCAAATACATTCATCTTAAATCTTACAATTATTCACTAAGTCACTCAACTTAGTACACATGCAAATAGACATCTGAATGAACCATTTTGGTCAGCAAAGGTACTGCCTTTTATTGGCCAAAAGTATCAGTAATTTGTTAATAAAAAGCATTTTACATGTCTGGGAGACATCTCTTAATTAACTTGATTTCAACAGATCAGGGAAGTCCACCCATTACTCTTTTAATATGTACATATGAAAGTCAAAACAATGTGCTGCTGACTCACAGCCTTATCAGTTAAAGCTGACCTCATGATTAGTCAACTTAAGCCTTACCAATACAGCAAACTAATGAATCGAGGCTACAAGTTAAATAGGGATGCAATTTTTTAAAATTCATTTAATTAATTTTTTTCAACCAGACACAATTCTCTTATTTGATTATTGTCTTAACTTCCACAATGTTGCACTGGAATATAACAATGCAGCTATATTCTACCGGCAACACATAAGAGTAAGTCAGTTTAAAGCCTCTCCTATTCTAAGTTTCAAAGGGGTTGTTTTTTTCCCCAAACACACTTTTTGCGGATGAAAGCCCTTATATAAAAATGATCTCAGTGAGATATGAAAGTCTCAGAGCGACCTTTCTACTTTCAAATAGGAAAAAATCCTGAAAGTTTTTGTAAATTCCTTTGTTTTCCACAAGAGAAACACACCACTGATCATCAAAGTAATAAAACAAAGTTATTTTCCTCAGCCAATAGTGAAGTTTCATAATTAAAATTACATCTTAGCTGCCAACTTGTTTTGCTTCTTCTGATACAATTTCAGCTGCTTACACCTGGACAAATGATCTCTCCTCTCATTACATGGCTGAGTGGGAACACTGCTATACTTAACTTCACCCACTAGTTCATTTTACATTTTATTAGAAGCTCTCACAGATCATTCAACCAAAAACAAGTAGCTATTTAGTGCCTTCATGGTGAGAGCAAGGTATTTCAAATTATTACCTGTCAGCTTATTCAGGGCCAACTGTTTGTCTGTCTTCACCACCACAGTTCATCAAACGTGTCTACACAAACTAGATTTTGAACCTGAATTCAGAAGCTAATTTGGTGTCCTACCCAAAGTCTTGGGTTTTTCCATGGCAAACAGGTTAAGATCCTCTGTTAATTATGAAGGCCAATCAGGAAAGGCAATGCTTCACAGTGGCAAAAATATAACACATGATATCACTGATTCTGCAATGGCTCATAGGATGTAGAATGGTTCACACATACACTAGTGGCTCTTAACCTGGGGTCTGTGGAGCCCTGGGGATCCATGGAGCCCTCACACAGGGTCTGCGAAGCCCCGCTGCAGGAGAACAGCAACAGGGATGTGTGGCGGGGCGCAGATATTGAAGGAGCAGTTTCAACGGGGGAGCAGTTTCAGCACCTGCATCTCTACGCACCACGTGTCCCTGACGAAAGGAACATGGCAAAAGGCATGTATGCATACCCAAATTATGACTCCGGAGACCAGGGTTTCCTCCTCAGCCGCGGAAACCCACTGGGTGACCTTAGGCAAGTCACATTCTCTCAGCCTCAAGGAAAGGCAAAGGCAACAAATCTTGCCAAGAAAACCCCCCACATGATAGGGTCACCGTAAGTCAGTTTTCAAAGGGAAGACATGATGACTAGAAAGAATCTCCGCCTGTCAACAGCACTTTTGATGTTGCATGACTTCAAGTCACTTCTGACTGATGGCAACCCTAAGGTGAACATATCACAGAGGTTTTTTGTTTGTTTGTTTTTGGCAAGATTTTTTTAGAGGTGGTTCGCTTTTACCTTTCTCTGAGGCTGAAAGAATACGACTTGCCCATGGTCACCCAGACTCTGAGCAGGATTTTGAATCCTAGTCTCCAGAAGCCCCCAAATAAATGAATGAATGAATATTTAAATCTAAATGTAAATATTTAAATCCTGAGTTAAGTCTTAGGGGTCTCCAGCAACAAATTATATTTACAGGGGTTGCCCAGTAAAGAAAAGTTTAAGAACAACTGATGTAGACATTAGCAGACAGCTTTCTTTGACCAGTATGCATGAGCTGTAAGAACATTTTATTTCAATTCATGTTTGACTTTCTTTCTCCTTATCATTTCTGCCAAATGGACTTTATTCTCATTTTACATTGTGCAATTGTAATTGTACATATGCAAATTGGCTTACAACAGGATAAAAACAACTTAACAGCTCCACACGTAAAGAACAGGGTTATACTAGCATTTCTGTCACCACAAAGTGTTTCTGTACCCACAGAATGCGGACGTCATACAACTAATACATGCGTATCAGAAGCTGTTTGCAGAATCAGGTTTTATTAAGGAGACATTGAGTGGGTTGTCATGCATGATAGTTTGCCTCATATAGCTCAGTAGAAGACCAGAAAGAAGGTAATGAGTTTTATTGCTCTATTTTAGCTTTTAGGAAACATTTCTCATTTTTTATATTACAAAACTTGGTTAATGATAGGAAAGAATACATAGTGGACAAGTACAAAAGCCAAAACTAGAAGTCCCGTGTTCCCTTCTATGATGAAGAATCACTACACATCCACTTCTGCAATCCTTGCTTCCAGTTTTTAAAATTAGCTCACATATGATTACTAGTAAGTTACTATTATAAGCAACAAAACAGTACAATCCTGGACATGTTTACTCAGAGTGGTTTACTTCTAAATTCAACGGGACCTAAGCTCAAGAAGGTGAACACAGGACAGCAGCCAAAATAATCTGCAGACATAATACAAGGCCACATTCTGATTTCAATTAAAATTTTAAGTTACAAACTAATCTCAAACTCAAATAAAAAGTTGGTGTATTTATATGAAAGAAGAGACATTCAGAAAGAACCACTATAAGGTAAATTTTAAAACCAGAAGGTGTAACATGTAAGCTTTAAGGTCCAATTAATGTAATACCTGCAAAACAGAATCACATAATCATAGCCCGTCTATCTCTGGTAAGCTGCCAACTGCTCTACTTGCAGAAAATAGGAGCTACGTCTCAAGGTGCTCAGTAATTAATCATTTATTAATAAACATCTCAACAAATTTTGGCCTGTACATACTCTAAAAAGCCTTCTTCAGGGACTGTTAGGAATTTAACTTCAGGAATTAGAAACGGGGAAATTAGGAATTAATTTATCTTCAGGAACTCTATACAGCATTTACAAAAAGTACTAAACTATTTTTGCACAGTAATTGGCACGTTAGAGTTCCAGCTCCAGAAATGTCTGAAGTTAAATTTCAGACAGCCCCCAAAGGCCTTTAAAAACATTTACAGGCTAGAAAACATTGAGCATTTATTAATAAATCATTCATCATTGACCATCCATGAGATGTGTCTCCTATCTTTTGCTGATTATACTGCGTGCTCCTCCGCTTTTGTTTCCTTAAATTGCTTTACTTGGGTATACAGGAGCTTGGAAACCAATTTAAATTGCCATTTATAACTACTAAAATTAGCCTTTGCTGAGCAACTACTTTGAATTTCCAGCTTCAAGTTTCTTCACAACAATATAATATTTCGTGTTCTACAAACCTTCTCATCAGCCAAGAAAATGCAAAGTATGCCTACTTCAAATATTTATATGAAAATCAGTATCTTTAAATTTAGTTAAAAGTCTGAATCTAAATCCAATTGTTAGTCCCAACAAAAGCATCTAAAATCAGTGAGAACTTGACAAGTCTGTGCTCCTTCCATTGACTGAATGAATCTACTTTAGTTGGGATTAACAATCAAATTTAGGCCAACGTGATCTACAGGAATGATCTAGAATGGTTGGTACTGAAGAGTAATGATTTTTCACATGTATGCCCTAATGCAATCTTCTTTGAAAAATCAATAATGGCAGACAAATCTCTATGAAAGATAGCTTGCCTGTCACTAACAATTTGCAGATCTACAATGGCTGCATTTGGAGCCTGCTCAGCTGATAACTGATGATACTGAGGCCCAAGAGACCTGTTCAATGGCCCTATTTTAACTGAGTAGAATCTGCCCTTCATCACCCACATGCAAAATGTAGGGGTTCCTGATGAGACAGGCATGGAAAGGATTCTTTGAAGGTATAAATTTTGCAAACCACTGTCCCCACCACAAGAATACAAGGTGTTTTATTAAATTACTTAAGATGCAGTCCTAAACCACTAGCTGGGTATAAGCATAATTGAATACTGTGGAAGTTATTTCTCATAAAACAATAACCCCACGTTATCCATAAGGAGTATTTGTGCCCTATACAGAAGTATCACAAAAGCCATGTTTCTTGAAAGTATATGATTTTGAACCCAAGGTAAGAATTTTAACATTCAAAAAGTACTGCCAGCGCGTCCACATTCTCATTGCCATTACCGTCTGTGTAGATTTTCCCCAGAACTTTAAACTCAAGATTCAATTTTACCTTGTACTGAACAAGTATAAAATCACCCTCTGACGCACCTACCAGCATACCTATTAAGAAAAAGGGGATAACAGAATATATCTATAGTAGAAATGGACAGAGACTGTATGGCAGTTACAGGAATTTCACAAAAACTGTTTGGCTTAAAATAAAAAGGAAATTATGTTTTAGGTCAAAATATTTGATTTTCTGAATAGTTTTGGTAATAACACTTTATCTGGTTAGCTAATCTGTAAGTTTAGGACTTCTGGCTGATTTAAAAATGAGAGATAGTCTTTTTGCAAATTCACACTGAAAAGTCAGTGTGAGAGAACCTATGAGATTGTATGTGGACAGACATTAATTCTGCAAAACAGTAACTCTATGCAACTATCTACATTTGAGTATCTTGCAAGGAATGAGTTATCACTAAACTGCTATTTCTACATGTATTTAGCATTTATTTGTCATGAATACCACTATATCGATAAGGAGATCCCTCCCTAGAGTGTTATTCTAATTATATATATTGTAAAGCTCTATAGTACACTTTTTCTACCACTGTGGGTCAAGACCAGATCCTCAGTAAACATATCCTAATGTTAGCTGCCAAACATTGCCACTAGAGAAAATAAAGAGTTTTCTATCTATCACTTTAACTAAAAACAAACTCTTCTTTGCCACTAGCAAACACTGCTAGCTAGTAATTTTATTATGGAAAAAGACAACAATATTTTTCTCTGGGTGAGAAAAATGTTGTTGTTGCTAGTCCTTCAAACTATTTCTGGCGTACAGTGAACCTATGGTGAACCTACCATGGGGCTTTCTTGGCAAGACTTGTTCAGATGGGGTTTGTCTTTGCATTCCTCTGAGGCCGTGAAAGTGTTACTTGCCCAGGGTCACCCAATGGGTTTCTATGGCAAGCAAGGATTCAAAGCCTGGTCCCTAGAGTTGTAGTCCAACACTCAAACTGATAGGTTACTACATTACTTCTCCCTCACCTGCTATCTGGAGTAATTTAATTACACAATAGAAGCAGCTGATCTGACCCCATCCTCCTAGAAAGCAAGCACATTAATTGCCCAATTCTCTACTAAAGCTATGTACATTAGCAGCTTCACTGCAACTTGTGGAAGAATATGCCATACTTCAAGTGTGTGAATATGTGTTCCCTTTTACGGAATCTCACACTCCTCAGTTCCACTGAGTTCTAGTATCATCAGAGGTGGATTCCCCACACCTACTGCCTCTAACCCATGAACAATTTTATACAGCTCTACATCACATTAAACTTTTTGGTTTAAGCTGAAAAAGCCCCAGACATTTTCCTTTTTTCTTAGGGGGAGCTCCCCCTTGAGTGCTTTGCCCCTTGGTGACTGCCTTTTCCTTTTTGCCCAGCATTCTTTTTGCATAGTTCACAGTTATTCCAAGTATAAGGGCATAACAGATTTTGTACCAGCATGGTGATATTGGCAACTTTTTCATCCCTTTCCTAATGCTCCCCAACATGGAATTTGCTTTTCTTCAAAACACTAGGTAGCCCTTTCACCGCCAGTTATTGCCAACTCAACAGACAACGGCCAGGCCAAAAGGAAGAAGCAGCACAGTATCCACGTGGATGAAACAGAGTTTTACTCAAATAAAGAACAGACGTTAACATCAATACCTCTCAAGCCAACTTCGCTGTGGAGATGATAATAATATCTAAAACTGGGATCTCACAAGATACTAACCCCAAAGTTACAGCTGTGCCCCAGGACGGCTTAAAACTCGTTTTAGAGGAAGGAAAGAGAAGGTGGTGGTGGTGGATTAAGGAGAAACCCTGAGAGTAAATCTAAACCCCAGGCTTCCCAGCCTGAGCCAAAACAAAACACAAACATTCCAAAACAGAATTCCACTGACTGCCAGCCTCCCCTCCAAAACAAAAACAAGAAACTCCGAAACGCCAGGGCGGAAAGGCTCCCCAGAACCTCCAGGGCAGAGCTCGAAGCCCCTCGCGCGCCGGCCTCACCGTACCTACGGTGGACTTGCAGGCCTCGCAGAAGGTGTCGTCCGTGAAGCGCTCCATCAGGCTGGTCTTGCCGACGCCCCGCGAGCCGATGATGATCACCTGCAGCTTGAAGTCGGCCGGGCGCGGCGGCTGCTTCCTGCGGCGGGACTGAAGCCCCGAGAGCGCGGGCGACACCCCGGCCGAGCCCAGACCCCCGCCGCCGCCGCCGCCAAGCCCCGGCCCCCTCCGTTGCAGCCCGGCGCCCGGCTCCATCCACTCATGCGGCTCCCGCGCCCCCCGGCCCGCCACCTCAACCAGGGCCCGGCCCAGGCCCTCCGCCCGGCGTCCACCCGGTCCTGCCCCGGCCTGAGAAGAGAAACCGAGGCTCCGCTCCGTCTGAGCGGCAGCCGGATGACGAACCAGAGACGGCCCCGGCCGCGCGCCAGAGACGCCCCGCGCCAGGCGGGGAGAAGCAGCGCCCTCCGTGGGAAGGGAGGACCTGTCCGCACGGTCACCTTGAGGTAAAAATAATTTGAAAGAAGAGGAAAAGGCGGGAGGGCGGCCTCGGAGTCGCTCGGCGGCGGTGGCTGCAGAAACGAGGAGCGAGCGGCCTTCGCCTTGGCTGCACAGGCTGAGACTGAACCGGTGCAGTCGTTCCGCCCTGGTGGGGTTAGTTAGCACCCGTTGGATTTCCGCTCAACACACAGCTTTTATGAGCCCTAACAGAAAAAGAAAAAACAACGACCAAAGTTGTGGCCTTATTAAAGAAATCTCAGTTGCGTAATTGTAAAACTGTCTTCCCCTCTTTAAACTTAAGCCGCGAATCCTGTCTGGTATTGGAAGCTAAACCGGGTCAGCCCTGGTTAGTGCTTGGATGGGAGACCGCTGACAAATACCAGCTGCTGTAGGCAATATTTCAGAGGAAGGGACTGGCAAAACCACCTCTTGAGTATTCCTTGCCCAAGAAAGCGCTATGAAATCCATGGAGCTGCCATAAATCGACAGGCAGCTTGAGGGCATAAGCACATACTTTCGGGCTTTCCGCACGACGCTGCTTTGTCCTCTTATTGGACTTTCAGCATCCTGTGGAATTCGGGGATTTGTCGTTTACTGAGACCAGAGAGCTCTCTGGCTGAGAATTCTAAAGGCCCCTCCACAAATTGCAAATCCCAGAATCCACAGGATGTTGAAAGTGGAGTAATAGCACTATAACAGTGTCGTGCAGAAAGGCCCATAGAGCGGTAATGGGCAGAGCTGCAATTTTTCAGCCAGCCGTTCATCAGAGCTGTTAATAGCATCTTGGTTCACACCCATTAGCTGCTGATAGTGTTTTTTTAAAAAATATTTTTATTGAAGTTTATAATTGAAAATAAAAAAACCCTCCCCACTTCCAAGCTTATTTTCCAGTTGAATCTGCTTGTTTTCATTCCATTCATATATAATTGCTGCTTACTCAAAGGAGAAGATGATCTTGTTGTTACATTACATTACTTACTATCTTACTTTGTTCCTTTTCTTATTCTATATCTCTAACGAATTCAAAACTTCTCTCATTCCCTTTCAAAGTTCTGGATAGGTTTATTTTTTAAAGAGAATGTTAACTTTTCTGTCTCTACCATATCCAGGACTTTTAATTTCCATTCTTCTATATCAACATATTTCCTTTCTTTCCAATATTGCGCATATATCAGTCTTGCAGCACTTATCAGATATAGCAATATCTTCTGATGACATCTTATTTCTCTTTGTTGCCCTAGCGTATTTAATAGATAAAACTCTGGTTTCATTTCAAAATTTAAATTATAAATTCTTTGAATTTCATCATGTATTTCCTTGCAGAATTTTCTTGCTATCTTACAGGTCCACCACATATGAAAAAAAGGCCCCACCTTTTCTAGCTGCTGATAATGTTTATCTGCCTTCCAGAAAGAGCTTAGCTTGACTCAAATTAAAAAGTTTGAAAAATTCAGTTGGTACCAAATGTGGCTGCCTAGATGTTAAGGCAGGTCGATGCGGGCACTGAACACCAGTAGGTAATGGTTATCAGTGTGCTTCTGAAACCTGTCCAAAGTGCTTATCCTGATTGGATAAAAGAGTAAATGGTTTTTGGCTAAGTAATTTGAAGGAATGGCTTTACCTGCATAAATTTGCCAGCACGTAGAAACCTACCTTGGAGGTAAGTCTTGCTCCTGTGCTTTTCAGTGGACCAATTAAACAGGTATAAGAGACAGGGCTTTTTTGGCTTTGGCCCCATACCCTCAGAATCCTGTCTCAATTGAAATATGTACTGTCACAACAATCCACGCCTCAAGAATATAAATTTCAATTAACTTTGTCTTAAACATATTTTGGTGGATGGTTTTTTGGGAGTTGTTTTCCATTGGCTGGTCAGAGCTTTAACTAGTTTTGCAGTCATATTGAGATGAATTGCTATTGACCATTTTATTGCTGCCAGACTACTGTGGACTTTTGTCATTTTATAGCATTTTGATAAGCTTTGGCTTTGAAAGTATTGTTTATATTATATATTGGGAAGCTGCCTTATGAGGGCATGGTGGTCAAAAACAATCTAGAAATCAGTGAGTTTAATAATTTTTTTAAAAAAACAAATAAAATAAAATGCAATCAAACCTCAATTTTTGTGGATTTAACTTTTACAGATTTGATTAGGTTGTTGTGGGTTTTCCAGGTTTTGAGGCCGTGTTCTATTAATATTTTCTCCTGACATTTTGCCTGCATCTGTGGCTGGCATCTTCAGAGGATATAGGAAATCCTCTGTATAGGATAAGATATCCTCTCAAGATGCCAGCCACAGATGCAGGTGAAACGTCAGGAGAAAATACTAATAGAACACGGCCTCAAAATCCAGAAAACCCACAACAACCTATGGATTCCAGCCATGAAAGCCTTCGACTTTACACAGATTTGATTATTTGTAAGTTTGACATCAATAATTAAATGAGATTTTGGGAGGGGTTGAGGCTTCCTGCAAAAGATTGCATGGGAAGGTATCTAATAGCAAACTTGACTGACCACTTCCCTGCAGAGAACAGGTCCTTTGCAAACACAGGTCCCATCCAACCCTTACCTCCAACTCAAGCACTTCTTTCCAGGGAGAACTGTCGCTCTTGGAGGCTCTGATCAGACCACACAGCCCATGACAAACCCACTCCTGGTTCTCCTCCTCTTCCATCAGCCATTGGCTGGTCAGCTAAGGACAGCAGTGTTGGTTTACTCTGACTACATTTTAATGTCACCTTTCCTTCCTTGTCAAGGAAATCCCAACATCCGCCCACAAGCATGCTTGCAGCTTATTTCTTGGCACCACAACCCTCTCCCAATGCCCCTCCCACACCCAAGGACAGAGATGGGCAAGAAGAAGGAGTATAGAGCTCCATGAAGACCCACTCCTTTCCCCCTCTCCTTTCCCTGACTTGGTTTGAACTTTACTCGCTCTCCCCACTGTACCTTTTCTTCTTCCGACAGACACACATGTAGTGACTGATGCAGTGGCAGGTTTGGAGAACCTAGAGATATCTGTGAGTCCTGAACCCCTGTGAATGGGGAGGTTGGGCTGTGAATACATCTAGAAATCTTTTTAGATAATTCAGCAAAAGGCATAAGAACTGACTGTCCTCATCCATATATCCTGCTCTTTTCTGGACCAAACGTATTATGGACAGATCAGTGCATTCAAAAATTATTGCTCAGATGTACTGTTACCCATGTGGTGTGACAAACAAATCTTACACACAGCAATTGCATGAGACTGCAGTGTTAAAATAACTGAATTTTCTTTCTGAGCAGATACATTTGCTTTGCTCAAGGTAAACACTCTCCATGATACTTAGACTTGCGTGGTAGATTTCATTATTTTCCTATCCAAGGTCCCACTTGCTGAGTTGACATTAATTTGTATGATAATGGGGGGGGGGTGCTGATGAGTATTGGAATAGCTTAGCATTTTGTTTCAGTTTAACTGCATCTTAAGGCATTTAACAAGATTTATTATTTCTTCATATTTAGGATGGAAAGAATTTGAGGTTAAAAAAATTTAAATACAAGCAAAATACAAATACAAGCAAAAACCAGGGTTGTCCATCCAGGCCCTGGGCTCTGAATGCTTGAGTGTTGCAAGTAACTTTCAATCACGTCCATGCTAAATGAAGGTGGCCTCCTTTTTTTTTTAGATGATTCCGTCTTTAACACCTGAATGGCTGGTAGGCACAACATGGTTTTCTTGTGACGGGAATAGCTGTATCATTTGGCTAGTTCCAACAGGGTAAAATTTGTTTCAGTTTGTTTTTGATGAATTTAACAGTATTCATGGACATTCAGGATGGACAGAACTTGAGCTAAATAAAAAAACAAAAAACCTTGAATGCAGGAGAAAGCAAAACTGAGAGATTTCCCCATCCTTAAGCGTGGAGGCTGATGATCCCATAGGGCTGTCAAGTACAAAGGAGGACAGAACTTCTGTACAGTTAATAAAAACAACAGGAAGCTTTTATGGCATCTTAAAGACTATTACATATTTGCTGAAATATATACTTATGTCATTCTGTGTGTGAATGTTAGTTATCAGTGTGCCACATCTTCTATCCTTCTTCAGAATGTGTAAATGTTTTTTTAAAAAAACAATAATATAAAGAAAGTCCTAGTGAAAGTCCTACTCTCACTCATTCTTGTTAAGCTACCCAAATACACAACTGTTAAAAGTATAAAAATGTTGAAGGCATCTATACACCCTAGCAATTCAAGAGAGAATGCAATTTTCAGTGTTGTTTTTGTTTACCTTTAAAACCACCCTTTGAAGACATCATGAAGACATCATCTTTCAAGATCTACAAATGGACATATAATTTTAAAATAACAATGGAAGAGAACTCAGTTGGCCTGCTCTCTGCTGCCCCAGAGAGTAGGACCAGGCCCAATGGTTTTAAGTTATAGGAGAGTAGATTTCAGTTAGAAGGAAGTTCTTGGCAGGAGGAGAATTTGGCAATGGAACCAATTGCCTAGAGAGGAGGTGGGGTAGGACAGCAAGGATCATAAGAAGTATGGAGAACAAAACGTATGAAGAAAGTTTAAAGGAGCTGGGCATTTTTAGCTTGATGAAAAGAAGAGACTGGTGACATAAATATACTCTTTAAATATCTCAAGGGTTGTCACAGAAAGGAGGGGGCAGGCCTGTTCTCTGCTGCTCCAGAGGGTATGATGAGGCTTAATGGCTTGAACTTACAGGAGAGTAATTTCATTACATGTGATTGAACATTAGAAGGAACTTCTTGATAGTGAGAAAGGTTTGGCAATAGAACCAATTTACCAGAGAGGTGGTGTCTCCCTCTCTGGATGTCTTAAAAAAGAGGCTGGATAGCTACCTGCTGGGGATACTTTACCTCAGCTCCAGCTCTGAGTGGGTGGATGTCCCTTTCCAACTCTATGCTTCTATAAAACAATTTAAATGACAATGAAATATAAAAGGACAATGTAACCAGCAAAAGTGCACAGAAAGAAAAAATATCCTTGTACCAAAAACACAACAAAGTCAGCAGTGGATCTCAGAACATGGACAGGCTGGTACATGCCAATGAGAGGTATTTCAGACATTTGGGTCCTAAACTGTCTACTTGAATTACTCTTTGAACTGATCTTGGAAGCAAACAGAAAACCAGTGCAGCTTCCTTAAAACTGGCATAACGTGATTGCTTTGGGGCATTCCTGTTTACAACCTAGCAGACGCATTTTGCATTAGTTAAAACATACGGCTTGTTTTCGAGAGCAGCCTCTTGTACATTGCATTGTAGCAATGCAATCAGGAGGTTATGGCCCACCATTGCCATGTTATTGTCTCAGACACTGATTCTTCTCTCCCCCCGCCGCTTGCCTTGTTGCATGTTGCCTGCAGCCCTCCTTCAGCTTCACCATGTGCCTTTTGTGGAAAACAGTCCCAAAAATCCCAAACATGGCCCCACAAAGCCCTTCATAGAGCCAGCAGCATAGATTATCTCTGCTAGCCAGGTCTGTCTCTGAGATGCTCTTAGAACAAGGCATTTAGGGCCTGGCCAGCCTGGGAGAACGTCGCTCGCCAGAGCAGCACATGCATCGGTGAAGGCTCTCTGAGGGTGGGGTAGGGGGGAGGTATCACACAATGTGCTGCTCCTGGCTCTTTGCCACTAAGGCAGCTGCCTCACTCCCTGTAACAGTCAGGACAGTCCCTTCTTCTCTTCCACACACAACAGTTAACTTATCAACTGCACACTGTTAAGTATACTTTTAACTTCTTTCTTAGAGAGCTTGGTATGTTTAGTCTGCAGAAGAGAAGGTTAAGAGCAGACATGATAGCCATGTTTAAATATTTGAAGGGATGCCATGTAGAGGAGGGAGTGGGCTTGTTTTCTGCTGCTCCAGAGACCAGGACAAGGAGCAATGGATTCAAGCTGCAGGAAAGGAGATTCCACCTGAACCTCAGGAAGAACTTCCTGACGGTCAGGGCTATCTAGCAGTGGAATATGCTGCTTTGGAGTGTAGTAGTGTCTCCTTCTTTGGAGGTTTTTAAGCAGAGGCTGGATGGCCATCTGTCGGGAGTGCTTTGAGGGTATTCCTGCATGGCAGGGGGTTGGACTGGATGGCCCGTGTGGTCTCTTCCAACTCTACATTTTTATGTAGCTCTGGCCCCCTGGAAATGCTACACAGAGAGGGTCAGGGGACTCTGCTGAATAGGGTAACTGGTGGTGATGAAGGTACAGTGAAGATTTGCAAAAATGGTGGGGCTAGTCTTCCAAAAGCTTAGCCGTTCAGTTCCTGGAAGGCAGATTCTGGATCCAATTCTGTATTTGCAATTATTTTGTTGGAGTAACAATCAATAAGTCAACAGGTCATAAAATCTGAGTGCTGCTTTTTTCATGACATTTAAGCCAGTATTTGACAGCAGTTGAAGACCTGGGGATAAAAGCTGACAGCGTGTCTGCAGCTATAAGAGAAAAGAACAAAAACATTTGAACTTTTAAAATGCCAACCCAATAAAGAGGATTCAGAAATGACAGCAGAGTAATGCCCCTCTGTTTTCCTCCAGTGGAAGTTCTTGCAGGCAGCAATAAATCAAGCCTCTAAGGGAACAATACAAATACATCTTAGTGTAGTAATATTAAGCATAGCCATCATAAATTTGAGTTTATATCCTTAAAAAAGCCTATTATGTTTCATCAATGCAGTGTACTCAAAGAGCATATGGGCTTTACTTTTCATTTACTTGCTTACAGACCCATCTGTCTTTAGAAAATTACCTTCTTGTTGCTGAGTTAACACTACAATAATAAATTATTTCTGAGTTTATGTGAAGTTTTTATGGAACTGGTCTATGCATCAACGAAACTGCTTGTTGCAGCATTCCTAGCTTGTTTATCAGGTGACTCACATCTTGTGCAATGACAACAGGTGGGTGGAGAGGAGAAGTGTGTTACAAGTGTGGTGGAATTGCTTAGCTTCCTGCAACAATGTTGCCCTTTTTCAGAAAAGCTCAAGTGTTCCAGATAATGGAACTGGTAATATTCTACATATGTGCCTGTACATAATCAATAGGACATGTCATAATGCATGATGAATCATAACAATCATACCTTATTTCATAAATGTACCAAAGTTACTCCATTTGCACAAATGTTGTGACACATGAGCCCATGAAGAATTGTTTAGGCGTGACAAGATACAGTGATTCTTAAAACAGTTCCATAAATTACCAATATTCATGAACTTCTTGGCACTTCTTATATTCTTAAGCAAGCATATGTGTCCAGGACCATATTTAAAAGACTAGTACTTTTAGATAGAGCAGAAAGGGGCACATACCTGCATGTATGCACACACATACACACATATACAAGCTGCCTTTATGTTTCAAGAGCAAGTGCAGTAATGATTAGATGGCCTGCCTAGGGTTGGACAGAGCTTGCAAGTTTTTTAAAAAGTTACAACTCCCAGAATCCCCCAGCAAGCATGGGACCAGTCACCATCTCTCAGTATAACCTCCTTGACAAGTATGGTTATGAGAATAAAATGGCTGGGTGGAGAACCATATACTCCAACCTGAGCTTTATGCAGTAAGCCGGGGATGGGTGGGGAAGAAGCAACATTTAATTCATGGACTGCACTCCATACCACATTTATGAATTGTTCTGTTGATAGAGAAATGACCGCTTGAAAGTACATTAAACTTGAGATCTATGGTGAGAAACAGGCAGGATTTTAATCAGAATATACATAAGTAAATCTACATTTACTTTTGTATGTATCTGTCTGTGATTATGTGTATGTGTACTTAGGTATACAGAAGAGCAAATCTATGTACTGGGCTAGTGTAAGGTATCACTTTTATTTTGGTTACTCTGTGGGAAATGCCAGGCAATAGCAATAATTAGCCACTAGAGGGAGTGTAGTCGCTATGTAAAATGTTTGAAGTTGAATGTTGCGGTAAGGTAAAGATGGTGTTTAGTGGACTGTAGATTAGCATGTTGATAAAGTTGGGAGGTTTGGATTAAATTATGTCAAGGAGTTAAACTGAAACTATTTTATAGCCTAGTTATAGCAGCTTCAATGCAAGCCACTTAGCAATCTGCAGCCAGATTTCACAATGGAAACCACTCAAGAGGTTGGAAAATGCTGTTATTCTCTGGACCCAGTACTGTATTACATTGGAGCAAAGAGGTCCTATAGAAGCATAACTAGGATGGTACTTACTTTTTGCTTCCCTGCCTTTAGTCAAACCACATGAGTCACAAGATCTTTCACAGTGCTTCAGCCATAGGCTTCAACCACAAAACATTAAATGTCTTCAGATTTAAAACAAAGACTGTATGAAGTACTGATCATAATACCATATAAATAATTGTATAGTGATAAATTTTGAAATGCATGCCTGCATCATCACCATCTGTACTACATTCCTGAAGGGAGTAGAAAAATAGAGTCAGTGATGTTGATTGATCTGCCTGCCTGCCTGCCTGCCTGCCTGCCTGCCTGCCTGCCTGCCTGCCTGCCTGCCTGCCTGCCTATCTATCTATCTATCTATCTATCTATCTATCTATCTATCTTAACAATTTCCATCTTCACCGAGGGCAGATTTTGTGCAAAGCTAATGTTTTTTGCCCAGTCAAGACCAAGTCATACACACACACCCCCCACAATACAATAATATACTGTTGCTAAACTAATTTCCCCACTAGCTACTATAGGATTTGAAGATGAACTCAGATGGAATTCCAAGGGGAAAGATGGTAGCAGATGATGTCACAGTTCCTGCTAATCAAAAAGTCCTGGGGCTTCAATTCTGCAAGCCCTGATTCCATTACATCCCTGCTTGTAAATATATGCATTGGAAACTAGTTCAGATCTGATTGTCATGTATGCATATAATTGCAGCTTTAAGGTAGGAATGTTTTCCAGTTTTCAACTCACAGAACATATATTTTTAAAATTTTATCCATACTGCAGAGACGCATTTCCAGATTATGTTGTGACCCCAAACCTCTCTCTTCTCTGTAAAAATTCTGTCCAGTTCTAATAATGCCAGAAGACCATTTGATTGTAAGGAACATTGAAGGAATGCTTAATTTGCTTGGGAAATAACAGTAATACAAGAGGAGAGAGTGACCTTTATCAGGAGTTATATTGTCAACTTCATTTTTGTAATGCAGAGTTTTCATCCTTGCTGGTGTTATTGTGTTTTATTTCCTGAGATGAAAAATTGACTTCTTGTATCACTCCATATTCCCAAAATACAATGGCCAAATTAATTGTCAGTATTCCACCCACTGTTAAGTGGTAAGTTGCTTCAAAGTGCTATGTGAGTGAGTGCTAAAAATACATCCAGTATATGAATTGTTAACAGACTACTCTTAAATGAATGTACATGGAAGTAAATAAATGGTACTTCATATACAAGTAAGTTTGATTTGGTTGTCTCTCATGTTGCACAATTATGACACTTTGATCCCATTTTTACTGCTATGCATCCATTCTCTGGAACCTTGACATTTGTAGTTTTGTGAACTATTTAGAATTCTCTGCCAGAAATTTCTAGTGCCCCACGAAACCACAGATCCCAGAACTCCATAGAGTGCAGCCATGACAGTTAAAGTGGAATCAAAGTATTATAATTCCACAAAATGAAGTATATTTGGAAAAATTATTTTTATGGAATACAGGTCTTAGGCCATTTTTGCACAAGTTTGTTATAGCGCGATGATTCCACTTTCAACCTCCTATGGAATCCTGGGGTTTGCAGTTTCGGGAGGGACCAGGCGGAGGTTGCAAGTGGAATCATCGCGCTATAACAGACTCTTGCAGAAATGGCCTTAGTCTCTCTAGTGGTCATGCTGGCTGGGAGAGTGTGATCACTATAGTCCAAAAAGTAATTTTTCCAAGTTCCATTAAGAGTAGGGAGTTGAAAGATACAAATTATTTTGGTCTGTATAATTCAGTATTGCATTTTGGACATGGCTAAAACAGATGTCCAGAGATGTTCAGCAGCAGTGCATGACAGTAATACTAATATCTTCTTGTTTCTATCTAGCAGCTGATGGTCATAAGTTGTTTCAAACTTATGGTGATCCTACAGCAAACCTATTGTGGGGTTTTCTTGGCAAGATTTTTTCTGGGGTGATTTATCTTTGGCTTTACCTGAGCTGAGAGAGTATGACTTGTCCAGAATCACCCACTGCGTTTCCATGACTGAGTGGGGATTTGAACCCTGCTCTCCACAGTCGTAGTTCAATGCTCAAAACACTATACCACATTTGCTCTCAAATAAACAAGCCAAGGTCCTACACACATTTATCGTAGCACAAATATAGGTGGTATTACTGTTAATTGCCATCAAGTCAGCTTTGACTTATGGTGACCCTATGGATGAGAGATCTCCAAGGTTGTCCTAATAAGATCTTACAAACTCAGGCTATAGCTCCCTTTAATAAGGCTATCCACCTATAATGCCATCTTCCTTTTTTCCTACTGCCTTCCTCTTTGCTGGGCATTATCATCTTTTCTAATGAGTCATGTCATCTAAGGATATGGCCAAAGCAGAACAGACTCAGTTTAATTGTTTTGGCTTCTATGTAGGCTTCAGCCTTGATTTGTTCTCAGATACCTTTATTGGTCTCTTTTGGTAGGCCATGTTATGTGTAGAACTCTCCTCCAGTACCAGCTTCAAATGATTGTGCCTGTACCAGTGCAGCTATGCTGGATCTCAGCCATTTCCCAGCCAATTGTGCAAAGGGCACCACACCCTTGCATTCATCTGTTGCACAATGGTCAGTCAGCTCTCCACCCACCAACCCAAGAGTATGTGAGAGAGCTGTGTATGCTTGCAAAACAGGTGGCCATGCCAGGAACTGCACTTAATGTGATTTCTGAGAAAGTACAATCCCTTGAACAGTGATTCTCATGTGGGTCTAGTACCCCAAGTAGAGCTTCTGGTTTCTGGTCATAGAGTATGTTCCTGGATTTGTGATTCAATGATGGCAACAAAACTTCTTCCTTCAGTCTTCCTCTTTTGAACACACTCAGCACAGCTTTACTAAATTTCTAGTGTATACTGTATTAGAAACGTGAATTTCGGCTTGTCTCATTCTTGCAGGTCAGGATAAGAATCTGCAAAAATGTTCCCTTCAGGAGGGAAAGCCACTTTCTGTTAATCTCACGTTTGTCAGAATGATTTTTGCATGGTTGAGACTAATTGCATAGCTAAACTGTGAAAATGGCTGCCTTGCTGAATTTGGAAATTAAAAGCACTAGCTGACATCTTTTTGGTCAATAAATCGATCCTGTTTGCTTTGCCTCACAAGACACTAGTTTTTAGTAATGTCCAAAGAGGCAACTGCATTAATCTGTTTTAGTCCAAAAAAAAAAAAAAAAAGGATAAAGCAATCCAGATGCACATTTGAGTTGCTGTTGTCATGTGTCAACTCCAAATTATGGCCGCTCTATCCTAGGGCTTTCTTGGCAAGATTTATTGAGAGGAGGTTTGCCATTGCCTTCCTCTTAGGCTGAGAGAGCCAAAGATTACCCCATGGCGTTCCATGGCTGAGCTGGGATTTGAACCCTGATCTCCGGAGTCCTAGTCCAAAACTCAAATTGGTACACTGTACTGTCTCTCTAAGTTCAGCAGCAAGAATTGTTTATATGTTTCCTTTTTCCTCCCTGGAGAATGTTTGCAATAACGAATGATATAGATGTCCATTTTCAGTAGCGAAAACTGACTATTTCGAGCCCTCAAACCATTGCACTACACCGTTTCTAGAAACTTTGAGACGAACTAGGAAAAAGGAATTTCTAGCATAAGCTCTGGTGGACTACAGTATTCTCCATCAGATGCATGGAGTAAAGCAAATGGGAGTGTGTTCCTGTGAAATGTAATGGATGTTCAAAATGTGTTGGTGTGATCATAAGTGCTAAACGGATTAGGTCCAGGCTATTTGAAAGACCGTATCTGCCTGTACAAACCAGCTAGAGCCCTAAGATCTGCTTGGGAAGGCTATCTCTCAGTTCCACCACCATCTCAGGTTTGCCTGGTGAGAACACGGGAGAGAGCCTTCTCAGTGGCTGCTCCTACCCTGTGGAACGCCCTTCCACAGGGGCTAGGTAGGCCCCCTCCGTGCTCTCCTTTTGCTGGCAGGTGAAAACATTTCTGTTTAAACAAGCATTTACATAAGCTGGGTAGTTTTATTTATTCATTTGTCATAAATTGAATAAGCATTTTATGATTTTATACTCTTTTAATGTTTTTTAACTATTTTAATTTTTTTATGTATTTAATGTGTTTAATTTTTTAAAATGTGTTTTAATATCTATTTATTGTTGGAAGCTGCCTTGGGTCCCAATTCTGGGAGAAAGGCAGCCTACAAATACAATAAATAAATAAACAAACAAATAAAGTATGTAAGTAGGTATTAATGATGATCACAAAGAGTAGTTAAGTGGACAGCTTTCCCATATAAGCATAGAAAAGCAGCTAAACATATGTATCGTGCGGAAGAGTCTTTGTCTAGGCACTGGTATAAGTATAGGGCCAGTAAAATATTAGTTTAAGCAGAGAAATGGTGCACAAATTGTGGAAAAATTGATGGGGAAATAACACTTATCTTGTTCTTGCACTTGAGCTGAGAAATGTTGCAGAGGTTAATAAAATCTCAACAAGCTGTCCGAAACCTTTCAAAATATCCCATTTCCATGACAGCACATAATTTTGTGAGATTTGGGTGCATCTCTAGTGCCTATGTCACTTCACATAATAGTATATGGATTTTCTAGTAATGGGAGATGCAGACAATGGCTGACATCCTCTTGGTTAGTCCCAGTTAGAGAAGACTCACTCAATCAACTGCTGAATGGTGAGTCAACACGTAGGTAAATCCAACTGATCCCATGGATTTAGTGTAGTCAATACCAACTAGGGATGGGCCAACTGAATCCTCAGCAAGGATTTGAGATTTGCGAATCTGAATCCCTGTGCAGAAATAGGCGAACTGAGTCTTTCAAATCCATTTACAAAAGTACTGTACTGTTTAAAAGAAATTTTAAAAAGTTTTAATTTTTTTTTTAAAAGTTGCTTTTTAAACCCCTTTTTTAAAGAAGGATTTGAAAGATTCAAGATTCTTGAGATTTGTGGATTCCCAGAACCTTGTAGGGATTCAAAAAATTCTGGATTCGTCCCATCCCTAATACTAACAATAGAATTCAGGCTAATGCCTTAAAACCCCAAGTTGCAGAGCAAAGCAAATATTTTGGAAAAAGGGTCCACTGATCTGAACAGAAAATGATTAGTACTGTGCCCAGAGGTTTTGTGGTGGATCTATGTGTGGGTGTTTCAACCGAAGAATATGCCTTCCAGGCCTGGTCTTTAGCTGCCCCTGCATTAAATATTGGGTGGTTGGCAATCAGGGAAAGAGCCTTCTCTGCTGAGGCATGTTGTCTTTGGAGTGATCTCCCCTGGAGCCCTGGAGGCTTGCTTGGCACAAAGCTTTATGACTTCGCAGCAATAAGTGAGAATGTTTTTATTTGCTCTGGTCTGCTGCTTTAATGTTACCTATTTGTACTACAACATTGCTGGGCTTCGTTTGTTGTTAGTATAATTTTACTGCTGTTTCGTATTTCTTCTAGGTTGTTTTATTAAAAGTTGCTCTTGATTTTGATTTTATTAAAAGTTGCTCTTAAAGTTTTCAAACTGAACTGTGAGTGTGTTCTAAATATCTTAAGTGAACATATACTGTAAAGGAAGAGCCCTTTTACTATATTAACTGTTTCTGAATGCGGTTAAGCAAAGACCGCTTTATTTCATTTATTTAAGACATTTGGTACTTAAATTAAATGAAGTGGCAGAAGAGTGTTTTGAATGTGGTGAGCTGTGCTTTTGTGTTTTAATTGTGTTTTAAATGTGTTTAAAATTGTTTTACCTATGTGCTTTTTAATAAATTGCTTTTTAAACAATTTTTAAAATAAGATTTTTTTTTTAAGCTGGACTTTGTTTTAAATTTTTGTGAGCCATTTTGTCTTCCTTGTCAGGACAAAAGTGGGATACAACATAAATAAAATAAAAATAAATGTGCTTGCACTGACCACATAAAAATCTGCAACAGGAGATGAGATTCTTCAAATGTGGCAGCATGTTGCCAGAGGTTGTCTCATGACTATGATCCTTCACTAGAGGGGTGCCATTTCAAGCACTCAGCAAAAGAAGGGAAACAGGAGAAGGGATCCTTGTATGGTTCTGCACATCCTTAAGTGGATCCTGTTGGTGGATACTAGACTTCTATAACCCACTAAACCGTAGACATCACAGAAGGATTTTGAAAGATTTTCATCCATGTAAGACTGAGAAAATTTTGTGGTTTTTGCCAAAGTGGAATAATGTATTGATTGATGCTGGAGGTGAAACAACACCAGTGGTAATGGCACAGTGGTATGGTTTGCCAGCAGCTGCACACATATCTGCAAATTGTTCCTCCCAGTACTATTGAGTACAGCTGCCATTTCATAAACACATGGTAGGGAATCAGAAGAGAGAAAGCCATGATTCCGTGGTTGTTCTTCCCTTCTTTCTTCCTTCCTCTCACCCCTGAAACAATCTCATTATGCATGTTGTTCATATTCAGGAATATTCAGAACCATGTTTTTATCTGTGCCTCAGCTTCACCTGTGGAGTGGAACTTCATCTGTTTTTGGCAGGTGGTTTAACAGTAGAACAGGAAGTCTAAGTAGCAGACATCCACTATAGGAAATAGGAAGAGGTAACCATTAATTTAAACATTTGAACTTGGCTTTGTTCCCTGACTCCAGCTGGGCAAAACATGCCTTGAGCTGTATTCTGGTGAATCTTGATGAATCCATGAAGCTTGTCAGGAAATTATTAAATTGAGCTCAAGCTGGTGATAATGATTGTTATATTTTAAAAAAAAAACATTTTTTAAAAAAGCTATCTGTGCATGCTGACTCTACTTCATGCAATACCTTCCCAGTTTTGTTAATTTGTTTTAAGAAAAAAAGAAATCACTTGGATGGTTAATGGTGTTTAAACCTAATTTTGATAAAAAAGGAAATTGCTATACATACAGTAAGAAACCCTCCTCGTAGTTTGCTAAAAAAACAATTAGTCTTATTCAGTACGTTGGATTTTTCTGTTGACTAAATAATCACAATCCATTAAACGTGTTTGGTTTGAATGAATGAATGTTTGGTTCTATTTTACACTTCTATTCAAATTTCCACCAAATTGCACAAGCTTCATTAATTCCTGTCCATTAGGCTTACGTTCCCTAACTGTATGCTTTTAATATGTTAAAATTCATTGCTTGTGCTACATTACTTCAAGGATACCTAATACTTGCACAACAGAAGGCCACTTTAGCCATTTTTGGTACATTTATTGCCAACATTTACTGAACTGTTAAAACCACTTCTGAGTATTCCTTATCCTGTGAAATTCATGGGGTCACTGTAAGTCAACAAGCAACCTAAAGGCATATGTGTATCTATGTAAGTTCAAGTCACCTGTTGACTTATGGCAACCCTATGAATTTCAAAGCATTTTCTTAGGCAAGGAATACTCAGGGGTTGTTTTGCCAGTTCCTTTCTCTGAAATACAACATATAGCACTTGGTATTCGATGACAGTTTCCCATCCAAGTACTAATCAGAGCTGATCCTGCTTAGCTTTTAAGATCAGATGGGATCTGGTGTCTTAAGCTGTTTAAGTCCCCACAAAACATGGTGCACATTGTCCTCTTTAACACAGAGCACAGAAAGATTTCATGATTTCAGGGTGGGTTTATTTGATAAATGCCAGTTCTTACCTTTTAGGGGTGCACATTTTTTTTGGTTTCAAATATTGGGTGGTGCATCAGGTGCTGCATATGCATGTTATACGTACACTTCTCCATCTCAACACATATACATTTACGTTTCAGAAGCCGCACACTTGCACCACAGCACAAACAAAAACATACACAGGCACACTTCCCCCAAATCCAGTCTCAGCATATAAGACCATTGGCAATGGAAGTGGAATATAGGCTGGACAATAGCTACCTAACTAGTTATTTCAAAGAATGTGCTTAGCCTGTTTAATTGTTAGTGACTTACCATCCCAGGAGTTAATCCTTTACCTGTGCTACATTAATAGGAAACATTTTTTTAAAATAAAATGAAATGCTAGTTAATATTTTATGTTATTTTAACCAGAAGATTATACACAGACACACATGTGGTTGTTAAATATACTACGGTGGAATCCAGAATGCTCAGGTTATTTTATAAAGTTTGTCTGGCTTGTTTCACTGTTTAGGTACTTCATGCCAAACATTGACTTCATATCATTGGTGGTGGGACTTAGCTTCTTCTTGAATTAGGATGCCGCCTCTGTGGTAGGCAAGTTGTAGGGAATTTGGGAGTGCTTTAGAGAGCCTAAGTAAAACACTTCTGTAGCATTCTGCTAGGTGCAGAACTTGGGCCTAGTTCCCTCCCTGCATCTGATTTCATACCCTCCAACTATCCTAGTTTGGCTGGGACAGGCCTGGTTAATCCCCTGTTGTCCTACTTTCTTAGCCGCTTTTAAAATGCCCCTGCTTCTTTCTCCTCCTCACACATTCCCTCTTTGTCCTTTCTTATTTCAGTTGCTGCAAACTGAATTCCAAGTACAAGAGTAGTTTGGACTCAACTCAGCAGAAAGGAGAGGAAAAGAGAAGAGGAGCAGAGTCTTGCTCTTCTCAGTAAGCTCATTTGGGGTTTTAATTTTTTACAGGCTTTTATAAACTCAGTGCAGAATTCTAGGGTTTTTCTGCTTCAAACAGTAGTTAATACATTTTGACCCCTTGTTATCTGGTATTCTTGACCACACTCTGATGTTGTTAGGCCACACATGTCCCAATTTCATCTGTGAAATGTTGGAGGGTACGTGATCGCCATAGATAAAAGCATCACTATAGCCTTAAAAATCCTGTTCACTGCTACCCCCTGAGATTGAGCTCCAGGGGCTCACATAGGTAGCCTGAAAATGTGGATTGGTTTGCAACTCAAGCTCAGTTTAGGGAAATTTGTACAGAGTTCCATATTAAGTTCCGTATTCAGCCAGTAACTGGGATGAAGAAGCATGTGTTCATACACATATATGTAATGCAGAAAGGATGACATAACCCTTCAACATTTTTTCCTTTCAAGCATTTTGAGCAATTTTATGTCTAAAATATTATTTTAGCTACATTTTATTTAAAATAGTTTGGGCTGAACAATAATCTGAATAAATTGTATTTTTCTAAAGGATTGTGCATATTGTTGCAGAAACAGAGAAAGAAAATATATATTCCCTACTGACTAATATATTTTTATTTAAAAATGATCCAAATAGTTATGTTTTGGGTACATACATTATCAAAGAAGTGTCATTTCCAAATGCCAAACTTTTTTTTTCTTCAGTATACTTATTGTTCAGCATCTCTCCACCTCCAAAAAGTTTTATGAAGTAGTCAGATGACCAGCTTTGTTGATCAGTATGATTGTACCACAAGATGGCTCTCTAGCCACAAACATATGCATGAACGTGAGTTCTATAGCTGTTTGTGAGCAAGTTGGTCAAGGTTCATTCTAAGAATACAGAAGTACAACCATTAATTCAGGCAGAGTATCCCTTATCCAAAATGCTTGGGAGCAGAAGCGTTTGGTATTTCAGATTCCCCCCCCCCCCCAGATTTTGGAATACCTGTATTTGCATAAATGTAAAATACAGTACTGTACCCAAGATCTCCAGGAGGCCTGCAAACAAGCAAGAACGTTGTCGTCTCTGCTTCACGCTGAGTACTATTCTTGCATTCCTGCCATTTCACAGATCTTCACCTCTATCTCTAGCCTCTCATCTTGTTCATTCTTTACTTGTGTTGTATATGATACATGAGGCTGGAGAGAGACTGAGGATCTGAGAGATGATCTGAGCACCACAGCCAGCACCTCAAAGATGAAAGCGGGTTGTTGGCAGTAAAAAGTTTTGGGTTTTGGAAGTTTTCAGATTTCTGGATAAGGGATACTGTACAGTTTTTAATAATGGCTTTTAATGGTTTTTAATAATGGCAAATTTAGTGTTTCAAACACTGTAAATAAAATAGAAAGTGTAATTGTGTGAAATTGTGAAATGTAAATTTGCTCCACATTTCTCTTAGAAATGGCTGCTGGCCCTAATTTCCTTTTACACATCTCATTTTGAGGTATTAATTATTTTCTAGTTAAAGATATTCCAAGTATGTATGTGCACACACAAATTTTTGTGGGAGATCTCACATCTCAGATTTTCATACACAAGAGTTTGTCTTTAGTATGTGCGCAGGCTGCAATCCAAATATTCGTGGTAAGCAGTGAGATTCTATGTTTATCTATTGAGAAGCAAGTCCTATTGTGATCTATGGGGCTTCAAGTAAGTATCTGGGGCTGCAATGCTGTGCATGCTTTCTCTGGAAGTTAGAGTTGTTAAACAGCCTGAAACATATTTACTTCTGGTGTGGGAGAAATATTTTGTATTTTGGAAAAATGATCATTTATATACCATGCTTTTCATCAAATGAAGATAAACAGCTTAAAATGTTTCTTAAATCCCACTGTTAGGACACTAAATATGTCAAAACTGATAGCTACCAGTGGGTTTCTACGCCATCCAGCTTTCCTAAACTGTAGACGATTTGGATGTCACTCCTTCTTTATCCTGAATTGTAAATTCATCTCATCCCTTAAATATCACAGCTACCATCAAGCTCTTATAAAACCTTCCTATTAATATGCCATCAATTTTACAGGAGCAATGTATTAGACCTCAAGCAAGGGATGAACGGGTACCAATTTGCAAAGAAAAAGTTATGAAGACATTACTTACAATGTCTACCAATATTATGTAAGATTAGATATTATCAATATGTTTAATTGTTGCTGTGCTAATTGAGAAGGTGCTTCAATAGCAGTTAAAGTGGAATGATAGTGTTATAATGGTATATATGAAAGAGTCTCTGGAATTGCTGTGTGGAGTGTATAATGAGGTTGATATCCTGGTTGAGAGAAGGCAGAAGGGAAGATATTGGAATGCCCCAATAAAGACAAGATAATTTGACATGTTGATGGAGCAGGTCACTGAAGGGAAAGGAGATGTTGATGGTTACAGAATATCCTTCTTCTGAACACCCCCCAACCTGGTCTTATGTCTGTTAATCTGGTTGTTTAGCTTCTACATTTTCTGGCCTGGTGGCACTGTTGTTTAACACCAGATTGGTCCCTAAGAAAATCAACATAATCTTGATTTAATCACAGATAAAGAAACTAACTTGATGCATATTAATCACACTGGGTAGGTGACTTGAATAGGATGACCTGCACACCTGTAATTACGTGGATGCTCCACACAGCACTGATGCAGTCCAGAAAGCACTAATACACAAAAATTCACTGGAAACCTCTTCTCCCTGTGGCAGTCTATCAGAGCCTGTACTGTTTAATGGGCCAAAGAGGTAGATTCAAGCTACTACTGGTGCACTGTCTACTCTGCTGCCCCATAATATACCTGAGCAAGCTGGCTGAAGTGTTCTTAAGTGCACTGTTGACTTCAGCTTTCATACTGAGGTCACGGTTAATGGGCTAGTTTGAGATTTCATGGCTTCCATAACAACTACAGGATTATCAAATAGGTAATTGGCTCAACATATCAAGTAAGGCATACTCTCTCTTCATCTTTGCCTCAAGTAATGGGTAGGGCTAATATAAATATAAGAGAAGTTGTGGTTTCTCTATAATCACGGCCTACCATTTTAGGGTAAAATTTGATTTTGAGGTATTTATTCTCTGCTGTGGGAAAGGAGGGCCCCATAAGATGGTCTTTCCTTAGAGACTAATGAAATCTGGTGGATTTCTGAATGTTCTGAGGGATTTTCTAGTAACTAAAGCTGATGATCATGTAAGGTACTAGTCCTATATTGAATAGTGCGATATGACACGCCATCAGCATCATAGTTCATGAGTATCCTCTCTAAAGTTATGGAGTACAAGTTGCCTCATGGTTTTGTGGAGAGCTTTAAGTTACTGCTTCTTAAGCCATTTGATGTGGCAGAACAGCAGGATTTTCCCCCCCAATATGCCAGGGATACATTTGCTCATGAAGCAAAGCTCTTTCTTTCTATCTCAGAAATTTCCTGCTGACTAGTAGCCAATAACTGACAAACTGGCACTTTAAGTAGCACTTTTCTAAGCAGTGAAATAGGCCAGATGACACCTAAAGCACCAATGACCAAAGACTTGATGTGTAGTTAGTTGATCAGATACATGTTAGGGCAGATAATCACACCTACTCCATTATGATCCTGGCAGCTGAGAAGGCTTAACTTTGCTGCCTCTGTCCTGTCCTGTCCGGAGAGCTTTTCTGATGGTACAGAAATTGTTAGCATCTACTCTAGCAATGTGATGCTGTAACACTTGGAGACCTATATGCCAACTTTGTGATGCATTTTGAGGATTGTAATCAGTCATTCTAACAACAATCTTATTGTTTCTGTTGTAGCAGACCGGAATGATTTGTGCAATTCACTATCTTGACTCATTTTGTGGGATCTGCGTCATCATTTGTAATCGGAAGATGTGTAACTAGGTGAGTATAGGAAACGATGAATGGATTATTGCAGGAAAGGACAGCCCTTTCAAAATTCCAACCATTCCTGGAAAGTTTTATTATAAACCAGAAGTGAATGATAACCATAACCCTATGGCAAATATATTTTTGAACAAGGTGCTTGGCTGAATGATTTAGTTATAGGCATTTTTGGAAGATGCTAGCTATCTAGATCAGGAGTGGGAAAATGGAGCCCATGGACTGCATTTGGGCCCCCAGTGTTTCCCCATGACCCTCATGTGCCAAAAATGTAAAATAACACCCCCACTGAAGAATTGTAATTTGTCTATTTCTTTTTTTTATTAAGTTTATTCAGTACACAGGTTCTTATTGGTTTACAGTTGTAACTAGAATAACACTTATAAAAGATTTCCATACATATCAGAAGCAAATATAAAAAGCAAATAAAATGAATACTACCACTAAAGTCTATTCCATCCAAATCAGATCAGTCTCGATAGGCTATTATTGAAGAATCTCCCCATTTTTGGCCCAAATATGTAATTAGATCTTCCCAGTCATTTCCAAAATTATCTAAAGATTTATCATTTAATAACATTGTTAACCTGTCCAATTCTAATATTTCATAAATGTCCACAAGCCACAAATCGATACTAGGTGTCTCTTCTCTTTTCCAATCTTTGGCATAGAGGATTCTAGCCTTAGGTATTAAATTGAGTGTCATTTTTTAATGTTACCTCTTTATATAACTCCCCGCCGAACTTAATATATTCAATAGATACAATTCCAGTTTCGTAGGAAAGTTTTTCTTTATAATCTTAGTGATTTCTAGGTGAATATTCTTCCAATATTGTTTTGCGTTCCTACAATTCCACCAACAGTGGTAAAACAAACCTCTTTCTGATTTACATTTCCAACATTTTTCATTATCGCCTTTATATATCTTGGCAATTTTAGATGGAGTTAGATGCCATCTGCAGAGCATCTTATAGTAGTTTTCTTTAAGTGATCGACAAGCTGTAAAATTTGAATCTTTCCAAGTTTGTACCCAATTGTCTATTTGAAGAGGGTAGCCAATGTCCTGAGCCCATTTGATCATACTAGTTTTGACAGTCTTTTCTTCTACTTCCCATTTTAACAATAGTTTATAAAATTTAGCTATTAAATGTTCATTGCCTGACTCCAAGATGACATCTAACTCTGAAAGAGAATTCTTTACATGTTCTTCGCTCATATCCAATTTAAACCTGTGGTAGAGTTACATATATAAGAACCAAGAGCAATTCATCTCTTCCATAAGTAATTCTTGTCTAGATTTCAAAACTGGTATGTTATCTTGAAATTTTAACAATTTATGATAAGTCCACCAATTTGTTTGAGAATTATTCAGAATGTTAAAAAATGCTTCTTGCGGGAACACCCACAGTGGCATTTGTGGACACAACCAATATTTATATTTTGTCTAAATTTTGCAAAGAGGATTTCTTATTGGATGCCTAGAAAAGTCCTTATCAAATTGTTTCTTAAAATACTAGATATAAAAATGCCATCCCTGAGTTAGATCTGGTCCTTCCAAGAGCAGTAATCTTTTATTATCTAATGTGATCCAGTCTATCATCCATACTAAAGCATTGGCATGGGCATATATTTGTAAGTCAGGAAGACCCAAGCCCCCTCTGTCTTTATGATCTACCATTATATTTCATTTTATTCTTGGCTTTTTCCCTGCCCAGAGAAACTTTGTTAGATCTTGTTTCCATTGACTGAAAATATCCTGTCTTATTGTAATAGGAATGTTTTGAAAAAGGAAGTTCATTTTTGGTAGTATATTCATCTTTATAGCAGCTATTTTTCCAAGCAAAGACAAATTTAATTTATTCCAAGATATAAGTTCTTTCTTAATTTTATTCCAAATTTTAAGATAATTATTTTCAAAAGGGTTTTAATATTTTTAGAAAGCCAAATGCCTAAATATTTGATTTTCTTTTGAATTTTGAATTTTGTTTTGATTTTTGTCTCCTCCTCCTCACTCTTGGGTAAATTCTTTGTCAATATTATAGATTTATCTTGGTTAACTTTAAATCCTGCTACCTGGCTGAATTCTTCAAAAATTTGGATAAGTTTGTATATAGATTGAATAGGATTATCCAGAATTAAAGCAAAGTCATCTGCATAAGCTTGAAGCTTAAATGTAATATCTTTGATTTTTTTAAACCTTTTATACGTTCTTCATTTCTTATCATGTTATTAAGTATTTCAATCACAATCAAGAAAAGAAGTGGCAAGAGTGGGCAACCTTGCCTAGTTCTTTTTTCAGTTTTGACTAAATTGCTTCTCTCTGAGTTAACAATTATGTGGGCTTCCTGTTCTCGATAAATTGCTTTAATTCATTTAATAAAGTTATCCCCAGTGTTCATCTTCTGGAGAACTTGAACCATAAATTCCCAAGATACATTGTTGAATGCTTTTTCAGCATCTAAGAACATCAAAGCCATTTTTTTGTGTCGATGGGATTGGTAATATTGTATTATATTTATTAAAATACGGACATTATCTTTCAAGCAATGGCCAGGAAGGAATCCTAACTGATCTCTTATGAATCCAGTGAATGAGTATTTTCTTCAGTCTTTCTGCCAAGATTGAAGTAAATAGTTTATAGTCTTGATTCAGTAATTTGTCTATTTCAAGTGGGCCAGGTCTGTTTCAAGCCTGAAGTTGCCTTTTTAAGAAAAAAACAAAAGTCAAATCGTGTATCTACAAAGCTTCTAGAGATGCAGCTTGCTATTTTTTGATAAGAAAATTCTATCCCCTTGAGGTTTCGGGACTGGAGGAGTCAAAGCTAGGTTGTAACCTATCTGGATTGGAAGAGAACAAAAATGGCCCCTGGAGCTTCAGAGGTTGCGCACTCTGATCTAACCACATTTTAATCAGAACTGGGTTTAAGGTTTAAGACTGAAATCCCATCTACAGAGATGATCCTGAATTCATCATAGTCATCTTGATAGACTATATTTATTGGGACAGGGACAGAGGGAATTTCACTCTGTTAGTCTCACTCAGTTTCTGAGTAATCTGGAACAATTCAGAGTCAGATTACTTTAAAAATACCAGCCTCCATGGCCACTATGACATTTGGGTTGTTCTGCCATCTGTGCTGCAGCCTGTGGATTTCCATTTGGCGGTAACAAAGAGATACAATAATAACAGTGATAACTGTTATTATAAAATTGTAATAGTTGAAATAAGGAACTATAACAGCCAAATAACCGTGTACTCCATACTGGACAATCTCTTCTGTGGTATACCAGATTTTAATGTGCTGGCTGAAAACCTTTGTTTTCTCTTTGTTTCTGTTCACAAGCTATTAGCTGTTTTGAACCTTCTCTAACACAGAGTTGTCATGGTCTGTGGGACTGGAGTTTTTATACTGTTGCATTAATCCACTTTGGGATTTGTTCATATAAGGAAGAATATAGAAATATTTGTAATAAATAATACTAAATGCATTCTGTTTACTTCCATTTTAACTCATAGGCCGATTATACTTTGTTTATCTTTCTCCCTGTTAGTTCTAGAATCATACAAAGGAGAAGGCTTAAAATTCCCCTGCTTGTCCTTCACTCACTGAAAGTATGATTTATTGACCATAATTTCCCAGTTATCTCTAAAAACAGCCTTAGCTTACTGGGGTTGACCTTTTTTCCCTGACATGGTTATTTCAGCATCTCTTGAAGCCTTCCTTCTAGTCAAGTATAGGAGATCTTGAATATCTCCTTGAGACCAGTTGACCAAAGCTGCTCATCTAGAACCTCATCTAGAATCTTCCTCCTCCACCTATCTCTTACAGTTTATACCTTTAGTGATTTCAGCTAGTCTCCTGCCACTTCCTGTGCTCTCTTTTTGAGCTACTGTCTCTGTTGACCCACACAGTTTGAAACTGTCTCTTTAATACAGTTGCACTGAGGACCTACGTTTTCTCATTATCTTCCAGCTCATTGTCCTATGACTGTAAACTGATAATAGCCAAGAGATTGGTCTGTCAAAACTTCACATTTTTAAAACCTTCTTGTTTAATATAAAGTCACCAAGGTCTGTGTGAACCACTAAGGTTGTAACAGTTTTTTTCATAAGAACACTAACAGATTTACATAATTTGATTGACTGGCAATAGCAAGCCTCAGTTAGAAGCAATGTTTTCACCTTTTCCAGATAACCTTTATAATTCTAACTATACAGCATAACCAGACACACCTATTTATGCATGTTATACAAAAATTAACAGTTTTTCCACTCATGATGTTTAGACTCCTCACATGTGCACAGTAGCATACATCCATATTTACTGCTTTCATTAGAAGTAGGCCACAAATAAACTGTTAAGGCATGGGAATGTGATTTTGTATCAAACCACCTTAAATTTTGCTTGGGAAAAAGGCAGGATAACCTCCTCCTCCTCTTCCTCCTCCTCCTCCTCTATACATAGAATAAAAGACAGATATTTGCTAGTATTTATGAATATTTTAACATAAAAAACATTACAGAAACATTGCACACTGCCACAGAAATGCAGTGCCATGACTAACCGCATATTCCATTAATACATTAAAATACACTGCCATTTATCAAAATCAAAGTACTTCTGAGATTAAAAACCTACTTCTGGACATGGAATTTCTGGGGATAAAGCAGTCTTATGGCAGAAGGATACTGGTAACCTGAGAACAATAACATATTTTCATTCTCCTGCATTCTAAGTTTCTCTACTACAGATACCCATGTCTTCCTATAGAAGAGTTCACTATGCACAATGTGCTGATGCTATTGTGCAGCCCTGGATAAGCGGCTTGGCCAAATGACTGCTTATCAGCTACACTTTTGATGGGCATCCATGGAATGTTTTTTTCAACATAGTATAATCAGCTTCTTTGTGAGTGTTGCCACACATTGGCTGGCATCCCATGAGTGGCATATGCACGTGTAAGTTTCTCTTACAGCTATGTATGTCCTTTTCTGAGGTGCGTCAGAGGTTGGTATTCCAACGGGGACGTAGCCAGACACTTCTCAAATCCTGCCTGCTTCCCTACTAGGCATGGAACGGCTGTGTGAAGGGGCTTTGGAGACTTTGTGGTAAATCTGGGGAGTACACAGTACACAGTTCAGCCTAGTGTAAGACTACATGTGGAACTACTATGTTATGCTGAGCTATACAGAACTGCAGCCATTGTGAGCATTCAGTTAAAAGATGTGTTCTGTTAAAGACAGCTGCGTATTAACACTTTCTAAATATCAGTGTCAGATATTGACAGTGGACTTTATAGTAAGTTTTAGGAGAAGTAGTAATAAGATATCCACATTACTAAGTGGTCAGGTTTTCTGCAACATGGAAAAATATTATTCAAAAATAGGACACCCCAACCCAATTATATTAATGTATTGCATATTTTTAATGTGAAACATGTCAAGACAATAATCCTGCATAATAGGTATTTTAATGTGATTGTAGTCTTGAACAACAAAACTCAAAATTTAAAATATTTATTTGGATAATCTATACAGCTTTGACAGTTCTTAAATTCAGGCATGATTGCAGTAAAGGGAATTCCTTTTCACTGCAATCTAAAGAGGCTGAGAAAAGAAAGTGAATTCATCTCAGTGACAAGTGGATGTATATTTGAACGGCTATGAATAAATGACATTCTTATGAATCATTCACCTACTCTCAAACATCAACAAACAACAATAAAATTTGCTTTATCAAAAAGAAACTGACACCTGTATAGTGGATAAAAGTGCAATTTATTATTACTAACTGCTATGTTTATGTATAGATATATATATTTTTTAAAAAACAGCACTTTTTCTTTCATAGTAGTGACAGGATATACCAACCACCATAGGAAGTAAAATTGTTTATCGTTGTCAACTTTTAGAGTCATCATAAAAATCCATTAAGTTTTCTTTCCTTTGAGTTAAAACCAAGTCCATTCTAGAAAAGACCAACTGGAATCAAAGGCGCATCAGTTAGTTATGACGAGGATTAGGAATCATCATCATCTTTTTCTTCTTCATCATCATAATCTTTATTTTATACCTTGTTCTCCTCCCCGCAAAAACCAAGACTCACAGTATATCCTGCAGCTTTCCAGCTGTGGTTGAACTAAAGCTTCCAGCATTCCTCACCACTGCCTACATTATCATGGCTGCTGGGAATCACAGTCCAGCAACATCTGGAGGATCACATAATTCTCATCCTGGTTGTGACTGACAAAGTCCCATTAATTTCAGTAAGTCTACTCTATTGAAGTAGGACTAATGTTAGTGTTTAGCCCTCTGACTCAAGTTCAAGAGGACAGAGAACAGACAATTCCAACCTTCTGTTTGTTTCAAATCCAAATTCCAAGTTAGTCTGCCATTCTGGTTAGCACTATATTCCTAAAACAAGGTATGAAGATCTAGAAGCCCTTTCTCTAATTCCAGATTCATCACATTGTGGTGGTGGGCGGGATTAGTTGGTAGGGCAGGGGAAAAACACACATGGTACTTGCTGAAGTGTATCCTCTTCCTTAAAATTATGTCATATATTTCTGATACTAGCAATAAAGTACAGAGCTTAGCCCTACTTAAGTAGTTCCTGGTTGCACCAACTGATATCTTCAAGTACCAGGGAGAATGAGCATTTGATTCTGACAAAGACTGTTAGCAATAGCAATAGCAGTTACATTTCTATATCGCTTATGTGTGCTAAGCACTCCCTAAACAGTTTACAGTATGTTTAGCTAATTGCCCCCAACAAGCTGGGGACTCATTTTACCGACCTATGGAAGGATGGAAGGCTTAGTCAACCTGGAGCCCCGCAGGATCAAACTCATGACGTTGTGGTTGCAGTACTGGCATTTAACCACTGTGCCACCAGGGCTCAAGGGTGTTATGGTGACTTATTGTGTACCCCTCACCCGTAAACCCACACCAAGAGACCTCTGGCTGCTATTCCACAAGGAACTTACCATAACCAGGATGCACCTGACTCAGTTCTCCAGAATGTGGCATTGGCATCTCCCCTGCCCTCCAACACTTCACAGACAGAAACTGGGACATGTGCACTAAGCAACATCAAACTGGTCAAGATTACAAAAGTTATTAATAAGTTAGGAGAGCTTCAGCAGTTTGCTTTTGCCTGAGCTTACTGGGAAGGTTATGATTCCTGTCCCTCCTTTCATCTCCCTCTGCTGAGTAAATTGAAAGTGAAGTACTTTTTGCATTTTGAAGTCAGTTTGCTGCAACTGAAGTAAGCTGAGGACAAAGGAAGTAGGAGAAGAGAGAGGCTAGGACATGTAAAAGCAGATGAGAAAAGAATTAATGACAGATGGCAGAGAATTAACCAGGACTGTCCCTGCCAAATGGGGACAGTTGGCAATGCTACACCAGAGAATGAGCCAGCACATAGCTCTCTAGAGTCAACTGGGCCCCAAATGTTTTGCTCTAAGGTAGAGATGGGCAACTGAGGTGGGTCCAGCCGTCAGTTTTCTGCCCTTGGGACCTTCTGGAGGTTGCATGTACTGGAAGTGGCCAGAAGTTTACTTAAGGTTTTGAAAAACAGATTTTCTTTTTTAAATGTTTAGTAATGGAAGTAGATCTTGAAAGTGATTTAAAAGATAGATTTTCACTGCTGGAGTGAATGTGGCAATTCATTTTTTATTTTTATTTTTTTTTGCCAAAAAAAAAAAGGCATTGCAATGAAGTCTGACATGGTCAGGGGTCACAAAAGAGTTCTTCGGGGATACATGTGATTCCCAGAACCAGATTTTGTCCACCCTTTCTCTGAAGGTCCTTAGAGCTAAACAGGAAGCCTCTGCCTTTTGGCCTCTTTTATCTGATGACTTGCTCTCTCAACGCTTCTGAATTAAGGACAAGTTCCATTAACCCAGTGCAGTTTCTGCTCTTTTATCAGTTCTTCTTGCCTACAGAGGCTCGCTTGGGACTGCTTTCATGTGCATGCTACTTGCAAAGTGAGATCAAATGGGGGAAAAGGCACCAAATGGGTTCAGGGACTTTGGAAGCAGTTCATGCATGGTTGGTCCCAGGTGAACCTCCATAAGTCCTTCATGCTCCCTACAGTACAGTGCATGGGTTCCCTTTTTGAACCAATTCTGTTTTCTGACTATGCTCTGGGTAATCTGTCAGATAAGTGGAGCCTTTACAGTGTGGTCTGGGTGTGTCTGGTGCAGCACAAGCAATTTCTGAAAACAGCCCTTACACGATACCTGACTCTAAGGAAGATCCAGGAATTTGGGCCTAGCTGGCTCTTCCAACTACTTTGTGACGATGGTGCTGCTGTCTACAGATCCCATTATCCTTTGCCTCACTCAAAAGTATGAGACAGGAGACAGGGGATGGGGACAGTGGGCAGAAGCAGCATTTTTCCCTCCTGCTTTTGATAGTGGAAATTCTTGCCTGTTGGATGACAGTAGATTACAGAATTTAGGAGAGGACCGCTTTCACTCTAAGATCTCCTGAGGGGCATTTACCTGGGTCTAATGTTTCATGCCCAATACAAACAGTTTGGCTGAAGTCAGAAGAGCAGCACTCACTCAATTCCAGTCCTATGAATTTGCTGTCAAGTCTAGTTAGCATACCCCCCCTTTTTTTTGCCAGAGATTAATTGTAATTTGTAACAGACAATGACCCTGAAAGAAAGTTATTTGCAAAGATAATATTTCACATTCTGTCAAGGCTTCTATAAACATGTTCCTTCTGTTTCAATAAAAGCATATTTTAAGACACCACGGTTCTTTGGAATTGTTAAGCACTGCAGCAAGGACAAATACATTCCCTGAGAATGAATAAAAGTGCTAAACCTCTTATGGCAGAATCTGTCACTCATTCACAATGGAATTTTATCCTCTTCTTAAAGAGGCTTCAGTTTTTGCTTTTCAAATAAATATAAATCAGCACCCATTCTAACTCCTCTGAGAGATTCTTTATTTTGTTCCTCGGAAATGAAATCACATGGCACCCAGCAGAAGAGCCTTTAACTAGTGGCAGACTAATGGTAGCTGGATAATTTTCAGAGCTTTCCAAACTCAAAGAGTGAGGGGAAAATGCACAGTGGTATTTCGTTTTCCTAGCAAGAGCAGTTACTGTCAATAATCCAGGCAGAATCTCTCTCCCATGAACAGCCATGTTGAAGATACAATGGCATCAAAGAGAAGAAACAAGATCAATAGATTAAGAATAAAATACATAGTGACCATAAATCAGAAGTGAGGAGCTCTTGGCCCCCAGCCAATTGTGCGGCCAATTGAAAAGTATTTTGAGATCTGTAATCTAAAAGATCTAGAGGGCCAAAAGTTCCCTGTCCCTGTTATAAACATCAGGACTTTAAGTATAGATCACAGTTGAGAAATTCTATGGCCCTCTAGATGTTGGACTATAACTCCAACATCATTCACTTTTGGCTATTCTGATTAGGGATTGTGGGAGTTACAGTCCGACAACAATTGGTGGGCCTCACAAATTCCATCATCATATTTTTAATAGCAAATAAGCAAAGTGGAGACCAGCATGGTGTAGTGGTTTGAGTGTTGGTCAAGGACTCAAGGAGACTAGGGTTGAAATACCCATTCAGTCATGGGAACTCACTGAGTGCCTTGGGCAAGTCATAGTCTCTTGACCCAAGGCAATGGCAGACCTCCTCTGAATAAATCTTGCCAGGAAAACCCAATGATAGGATTGCCCTAAACCAACAGCTGACTTGAAGGCACACAACAAAAACAAGCAGAGTGAGGGGTATATACATGTGGCTTGTCTCCATTTCCATCACCAAAGTTACCAAAAGCTTGAAACCAGCCTTCTCACTATCTGTTAAAAAAAAGTACCTTAACCCCTTAAGTGCCTAGAACTACAGATATGCAAATACCAAAAATTCCCTATATCCTAATGCAATCAAGGCATTACCTCTTGTTCATTAACAGTGGGAGCCTTGGACATCTTTGTGACTTTCTGCCCAGCACCAAATGCATCCATCCAGTTCCAGTTCACCACTTTCCAGAAAGTGGCCCTGATCTTACTGTTGCTTTGTTCCTCTGGAAAATATCTGTCAACAGATACCCAGGCTGTGCTTTTATGATGCTTCAAGTGCACTTGTATCCCTGGACAAGGCATGCTTTCTGCAACCCTACAGGCAGATGCTCTTAACTAATTTGCTTCTGGAAGACTTTGACCCAATAATACATCCAAACCCAAGATGCTAGCCATTAAACTGAACACTTGGGATGGCCCTTTATAGCAGCAAATATGTCTATGGGAACGTCCACGTGGAGAAGTTATCACTCCAAAATTACTCCAAGACTGGGCAAGTAACCAGAAGGCTATTTCTCCAGTCCCACCAATTCAAACACAAGGGAGGGAGTACTGAGATCAACTTGTACTTCATAGGTCCATGCTTTCTGCAGTCCTTTTGAGTATTATATGTGCTGGTCTGGAAATGATTTTCATGTTCTTAACTGTTAAAGTCATTGACTCCATTTAGTATCACCTAATCCCACACTACCGTGTTTTGTAAGTTTCTTTGAGGGTGTGCTCAAAGGCTATTTTTGGCAGGGTGGAACTGTATATCTTCTATCCAGCTTGTGAGGCAACAAATAGCACCTTTCGCAATACTGTATTCCTGGCTAATTGTAAAATAGGAAGGAAAATGAATTACTATGGAGGTAATGGGGAAAGCAGCCATTGTGAAATATGTAAAGTTATGTTAATTGACATACACTGGCCAAATTCTAAATATAGTTTTACATATTTAGGAGTTAAGGGATGTTCTAAAATGGCTATGGAAAAGGTTCTCTTTTAAATAAGCTGAGGAAGCAGGAATCAAAATGCATGGTGTAGTTTCTTAGGGAATGACTGTATTTTAACACCAAAATGTACCTTTTGTCTGTCTTCCTTAATGTTTAACCCTATACCTATTTACTCAGAAGTAAATACTACTTAATTCAATGTAATTTAATTCTATGTGTGAGAGATTTCAGACTTAAAAATGTATGCATTGTATGCACCAATCTATATAGCAATCAAGCAGTAGAGTTTGGAATGTTACTTTTTAAAAGGAACAAGTTAGTTTATTCATTCATGTGATCACGTAAGAGGTCATTCCTTTAATGCTGTTATTACAGTCCAGAAAAGTAACTCACTGAATTACTAATTGCTAACAAGTTATCATTACTGTTCTTATTATTCCATTGGAAAATACAGAAAAATGTTCACCAATTCTCCCAAGTGGCCAATCAGATATTACATTTTGGAGATCCTGAGAACAATGCAAAAGACATTACAAAGTAGTCTTTCCTATCTACATCATGAGGTGGCACTGACGTGAATCTTTCTCTCCCCCACTCTTGTTCAGACTGAATCAACACATACAAACACATAATAATAGGAAGACAAATAGTTCTTCTTCCACTGAAAAGTAGTGAGTTACAGCCATGCCTGCCTCAGAAAAGAGCAACTGCATTCCTGCAAAAAGTAACCAATTGCCATAATAATCATTAGAAAAACAAATTACTTCCTACCTCTATCACAGATAGATAGATAGTTCTATTTGTCTGTCAATGTTAAGAGTGCTTTAGTCCACTTTCAACATCCTGTGGAATTCTGGGGTTTGTAGTTTACTGACACCAAAGAACTCTCTGGCTGAGAATTCTACATGTCCCTCGCTAAACTACAAAACCCAGGATTCCATAGGATGCTGAAAGTGGACTAAAGCACTCTTAACATTGTAGTGTGGAAATGGCCACTGGTACAATGTCCACTACAAAGCATTCTGACAAATCAGTTTATCTAGTACAACAAATCATGTACTACTGGCATAATTACATTAGACACAGGACTTACAAAGAAGGTTAAAAATGAAAGAACAAAACAATATGTTACTGGATAACAAGTTGGATCAACAATAATAATGGCAGCTACAACAACTGGTCCCCTTTGCAGTCTGTTGCTGACGTCTTCTTTTGGGCTGCTGCTGTAAAGGTGGCAATGTTGAATGCAGTGGATTTAGAATGATCAGCCAACAGGTCACAAATAATATCAGGCAACATCCAACCTGCCCTTGCTCTCAAAATGTCTCCCAAGAAATGCATCCTGGGACCACTATATAATGGGCAGTGTAATAAATAATGACAAAGGTCTTCCACTCCCTCAGAGCTACAAATATATGGTCTCTGTGTATAAGGAGTCCCTTTATATTTTCCCTCCAACGAGTGGATGGCATTGTTTGGAAACAGAGGGCAGTAAAAGCTTTTCTGAGAACAACAAAAGTTAGGTCTTGAAAATACTGTTGGAAATACTGTTTTCTTTTTAGAGGGGTATACCATGGGGAAAGTACTTGCTATCAATTAGCAAGCATTTTCATAAGAATCAAACTCAAAAGTTATGTCTCTGATAAAATATTTATCCTTCTGGATTATAGACATCTGGATATCTTCAAAATAAGTTTGGGACAATGACAACCAATAATGAGGCCCATCTACCCTGTGCATGTTGATCAGTGAAACATAGGCCCTTTCCGCACGTGGTTATTAAAGCGGGCCAATGCGTCTTGCCACGGAGCCTTCTGCACATTGGAGCGGACTAGGTTCAGTTTATTTACCTTCGTTCTGCATGTAATTCCAACTAAATGCGCCCCCATGTGGTGGTAAAGCGCGCTATTTGAAAACCGGAAGAAATCAGTTTTCCAATTTTCCAGATCGATCCAATTTGTACTTTCACAGTGGTGTAGACACGTACATTCGCGCCAATGTGAATTGGTGGTCAGGGGAGGGCTCATGGGAGGGGCCAGGGAGTAATATGGACGTATGCACGTACGCAATGACATACTAAACCATGCAAAAAAATAAAAGGGCCAATCATAGCCGATGGGGCGGGGTGAGGGGAGTAGTGGCCACGGCAGAGGCAGTGTGGATTACTGAACTCACAGTCCTCCGAATCAGAATGGAACATGCGCGCAAGGAAATGAGGGAAAGTCCGCCTTGTTTCGAGCCCAGAAAATCTGGTAAGAAACAGCATGAACCAATTCACCAGCCTCATGCAGAAAGGCCATAGTTTGCTTAGCTCTATCAAGTGCTTGGGAAATGAGTTGATAGCAAAGCCAGGCTGTTATAGTGCAGTGCTGCGTAGCTGGTGTTTTTAAAACTGGATGAGTCATTCTATGAAGGCCTATAGGTCCATAAAACTAGTTCATAGGTCTACTGAGCTGATCAGAAGGAGTGCTAGCTGTGGGTTTCAGTAGAACTCTGCACAAGAAGTAGGACTACATATTATTGCCTCTGCATTAAAAAGTACTTTCGTCTCCTGCTACTGAAGCAATGCTTCTAGAGTTAAACCTCCCATTTTCCTTCTGGTCAACATATGGAAATCTTATTGGAGAGTTCGGAAAAAGTATAAAAGTGCAGTCTTCCAAAGAATTCAGTATAGTAGCACAGATTTCTTTCCAAATGCATTGTTATTCTCATTCAAATAAAAATTCTAGTAGTCCTCATTTTAATTTCTGGTTAACACTCAGAATAAATGTGAAGCATAGAATTTCTGCAGTATTATAGAACCATGAAATTTTTTCCTCGCTGGATGATAGAAAACAGATTGTTAAATTAGTAAACAGATAGAATAAATAGAAAAAAATACAATTTACAATAAATTAGTAAATAAATAGGATAAATAAATAGAATATCGGATAAAACAGATATTTGCTTTCATTGCAGTAGTTCATATATCTAGTCACAGCAGTTAATCTGGAAAGTTAATATCCATTTGTTCCAGACACAAAACCATTCTGTAAATGGAGAACACAGAAAGACTGCTAATTAGAATTATCTCTAGTTAAAGGGGTATACTGTCAGAAATTCTGAGTTGGACGCACAAAAGGAAAACGTAAAGGGAAAGCATTCAGTCCACAACAGAAATATGAGGACTAGCTATTCCCAGATGGAAGTGAATCTTGCTAGTAGAAAGTGTTTTGCAAGTTCTCATTGCCTTGAAAGGAATAGAACTTTTGTATTTGTAGCCTCATACAATTACATTTCAAGGTGTGATAGTTGATATGGCCTGAGAGGAGGCAGGGTAGGAAAGATTTGCTTAAGGCTGCACCAGAGGTGGGAATCATGCAGCATTCCAAATATTCTTGGACCGCAGTTTCCAGCATTCATCTCTGTTGGCTGTGCTGGCTAGAGATGCTCAGATAAAGTCCAACAATATTTGGAAAGCTGTGCAGTTTTCTCCCCAACTACTTTGTGAGCTTCACAGATGAATGGAAAATTCAAAAGCAAAGATAGGTATGTTGGTTCATGAGAACACACACACACACACACACACACACACACACACACACACACACCGTTACCCTGTGACTTGGGGGTCCCGGGAGGTGCGCCCAAATAACCAAAACAAACACAACAAGATGGGGAAGTTAGCTGGAGCACTCTCTTGGCTAGCGAGAGGCAGGGTAACTTAGCGGGGATCTTTTACCCAATGTATACAGCGTCAGGTCAGTGAGCAGTCAGACAGTTCAAACTAACAACAATATTTATTAAACAATTATTAAGAAAAACACAGCCTCACTACTAAATAAGAAATAGAAAAGAGAGTTTGGGGAAAATGGGTGATACGCCACCTTTCTCGTTGTCCTGAAGAAAGCCAATTGGAGAGAAGGAAACCTGGCGTGGCGGCCGAGGGGAGCTCGCAGAAGAAGTGGCAGCAAGGTGGGATGGAAGTCCAGTGAAGTCCGAGCGTTCCAGTGAGAGATCCGAAGAGCTCTCAGAACTGGGGATTTTTATAGGGGAAGGAATGACCATGGGCTAGTCTGGTCTTGGGTGAAAACAATGAGTTTTGGGCTGGATACAATGTCTCCGAAAGGTCAGAATTTACATGATTGAGTTATGGTCCAAATTGACAATAGTATGGCCAGTATGTAGATGCGGCTAGCTTGGCAGTTTAAGCACTCAGCTCGCCAGGGTGCCCTCTCAGGGCAGAGGGTCTCTTTGTTTTAATAATGACGGTGTTTGTTTCGGGAGGTCCCCTGAAGCAGATCTGGCCGTTTCTGGCTTGCTTTGGTATAAACCAGTGGTTCTCAACCTGTGGGTTCCCAGATGTTTTTGGACATCAGCTCCCAGAAGCCCCAGCCACTATGGTCAATGCTCAGGGCTTCTGGGAGCTGAAGTTCAAAAACATCTGAGGACCCACAGGTTGAGAACCACTGGTATAAACAAATGTGATTCAGCAGATAATAGCCATGCCTAGCTTCGCGCTTGTTCGGTGGCCTCACAAACACTTGTCTGGTGGCAGAGCAGGGCCGAATTATGATATCAAAATGATATCTAAGGTTACCAGAGGCCAGGCCAGTTCACGGTGGTAACAATACACAAACAGATACACAAGAAAGCAAAATACATCATTGGGTAATACTTTTACTAGGACCAACTAAAACACCACAAAAGTGTTGATGCTTTCTAATTCTGCAGAGGTCTTAATCAGGTTAGGACCTGCATTATACAAAAAATAGAGGCTAGGGGAAGAAATTTGGCCAGATGTTATAGTAATCTAAAAGGGCGTCTGTCTATAATCTGCATTATTCAAAAGCCTCTACTTTCCTTGTTGCAGCAATATCAGCAGAGCTTGTGCAGGCCTGGGGAGAAGATACTTTTCCCCGTCTCAGTAAATCATGAGTTACATTATGCAACCCTGAAGACGAGGTTGTGTGTGGACATGTGTGAAATTTAAGCTTGCTGATTTTTGAAGCATTCTCTGTAGTTGCCCCTTGGATAGCAACTGCCACTGTTGATAATCACTGTAGTCAAACTCTGCTGTAAAGCAGAGCTTTGAAAGAGAGAGATATGCCTTAAAAGAGAGAGTGAGAATTTGACAGGTGTGGAAGTAATTCTGACTGAAATTTACATTCACTTTGTAAGTGAACCTAGGCCTGTGACAAACTTGCATGTGGTACAGAACTGTTGCACCACATAGCCCACTTCTGGCGATTCTTAAGGTGCTTCCAGGAGAGGCTTTCTTTGTTCAATTGCCCTGCCTTAAACACCCAATTTTATAGGGACATATTCCATGTGTAATACTGCTGTGTTTTCCTACCACCTTTCTTGCTTAATGACACATCTTTATGATACATCTTCATGAATTTTATGAAACATCTCCTGGTGCAGTATCTTTGCTCTGCTCTCAAGATGTTAAAAAAGATGGAGGAGGAGGAGGAGGTTTTCTTCCAAGAAATCCATTGCGGTTTTCCAGACTGGGAGACATGCTTTTTAGAAATATATGCAGGTCAGCTTTTAATCACAATTAGCTTTTCCCTGATGATGTGTAAATATTTCTCAGCTGAAACGAATGGAAACATTTCTTGGAACAAACTCTTTTTTATATCACAGGACCTTGTTTTTAAAACACATTGGGTTTTATTGGATTTTCCTGGTGATTTTGCTCCCATGCCCAGCTATTCTGCTGCCTGAGGCAAATGACAAGATGGCTTGTTCTCCCTTCCATATAAAGAAGCTTTCTAGACTAGTTGCTGAAGCTTAACTTCAACACTGGGAATGTAGATACTATTCACCATATCACAGGCTAGAAAACTAGTTTAAGAATGCCAGAAAGGCCATGTGACACACATTTCTCCAAGAGAAAGAAATGTTTGTGATCCCAAAATCTGCTGTCTGAGGCAGTCACTTTATTCTGCCTGATTGTAGGACAAGCCCTATTTTGCAGGTCCATCTCTGGTTTCACCCTTAACCTTAGTCAGAGTATAAGGGACAGATAGCATTGATCAGCTTGGGAACTGCATTCAGCATGCCTGCTTGTGTACAAGGTTTTTCATACCACTAGGTACACAGGTGCAGAAGCCTGTTTCTGCTTCTCTCTAAACTGGCAATGGGTTGGAATAGGTTAAAATGCCCTTAAAGTATTCAAATGGTTAGATTGCTTTTTTTGTTAAAAGGATTAGATTTGAATTTCTGTACATCTATTGAACAAATTGGAAACTGGTACTCCTTGAGATCCTCCACGAGTACCCACAACTCAGTGCAAAAATGGGGAATTAATTAGTACTAACTAAGAAGGCTGCATGAGGTGAGTCAGCTAGCAGGATCTTTTCACCCATGTTTACGGGGTCCTTGCAGGAAAACCAGCTAGAGATTCAAAAGTAAACTAAAAATGGGTTTATTGAGGGGAATTAAATCACACACAAAACAACAGATTCGAACAGTCACACAATCACACAAGAGCTAGCCAAAGGAAAGGAAGGAAATTTGGACAGACTTAGGGAGCGGGTTATAATTACCAATCCAAGAAACAGTGAAGTGGCTCAGGAAATTTCCATACACACTGTTATAGTGCTTTTATTCCACTTTCAACATCTTATGGGATCTTGGGGTTTGCAGTTTAGGGAGGACCATTTAGAATTTTTAGGTGCAGAGAGCTCTTTGGCCTCAGTAAACTACAAATCTCACAATTCCACAGGATGTTGAAAGTGGAATGATAGCACTATAACAGTGTAGTGCAGAAATGCCCTTAGACTTGCATATAAGGGCTGTGAGCTGTCCTCAGCTGGCCAGGCAGTAGCTGGTAAAGGAAGAGGAGAACCATGGGTGGGTTTTTAAAGGGCTGTGTGTCCTGATTGAAGCTGCTGAGAAGGAAGGTTCTTCCAGAAAAGAAGTACTCAGAGAGGGGCAACTCATAAATAATCAAATCCCTGAAAGTTCAATCCACAAATGTGAACGGATGACTGTACACTGCTTTCACATCTTTAAATGAATGCCTTTATTAATATTTGTGAATAAATAATGGCTGATATCCTTCATCAGGAAGCAAAGCAATGACAGCACTCTGTTAGTACAGCTCTGTCTTTTTATGTGGCCCTCAACATTCCAGCTTAGAAGCCAGGCAGCGCCACCAACATGCGGATTTCAGAAGCACTGGGAATCAGAGGTACTTTATGATAGGCAGTGGCAGGGACCCCTGTGGGGTCCTGTCACAACTGCTTGCCACAAAGCACTTTGCTGCTAGGACAGTGGTGAATGTTTCTTTGTTCACCGCCTTGTTCTCCAGCACCTTGGATATTCCCTTGTGGATGGGCTTCCTGACTTCTAGGGAAAGCTAGTGAGGCATTTTCAGTTGTGAAAGGCAAAATATATGATGTCATAAGTTAAACATAGAGACATAGTGCAGTATAGTGGTTTAAACATTGGGCTATTACCCTGGAGACTTGGGTCCAGTTCCCTGCTCAGCCATGGAAACCCGTTCAATGAACTTGGGTGCATCACAGACTCTCAATCTCAGAAAACCCCATGAAAGTTTTGCCTTAGGGGCTCCATAAATTGGAAATGAGTTGAAGGCATGCGGCAACAGCAAGTTGAGCGTATGACATTGTAGAATACTGAAGAGGATGCCAGGCAATATTAATAATTAAAATTGAAATAATTGAAATAAATCCCAGTGAATTCAATATGATGTTTTACAATTTGTACAAATGTTATTGTTCTGATATTATGGAAATTATGGTAAACTATTGTTCTATGTTGTGGTATTGATGCATATGAAAGTATATTATATAGTTTATGGCATATGGCCTGTAATTGTGATTGGCTGAGTTTTTTGACAGGGAGCATTTAAAGGCAGATGTGTGACTGTGAAAGGTGTAAACTGAAGGTTAGCAGATAGAGTTGGGTGGGGAAGTGAAGACTATGACTGTGGTAGATTCGGGATAAAACGTAGGGTTACTTATTGTTTTGATTAAGTGATGGAGTTCGATTAGTTATACATGACTATCTGTAACTAGTATTGCCAGGTCAGGAGCATTCCAGGCCCTGAGAATTTGGGACCAAAACCTGAGACATTGGGAATTACCCTTTGTGATGTTATTGGGAGTAGGCCCTGGTAATGTTACTAAGCATGATACATTAAGCATCAACCATAGCTGCCGTACAAATAAATACACTAAATCTTACAAAGGAGGAATACACACACCTGCATACACACACATGTACACACACATTCCTCAAGGCATCACTCTCACTCTTAGGCCATTTCTGTTCTACACTTATAGTGCCATTAGTCCAATTTCAACATCCTGTGGAATTCTGGGGTTTGTAGTTTACTAAGGCCAAAGAACTCTGGCTGAGAATTCTAAATGCCCCTCCCTAAACCGCAAACCCCAGGATTCCATAGGAGGTTGAAAGTGGAATAACAGCATTGTAACACTGTAGTGTGAAAATGGGCTTAGATTCCATACTCTCAACCTGAGGACCTGAAAAGAGGGGCCAGGCTCTAAGATTCAGAATTCTGGGAACCTCAACTGTAACCATTAAGAAAGTGCTGTTTTGAAACCACGTGCTCCTGTACACCAAGTAAACATGATGCTTTATTTCTCTTCTGTTTAAATAAGGTAATTGTTTATATTTTGCTTCTAGAGTAGCTTCCAACATACTATGATTTAAACTCAGTAATGAGCTTTTTGATTCAGACACAATTGAGCCTATGGGGAACTGTATATCAGGCGCCCAGTTCATAGCTTTCAAGATGTCGCAGGATTTTTTTTTAAGTTTAATAAATTTTATTGAATTATAATTGAAAGAATCTAAAAACATACAATAAGTGAATCTAAAAACATAAAAAAGATGACATACATTATACATACATATGTAACAAAGATCTTATACATCCAAATAAAATACAAAAAGTGAAGGTGTGTTAAAGTATTTCAATGTGTGCATGCCATAGACCCACAGAGCTGAAGGGAAAAGGAGTCCCAGGGCACGGTATATGGGCTAAGTAAAGGAAATGATTAGAAGTGTCTGCCCTGCCTTGTAGTGTGGAAGCTGTGTGAATGTACTTCACAGAGAGTGGCCAATAGCAAACTTTCAAAATGATAGGTGCCTACAGGCCTGTGTGGTATCCACACAGCAGGCTGGGGTGGGTGGTTTCATACTTATTCTCAAGTAAGTGAGTATAGGTCTGCATCCTTACCCATCTCCAGAGTTTTCTTGCATCTGATTCTAAAGTTATTCAAGCCTTTCTTTGTTTAGTTTTTTTTTTCTGCTTTCTTTTTCATAAACAGCGTAATTTTCTCTGGCATGTAACCTGCAATTCTCTGGGTTACAAACATTTGCAGATTTGGAAAGTGGCATTTATGCTCTTATAGCTGCTGAAGCAATTTCATATTTGGTAAGCCTTGGACCCTTTGGTACTCATTTCCGAAGTGTTTATAGATCACTGAGGAAGACGAAGCTGGATGCATGTGACAAGCAGAACCTTGGCACAGGATGGGGCTAATTTTCTCAGACTGCAGAGATTAATGATATTCTTTTGGGGAATACAAAGAAAATCTCTTTGGCAGACAAACTTTATTATGACACTGAGAGGGAAGGGAGAGCTCCAGTCCCATTCATTTTCTCTCTGGGTGTGCTTTCCTCAGCAGCTATTTTTCAGATGACAGAATGAGCCAAAAGAACCTTGCCAGTTCCTTTTGGGTGGTTGTGAAGGAGAGAGAGAGGTGAAGGTAGTCCAAGTCTCTTGGATGCTCTACAAAAGAAGGGAAAAAGTGGTCATTCATGCCAGAGCTAACAGAAAACACCAGTTTCAGCTTAGCCCTCACTCAAGCAGTTCAGTCCTATGAATGTTTCCTTGGCAGTCTATATAGTAAAGTATGCTAAAGCATATAGTATATTTTTATAGGAATGGGCAAACTCTGATCTGAGGACTGCCTCCAGGCATTCTTGGCAAGGGCTGGAAACACGTGGCCTTCCGAATGTTGTGGGACTGCAAGTTCCATGAGCCCTAACGTAGCCAGTAGTGAGGGATGGTAAGAATTACAACAACATTTGGAGATCTCCATATTCCCTAGTCCTGTAGCATTCCAGTTATGGATACGTTAATCAGTCATCCATTAAAAAGTACTTTTAAAATGAATTATAGTAGAATGTCTTTTCAGAAAGAAGTTATGTTGTCTTCAATAGGTGTTTACTCCCCAGGTTGCCTGTGTAGAGAGCCCAATGTTTCTAGCTGATAAGAGAAATCCCTCAAATACTATTCCTGCTTTCCTGATTATTAGCTGCTCTCTTTAATGGTAGATTGATATGAAAAATTTTCTGAAGGAAGGTTCATCAGGATCTGTGGGTACAGCTGTAGGCAATGCTGCTTCCCAGTTATTCCAGCCTGTGCTCAGCATGCTTTTTGCTCATTTCACCCTAGGTTGAATTCAGCTCAGATAAGGACTTCACAAACCTTCCTTTAGATTGGATTTAGCTGGATCTAGTCAATACACAGTTGGGATTCTTTCAGTGCTCAGATGCCAGGACCAGTCACACAACTAACCTTAATTACTACTAGATAGTTACAGCGGGGGTGGGCGGCAGGTCCGGGGACCAATTTTTCTGCCTCTGTGACTTTCCAGGAGCTGCAGAGACTGACAAAAATATAAAAATAAACTAAACATAACATGGAAGTGGCCAGGAGTACATTTCTAGTTCTGAAAAGCAGGCTTTTTTTTTTAATGGTGTAAGCGCCAGGGAACGGGATTGTAACCTATTTAAAAGGAAAATTGTAGCTCCTGCATTTTTTCATGAGACATCATTTGTCATTTGAGGTGGGAGGGTCAGGGATTCAGAGTGTTTGGAGAGATCAAGCAGTACTAAAAAGGTTTGGGGGGCATCACATGCCATTTATATGTTGCTCACCCCTTGGTAGAAAAATTGTTACTCTAGACCGCCACCATGGTTTTCAAGGAAAGGTTTCCTGGCAATAGTGTGTTACCCTGTTTACTGGGGGTCCCGGGAGGGACACCAAAATGTGCTCAACTATAGGTGGGGAAAATTAGCTCAAAGCACTGCTTTAGCGTTACAAGAGGCAGGGTAACTTAGCAGGATCTTGTAACCCAGTGTTTACGGGGTCAGGCCAAGTCAAGAAGCAGACTGGTTTGAAAATAATGAATGATCTTTATTAAATACAGGCACACAATGTAAGCAACACAAGCACACAGATAACTAAGGAAAATAAAGGTGTGAGTAAGATAGTGGGATTTTCAGAGGGATAGTTGGTTTGGGTGATACGACACCTGTTCCTGAAGCCCGGAAGAAGACAGAGAGTGATGCTGGGGTTCGGTGTATCTCAGCACGTGGAGCTGAGGGGAAGCTCGCCAAGCAATGCAGCAGCAAGGCAGTTGGAACTCGGGAGCGATCCGAGGAAGGTCTGGAATCAGGGGTTTTTATAGGGAGAAGTGTGACTGCAGGCTATGCCTTACTGGGGGACAACAATGAGTTTTGGGTGCAAGACAATGTCTCAGAAAGGTCACAATTTAGCATGATTGAGTTAAGTCCAAATTGACAAAGAGGTAGACCGTATGCAAATGCTCAGTGCTTGGCATTTGAGCTTCTAGCTTGCCAAGTTACCTGCTCAGGGCAGGGAGTCCTTTGTAAACAGCGTGCATACATAATGAGGGTGTTTGCCGGGGAGGTCCCTGAAGCTGCGATCTGGCTGTTTCTGGCTTGCCTGTATTGTTTGAGAATATTTCAGCAGTTAAGTGCTGAGCCTAGTTCGTGCTTGTCCGGAGACCTCACAAACATGTGGAGAAGGGTGGTGGAAGAAAGCTGAATTATTGATATCAAAGTGATATCTAGTGCTATTGCCAAGCAGGCCTAAACTGCAGTAACAAGTGGAAAATGCTCTCCAATAGCTGTCTGAATTATGACATCACAATCAACTCCTCTAGTCCAGTGGTTTTCAGACTATAGTAAGGATGGGGAAATTAAAAAAAATTGAAAAGTAGTTAAAAAACTTTTTTTTTTTTTTGAGGCATGAAAAGAAAACCCTGATGAGGAGAATCCTGGGTGGGTGAGAATCTTTGTGGTTTATGACTTAACTATGTGCAAAAGACATGTGCAGAGGAGGGTTGCACAAAAACCAAGTTTTTTGCACAGAAAACAGCATTTTCTGCATAGAAAATAATAATTTTGTGCAGAAAACAAGTTACATGTGCAGAAAGCATTATTGCAGAGAAAATGGTATTTTCACTACAGACACTTCTTTTCTGTACTGAAAACACCTTTTTCTCTGCAGAAATTCAATATCTTCTTCCCTCCTTCCCTTCCTCCTCTTCCTCCTCCAGCTCCTCCTTCTGGCACAGAATATATCTCAGCCTCTGAATAGTCTATGCCGGAAATTGCAGTTTTGATTAGTTCTTTTCTTTTCTTTTTTGCCACCAAGAAGGTCCTTTCCCACATTCATACCAAATGAACTCGAGAAATTGGTGGGATTGAGAGAAGGGCTTCCACTGAAAATCTTAGAGCCAAAACAGGTACCTCAGAGAGCCTGGACCCAAGCTATATGGGACTTATTCATATAGCCATCCTGATTAGCTGCCATCCTTCATGAATGTACTCAATCTGCTTTTAAAACCATTGGATTTGGCAGCATCATAACTCCTGGTAGTGAGTTCTGCAGTTGAACTATGCACAGTGTGAAGAGGCCCTTCCTTTTATCTGTCCCAAGTCTCCCACCATTCAACTTCTGTAGATGACCCCATGTCCTACTATTGACCTCATGTCCTATTATTATGCAAGCGGGAACAGAGGTTCTTTCTGTATACCTTGCAGGCCTCAAACTAGCCTGTTGCCCATCCCTATTTTGCCTCATTGCCAGTGTGGAAAGAGGATTCAACTGCCTATTCAGTTGGCTTTTGTATGTGGAATTGCTCTAATTCAAACTGGGCTGCTCTCAAAATTGTCTTTCAAGAAAAGAGAAAACACTGCAGGGATTTCCAACACCTTATAATCACTCTTAGATAATATGTGGGTTGACTTCCATCAAGCCATAGCTGTAGTAAAGCCTAAGCAGCTTGAGAGTTCAGCCGTAGGGCATTTTGTTAAGTTTTAGCAGGAATATTTCTCCCTCTTCAAAGTTGTCCACTGAGCAGTGTAAACAAATCTTCCCCGCTGAGCCAATTCCCAGATGTTTTCTATATATACATTGTAACACTCAGCTATGAGCTAAATAAATTTTATTAAACCCACTGTCTGTGCAGGACTAGATAATATCTTGGCAAATGCCTTCTCCAAACTTCTGTTAGCTAAAATAATGGGAATGTCTGGCTGGGCGCTTACGGGAGGGAGGATCTGTGAGCAAGTGGCGGGATGCTTAATTGTGCCCACACCAGAGGCATATTTAGTGTAGACAGCACCTAGGGCAAGCATGGAAGTTACACGCCTGCCTCTGGGGCTTCTGCCGCTGCCGCCACCTCCTCCTCCTCCTCCGGCATGCCTCCCCCGGCATTGACCCCCAAAGCATGTACCCTACTTGCCCCACCCTAGATACACCTCTGGCCCACACCCTTTGACTCTGTCCTCCAAGTGCACCATTATTTCTCCAGCCAGTTGCTCTTCCGTGTTGGGATGGACAAGGGATTTCAGGAGAGAATTAGTAGGGAGGGAGAGGCTATGCCCCACGACTTCCCAATTTTACTTTACAAGGCCCTTCCTGAATCCATATTAGCTTTAAAGAGAAATACTAGTTTGGGAAATCTGTGTACCCTCATAATATCTGGTTCCTTTCCAAGGCCATTTCCGTACTAGACTGTTATAGCGCTATTATTCCACTTTCAACATCCTCTGGAACCTGGGGTTTGCAGTTTCGGGAGGGGCCGGCCGGCCCCTCCCGAAACTGCAAACCCCAGGTTCCAGAGGATGTTGAAAGTGGAATAATAGCGCTATAACAGTCTAGTATGGAAATGGCCCAAGGCTGGAATCCATTTGTTCCCTCCACCCCTTCCTGCCAGTGGAGAGGGAGGGCAGACAAAATCTGTTGATTCCAAAGAGCCTGTTTCTCCAGCGCTTTTCCACTTGCACACCGGGAGCACCTGTGGCCTTTTAACTCATGCTGCTACTGCCTATGCTGGCACAGTTAGGCTGCCATAACACACCAGCAGGACTCTGCCCTAATATGTTTAAGAAGAGGCTCAGGAATGCTTTGAAGAAGCTTAGGAATGGGGCTAATCTCACCGACAAAAAAAAGAGAAGCTTATTCAGCTGCTGCTTGAAGACGTTTGTTCTTTTATTTAGCTGATAAAGGAAGGCCTTACTCTGTTTAGAAATGCCTTTGTAACAGGAATAAGCAATTTAATGAAGAAGGAAAGGAAAGGTAAGCAATTTGGGAAAGTGATATGAGTATGAGTTTGGGCCACTGCTTCATCCCTGTGGCATCCACATTTTGCCAAAATCTGTAGAGACAGAGAAGGATGAGATTTATATAGTCCTAGCCACTTCTTAAATTATAAACCCTGAACTTTTAGCTTGACAGATCTCTAAATCTCTTTAATGCAGTTTACATGTGTGGAACAGATGTTGCCAGCTCTGCACAATAAACACAAATGTGAGGCACCTCTGAGATCCAGCAAGGGGAGGGGAGTAAAATCACAGGAAACCATAATAATAATAATAAAAAGCTTTTTCTCAAAGCTAAGTAACAAGGCCAATAATATAACAAGAAGCACGTGACAGGGTCTTTGGGACTTGCTAGTTTCTTCAGGGGATGATGCACAAGGTGTCAATGGTAGTTGAATTCACATGATTACAGCTGTGTGGTAATTCCAGCCCCTCCCTAAATTGCAAACCCCAGGATTCCATAGGATGTTGAAAGTGGAATAATAACACTATAACAATCTAGGGCAAAAATGGCCGGAGTGAGAGATATTTTTCTCATCCAAGTTTATGGAACTAAAAATAATATACAAGCTAGCTAGTTGCTCTTTAACTTTAAGAGCATGGGCCTGAGTTTGCTTACTTTTGTCTTTCTTTGCTTTTCGTTTTGTACCATGTCTTCAAGGTTATAAACCTATAGGCAGGGACTATGTTGTTTGTATTGATCCTATGCAAGCCACTATGGGAGATGTTTCAGCTGAAGCATAAGGCAGGAATCCTTTAATAAATAGTTTTCAAAAAATAAGTTGTAGCTTTCAACATGGCCAGTTAAGCACAGAGAGCACTTATACACAGGAGAAAAGACTGCAAAGCATGGGTAGATCATTACTTTGTGATGATTTCACATAGACTCACCTACTTCAAGGTGTGTATGCATTGCATCAGAGGCTGCTGGTGCTCACAGGACAGATGGATCTGAGGGCAGGTAGAGCAATGAAGACAGAGACAGAGCCAATAGTAAGAGGCATCAGATCTATTCTGTACCCTTTGTCCTCCCATACACTGATACCAAAGAACATTTGAGCTCCACAGTTCAAAATACCTGCAGGTTAATTGCAGATAAAAACCAAAGCTCCAAAATCCCTCTCAGCCAGTCAGCACACAAACCAATTGGTCATCTTGCATTTGCCTGATGATTTTAATACAGGTTCTCTGTTGAACTTTTTCCACTTGAGCCCACTTCTTAGGAGCAAGAAGATTCTTTTGAAAACAGCACAATTTACCGCTCAAACTGTTAATGGTAATCCATTACCACAACATTTCCTAGAATATTTCTTCTTTTGATGTTTTCACGAAGCCCATGATAGCCAGGCCAAATAAACAGGCATTGTTGAACAAACAACTTCCATTAAAGAATACGTAAAAACAATTTGACTAAAAAGGTGTTTATATATGTGTCTTATTCTTTATAAAGTGGACCCTCAGTATCCACTGGGATTTGGTTTCAGGATCTCTTCTGTATACCAAAATCTTTGGATTCTCAAGTTCCATGATATACAGTGGTGTAGTAAAATGACATTCATACATAAAATGGTGAACAACTCAAAAAGTGTGTTTTTTGGAATTTTTAAAAAATATTTTCAAGCCATGGTGGGTTGAATCCATGGATGCAGAGTCCGCGGGTCCAACTGTACTTTGGTTCAATAAGTCATCTGAGATATACTTCTGATCTAAATTTGTGCCATCTGTTTCAGGAATGGCCATCACGTGGCCTTCAGATACTGTTGAATGCAAGGGCTACAACACTAACCAGATAGCCAAAGATAAGGAATGCTAGGAATTGTAATTCAACAATATCAGGAGAGCCACTTTATTCTCACACTGGCCCTGTTGCTACTCACTTGAACCACCTTCAATTGCAACCTTTTACTCTCAATAACTAGTTTCCCCTTTCCCTTTTCAACCATCACATTCTTTTTCCGGGCAACCTGTGTCCAGCACAGACTGACATTCTACCACAGTCATCCTTCCTGTCCTCACCCTGACCTTATTTACCCTAACCAATTTAAAATACACTTTACCATAACCATTGCAATGTACTCGTCATGTAATGTGTACATTACATTAATGTGTACATTAATGTGTAATGTGTAAAGGACTTTCAACTCTTCTAAATTAATGTGTTTAAGTGGATTGTGTTTAATACTTTTAAAATTTTGTATTTCAGACTTTTAGCTGTATTGTTTTAATATTTGGTATAGCTGCTTTGCATCTCATATGGGAGAAGAGTGAGGTATAAATTAAACAAATAAATGTGAATCTGTACAAATATATAAAGCAGTCAAGGCTTTCATACTCCTCCAAGCCACTCTCAAATTGTAGATAATACCTACCTCTATGAACTGAAGAGTCCAGCAGACCATAGTCCAAAAAGCATGGATCTGAACCTTGTGGTTCTACATGATATATATTTGTTTTAGTGGTGTGGAGCCCAGGTATGGTGGCGGAGGAATTCCATATAGTTCAAACACTGCACCTCATGCTGTAGCCTTACGTTCTGCTGTAGATGTTGGGATGTTGAGCTAACTACAAGTGGACAGAAGGGTCTTGAGTGAACAATAAGGTGTACCTTGTAGCATTCAGACTTTTTTTTTAAGTAATTGAATGTACTTATTTAGTAACTTTTGAGAACTGGACAAATACTTACTTTTTAAAAAAATTCCAAAGAATCTTATGGCAACTTGAAGAATAATGAGCATATGCTCTTGTAACTGCTGAATGAAACCTTTTCCATGCAACAAATCTGCAGCAGGATATACTTTTAAACAGATAATGAGGCATGCCTCAATGCATGGCATGACTTGTAATCTGAATGCTCTTTTTTGTTGATAAATTAAGTACCATAGAATATTGCATGGTAATTCCCAAACTGGTAGCACAATTATGCACATTGCTCCACTAGTTGCTAGTTGCTAAGTTTGGGCCTATGTATGTTTATTAACGTATGTGGATAGGTGTATATACGTGTATGTGTATCTCAGCCATGAAAAGCTTTCTGCCTGTTATACAAAGTTGCAAGTCTGCTAACAGTTTTATTATACAGCAATGCTAACTTCTCTGCTCATTCAGTGCCAGAACTAGTCTTTGTTATAGAAATACCTATGGAAATTGTCTTATTAATCTCCACCAGAAGGCAACTGAATAATCACAAAATGATTTCCAGTTGTTTTGAAGTTATGCTTCCTCATCTTCTTCTGCCTTCCCCCTACCCCCACCACTTGTAAAATAAAAATGATAGAAGTTGCATTTGAAAACAAGTAGGGATATTGTACCGTCCAACTGACTCAATTTGGCATGGACGTTCTTGGTTAATCCTCTGTTGTCCCACTTTCTCAACTGCTTTTAAACTATCCCCCTCTCTCACTCATCCTCTCACTGTCCCCCTTTGTCCAGGAGTTCCCTGGATTGTTGCAAACTGAGTCCAAAGTGCAAAAGTAGTTTGCACTCAACTCAGCAGGCAGGGGAAAAGGAGAGGAAGGTGTTATCCTGACTTCTGGGGGTCCTGTGGTGGACACCTTGATTTGCTCTAAGTTATAAGGGTTGAAGAAATTAGCAGAGCACTAGCAATAGCAAAACGAGGGGCAGGGTAACCTAGCAGGATCTTTTACTTTATGGGGTCAGGCCAAACCAAAAAGCCAGACAAATGTATCAAATAAATGGATTTTATTGAATGAAAATATTCTTACGCACCAATGCACTCACTCACTCTCACACAGAAGGCCTATTGAGAAGGAAAGGAGGTAAAAAATGGATAGGGGATATAGCAAAGGGATTGCAGAGGCGGTGATACTACATCTATCCTGAAGTCTTTGGTCCAGGAAATGGCGAGAAGAATGGAGCTCAGTGAAGAGATGGCTGAGGGGATCACTCAACTAACAGAGTGCTGGTCTGCTAGCATGGAGGGGAGTTCTCCGAAGAGACCCTCAAAACTAGGACTACTTGTAGGGTGGAACGTACCTCAAGGGCAGGCCCTCTCCCAGGAAGAAGACGTGCGAGACAAAGCAACTTGGTAGTTTGCACGATTGGTTTATTTAGATGGGTCTCACTTTGTAGGATTTTCCAAAGTCAGAGTTGCTCAACCTGGGGAAAACATGCTAATCCCCTCAAGTTGGCTATTCGTGGCTGAGTCTATGTGGATTTGTACAGCCTGAGGTCTCCTTGGGCTATGTGACTGGGGATTTTCCTGGTCTTGACCTGGTTTCAGTCGTTTGACCTCTTTGCATATGTGCCACCTGGCATGGCGGGCATATCTGATATAAAATTTATAGTCCCTGGGATAGGGTATGCCATTGGGGTAACAAAGGGAAGAATCTTGCCCTTCCTAGTAGGCTCAGGCAAACCCAAACTGCTGCAGCTACTCTTAGCTGGCATTTTCTTGTTTATTAATTACTTTTGCCATCTGATGTTACTTGGTTTTCATTAATTTCACTTATGAAATGCTGGTGGGTGTGGGATGCTGCAAAGCCACCCTACACGTGGCACAACAATCAGAGGAGCCCTTCAGCTAACTCTCCTAGCATAACTGCCCATTTTATGCAAAGCGTACTGCCCTGTGCAGGCTTTGGCAGCAACAGCAACCTGCTTGGGATTACCATCATCATACTAGCATGCACAGTAATGCACCTTTGAGTGTAGAAGTTAGGCTAGTGAATTCTAGTAGGGAAAGCACTTTGATATATTTAGCAATGTGGCTGTAAATAACCAAGTGAAAACAGTCTAGGAGTCTTAGTAGACCACAAGCTGAACATGAGTCAGCAGTGTGATGCAGCAGCTAAAAAAAGCCAATGCCATTCTGGGCTGCATCAACAGGAATATAGTGTCTAAGCCAAGGGAAGTGATAGTACAATTCTGTTCTGCTTTGGTCAGACCCCACCTGGAATAATGTGTCCAGTTCTGGGCACCAAAGTTCAACAAGGATATTGACAAGCTAGAACATGTCCAGAGGAGGATGACAAAAATGATAGAAGGCCTGGAAATCATGCCCTGTGAGGAGTGGCTTAGGGAGCTGGGTATGTTTAGCATGGAGAAGAAAGGGTTAAGAGGTGTCATGATAGCCACGTTTAAATACTTGAAGTGATGTCATGGGAAGGATAGAAAAATCCTGTTTTCTGCTGCTTCAGAGACTAAGACATTCAGGAAAAGGGATTCCATCTAAACATTAGGAAGAACTTCTTGAAGATAAGAGCAGTTTGGCAGTGGAATGTGCTGCCTCGGAGTGCGGTGGAATCTCATTCTTTCGAAACTTTTAAACAGAGGCTGGATGGCCATCTGTTGAGAATGCTTTGATGGTGTCTTTCTGCATGGCAGGGGATTGGACTCGATGGCCTGTGTGGTCTCTTCCAACTCTACAATTTACAAGCAGTATCTTGAAAGATATCATTCTAAACTTCCAGAATTCCCTAGCCTGCTGGAAGATTCTGGGAAATGTAGTTCAAACAAATTATTTTTCCAAGCTCTGAATAGCAGGTACTGAAGTGTAGGAGATGGAGACTCTCCCTTACAAGAAAAAAAATAATAATTGTGGGATTGAAATCATAAAGATATGTCATTCTTTGGTATACCTTGGGAAGAAGGCAGAGAGAAAGGGATGTGAGGAAGAAAGGAAGATTACCACTGACTTCAGCTCTCTTCAACACCGAATTATTCTTGTGGAAATGCGGTCCTCAACAGAGCAAAGGATTTGCCACCACTACTGAAGAAGGATGGGGACCCTTGCCTCTGTTCAAGCTGAAACAAAAGAGAGGTAAAAGCCGATTAATTCTAATTCAATGATTTTATGCTGGAGTATCCCTCTGAAATTCTCTGAATGAGAGAAGTGAAGAAAGATGAGTTACCCTTAACACTCCTCTGCTGCTCTGGATGAATTCCCTTGTACCTTTTCAATGCAAGCTTTTGGGGGAATTAGAATTCTGAACCTTACCGGTGACTATGTATTCTGAATAAAATTATAAAATGTGTGGAATACAGTAGTGTGATTGTCTCCCTCTACTCTCCCCATATCTATAATTTTTAAAAAGGAAAACAATTAAAAGACATAATAAGGAAAAAACAAAGAAAAAATTGACCTGATTTCACCAGTAGGGAAATCTTTTCACACATTTTATTTTATAGAAATACGAAGAACTGATAAAAATAGTTCAGCCGTTCAAAGATTTTGTCTGAACAAGCAAAAGTATATTTTCCCATGTTGATTCAGGTTATTTTGAATAAGTGTGTCAGCTGACAGGGTCCTGCAAGAGAAAGCAGCTGATGTTAATTTGCCTCTTAAATAAATCTGCAGATGATGAGAATGCTTGTAATTTTATGACAGCAAGACACTGGTGGCGCCTTAAAAGGTAACCACAGTATTGCCTTACTACATTTTGCTGCAATGGTCATAAAAATCACACTGCAAAGTTGTTCTGGCTGGTTGGTTATAAAGAGCACTTAATAGCATTATGTGAAAGGTTTGATTAAATTACAATGTTGTACTCAAGATGAAGTGTTAACAAATTAATTTGGAATTGGTGGTTACCAGCACTGAGACTACTGCTCAGTTTTTGACAAAAGATTTTGTTAAACAGTAACATCGACTGATCAGTGTGGATATTAAAGAAGAACAGAATTAGTACTCAGTGTGGGAGTGGGGCAATGTTATTTTAAAATAGAAAGTAGTTGGTGTGTTTTAAAAGTCAAGCCACAGGAGAGATATTTACTCTGGAATGAGAAGTAAAAGCAAGAGTAAATTATGAAGATAAAGGCAGAGAATCAGGCCAGTGCAGTCTAGTTTTATTTATCTGCATTTGCTTACATTTGCTCATAGAGTTATAATTCTCTCAGCAGGACAGTAGGTGGCTTCTGAGATAACAAAAGAGATATAAGGCATGTTTAGTTGTTTCTTCTCCTGCTGTAGGGTAATATGAAGGTTGGGGTGTGCTGTTGTGAAAGAAGGTATATCAGGAGGTGGGGTGGGTGGGATCCTTTTGTGCACTTTAGGAAGGCACTAGAAGCCTTTCAGGGTTTGAAGACTGCAATGGTTGACATTGGCAAGCCACACCAAAGCTAAAACTCTTGAGATGGCCCCAAAACAATGTCCTTAGCTATAGGAACACTATACGCATCTACATGTTGAACCTGGTTTGCCCTTCTGTGTTTAGTCTTTAACCTGTTCATTTGTGTTGAGAGCCCTGGCTGCCTTCTCTCCAACATCTTAGCTTTTGTGTACAAGTTTACCAAGATGCCAACTCAGAAGTACTGTATCATGAGATGAAACAGCATCCTTTTATGGACTTTGACACAGTCTCTGACCTGTTGGCTGTAATTACAAGGAAAGCAAAGGCCATTTTTTTTAAGCTCCCAAATACAGGAGGGACAATTTGGACAGCATTGGCTTTATGTATGTGCTTCTGATACAAATTAAGTCATGTCAGACTGCTTCACCAGTAAAGGTCAGTTCCTTTTAAGACTAACTTGGTAGGTACTTTGCAGGCATTTGATGCAACACCTGCAAGGACTAAAGGACATCAAGTCAGAACTCAGATAATTAAGCCTTCAAGGACCTGGAGCAGATTTCCTTCTTTCTCTCAGGTGAGAAGGCTGTACCTGCCTTGCATCTCCAAGAATTTCAGCCACTAATAGGATCTATATTTTATATTGATCGCCTTACTTTTACAAATCAGGATTGCTAAGGTATGTAATAAAGAACCAATTTAATGTACATTGTATTTTGAAAATGTGAGCATGAGCCACACAGATAATAAACAGTATATATGCCAGCAATTGTTTTAGATTTATTATAATTATATTTAACTAGAGCAGACCAGCATTTAAGACCTTGTTCCCAATATTCTTCATCTGTCATTGCAAGTCAGACTGCAACATATTGCTCCAGCTTCATGTTGCGATTTCTGGATCTGTGTGCTGTTTAGGGAATTAAAATGCATTCTGGGTATCAGCTGGTATTTCATATGTCCTCATAAAGTTAATTGTTAATTGTGTTAATTTTTAATTGTGTTTTTGAGCTTGCTATCTAGATCTTAAGTGTCAATGGCTGGCTTTAACATCCCAGCTTTCCATTCTGGTCTGAACTGAGATAGAAAGAAGTTGGGTGTTAGCTGTTTACTGATGGCGCCAAGCCTCCAAAACAGGATGACCTTTCCCAGTGGTGCCATGTATATGGCCCTTTCTACAGCACCCTCCCATCTTGCCATAGGGAAGGGAGAAGGACAGGACTGCGATGATGCTTCTGCATGATGTCATCATGGCCTCATCCTTCTCCCATTCCCAGGTGGCGTAATTGTGGGTTAAATCATTGACAGATTTTCCCTGTCAATGACCTGCAATCATGCCACCATCCCACACTTACCTGTCCTAAGGAAGGGCAGGAAGCATAATAGCAGTGCTTCCTGATCCATCGCAGCATGGGAAAGCACCCTGCTGCACTGCAGAAGGAAGCGATGTGTGCACGGTGCTCCTTTTCACAGGGATCCAGTCCCATGCAGAAGAGAGGGCTGCCGTTGCACTCCCTTCCTGGCATCACCACTGGACGCTGCCACAAGAAGGTAAGCTGCGGAAAGGGCATATATTAAATAGCATTGAATGAGAGGGGATAGAACTGAACCCCAAGAGACCTCCCAGGCCAGCAGCCAAGATATCAAATAGGAGTCCTCCAACATTACCCTCTGGGTTCACATCTTCCAGAAGAAATGGAGCCTGTGTAAAACGGTGCTTTGACTCCCATCTCATCCTGTGGTCAATTGTATCAAAAATGAGAAGTCTGTCAGAACCAACAGGGACACACTCCCCCTGTCCACTTTCTGGTATGTTTCTGCCAACATGACCAAAGGTGTCTCTGTTCTATAACTAGGCCTGAAACCAAATTGAAATAAATATAAATAATTTGTCTTACCTATGAACCCCTGGAGGTAGGAAGCTGTACTGCAGTATTTTGTCCAGAAATGAAATCTTGGAAACTGGCTGGTAGTTGTCCAAAATGGTGAAGGGATCCAAGAAGGGCTTTTTCAACGATAGTCTTATAGCTGGCTCCTTTGGTTGTGATGGACCACTCTCTCTATTCCCTCAAATAGTCTCCCTCTGGCTTTATTAAGAAGCCAGGAAGGAAGATTAAGGATTTAATATATACATGATGGCTCTTGCCTCTTCATGAATCCTGTCCAAATTCTTAGGTTGTGCAAGTTGAAAAATATCTGTTATCACTGGACAAACAGGGGGCCAAAGTTATATCCATTGCATCTGTATTAATTATAGCATCCAAGTCAAAGCAGACCAGAGCAAATTTATCTGCAAAGTATGGGGCATGTTGTTCACAGTGCACTTTCAAGTGAAGAAGGTGACAAATCCTGTCCTCCACAGAGGTTCAACACCTCAGATAGATTTAAAATTTGGACTGAAACCCAGAGTTGATTCCACAAGGAGGTATCTGTTCTTATGGCTGGTGCTCTTCTCAGATCCATTACTTTCACTGATCTTCGAAATTCATAGTGTACCTTTTAACAGCTTAAGCTGGTATCCTAACTACAGTCCCTAAATCAGTGGTTCTCAACCTGTTGGTCCCCAGATGTTTGTGGACTTCAGCTCCCAGAAGCCCTGAGCATTGACCATAGTGGTTGGGGCTTCTGGGAGCTGAAGTCCACAAACATCTGGGGACCCACAGGTTGAGAACCACTGCCCTAAATGCAGAACTTAGCCCTGTTGACCCATTTTCTGATAACCTCCCATTTGCACTGTTGTAATATCTTCGATTTAGGGCTGCCTTTGCACGTTGTCCAGAGACTGACCACGCAAAATATAGCAAGTAGAATTTTAAGTGGGATCTGTTGCTGTGTGCCTTCAGGTTGTTTCAAACTTATTGTGACTCTTAAGGCAAACCTATTGCAAGGTTTTCTTGGCAAGATTTGTTCAGACAGGATTTACCTTTGCCTTTGTCTTCCTCTGAGAATGAGAGAGTTTGATTTGCCCAGTCAGTTTACATATCCAAGTGGGAATTCAAACCCTGGTCTCCTATGTTCAAACCATTACACCATGCTGGCTCTCATTTAAGTAGGATTAGGTGGTGTGAGTGTATGATGCCAGTCCTGTGTTGCTTGCATTGAGTCAGTCCATTTTGAAGCTCAAAACAAAGAGTTTTTGACCAATAAAGCACTTCACAGCATGAGACCTGAGTCTTTTATGGAAAACCTTCTCCCATGTATACCTACCCATGATCCAAGGTGGGAGATACTTCCGGGGAGGGCCTTATTGGTAGTGCCCTCCATGACAAATCATTCTCTGCAGCAAAATATTCTTAGTGCCAACTCTGTTTTCATCACCAGGTTAAGGTCTTTTTTTTTCTCCTGGTCCTTTCAAATCTTTTATTTTAACCTATAACAGACATTGGTGGTCTTAACTCTCACTTCTTGGCTGGCTTAATTTCTTCCCCTTTTTACTGTGTTGTGGTCATGTTGATTTTGTACTGTATTTTCATCATGTTGGCTGGTACTTGCCTTTGTAGTTTTACTTTGTGACTTTTGTACTGTGTTTTTAGATCTTCATTATTACATCATTTTTTGTGTGAAAACTGTATGACATTTTATTTATGTGCAACTTACAAACATTAAAAAGAACAAGAACAAGAACAATATGGCCGTATATCTGAGCCCTCTGTATCAGAATGCCTCTTTCAGGTAATTTTTCTCATTCCAGTTGCATTGTCTGCTAGAACTGCTAGAAGTTGTTTAAAATATTGAAAAAAAAGTTGCAAGTTAAAAATGTTTTTCCAAATGCTGACTCTGGGGCCTTGCCTTGTAAAATAGTCTTTAAAATGACCAGGAAAATGTGTGCATTAAAAGAGGTGTTACTTCACCATCAGAGCAATAAGCTTAGTTTTGTTTTTGTTTTTTTGGAAGCAAGAATAGTTGCTACCTGGAAAAAGTATTCAAGAAAAGTAACAGGTAGTCTCTAAACCACAGAAGACACTAAACTAATATAGTTTTAAAGCCATACTGTTGTTCTTCCTCTTCTTAACTGTAGTCCATCAACCTGTTTTTGAAAGCTGGGTCTTATTTTGGTGGAAGGTTTATTCTGTTCAGTAATTGCCAACAGCCGCACAGCAATTATGTTCCCAATTAGTCATGCTGGTGTGGAGTCTGACTGACTCGAGGCTTTTAAGTGTGAAATGAAGTTTAATCTACCAGTGAAAGATTTTTGCGTTAATACTCAAATGAGATGCTCTAGAATAATGTATTTTAATAGCAATGGTTACATGCCGTTGAAAGCATAAACAAAAGACACACTGGCCAGAATTGCATTGATGACATACTCATGTGTAAGTTCCCTTATGCCTGCAGTGGTTCTTTTTTGTCGATTGTGCAGCGGACGTATTTAGTTGACGGTTGCATAAGTGGAATTCTGCAGGTGTAGCCATTTCACATGCAGTTGCCAATTCTTGGATGGTGCAGAATTATAAGGCAATGCCCTTCAGTGTTCTACTTGATCTCCTGGGATTTCAGAAACAGCCATTGCATGTTCCCCATTGCACAGTGAGATAAGCAAGCATGTCTGCAGATACACAGTCAATTGCTCGTGGTTTAACACAACCACTGTATAATAATGTGAGTGTACATTCTTGTACCATGCAGGAATTATGTAGGATCTTGGCAGTTTTCTCTTTACTATATGTTATTGATTTTTGTCCCACAAGATCTGGCAGAACAGCATGCCCATTGGGAGGTGGAAACACTTTATGCAGGTTGTATATTAGTTGTAAAACTGAATCACTGTGTATTTAAGTTCAGAATCTAAGCAAGTGCTCAGGAGACATGGTGCAAAACTGATGCCAAGGTTTAGGCAACAGGTACGTACAAAGGAGCTTAATATATGAAAATTGGGCTCCCAATATGGATGATCAGCAGGTAATGTATCAGACTGGGTGGAGGAAGAGCTGAGTAACCAGGATCCTGTTGGTGGCATACGCTGCTGTAACCTCTGGTTAGGCTGGTGAATACTTTGAGGAACAATGTAGAAAAAAGTATTCTGTATCTCCTTGCGCCATGCCGCTCATTCTAGCTACATAACAGTAGCTGTGAGGTTGCCGGTTGTGCCTTTATCTTCCCTGCATGGCCAAGGAAAGCCAGAATGTAAGTTTGAAAAGCCATGTCCTGCCCAGCCTGTCACCTCTTTATGTCCAGGTCTGAACAGTCAAGGAGATTTCCGGCCAAGCCAGGGCTATGCCAAACAGGTCTGCTTCTATTCTCCCTGAGAATGCAGCACTCTTCTCACTCTTTTCCCCCACTGGTTACTCCTCCCAGGATTATCTCCCTCTCCTGCTTTCCCTAAATCTGTCCCTTTTCAGATATAAGGTCAAGCAATGATTTATCTCTTCAATAAATGTTGTACCATTGGTACTAATGGTAGCATGTGTAACCCAGTGCAGCTTAAAGAGACACTCTCTTGAAGCTGCTTTTATAAAAAGAGATGAACAAATCTTTATTAAGCACACTGTCAAAGTAAAATGTATTCTCTAGTTAAGGATTCATAAACCAGCACAACTCTCTTTCTTAAATCCAACACTCAGCTCTCTCCATCCACACTCTCTCTTCTTTACATCAACTCTGCCCTCAACCTCCACTCTCTATTACCAGTTAAATTTCCGTTATTCCTTTCTCCCATCTAGCCCCTCTTTGGCTATCCTGGGTTCTATTTGCTCAAGCCAATCATTTTGAACCCCTAGGGCTGCCATGGTGCATCAATTACCGCCCCCCCCCGGGTTAGTCACAGTGAGTAGGTCCATGCTTACAGCACCTGGAGGATGCAGCTGCAACCAGGAACTCCCAGCTGCTGTTAGGCAGAACAGGGAGAAACGTGACTGGATGGTGATGGTGTATTTGTGCTCTCCTGTTGAACTTATTGCATCTAAGCAAGCAGGACTTTCAACCAGGAGAAACAAGCCAATTGCTTGAAAGACCTGTGTCCTCTCATGCAACTCTCTGATGGTATATCACTGGTGTCACAATTTGCATCTTTCTATACCCCATTGTATTCTTATCCACCCCACCAAAGAAATTATAAAATATCTGTGTCTTCAATACCATCTGTGCATTTGAGGAAGTGTACTGAAAAGCGTGGAAGTTTCTTATAAAAGAGATTTATCTTAAAGCTGCTGCTAGATTCTTCTTCCCTTTTCCTTTTTATGCTGGAACAGAGTAACCCAGTTATCACTTTTAAAACTGGTAGTACTTTGTATGTCTCATCACCTTTTCACCAGCAGGGGCAAAAGTGGTTAGCACATGTCTGTGTGTGAATTTCAGTGGGAGAATAATGTAAAATGTTACTGAGCTCCTCTTTCCATCTATCAGATTTCTACATGAAATCACATTCTCACTGCAATTGTATAGGAATGAAAAGACCTCCAAAGAATAATGGAGTTTTGGGGAATGTGTAGTTTCATTATAAAAATCCAAATCAATATGTGACTTAGTCCACTGCCCTAATGGTGTTTGTACTATTGTATTGGTTACGTATATTGTATTCCCTCCTGAGTGGTGGTCAGGCAGACTCTAGATTTCAAAGTAAGGGAACAAAGTTAAATAAAATAACTGTCTGCTATAATACTATTTTAGTTGTACTCCATTGTGAGTGATGGGGTAAACAGGCCATTTATGAAGCATTTATTAATACAAATTGTGGGCAATATATGGAAGTTAAAAGATATATTCCATTTTTTTAAACTCCTTTCGCTTTCATTGCAAGATCTACTATGAAAATAATGTTTATGTCCTATATTTAAACAATATTAACATTTACGCTCTAAATTCCCTCTATTTTTTTAAAAACAATAAACATGGAAAAGTAGAGCCCAACATTTCAAAGTAAATAAACAGAATGCAGCATCTTATACCTGCAACATACCAAAGCTGAATATGTCCCTGTGTTTGTGTTTGTGCATGCATGTGCACGCCATTAAGTTGACTGTCAATTTATGGCAACCACATTAATTTCACAGGGTTTTGTTAGGCAGGGAATACTCAGAGGTGGTGTTGTCAGTTCTTCCTCTGAAATATAGCATACATTACCTGGTATTCATTATTGCTCTCCCATCCAAGTACTTGCCAGGGCTAACTGTGCACGCATAACCCCTGTCAGCAGTTTGATAGGAAAGGAAATAAAGCTGCACATAAAAACAGCTGGACTTAAGCGAATTACATGTGAGGTACATACCTGTCCCATCTGTTTTAATCCAGACAGCATGAGGAGCGATAAATGTAGGAGTCATTCCCTACAGCAGGTGTTCAGAAAGCTGCAGTGGCTCTTTTTAAAAATACCTCTTGTTGTGTAGTGTTGGTCTGTCCTAACAAAAAATCAATGAACTATTCAATGGCACATTTGTTTTTTTCCCTTCAACAGACTAATATGGCTAACTTTTTTTTGACTCTGAAATGAGACTGAGTTAAGAGATGAAACTGAGTTAAGAACTGAACCAGTTTGCAATACGATGTGGAATGGCGATGTGCCAGGGTTGTGTGAGCAGTGCCCATTCAGTAAAGAACTCTGGTTTACTGTAGCAGCCATTTGTGCACCTAGCTTAGTCTTGTCAACCATACCGCTGAAATCCAGGTTTTCACAATTTCAGACCCCTCTACTGCCAAATCCTTCAACCTCGCTGACAGGGGTTGATTTAGAGGAATCATGTACACATATTCTGATACTGACCTTGCAGGAAAAAGGAGCTGCCCATTCAGCTGCACTGAAGTAATCATTTGAAAGCCTTTCACAAAGTTTAGCTTTTGCCAATTCTATGCCATGAAATGCTATATATTAAATAAGATTTTATCAGATATGTAATTATTTATTAAGCTGAGAATCCAGACAGGATAAACAAATGTTTACAATATAATACAATAAGCATTTCCAGGGTTTAATAAAAATGATTGTCACTCACTGTGCTTCACAAAAGATTTCTTTTTAATGAATAAATAATTTGATGAAATAAAAAAAAAATTTACAATATAAACAAATGGGGGAAAAGCTTTGGATATATTAATCGGATCATCCTGTATTTTTTCCCATTTTCTTAATGGACTTCTGTCAAGTGTCTCCTTTCTGAAACAATACTAGCTGGACAGAAAATACAGCTCTGCAAGTTAATGTGGTCTGTTTGTGTAGCTATTAGTTTGGTTTAAGCTACAGTGGCTTTGTTCTATTAGGAGCAAGTAAGATACAAATGTAACTAAAATACATTTATCAAAATGCTAGACGGCATTCTCCACAGAACAAAAATGTACACTAGGCTCTGACGACAACAACAAAAGATCACTGGCAACAAAAAGTACAACAGAAACGTAAAAATTTCTTCATTAGAATAGAATTGTGCTCTTTTGTTTACCAGATGACTAGGCTGGTATATCAAGTTGATGGGTTTACATGATGGTGGTTTTCAACCACTGAAGTGAGCTTGTGTGTTGCTGTGGAATTGTAGGTGTCTCAAGCAGTGGCCATACTGTGGAAAATGGGCAGTGCAAGCATTTTTGGAAAGACTCTCTTGGGCTCTTAAAAAGAGCCAATACAAAGCAATAGAAGCGTAACACTGAGAAGTCCTCATCTCTCTTACACACAAATATCATGAAGCAACTCGCTTTGATTGTGGCATAAAGGTTATGATCCCTCCACATTTCTGTGCCATCAGCCTGAATTCAAGTACTCCAAAGCCACTTCGTAGCAGAATTTGTATTGATCCTAGAGAAAGACAACAAAGACAACAACAACAACATAATGTCAATTATAGCAAGGACACCAGTTTCAATGTTCTATTAAAACTATTTAATGAAACCATTTTCTCTTCTGTACATAGCATTTATTTGTGCTGGACATGGTCAATGTGAATCAGTTTTCAAATCCTATTTGCAATGGCAATAAGATTATTCACACACAGAGAATCCTTAGAACATCTGGTCATTTAGGTTACAGAAAAGGGGGCGGGAAGGGTTAAGACAGCTACACAACACAGTCTGCAGGGTTTTAATGCAGATTATCCAACCACTCAAATGTTCCAATAGACAATCCACACTAAAAAATAAGAGAAAACACATAGTACGCTCTGGAATCAGTTGTAATTTCTCCACAGGAGATATTTGTTCTTGCCTACTATAAAGCAACAGCACTTGTCTTATTTATCTCTTAATTATTCATCCCATTTATTTTAGTTTATTATTAAAGTCATCTATTTCTGTTGTCTCCTCACACTTTTGTTTGTCAGAACTGGAAGTTCTCAAACATTGTGAATTTTTGCCCTATGTTCAACACAATCCTTGAATTCATTTCAGAGTTTCTGCAATACTCTCTGCACATATTCATATTTTCATACATTTCTGTTTCAATTTCCTTTCTCCGATGCATACGATTTTCTACAACCGCACATCTATCAGCTTTCTACCTCCACAGGTTTTTCCAGCTGCACATTTTGTGTCCAGCTGCACACTAACAAAAATCCTGCCAGTCTGAGCTTGTTTGGAAGACAGATGAGATAAAAATGTAGCAAATGACACCCATACCACACTGGCCCTATATTTCAGTTTGCTCTCCAAGTGGAGTTTTAACAACATGCTGAACAATGTCAGATAGTGAAACTTTTCCTTGGCTACTTGAAAAGAGAGTTGCAATGTTATATTTTTTTACTACTGAACAAAATAGATATCCTGATGCTTTGAGCTGTCATGTGTGGGTGCGCATGCGCCTAACCGTAGTTGGCATTTCAGCAATTCTACATTTAAGAAGTTCCACAAAGCACTCTACAAGGGAATAATTGCTCTTGGCCCTTTGTTTCTGAACTCTTTTAATCTTTCCGCAAGATAGAAGAACCATAATTAAATGCAATACTCTGAATGTCAAACTGAAATTCACAGTCTTGATAAATATTAGGAGATTAAGCTATTTATAAAATATATAATTTGAAAATCTGGCATTTCATTTTACATGACTATTATTTCTGCCATACAAAGACTGCTCTACATGTAGACTGCACTGCCAGAAAGGAAAATTAATAAGGATGTTCTGTTGAAAGTTTTTAAGTTTTCATAAAAATTGTAGCATACACAGAATGTGTCTCTTCGGGAAGAAAGCAGTGTAAAAATAGTTGTACAAGTCAAGTGATTTCATTATCCCCTTTAGAAAACAACAGGCTTGCTTTTATGAACAGCTCTCAGTATAAATCTTAGAAATGTCACTGTGCTTTCTGATAATAGAAAAATATTTCCCATTTAGGGGTGCAGTTTTAAAGAGCTCCTACCAGAAGGTCCACCATATTAGGCTTATTATTCCTCAGGGTCTTCACAGCATGGAAGACATCAACAGCTCTCTGGTGTCGCAGCATTTCACAAACAATACTGATTGCGCAAAAGGTCCCACTGCGGCCTCCTCCATTCCTGTATGAAAAGCAGCAAAATGACTTGATTATTTTTCAGCTTGTAGCTCTTTCCTCTCAAAGCTTCCCCTGCAAAAACAAACTTATTCATATGTTGATGGAACTATAGCCATGTATGCTGTACCAGTGACCCCTGCCTGGATTCTAAGAAACACAGCGTTGCATAGTAAGAAACACAAGCAGCCAAAGCAGAAGCACTATCTGTATCAGTGGGTCTCAAACTCTGGCATTCCAGGTGTTGCTGGACTACAACTTCCAGCATACTTTTCCACACTGACCATGCTGGAGGTGGGGAGGAGCTCTGGAGGTTGAAATTCAACAATGCATGGGATCCAGATTTGGGAGTCACTGACTACAGCTTTTCAACTCCTGGTCTAGACTTAAGTTATGAGGACTTCTTGGGTAGCTTTGGACCAGTCTTCTCATCTCCTTGTTTTCCTTTTGTTCTTTATGAGACAACGGCTGACTTTGCAAGATGATTGCTAGAATACAGTTCTCAAAGCAAGCTCTAATTGGACCAACATATAAGCATATATAGACAAAACTTTCCTAGAAGATAACCAAAAAGTTTAGGTAACACACATTAAAAACAACAGCTTAAAATTGTTTATAAAGCAAAACTCAGATATACTTTTTAATTTTCTCTAATTCTTTTAAGTACAAAAAAGAGGGGAAATACTAATTACGGCCCAAATACAAGTCTGCTTGTCATTCTAGGAACTAGAAACAGTGATGTTCCTTGTTGTCCTTGCACTCTTTCTTTCCTTTATGAAATTCCCGACTTTGTAGCATTACATACGGAACTCAGTAAAATTATTATTCTATCATAGGCTGGCATCCTCCTAAGCAGTTAGGATGTCCAAAAGTAGATTAACAATCCCATAACTGTTTTGTATTCACATTCATGACTGTGGCACCACTGCCACAACCACAAAGGTCCCTAAAACCCAGCTTAAAAATCAAGTAGCCATACCAAGTGAAGGAGTTCTGTGGTATTGGTGAGTGATGCACAGGACACTGAGGGGAGACATGCCCAGTTCCTTTCTGCCAGTAAGATGTGATGGGATGAAGAGTTGGACAGGACCTGCAGGGGTCCCTGCCTCTGCTGGTTGTTCTGTGGCTCAATAGTGGGAGAGGACTGGCCATGTCATCTTTCAGCACCTTGCTCACCAGCACAGCAGAATTCCTTCTCCCAGTATGACTGCCTGGCTCTTAACATGCATTTTAGGAAGCTGGATCAGGAGACACAGGATAGCTATGTGTCACACGGAAGACCCTGGCTGTAGTTTTAGAATCCAATTCAGATACAGTGCTCTTGTCCAAAGACAGGAGATCTAAATGAAACAGGGTTATGCTCTGTCCTATTTCTTATTCTTTGGAGGCAATTGTTCTCTCTGCTGGCCTAAACCACAATTATGGTACAGCCCTTAAAGATATTAATACTAATCAGGAATGTATATTAAGACAAGGGGAGGGGTTAGATAAGTCCACATCCTGATTCTAATTCCTTAGCAATGTTTGAAGGGGAATATTGTGTTTGCCCTAAGAATATGACAGCACAAAGTAGCCTGCTGCAAAAATGTGAGGCGTAAGTGTTCAGAAGCATGATTAAATATGGCATTTAATAATGCTTCATCTCTAGTTATTTTTAATCTTCAAGAGAATCTCTCTCCTTCTGGAAACTCTATTATTTCCACAGCTATTCTAATCAGCATCTTTAGGCTGCACTTCATTGAAAATAATAAACCTTAATAATTACCAGAGTGCAGACTAGTTAGCTTGCAGTTCTTTAAAGGCAGCGATGAACAAATGGTTGATTTTCAAAGGAAGCCACAATACGGCACATCTGTCACATCCAGGCAGCATGAAAAGAAAATGTTCCCTGCTGCCAAAATACTGGATGATATTGTGCCATTCTTTGAGCATTTTAATTAAAATAAAGTCATATAAAGGGATTATATTGGAGTTTTTTCCCCTTTTTTTCTGTGCCGCCTCGAAGTGACATGAATGTGGGTGCGCGCATGAGATGTGGTACAACCATTTAATAGTATGAGTAATTGAGAGAGATAATATCAATTTGCATTAAAAAGGAACTCCCAGATGTGGATCTCAAAGCATTACTGAGCTAACCCTCCCAAGATAAAGAATTATAATTTTCATTCAACAGGTAGGAAAACTTGAATATAATAAGATAAAACTTATCTGTCATGATCAGTTATGGCAAATTTTCAGGAACTTTTTAATGGAAACTCTTAGGAGATACACACATGCAAGATGCTGCTTTTTTAAAAGTTTCTTAAGCACTTCACAATTCATTCTGCAAGTGCACACTCAGTTTGGAAGGAGAGAAGGCTAGGAATAGATAAGAAAGAGGCACGCAGATAGCAACAAGCCAGGAAAAGGGGAATGGCAGAAGACTGTAGTAGGGACAGAACTTGGAATAGTTTTTGGACTACAACTCCCACAACCCCCAGCCAACATGACTATTGGCCATGTCCAAAAAGTGACATTTCCAACTTCTGTGTTTTGTGGAGCTGTAATTGTTCCATATGGGACAGCTTGAAAAATAAAGCCCTTGCTCTCTCCCTTTGCCTCCAATTGTAGTCCCTTGCCCAAACCAAACAGAACGTTGGTTTGATGCTTATGTGACTCAAATCAAACATGGTGTTACCCAGGTGATTTTTCATGGTGTATATATTTCTCCTAAAATAGCAGCCATAGAGGATCCAAGCCAAGACTGTGTGAGTATATTGTAATCCAAAACAAAATTCTCTAATGCTCTTTAACACAGGAGAGAAGTTGCTAGTGACATCATTGGAAGCTGTCATATCAATTTCAGGTGGGAGGAATTCTGACTGGGATTTTGTCTAAGAGAAGGGAACATTCATAAGACGACCTTCATCTTTCACAAGGCTAGACAATTTTTCCCAAGACACCTTTGTCTCAGGTGGCAGATTGGGGCCTGTTCGTGCACTACATTGTGGAATGAGGAAAAAGGCCAAGGGTACAGGGACTCTGAAGGAAATAAGACTTTGGAGAAATAAACTGCTTAAGGGATGGTAGATTTTCTCTGTGTCCCCTTGCCACTACTACACAACCTTGGAAAACACTGCAACGATTTGTGATATTGCATCAAGAGGATATGGCCCTGGGGTTGGAGCCCAGATCATGACTAAGAGAAAGACATTAAAACAAATAACTGAAACAGTATGCCAAGAAATTAGGCATATATGAAAAAATAACCCACTGTTATAGTATCAATACTATAAAAGGTATACACAAATAGTAAACACAACTGCTCACAACAGACTGCAGAAACATGCACAGAATCTATAGGAAGACATGGTAATTCAGATCTGCCTCAATACAGTCTATGAATGCTAGAAAATTTCAGAAGACAAACAGCCTGTGCATATAACAAGTAAACAAAGATAAACAATCATAGAAATGGAGGCATATATAAAATGCTGTCTACTCGCAACAGAGAACACACTCACATAAACACATATGTAAAACAACTCTGCCTACTCATAACATGATCTGAAAGAGCACATAAAAAACTCAAGTCTATATAAATACAGTCAGAAATTCCAAAAGATGTTAGGCTCACAAAATTTCAAAAGATATGTGGAGGATCACAGCTAAGAATTTCAAAAGATGTTTGGACTATAGTATCCACCTGTCATGTGGACCACCAGCTGTCTTCTTATCCAGTTCACAGTCCTGCCAGGCCGCCCTGTCACACTCCCTATCATCCCACTGGGCTTTTCCTGCAACCTTTTGACTTTCCATTGCTCTGTCTGCTTTTCACTTTCCTTTCCTGCATCATGAGAGTCACTCACTGCCACTGTTGTTCCTAGCTGGCTAGCTGCCAATTCACCAGGGAAGGCTGCAGCATTTGCTCTGGCAGGAAAGCAGCTGGTGAAGTTTCAGCAAGGCTCTCCAAAGTATCTGCTCTCGGGCGAAAGGATCTATTCTCAGGTGGGGCATTGTGAGTAAAGTTGTCTGCGGCACCACTGCACTGCAATAATGATACTTTGAACAGTATATGCTGTAGTAATGCTAAAGTGGTAGCGGTGCAGGAAGACACTAGGACATTTTTCCGTTACTTGTTAGAGAAAGGACCCTGGTGTGAATTTGTTAACCTGTCTTTGAATGCAGTGGCTCAGGGTCCGAGCTGTGAATGGGAAGTCCTCAATTTGAATCTTGTCTGTGTCATAAACTTATCAATTTGCCTTAAGCAACCTATACGGTCTCATCCTCAGTTCCCCCATCTTTAATATACAAATAATAATACCTGATAAGTTTTATATGTTATTGTAATAATTACAACCCAATAATTCATGTAAAGTGCTCTGACTTGAAAACTCCGAGTGTTGAGTTTTGCGACTGAGTGTTGGGATTGTTATTTTAAAGCCACATAAGAGAGTGGCTATCACTACAGAACTGCATCAACTTACAAGCAATGGACGACTGTACGGCCTTCACCTCCATTGTATTCTTCTTGCCATTTGTCCACTTGACGTATGAGTTTCAGAAAAGACCGCTTAGACACTGGAGTGTCTCTATACATCGGCCAACCCAGGAACTGAAATTGTTGCACCATACGATAGCCATCCTGGGGCTGTGGGGACCCAACCAACAAGAGGATAAAAAGACAGCATTATTTATTCTACAACTACATAATCTAAACACGGCACACTCCAATCAACACTGAATGTTCTTAAAGCAGATTACTACTACAGTAGGCCCTCCACATTCGCGAGGGATAAGGACACAAATCCCTCGCAAATGTCAAATAATCACGAATAGGGTGCCCCCACAGACTTCTGCCCAGCCAGTGCACCCACCCAGGTAATTGGCCCCCTTGCCCTTTGTGTTGCCCGCGCAGGCCATGCCCGTACCCGTGGCAGCGGTGGGGCACTGCGAGGAGTGTAGGGAGCCAGTGATCGGCTTTCCTGGGCCTTTCTGCCACCCGTGCAGGCCACGCCCATACCTGTGGCAGCAGGGTGGTGGGAGGAGTGCAGGGAGCCAGCGATCGGCCTCCTTGGGCCTTCGTGCTGTCCGCATGGGGTGCTCCCACATCGGGGGCAAGGAAAACGAGTGGAGCAAGTGGGGTGGGAATAGGGTGGGATTGCAAGAATGAGGGGGCAAGGAGGCACCTCACAAATAATCAAATCAATGAAAGTGAAACCTGAAAATGTGGAGGGAGAACTGTACTAACAATTACTAAAGAAATTTACATTTGAGAGTTATGACTTGGACCTCAAGCTCTATGAAGATGATATTCTAAGTAGCTGAAAATATATGCTGGAATGAAACAATGGCACAGCTGCAAGAGCCATGCATGCAATGATTAATATTATAGCAATCACAGGCTAAGTGAAATTTGCAATACAGTTCCAATTATGGTTGCTCTCTTTTTATATTCTTGTCATTTTCAAATTTTCAGAATGAACTTCCCCTGTGTGATGACTGATTGTCAAAATGCTAAATCAAGCTTTGTGCATCCAAAATAAACCTCTCTTCATTAGCATTTCTCTCCAAAGATGCATTTTATTTTATATAATGTAATTCAAGTAAAATCTTCCTACTAATTTATATGAAAAGAAGAAAAACTCCTGATGATCTTAGCTATTTAATAATGTTGATTTAAAAATTATAAATATTGTGAGATTGATAGAAGACTCAAGTGACACTTTGATCTTAACAATTAATCTGGATGCTTGGGTTTTTATCTGTATGTTGCAGCCCTATGGTCTGGAAATGTTGGGAAGCACACATAATTCAATGCATGCTTAACTCCTTTAAGACTGCAATGCTCTGGCCCCAAGAATGCATCCCTGGGGCCACAGGAAGGCACAGATCTTCCCTTCAAAACCTTTGGTCATGCTTGGAAGAAATTAAATGTCAAATGTCCTTATGTCCCCCTGCCTTAAATTATTATTTGATTATTATTATTAAACAATAAATTAATTTTTGTCCTGCCTTTCTGCTGGTGTGGGACCCAATGTGACTTGACTTACAAAAATGTCAAAACAACAAAGAACCAAAAGTTCGATAATAAGAAGTTAAAATACAGTCAAACAAGTTATGACATTAAAATGACATTACATTTTAAAAAGTGCAAACCCATTTAAAAATAAAACTGTAAACTTAAAAAATACAGCATACTGCCTCCCTTTAAAAATGACTCCCTGAGATCAACTAATTGTTGGAATAGAAAGGTCTTTGCCTGCTGGCAAAAGGGGGAGGAGGGAATTTGATCTCAGAATGGGAAAAACATGCACGTTTGAGGATGTGGCAAGATATTTAAGAGGGAGGATCCAGATCAATAGGCCTTAGAGTCCTCTTTGTGTCCAACTGCACACCTAACACAAAGAAGAAATTAGACATACCCCTGAAGAGCACATCTAAAATTGATTTTTTTTTTAAAAAAAAAGATGCCCTGTGGAGGGTTGCAAATGAAACTTGCTTCCACCACATCTCCTCTGCTAGCCTGAGCCCATCAAGGACACACCAGGGGTGGAACATTCCTACTTCTGGCCATTTTCCCTTTAGGAATGCAGTCTAAATAAAAACCAGATAAAAGGACTAGCAATTGTGATGTTTGATAAAAATTCTTCTTGCATTCATATGTCTTCAATAAATATGAGATCTCATAAATAATAAGAAAAAATGGCAACAGTGAAAAATAACTCTGAACTTTAAAATATTGGTAGATAGCAGAGACTGTTAGAAAAAGTAGAGCTATCTAAATAATGCATTCTGAGCATGTATTTTGCTACTTACAGGTGATAGTGCTTTGAAAGCATGCTTTTATAAATTAAAAATGTTAAAAGGCTACTTGTGTCAGTAGGAGCAATACAAAAGAATATCACAAAGCCTCAGACCTTGAACATTATCTTGGCTACAAATCTTCACACGTGAATTAAATAAAAAAATGTACAATTAGCTTTTTATAAGCTTTGGTATCTTCAAAGAAATAGAAAGTTCATAGAGATATGCTGTAAGATTTTTTTTAAATGCTCAAATTGGAAGTAATTTTTGTATTACAACTTATCTTGAGTGATGTTACCATTTCGCCTTTAGTGACTTTTTCATGTCCATAGCAAGACGTACATTTTTATAAGCAGGACAATTATAAAAAAAGATGGGAGAGTCTTAATGAAATCAAAAGTCTCCTCATTTCCCCAAATTTCACCCTTGGCTTCTAAAAACAGTAACTGATGGGAAAGTAAAAAAGGCAAGGGTATCATTCCCTATGCTCTCCCCCGATTCAAACATTGTGGACCAGCATTTAGGTAACTACAGATAATGACAAAGAGACTGTTGAGTAAATCTAGTTGGTTTGGTGTTTGACAGTTGATGGTTCCCTACAATTCACTAGATATTATATTTTAAATTATTCTCCTACTCTAAACATAAGGAGTCTATGTGATATAATGGCTGCATGTATGATATAATGTATGATGCTAAGCCGCAGTTTAACATTATGAGGATAAGCCCCAGCAAGTTTGGGTTTTTAGAGAATCAAGCCAGATGACACACTGAGCATGTACGTATGTACTGAGGTGCTTTCCTAGGTAATGCAAAATGTCTGTTGCTCATATCATGTTGTTGTCCTCAACTGCTTATCTTCATTCACAGTATTTTGTTCTGTACTGGCAGTGGAAGAAAAAACATACACTTAATTTGCAAATCTAACTGCTGTCTCATGTATTACTGAGGAAATCCTTCAGCAGAAAAGAAATATGCCAACTGCAAGGAATATGCATTCTTGTTAATGCTTGATCCTCACTTCCTCTGTCTCTGGTGTGACTTCAACATGTGAGCCCGTTTTCTTCTTCTGTTGTAAGTAAACTACATAAATGACTGAATAAGGTCCTTACTCTTGATGCATTATAAATTCGGAATATCCGGCTGATAATGTCTTCTTCTAAATCGGCAGAAACAAACTCAACCTGAATAGGGCCATGTCGATGAACCCCATTCTCAGGCCAATATTGTGGACACAACTGTAGAACAAAGAGATCAATCTATGAATAAACAATATTATCCAGAAAACATGTACTAAGTATTATGTTAAAGCACATCACCGTATACTTTAACCAACTGGTTTTGATTCATATACAGCAGGGGTAAGAAACTACACAAGGTATGGGAACCACATACCAGACCTTGAAGGATTGTAACCTCACTCTAAATACTACTATTAAGAAATACTTTAAAAACCTCCTGAACAACAGAAGAACATTTTGAGAAGGAAGATTAAAAAAAAATCTTGTTCAGAGATCAAGATCCTGTTTTTAAAGTAGGGAGAGTATGAAGTTGCATCAGTGTACCTGCATGAACACTGAAGTCTGCTGGATGTTGGAAGAGTCATGATTTGTTTGGCAATTTTCCCATACATCCTGCACCCAAACAATCAACGTTCTGGTTGCGGAAGGAGTGGAGCTATATTTTTGCTAGTCAGCCTGTAAACTAGCCAGGAAATGCTTACATAAGGGAGTATTTATTTAAAAAAAAAAAAAAGCAACTGCTGGCACAACTAGGAGTTGTCCATGCATAGTGCCCAGCAAAATTCTGGTTAATATTTTAGCATTAGATCACAATTTATTTTCAGATTTGCAGTAAAGAAAACCCCTAAGTATTTTAATCTTTTTGTTCTTCCTGAAAAATACTACCATCTTGGTAGAAGTAACAATACAGGTATAATTCTCAGTCTCTGAAGGTAAAATCCTCCTCACATTCATATATTTATATATCCTATGTAATAAGCAGGATTTATGATTATAAAGGTGGGTATATAGTTGCAATACAAGCATTTGATATATGGTTCCAGTTTGTCTGTTTTTATTTACTTACAATATTACTAGACCACTCTAAATGTTTACCAAGTGATTTTTTTAAAAAAAGTTAAAATATCTATACATCTAGTGAAATTAAATTAACCAATAATTTACTTTTATGCAACACAAAAGCAGGAGTAGAAATTTCCAGTGCCCAGCAGAACAAAACAGTCTTCACTGACTTGCAGATGAAACTAGGCAAGCACATGCATGGACTTCTCTTGGGAGTGTGTTCTGTCACACCAGGGACCTGCTTTTGCTACTTAACATTTTGCCTCCCTAGGGTGCATAATCTAGTGCGGGGCTACACTGACATATTTATTTTAAAATAGAGGTGAAGAAACGTCACAGCTCCAAATGCAACACCTCACCACTGGGCAACCTAGCTAGAACTGAATGGAGTCTGGCAGCTGGAGGACCACAGATTCCTCAATTGTGTATTCAAATACATAAGAATCATATATGAAGAGATGCTCCTTGACATATTTGGAGACCAGACTATGCAGACATATAGGTCAAAAACAACCTCTTGAATTGGATCAATGATCTGAGTTTGGCTTTCCCCAGTTGTAGCCACCTTATTTCACATAATTTCACTCAACTATTGCTTGCTACTAAATTCCTAAATCCTTCTTGACACTTAGAGTGACATTTTCAGATACTCAACACTAGTTAAGGAATAGAGTGTGACAGCATGCAAGGGTGCTGTCAAACACCTCAACCTGTTGGACATTTTGTGAAGCGCAAACACTATCAAAGACCCTGTCATTCTCCTCAGGGTATGCTAAACAGTTGGGATAGCTGGATAAGAGATCTGATATCTGTTCTTAAATTCCCAGAGGTAACATTTTGTTCTCAGTCCAGCAATACTGGATAATATCACCACTGCCTCAAACTTTTACCGATTTTTATATCTGTGAATGTCTCCCCCCCCTCTAAAAACTAGTCCCAGAAAATTTGAGTTCTGGGAAATAGTAGCTAGAGGGGATCACAGACATTACAGTGTTGTATTCTGGACAATTTAATTGTCAGATAATATTGTGTAGGTTGAATAGCCTTAGAGGGCTGTTTAATCCTTCACCTCCCACTATTCCAGGCATCACTTTATAAATGAGCCGCAGATTCTTTAATGGGGCCAGACATGCTGGACAAAGAGAGACAGAGAAAAAAAAAACCCTGGAGGACTGCAGAGAGATATACTTATGCAGGAATTATGCTGGCAGGATTTGAAAAGAATATATACTGAAAAGAAGCCAGTGCAAATGGCAACTCTTCTTGATTCTGTAAGGACTAAGTTTGCAGTGGCTCCCTTTGAAAATAACACTAATGTGGTTCTTTTTAGGGAAGCAGAACATTTTTGCCCTCAAGGATCACATAGGATGCCGGCTTGAAATCATATACATTTGCATTAAAGTACAAATACACAAGCTGTAACAATCAAAAGTATGCCCCTGCCACAATTCTTTGTTGCACCCTTGCTTGCTGATGGGAGAGGTTGGAAATGTCATCTTCCTTGTGCCTTGACTGGCAGCTAAACAAACCTCCTTTGCCTGATCCAGCCTCTATATGTTAAGGTAGGGTGTGTGTGTGTGTGTGTGTGTGTGTGTCAGGCCAGCATTGAATATTGATGAACAATACTGTGGACTAAAACTCTAGAGACCAGAGTTCGAATCTGTCCTCAGCCATGGAAATCCACTGAGTGATCCCGGACAAGTTACATTCTCTCAACTTAAAGGAAGGAAACGGCAAAAACCTCCTCTGAATAAATCTTGCAAAGAAAACCTTAGGATAGGGCTGTTCTAAGTCTGAGTTGACTTGAAGGCATGTAACACCTAAATTAACATCTTGTAATGGGTATTGGCAAAAGTATAAAACAGATGTAGTTCCTAACAGAAAGCATGGCCCATTAATTTAAAAAAGTAGCTAGGACCACCAATGGGTGGATAAGCAGCTTGTCTATTCAAGCACGGTTAAGAAATTCAAATGAGCTTTATAGTGGCAGCTAAAAGTCTTGTGTCCCTTTAGGCTTCCCACTTTCACTCTGAAAATAACCCACCAACACGCAAACAAGGATTTTGCTTTTCATATATTTCCCTGGAGACAGGTGAGTGTGGCTAGGATACAAAAAATATGCAGGAGCATTTGCAATTTGTACTTACTGGTTTGCAGAAGGAATATTAGTTATGAATTTTAAAGCAAGAATAACAAAAGACTTTTACTGCTAATAAAAAAAAGCTTTCCTTTAGTTGTAGTATTAAAATTGTTTATGTGAAAAAACCATGCAAAATAGCACAGACAGCAGATTAAGCAACCAACGCTCAATCATTAGCAAAGGCATGTAATTAAAAAAGAATTGTACATTTCTAGCAGGAGCATTTACTTTAGATCTTCACATGTTGCTCCAGTTTTATGTCAAGACGAGCACTGGTGCTACGGAACCTTTGAGAAAGTACTTTTTTGGACTACAGCTCCCCCACAGGCATCATGGTTTTTGGCCATGGTTTTTGGCTTCAGGATTTTAGGTGTCAAAAGTAACTTTCCCAAGCTCAATGTATGTAAATGTTGCTTTCATTTGGTCTTTTGGCTGTTCCATGTAAAGATCTGAATTCTGGGTCCCTGGGAGGAAGGACAGGATATATAAATTGAATAAATAAAACACAACTTTTTTGTCTTCTTCTTGTCTTGACTTCTAATAGTTTTCAACTTATGGTGACCCCCAGGTGAACCAATCATGGGGATTTCTTGGTGAGATTTATTCAGAGGGGGTTTGCCTTTGCCTTCCTCAGGGGCTGAGAGAGTGTGACTCATTCAAGGTCACCCAGTGAGTTTCCATGGCTGAGTGGGGATCTGAACTCTGGTTTCCAGATTGTAGTCCAGTGCTCAAACCACTATACTACACTGACTCTCTAAAACATGACTAAACACTAGAAACCACTTCCCTAAAAGTGATGTGTTTTTGTTTGTCTTTGAGAATGTAGTGGTCTACTGACAATTAATACTCAGAAAAAAATTAAGTTTGCTTTCAGCTGGATAGTTTCTAGCATTACAGTTAGAAGGCTTTGACTCTGCTCTTTCTTCCTTGATGGATTTTTTTTTTTTTAAGAAAAAGGAGAAGTGGGAGAACGAGAGAATTACAAATTGAGCATCTTGTCTGGAACCTCATGTAAAACTCTCTGAATGAAGCAGGGTGACTGCATGACAAAATACTCTTCTGAAAGCACTCCAATACTTTTCAGCGTTTTCAAGGTGGGAAATGATTCCCAGAAATTGTCTGAGCTACATATTCAACAATAATTTTCTATGGTATAATACATGAAATATTCTTGGCTTCAAAAACCTGCAACATTTGTTGAAATTATAAGAAGCTGATTTGAACATCAACTTTTTCATAGTAAGGGTTTTTACACATTGTAGAATATAGTAAGATGTCACTTTTTGCATATTATTTATAGCAGCATTTGAATAAATGGAAATATTGGGCAGAGTTGAATTCTCCAGTTTTTAAATCAGTTTGCTTCTGAGTTTATGGCTACAATTATCTGTTCCTTTTTCAAACAGGCTAACTGCTATTGTATTGCTATGGTTTCTACTGGAATTACCTTTGAATTGTTGTTAAGAAATTTGCAATCTTTTCACTTAGGTCATCCTTCCCTCTTCCTATCCATAAACTATGTATCAGTCTTAGAATGTTTAAATATAAAGCACACATTTATTTGATGAGAAATCAGAAGTATGTCTGTCCATCAGTGTTTCAACACTGAACTTTAAGTATGGCTTCATTTAATACATCTGTGTGACTTACTTGTGCTGGATCCACATCGTTCAGCATAACTATTGATGTGCAGTGATAGTCTAGAACCAGTCTCCAGAAATCTTTGACAGTATTTGGTAAAGGATGTTGTGTAACTATAAAAGCTGAAGGCTGTTTGTAACTCTGTAAAACAAGGAAAAGAAAGGATTCTATGGGAACATACTTATAAGGTAATTAACAAATCAAATCAAAATCAAATAAATAAATAAATTAAGTAAGTAAGTAAGTTTTCTAGCAGGGAAAAGCCTCATGTTTCTGCTTAAGGAGGAGGAGCACTTCAGGTTTTCCACATACCCAAGAATATGTTCACAGTTCCTAAACCCAGGCAGGTTATTTTGCCATGTGAGGCAAAAATTGCCACAAATGCTTTCCCTCTTTTAAATGGTAAACAATTAATGACAACAGATGTGATAACTACCAGTTTGGTACCTTTTTTTATGATATCCAAAATCTACTGGCTAATATTAGAACTAGCTGTGCTTGCTAGATTTCAGGGAAACAGCAGAAGCAACTGCTCAACCTCTTTTGAGTATCTATGGGAACTGGTCTATTCCTATTAGGCAGGGGCAGGACTACTTGTAAGCTCTCCTTAAAGCACTGGACCATGGAAATACTTTTGACAGCAGGAATGGGTAACTGGCAGGAGCTGAGGGCCCACAATGGCCTTCCGTGGGACCTCAGCTGGCTATGCCCCTTACTGCCTTCCCACCACAATTTTTTAAACTGTTAAAAGCCCCCCTAGGCTCCTAGGGTTCATGGAGAGCATTTTCACTCTTTTAGAGCCTTCCCGGGTTTTTTAGGCCCCTGAAAGGACCTTTTTCAACCAGGAACTAATCTGGAAGGAACCTTCTGGTTTATCTCATGATTGAAAAAGAACATCTACTGGACTTAAAATAGCCCAGGAGGCCTATCAAGATTGCTCCCATACTCATTAGCTTGAATGGGTACATTTTTAGCCATTTTTTTCCATTTTTTTTTACAATTTTTAGTGGTTACTGGGATACTTTGGGAGGTTGCATGTGGCCCTTAGGGTGAACTTCCCCCACCTCTGGCATAAGGTAACTATGCTGATGTACTACCATAACTGCACCAAGGTGGAATCTATGCACTGAAGCGACACCACTAATATGAGGGATGGTAAGTGGGTGGGACAAAGCCGTGGTGAGGGAGGAGTGAACTTTGCCAAAACTCTTGCTCTTATCATACAGATATAATTTCAAAACACCACACTGCAACTGTGTTATGTCAGCATAACACAGTTGCAAGAGTACGTACAAGCAACCACAAAGTCAGAGAGGCAACAGTGGCTGCAAAACAAGTCTAAATACAGCAACATCAACAGCTACTCCCACAGCATGTCTGACAACCCTGATGCTACCACCCTGCAATCATGAGGTTGATAGCTGATGATGCCTCCAAATCACCAATCAAATGGGCGCTACCACAGTTAACACCAGTCAATCTGAAGATAAACTTTCCACAACTCTTTATTACTACTGTACCAGGATAATGCTTAAGGAAAAGGATTGCCTTTATGGAAGATTGTTTAAAATGTCATTGTTTTTCCAAAGTCTGCTTTCTTGGCATATGTGTATGTATGTGTGACAGCTTTAATTACTATTGCTCTAAAATGTCAGAGATACTCTACAATCTCTAAAGAGTATAAAACATGTTTAAGTATCCCTCTAGTGAAACCTTATTAGTACTACTAAAACTTCCATAGCTGTATTTAATGGGAGGTGGTGGGGGGTGGGAGGGAGGAAGATGAATCCTTTAGGAAGTGTTCATTCAGTCAGAAATGAAGAGAGTGACTGAGGTAATGGCTGCTCTGCTATCTATGCCAACAGCCAACTGTTTTCCCCCTCTTAATTGCAATGAAAATTAGAAGGAGAAGAAACTAAAATACTGCTCTAAAGCTTATTATGCTGATTTGCTGCCTTGGTGATGTAATGGGTAACTCCTGTTCTGTTTAGGCATTAATACTCAAGCTTTAGATAAGAGTGTGCAAGCAGTTTTCATTTGTTAAAATGCTTTCACCACTGACTAGTCTGCTCAATAACGCTTTTGGGCCTTAACAGTTACATAAGTTAGATCTTAATGTGTTGTGAGAGTTTAAAGATTTGGGGCTAAATCCTATTGTTAGCCAGAATCAAAGCAGACTCATTAAATCAATGGGACTTATATAAGTGTTGACTTCACAAGTCTTATTCATTCTGCGGGTCGGAGGATAACAAATTCTGCTCACAGGTTTTTTTGGGGCGGGGGGGTCATTTTCAGAGTGTAAATTTTAAAGATTTGTGCTCCTTTGTGTTGACTCTGCAGTTTGTTGAACATTGATTCCTAACTATTAAGCTCAAAACAAGAGCTTACATCCATCAGTGCAGCATTGATATAGTTACTGCTCTCCCCATCTATTGTGATGAGGAAAGGCAAACATCTGTCAGGAGGCAGCACATCCATGCACCGGTTCTTCTCGTGATTCCGTGGTAAAAGTGCTATGCTGCAATCCTCCACACGTAAAGTTGGAGTCACCATGTTCAGAGTCTACAAAATTAAATCAAAATTAGAATGATATGGAAGAGAGACTTGCACAATTAAGAAGACAGCTGACATCAATGCATGTCCACCAAATTAGATACTCTGAACAGCACTGTGGGTGCCCAGAGAATGAGAGGGAAGGAAGGAGGGAAGGAGATAGTATGGAATCTCTCTCGTGAGAGAGATTTCTTGATACACCCTGTAATGTAATATAATCTTGATACATCCTCAGTGAATGGGCATTTGGGTTGGGGGCTGTACTCAGGTGTTGGAAGGTGTTACCAAATGAACTACTTGCATAAGGAAGTACTAGTCAACTCTTTACACAGTGCTGGAAAAAGTGAAATAGCGGTCCAACACTCTTTTAGCCAGTATCTCCAACACAGGACTTCAAGCAGACCGTGGACAGTTACTTTTATCAAAAGGAATTCATTTGTGTAACTTGTTACAAAAGCCTCCAAAAGCAACTTGTTGCTGTTAATACACACAAATATGTAAGCGCATACACATACATACCAAATAACACAAGAAATAATGAATAAACTTGACCCATTATATGAAAAATAGCAATGATACTATTAATCATTATCTTTTTCTAAAAAAAAATTTGTTATGAGCTTCTTACTCCCAAACGAAATAATGCACTGTAGGTTATATAGTTACTTGACTGCAAGTTTATACATTAACTTTCAAAAAACAGCCTGTGTGTCAAAGAATAATGGAAAGATTCAGACTGCCTATTACACACATACGCACACATGCACATACACGAGACTGAAAGCTCACTGATGGCAATACCTGACTGTTTAAAAAACACATTCCTGTCCATCACTTACTCTAAATTCTTCTTTGATTTGGCTTGAATTGGTCTGAGGATCCAGTTTATTCATTTCATAATATACAGACCTAACTTGAGAAGCTGGAACAGAGGTATCTCCGCACAGACAGGCTTCCAATATTGCATCATGTATGAATACATACTGTTCCTGAAGAAGCAAAGAAATACTAGCTCAACAGGAGTACCTTAATAGCATTGGGAAAATGACAGCTTTTAAGTGAAGTAGCCTACGATTTTGTTTAAAAAGAGTTCTAAATGCTACCTTTAGCATCATGCTTGCCTTTGGAAAACTATTCATTATCATAGCACTGCACTCCAGTATTGCATTGTTATTGTAATCATACACTGGGGTTGCTGTAACCTTACTATTTTTTCCTTGTCTTCTGGCATGCACTGTCATCAATACATAGATCATACCCAGCTCTATTTTCCTTTTTTACATCTCATCCCTAGTCAACTTCAGGAGTTTGAACTAAATCTCATATTACTTCCAACTGGAGCAGTTGCACTGCAATATTTAGTCCCAACTCATGTAAATCCTATTGAACTCAACAGATCTCCGTTACACGGGCTAATGCTGGATTTTGCCTTTTATTGCCTGGTTTTGTGCCGAAGATCTATGCCTTCAGCCAGTACATTGGTGCCAAAACATTTTAGACTGCAGATACGGATTGACATGACTTAATGTCTCTCCCTAGAAGATTCCTCCATACAGAAATCTTGTGTGTCAAGGAGAAGATCTGGCCAGAAACCTTTCTGATAATGCCAAATTTTCTCTGTGGAAAAAAAGTTCCACAGAGAGGAACATTCAAGCATCACAGCCTGCATTTGCAGTCAAAAGTAGTACAGCTGAGACAACCCCTGTCACATCCAGGTTCAACCCGGGATGCTATTATGGCCTGCAGGACACATAAACTAAAGCTGAACCCAGTCAAGACAAGTGTCAGTTATTGCTATAGGCAACAGTTAGAGATACAGGGTTACAGGAACCATTTGCTCTAGAAGGGATCACACTCTCCTTGAAGGGCAGGTGGGCAGTCTGGGTTTTTCACCTTGCCGATCCAAGTGACATTTTATTCCCCCTTAGCCCCCTCTATGTCCAAGCCATGCCTTCCGTCATGCTGCTGCCTATGTCTGGAACATCAGCATTCTACTGAGTAAACTGTTTTCATCTCCTTCTTGAAATTCCTACTTTCAAAAGTGCTGCAAAATTTTTCTTGAACTAACGCCACTTTACCTGCTTCTCTTATAGCCATCTACTGCTTTGCTTCCTACCTGTTTCTCAATCTTTGATTTATCTCTTCTTTTCTCATATCAAATTCTAGGCATCCCCCACTTTTTGATGACCCACTCTTTTGGCCATTTTGAATTCTACCCAGAACCTGTATATTGGATGTGTGGTCCATTCTTTCATCATGTTTGCACAATGCTTTTGCAACCATGGGCTCCTTTTTTCTCTCAATCAATTCAGAGCCAGCACATGGACAGCAGTGTATCCTGTAGAAGTCGTTCATGGTGTGTCTCTTGTCTTATACACTATTTATGCTTGCAATACTTATATTTGTGCTTATACTGTAGTACATTACTTATGATTTTCAGTAGCCAAAATGCATCTGCAAGCTAACAGAAGACCGGGTTCTGCATTTCAACCGTTTACACTTTTTGACAGTGCTCTGGTGCCTAACCCATCAAGTTAAGCAGGGAATCCCTTTAATTAATGACATTAATGTTCTGTCTCTCTTTCAGTGAACTTCAGGACTTTGCTCTTCCCTATTTTTTTCTGAAAACAACCCCACATGATAGGTCAGGCTGAGAAAAGAGCAACCTGCCTAAGGTCACCCACTGAGTTTCTTCAAATCTCAGTGAGGGTTAGAATCTGTATCTCCCAAGACACAGCTCAGCACTCTAACTACTACATCGCATGGGCTCTCTCACATGGAAGAGCTGCCTGAATGGAATAATCTCTATGTGATGCACATAGCTGGTGCTGAGGATTATTATAAAGTAGGGACAAAGCTTATAAAACCTAAAATAATTTAAATTCCACTCTATGATAGCATAAATGTGCATTTTTATTAAATATAATATGAAACTTGAACAGGAGGAGAAGACTGGAATACCTCAGTTTGCACCATATTAACTCTTCGAGAACGAAGTTCTCTGACACAGTTGTATATATCTACAACACCTTCTCTTTCTGCCATGTCTAGCATAATGTCAATGACAATGAAGCATCCTGTCCGGCCAGCCCCAGCACTGAAAAGATAAAAGCATTATGTCAGATGTTCAGAAAACGCAAGTAGTTACTATATTTGCCGGCATATGAAATACACCTCATTTTAAAATGTTATTTTCTGAGGGAAAAAAAAACTAGTTTAAAAAAATAGCATGGTTTCTCCTGCCCTCTTCCCCTCCATTTTGCAGAGGAAGGGAAAGGATGGAGCTCCAGAGGCAGGGAAAGAAAGTTCCTAGGATCTTTCTTCCCTCTCGCTTTCCCCTCCAATTTGCAGGGGAAGGGAAAAGAAGGAGCTCCAGAGGGGCAGAAGAAAGCTGCACAAACTTTCTCCCCCCGAGCTACTTCTTTTCCCTTCCCATGCAAAATGGAAGGGAACGGGGTGGGGTGGGGGAAGTCTTGTGCGAGGGTTTCTTTCCCCCTTCGGAGCTTCCCCTCCCTTTCCAGTGCATTTTGCCTCTGTGCTGAGAACCTGCACAGTGGCAAAATGCATAGGAAAAGGGTTGGTTTTTGCCAGCGTATAAGACCCACCAGTGTATAAGACGCACCCTATTTTTAAATGTTATTTTTTAGGGAAAAAAGTGTTTCTTCTACGCCAGGAAATATGGTAAATCTGAAAGTGCATTAATGGTTGAATCTTAAAGCATATTAGGAAACTTGTGCAGTTTACAACATGGTTAACAATGCTACAACTGTCTGCACTAAACATCACTGTGTATACTACCATCATGCAGAAGTATTTTACACATAATTTCTAAAGTACAGGTTCAACTTCCACATTTGAGGATCATAATTCCTCAATAAGGAATCAAGCTACAGATGACTATAACCTACAGTGGTGAAAAACATGCGGCTTTTCAAATACTGCTTGACTAAAACTGTCATCAGACCTACCTTGCTCAGCAAGTCATTAGGTATTATGGGATCTACAGTTGAACCACATCAAGGTGCCAGACAATCCCTATGCCTGATTTATGACGATGAAGAAAATGGCAGACTATGTAATGTTAACCATCTAGCCAAGTGTGCTGAATTCAGAGGAATAAAAACTGGCCAGTGACCTTCTCTCAACCAAGGAAACCAGCAAATCTCCTTCATTTCACTCACCTGCAGTGTACAACCAGTGGGCCAGCATTAGGCGGGCTTTTGGATTTGACTTGCCGAACAAATCCTAGCAGTCCTGTTGCATGGTAAGGCACACCATGATCTGGCCAACCTGTGAAGTGGAACTGTCTGATTTCTCGGATTTCGTGGGCACCTCTCTGTAGTTGTTGAATAAAAAGGCAAGAGGAAAGTAGCAGCAAGTATTTTTAAAACAAAATTGAAGCAGACTTAAATCAATATAGTTCTCCTTAAATACAATAACTATTTAAAGTTGCCTCTCTGTCCTTAATTTCTTTTGCCACAGAAAAGGAGGAAGACAATTTTTAAATAAGGAAAACATGGCCTTACCATTAGGGGGCAGTGGAATACTTCCCACAAAGATATTCCAAGAAATGGGTTAATTTAAAGATGTGGTAATCTTAAGAATGACATAACTAGAACCATTCTGAGAAACTACATCTTTTAAACACTCACCTTTTCTACTGCAAATGTTCGAATCACATATTCTGCCAGGAGCTCCGTTTCTATTAGGGTAACTTTAATGTCTTTATATATCTCTGTGTCATCTGGCCAGTATTTACAGCACTTGACCTTTTAGAAATAAAAAAGGAGGTACTTATCTTTCAATTTGAAGTATTCCTGAAAATTTTAGCAGCTATGTGTGATATACAACTGCACATGAAAGAGTCATGCTGCCTACATAAGGAAATGGACCATTAGTTTTAAAGAACACGAACTGTTTTCTGAGAGCTAGAGGTGCAAACATTTTTTTCATTCACTACAAAATGAAAATAAAAAAGGATATACGACATTATGTCATTGGTTGTGGAGTTAAAATAGCCATTCGTTCCTGACTATTCTGCACCCAAACTTCATGGAGTATCCAGAGTGAAAAAGAAAAAAGGAAGCATCCTCTAGTGGTTGATAATTTGTACTTACATTTTCCAAAAAACCCACACTGACACAAGTACTTCCTCATAGATAGAAGAAAACAATGTTTCTGAGATAAAGTGTTCAGAAACCCTATCAAAAGGGGGGATATTTATTGGACTAAAACATTATACAGAATGTGTAAAATAAAGCACATGGTGTTATGAGATTTGAATGACAAGGTTCTGTTTCTGGGCCTGACGCTGAAGCCAATATGAATGGATAACCCATTAGTTTCCTACTGGGAAACTGGGCACGTTCGTTCAAGAAGCCCATCTTCCATTCATGCAAAGAAGAGCCAAAGAACACTTAGTCTTTCCCTTTTGTACCTCAAAGAACTCTTTCCTCCCCAACTCCTGCTTTTTCTCTCACTTCTCACCTTTATGGGTTTACAAATGCGGTCCTTTTCAAAACCTGGTAACATGAATTCAACAAGAAAACCCTCTACAGATTTTAATTTAAATTGTGTTTTGTAAAGAATGTACAGTCTCATCATGTGGGAGACTCGCTGAGCTCAACAGGTCACTCTCTTCCTTGTTCCATTGCTAAGGGATGGGCACCAGTGTGCACAGTATGAAACGGCCTTGTGAGAAATGGGGCTCTCTAATATTCCAGTTCAGCTCTCCTTTCACATTAAACACAAGTGCTTTATGCTTCAAAGGGCTGGATGGGGTATGAGAGTTGTTCATATGTACACCCCCTCTCACAATTGACTTTTCACTATCTGATGGCTCTCATATTTAGTGATGAAAAGGTGTTTCTATTGACAATAATGACATTCCATGCACAGGCACTCAATAAGACTATATCTGTAATTACAGCATAGAAAAGTTACTTTTTTGGATGGGAATGGCCAGAAATGCCCTGTATTTTCTAGAGGATTGTGTGTGTGTATAAAACTTACACATCTTTGTTCAAAGGCAATGTTTTCTGTGTGTATGCTGCATCATGCTCAATATCACCTTCAAATGGCCAAATACATCTGAACACCAGATACAAAATACTGAAAACATTAATAAGCACAATGAGGATTTCTTTTTTTCATTTCTTTCTGGCATTTCACTGCCAGTTCTTCAACAACTCCTGGAATTCAAAAAGCTTTACAGTTGAGAAAATAAAAACCAGAAGAAACACATTTAGAATGTCATTGTTTCAGTCTGTCTGTTCTCCTTGATAATCCAGACCAATGGCATTGTTCACATGTCAGACTTAAAGGTTCACAGAGCTTTGCCTCCATTGTTTATCTGTTATTTGCAACAGCAATTTCTCCCCAACAGAGAATATGTTTTCCTGTGCATTGTTCAGGAGAAAAAGAACTTCCCATTATCTCCCAATGGGGACAAATCACCAAAGCTGGGTTTGTGACCCCCCCATTTCCTTTTGCTTGTTGTTTTGTCTCTCCTGTAGGTAGAGTCTGATCTGCACCAGATCCAAAGCACATATGAAAAAGGAAACAGCTGCAGCACAAGGCCTAAATCAAGTTTCTAACTTTAGCACAATTCTTTTTGAGATGGGCACTTGCCATGTTCCACAGTGCTCAGTTTAGCTGGCTAAACAATTTAACTCAATTGCTTGGCTCAAAAAAGAAACATACAACAGTGCAGTCTAGACACTCTGGCTTACTAATATGTTCCTTTTTAAAAAGCCATTTCTCTACCCCTCTGCAGACTTCGAGTGTGCACAGACATCATGTTTTTCTGGCTTCATACTGTGGGATTTGTCAGTATGGATCATCAGGATATCCAGCGTCTGGCTTGCAGAAGATAAGTAAAAGAAAAGCTGGAGGTAACAATAACCCCTTCTTTCTACATGGGGATGTCAGCTTTGTTTTCAGAAGAAACATCGGCTTGCTTGTGACTTACTAACTACTCCCCTTACATCAGGTTAATTTATTTCTGAAAAACAAAACATCCTGGGTTTATTAACTAGAAAATAGCCATCATTGTGATGGGTGAGGCACATGTGCAGCAATGGCTTGTATATTTCAAGGATCAAGGACTATCCGTGCTCTGCATGCAAAAACACGCCACAGCTGAACAGTGCTTGGAAAAATTGCCTTCTTACATTACTATTCAGAGGACATTCCAGCCACCACAGTCAATGGAATTGTGGCTAGAGGATTCTGGGAGTTTTGTCCAAGCAAGTAACTTTTCCAGTCTCTGTTACTTAAGGACATAAACCACATGGTTTAGACTAATTTTCATCTTCCAGATTAGAACCCAATTAATTTCCTTAATTCATGTTTCCAAAATTTTTGCAGTGAACTTCTCAGATAAAAACAAAATAACATAAAATCCAAAAATGTGTATTTTAGGAAAGATGCATTTTCCTCGTGTATTTTTTTAAAGCAGTGTATGCAGACTGATATAGAAATGAGACAGAAGGGACTTACGATTCAATAACCCACTCATCGGCAGCTACAACATGCTGAAGGGAAACTCTGTCCAGCCAACTTTCCCTAGCCAAAATGCTACCCTTTTCCCCGCAGAAGGGAATGCCAATCATTCCCAATAAAGGAGAAAGCAAAAACATGCATTCAAGGCATTATGTTTGCAATGTTCTCTGTACTTATTAGTGAGAAAGGTCCAATGAATGCAACAGGGGATACTTCCGAGCACAGGTGAACAGGATTACACTGTCTGCTTCTTGGCTCAGTGAGCTCCTGGTAGACAGATTGATCAGAGATTGGAAGTGCTACATTTTGGGCTGCACTCCCTGGATCCCCCAGTCAGCATGCTTAGAATCCTTGCTGGTTGAAGGGACTCTAAGAGTTATAGTTGAAAAATTAATTTTTCCAAGCTACTGTATGCCCAGATTAAGAGGAAGAGGCCTTATACACAGGAAGCTGCCTTATGCTGACTCAGTCCATTAACAATGACTCTCTGTTGTTTTAGACAGGAGGCTTTCCCAGCCCCACCTTGCTCTTCCACTGAGCTACAATTCGTTCCCAATGGTTCTCATGCTCTTGTTTCTCAGACCATGAAAGGACAATGAAGGAAGAGCCACAGTTCAGTGGCAGAGCATGCCCATTGCCCACTAAAATTCTGTAATGCCTGGTCATTGGGAAATGGATTAGGGCAAGCCAGTGACATGAGCCCACTGCTTCTCTGACTAAATGGACTACTTTCAGATGAATAATTAAAGAAGATATTGGAAAATCCAAATATGGAGTTTATTCCTTTCCACCTCCTGAAGACTTCCTTTTTGGTGCCCTGGTGCTGAGCCAAGAGCCAGAGTGGTGTAGCAGTTTAAGTATTGGCCTAGAACTCTGGAGAACAGGGGTTGACTCCCCACTCAGCCATGGAAACCCACTGGCTGACCTTGGGCAAGTCACACTCTCTCAGTCTCAGAACAGAGAGGCAAGAGCAAGACCCCTCTGAAAAATTCTGCCAAGAAAATCCCATCATAGGTTCTCCTCAGAGTTGCCATAATCACACACAAAGGCATACAAAAGTAACAACGTGCTGAGCCATTAAGCTGACTGAAGCCAAAGCTTCTATTCAAGTGAAGTAGCAATAAAGTTAAGTGAATATTTTACAGAAAGAAAATATAAAATTCTAAGTGAGTAGATCATATTATAAACTACATATAGAATATATTATATTAATATTACAATTTTTTTCTCTGAAACTTCATAAACAAAAGAAAGAAAAGGTAGAGAGTATGTTAAACAAACAAGAACTGGGTTAAATTTTAAAAATCCAGATGTACACCTAAAGCAGAAGAAGCTTTAGATGTGTAAATAATAATGGTTTCAAAGTATTTATAGTCTTTCATTGAGTTCTAGATTTTTTGATAAGCTGGCAACAAGCTATGTAGCCCCCCATTCTGCTGATTAAATCTTTCTAGACCTTCTAGGAAAAGTTGGTGATTTCCACATTATTGTTACATAATTAAGTAAAAATAAAAAACACTATTTCTTTAATATATTTTGTCCAAAACTTGGTAGTTTTTTTTTTAAAGAACAGGATCATATACCTCATACAGCATACCTTATACTGCGACAGACCACCGGTCCATCTAGTCCATTACTATCATCAACACTGACTGGCAACAGCTCTCTAAGGCTCCATGCCGGATTCTTTCTAGCCCTACTCAGAGATGCTGGAGGATGGACCTGTGACAACATGTTTAAAATGGCCTTTATGGAATGCCAGCATTTCCCATTCTTTCAATGAAAAGCCTGACACATTTCGAGGGGTTTATGGTCAAAGTCTTCCATCTTACAACCAGTTCTTTGAATATCAAGGAAACAGAATATCACAAGCCATTACCAAATAAAAGGAACACAAGACCTACAGAAGTGGGATGAGCTAGAAAAATACTAGTAAAATGCTTACTTAGTGTTATGATAAAAAAACTCAGTTTTTATTCATGCATACCGCCAATTGCTAGTAAATGGTATGACATCTTCTTATGCACATCCATATTTCTGTTATGTATGCAGTCCTGAAAGTCTGAAAAAATAAATCACCTAAATGTTTTTTGGGGTTACTGCCTTTATCCTAAAAGTAAAGGTGGGAGGTGCAACAAAATAATGCAGCATGGAGTACACTGTTTAGGGTGCTTCTGTCTAGCTTTAGGACACATCATTTTCCTCCTGTGGTTCAAAAGCCCCTCCTTATAACAGATACTCAGAAGTCTGTGGCCACTAAGCAAACTCAAGTGTTCATTTAAAGGTGGTGCTTCTTTAAAAGTTTTTTTTAAAAATATACCTATGTAAACCTTGGAGCTCCCTTGAGCATACTGTTACCCCCTCCCAATCTTGTGAGTACTCCCATTTTGACAACAATCCTGTTAGCATTCACTATGTCCCTTTGCAATTACAGAGAATAACAGCAAAAATAAGATGAGCTAAATGATTCTTAATTTTTGATCAAACATAGTTAAAAAGAAATATACCCTAACTGTTATTAAAATTGGATGGTAATTTTTCTTAACTCCTGGAGGATCTCGTTACAGAGTAATGCATCATATTTTACAGGAATATATTCCAGCAATATTTGATGTATCATTCTACAAAGGCGGGTTCAGTTAAGGGACCAGCACATGTTCAGTGGCATCCAGTAGCTATTTGAAATAGGGAATTCTACATCTAAATCTGGTTACAGTGAGAGTTAATAAATATCCTTGTGCTCTCTGCACCTTATTTGTTTGTAAAAATGAAAAAGCATTATTTCTAAAATGGTCTTGATCTCATTTTGCACCCATAACCAGCTCTGTCTTATTGTTAAAATTTTATGTAGAACCTTGGCAGATCTAGGTTTTGACAAGTAGATAAAAGTTTCACTGTGCTCACTTAAAGGGATTTCCACTTACAGGTATTCTAGGTGAGAAAATAAGTTTGAAAGCTATGAAGGGGCTTGGATTATTATACAGGGTGCATATGCAAAGGGATCTTGTAGCACCTTTGAGACTGAGTGAAAGGAGTGAAAGAAGTTTGGCATAAGCTTCTGCTTCATCAGATGCATGGAGTGAAGTGTCTCAGCAACAGGACGCATGTTCTCATTAATGATATTAATGCACATATTTACAGATGTGCTGTAAAAGCTAGATCTGGTCATAGTTCAGTATTCAGGATCAAAATAAACATTAGTCTTAATTCACTGAGTCCTATAAGGTAAAAGTCTTCAAGGACTTTTCAAACTGCATTAAAAAGCTATGGAAAGTGGGACTGATGGCAGGACTAATAACAGTAAGAAAGAACAGTAACCAAAGGAAATGATATCAGACTTCAGCTAATCTCCTTTAGCAGTGCTTCTCAGGCTATATGAATGGGAGTGGTGGGAGGAACCATCATTTTTTTTCCTGATGTGCCAGGGACTAGCATCATATTTGTGCTTGCTGACTAGAACTGTTTCTTTCCTTTTTGGAAACTCACCAGGGACCAGCAGCCAATGGCTTGGGAACTGGCAACTGTCCAGGAAACCATCACTTTCAGCAGCACTCTGTTAGGGGGTCTTCTAGTGTTCAGCGTCTTCTGTGGCTGAACTCTAGACACAGTAAAGCTGACTGAAAATGAATCTAGACAATCTTGAAGCAATAATGGACATCAGATCTGGCGTAAGAGTCCCTGCCCATTGTAATGCTCTCTTTCCTCCTATTTTCCAGATCTGTACTTTCTACACTTTCTGTGTAGAACAATGGACAGGGATAACTTTTGCCTTAAAAATGAGGTTATGTGACTGGTTTTTCAAAATGTTCCTTCTGATTTTTATGGTTAGATTATTGTGCAAAATCCTACACCGCAGTGCCTTTAGCAACTATGGTTTTGTCTACTACAGATGACACTCCCCTACAAACCAGGAGTGAACTGGCTTCTTATTGAAAATTCAGGGTTCTGGTTTTAACACCTGGAGTCCTAAAGTGGTCTGGGCTAACATTCATAAGAATCTGCTACATCTTCTATATCCCATCATGATAGCTAAAATCTCGCAAGAGTGCTGTCTTTGCATGGATGGAATTCACATTGCAGTTAACAAACGCATAACTTAGAGTTATGGATTTATTTGTATTCATAATCCCTGCATATTCAGTAGTATAGGGAATGCATAGAGATTGCAGAAGTCCCCCAATCCTAGCTCACTGGGCAACAACCATTGCATGTGATGGAGGTCTGTTCTCCTGTTGGTTAGGGGCACAAAAGGCTGACATTTCCAGCCCTCTCCCATGAGCAAGCTCTGGTGTGAAGAGAAACTGCAACAGAATCCTGCTTCTGACTGTTGAAACAGATTCTGTTCAAAGGAGAGGGTGGAAAAGTCAGTCTGCAGTGTCCTGACTGACAGGAGAACAAAGCCCCATAGCTTGCCATCACTGATGCCCAGTAAATCAGGATTGTGAGGAGGGGGAATCAGGCCATGAGAAGTTATTTAGTTATGCAACTGAGGTAGTTACGTAACTAAGAAGTACATGTAGAATTCTGGCCACTATCTCTATGTAAGGTCACAAAGAAACAAGTACTTAATAGTTAGCAACCAACTTTGGAATTCCGTAAGAGAATTGTGAAAACCTGAGCCCCAAAAGAACTTTTCATAGCTCTTTGGGAGAGCCAGAGATAACTGCTTCTCAGTTTTAAAATGACCTTTAAAACACATGTATGCATACAAAGTTATTATTAACCTCCCTGAGACAGAACAGACTACAGTTTAAATAAATGAACTAAACCAGATATGTAAGATTTAGCTTTCAGGTGATAGGGAGTATGTGCATATATTAAATATTCTCAATTTCACACAACACTTCTGGATTTTCAAGCATTTTACAAACGTTACCAGATGAGTTCATGCATCACCCACCTCCAATTTTATATTTTGAGCCTACTGACTACACTGCTGTAATTAGAAAAGGTGTAATGAGTGTTTCCAGATTTTGGACACATTTCAGGAAAACTGAGAGAACATTTGGGTTGAAAGAGCTTGTTGCAGAGGCCATCTGAATTTTGAGGTCACATATACTGGTCTGTAATCTCCAGCTGCTGGGGAAGGTTGTTGCAACTGGTTGAACTAAATGGTCCAGTTCTTGGCACCTCAATTCAAGAAGGATATCAACAAGCTGGAACATGTCCAGAGGAGGGCGACCAAAATGGTGAAGAGTCTGATTAACTCAATTTGAACATGCTAATAAAATAGGGAAATGGTTAGCATACAAACTTAAGAAGAAGAAAGAGAGGAACATAATTGTTGAGATGAAATGTGGAAAGAAGCTGATTACTCAACAAGGAAAAATAAAACAGAAATTTGAAGAATACTTTGGAAAACTATTCTATGAAATAAAATCCCCTCATCAATATGAGAAAAATCTGTCTAAATTTCTTCAAAAAGTAAAGATCTCAAAAATATCACTGGAAGCACAAAAACAGTTGAATAAATCAATAACAATTACTGAAATTGAAGAGGCTATAAAGGATTTGAAAGTGGACAAGGCACGAGGACCAGACGGGTTCACCACGTTATATTATAAGAGATTTATAAAAGAATTAACTCAACTAATTCAAGCAACTTTGAAGGAAATAGAGAAATATGGTAAACTGAAATCTTGGGGAGAATCTAATATTGTACTGATACCCAAAGAGGGTAAAGATAAAAAAGAAGTTAAGAATTACAGGCCAATCTTCCTGTTGAATGTAGATTATAAATTTTTTGCGGCCGTGTTGGCAAAATGGTTGAGACAGATATTACAGGGTAAAATTCAAGAAGGTCAAACAGGCTTTCTCCCAGGTAGATATATGAGAAGCAATATAAGGACAATCCTAGATGTAACTGAATATTATGATAAAAACCCAGGGAAAAAGGAGTACTCATTTTCTTGGATGCAGAAAAGGCATTTGATAATGTTTCCTGGGCCTTTATACATTGGGTATTGAGAGAATATGATATGAGAGAAGATTTTTGTAAATGGATTGAGAAAAATATCAAGAACAATCTGTGAGATTAAATGGAGATACTTCGAAAAGCTTCGTAATTAATAAAGGGGTATGGTAAGGGTGCCCGTTACCACCATTATTATTTATAGCTGTTTTGGAATTATTGCTGAATATAATAAATGAGGATTCACAGATAAGAGGCTTGAAAATAAGGAAAAAGGAACTGAAATTAAAAGCTTTCACAGATGACGTAATTATATTTTTAGAGGATCCACAAGAATCAATTCAGGCGCTGATGGAAACTTTGCAAAGATATGATCAAGTGGCAGGATATAAGATAAAGAAAAGACAATGATGTTGACATTGAATATGACTAAAAAAGAGCAAGCTGATTTGGAGTAGATCTGGATGTCAATTAACTAAGAAAGCAAGATACTTAGGAATTATGTTAACGAAAAGGAACCAAGAATTATTCGACAACAATTATTTGAAGATATAGAAAGAGATTAAAAATGATATGGAAAAATGGAAACATCTAAATCTATCTCTCCTGGGAAGAATAAATGCTTTCAAAATGTCCTTACTACCAAAACTTAAGTTCCTTTTTCAAATTTACTAATAACAGGAAGAGAGAAAATATTTAGAGAATGGGGAAAGGATCTTCAAAAGTTTATTTGGCAAGGGAAAAAGCCAAGGATAAGATTCAAAATGCTTCAGGGTGCAAAAGAAAGAGGAGGAGTTGATCTTCCACCATTGAAAACTTGTTATTACGCATGCTGTCTAGATTGGATTAAAGACTGGATTTAATTAGAGAGAACAACCATGAAAGATTTGGAAGAAATAAATAACAGATTTGGATGGCATGGATATTTATGTTACGATAGATTAGTGGTGAATAAAGAGTTTAATAACCATTGTATCCGGAAGATGCTGTTAAAGGTTTGGCTACAAATAAAGCGGAAATATTATACAAAACTTCCAACATGGACTTCAACACAAGAAGTGTATAAAATTGCTCCAATAAAACAAGGGAATTTATTAACATATCAACATATATTGAAACGGGAAGGAGACAAACCAAGAATGTGTACAGTAGAAGAACTAGGACAGGCATGAGCTAAATTGGTTCCCATGGTGACAACTAAAAGAAGGGTTTAAAATGGATCAAAAACTGTATGGATTTGAGAGAAAAGAGAATGAATTGGACATATTGATGAAGGGAAATCAAAATAAAAGAATTTTGAAATTCTATAAACTGTTGTTGAAAAGAGAAGTGGAATCAGAAGTAGTTAAAGATACAATGGTTAAATGGGCTCAGAATGTGGGACACCCGATTGAATTAGAAGTTTGGGAGAAATTATAGAAAACTGATATAAAATTTACCCCAAACTTAAATTTAAGAGAAAACTTTTACAAAATGTTACATAGATGGTATATGACCCCAGAAAGACTGCAAAAAATAACTAAAAATGGGAATGCGATATGTTGGAAGTGTGATGAAAAGACTGGGTCCCTTTTTCATTTGTGGTGGACTTGTGGAAGGGCAAGAAAGTTCTGGAAGGAGATACATGATGAAGTTCAAAGAATCTTTAAAATGAACTTTGAAATGATACCGGAATTTTATTTGTTAAATATGTTAGGACAACAAAAGGAGATTAGAAGTCATCAGAAGATATTGTTATATTTGATAACAGCTGCAAGGTTGATATATGCACAACATTAGAAAGAAAAAAAAGATACTGATTAAGGAGAGTGGAAATTAAAAGTTCTGGATATGGTAGAGACAGAAAAGTTAGCATTTTCATTGAAAAATAAACCTATCCAGAACTCTGAAAGGGAATGGAAAGGAATTTTGGAATGGATGAAAATATAAAAATATAAGAAATCCAAGAAAGAGATAATGTGATTGTTTTTATCTTCTGCAAATGGAAATGTAATTGTTATTCTTTCTTTTTCCTTTGGTAAATGGAAACAAAGAAGACTCAACTGGAGTAAAATAATATGGAAGTCGGGGGGTGATATATCTGATAATGGGGTATATCTACTCTTTTTTTTATGCAATGAAATTTTTAACAAAAATATTTTTAAAAAATGGTGAAGGGTCTGGAAGCCATGCCCTGTGAGGAACAGCTTAGGAAGCAGGGTATGTTTAGCCTACAGAACAGAAGGTTGAAGGGGGACATAATAGCTGTGTTTAAATATTTGAAGGAGTGTCATGTTGAGGAGGGGGCGGGCTTGGTTTCTGCTGCTCCAGAGACTACGACAAGGAGCAATAAATTCAAGCTGCAGGAAAGGAGATTCCACTTGAACCTCAGGAAGAACTTCCCAATGGTCAGAGCTGTCTGGCAGTGGAATATGCTGCCTCGGAGTGTGGTGGAGTCTCTTTCTTTGGAGGTCTTTAAGCAGAGGCTGGATGGCCATCTGTTGGGAATGCTTTGATGTGTGTTCCTGCATAGCAGGGGGTTAGACGCAATGGCTCCCGTGGTCTCTTCCAATTCTATGATAGGCCTTGAAGAAAAATAACCTGATGAGAAAGCAAGTATGTTGGTTGGTTAGGACCCTAAGCCTGATTGTTCCAACATCAGAGATTGAATGTTGCTACCCTTGTTCCACATATGCTTTCTTGAGAGCCACAGCTGTGTATTAAGATGCAAGAAAATATGAGAAGACGATTGGAAGGGACTCTTCACAGAGAAAACGGATGATTGCTGGTATCCATTCTGGAAGGATGTCTTGCATACACTGTCTACATCACACACATATTTACATCCAACACTATTTTTTCATGCACTTGTAAAACACAATGATGATTCCCAAGCACATATCCATATGCAATAAAAGTAAATTGAGAGGTGGCTATCGTGTACCTTGAAGCAGTTAGCAATCAGGAGCAGTACTGCAATTCATGCCTCTTTATTGCTGAAAATGATACTTATATATAATCTGGCAGCTAAATTAATCTTGTAGCTGTACCAGGCATTTAAAATTACTTATAGGTTATCTATAGCAGACTTGATATTGATAGTGCATATGAGGTCACTGGCTGGGCAGTTTTACACATGCTAATTTTAATGCAGAATTAAACTTGTACTGAGGATGAGGGAACAGGCACACAGAATCCCATACAGCATTTCTTGGAAGCCAGATTGAATATCCAACAGGCACCTCAGTCACATACATCACTAGTGAGGAGCTCAGAATGCTTTATCTAATATGGCTATAACAGCAGGCTGCACAAAGCAAACAGGGCAAATTCATCTGGTGTCATGCCTATGAGCCATATTAACAAGTTACTTCTGTATATCCAATTTCTAGAATGGCACCAATGAACCTTCTGGGCACTGGTGTATTATCCAGAAGAAATAGCAAGCTACAAAAGAGACAGCAGCAGGAAGCTGGTTCCATTCCTGGATCTGAACACATATTTCAGCCACCTTTCTATTATGCATTTTATATTCCTTAAAAAAAAAAAACATGATTAGAAAAAAAAACATTAGGGCTTCTTTTGTTGCCCCCCCCCCACGCTCTCCCAGATAGCTGTTCTAATTTTTGGATTAGAATACTGGTAAACAACACAAATGCTTTAAGGGTGTCTGGCTCTGTCCCAATGTAGGTAATAAGGTGTCCTCATTTTGCATTTAAATCATTAGACAGCTTCTAACTATTTAGAGATGGTAACAGCATAAATTATTTCTTTACAAGTGTCATCTCACTTATCCTAAAAGTATACTAGGCAAAGGCATGCTCAAATTTTAACCAAATAACAGATGTCTGCACTTCCTTTGTTTATTAAATGGATATCCTGTCTTTCTGCCAAAAAAAGAGAACACAAGGCAGTTAACACACACCTAAATAAAATACACGTAAAACCAAAATCTTGATTAAGCCAACTGAAAATCCAATTGAAAAAAACAACAACAATAAAATTATACAAACAGCCTCTATCCAGTTAAGTGCATTCCTCTCTTTCAGCAGCAAATTGGAATAAATGCCAAAGGTCTCTCTGAGCAAAAACAGACTTGTTTAACTGAGTATACTAAACTAAGCTATACTGTTGGCTTCCGAGAAACTTTTGTAGCTCTTTTGTGCTGAGCTAAAAGTTCCTCAGTGCTAAAACCTTTTGTGCAAGGAAAAGAAAAGAACATCATGCAACAGAAGTCATCTGTAATCAAGCAGTGTATACTACATTTTAAATCTGAGAACTATCTTTAAGCAGTTATGAACAGTGACTACATGATGATTTCAAAAGAGGCTGAGTGGTACAAAAAAAGTACAACAAATGAAGTACCTGAAGTCAGTATCAACTAAGTACCGGTATGTATGCCTGTATTTTCACACTAGGATACAGTAACTGAACTGTGGCATGTCCAGATCATGTCAAGGGCAGATGCCTGTTGTATTGAATGGCTGAGCATTCCATATTATCCAGAAAATTTCCAAATGATGTTGGGACTGATATGTTCATGCTGCTTAAGCTCATGGATATGTATATGAGATGCTGTGGTTAATGTCATTCTCTTAACTCCAGTGTCAGCACAGCTGATGATGTCTTCTTTAGCTCTGCCATAATGCTTACAGAGACTGAGTTTATAATTATGGTGGGATACTCTGTTGGAGGCTCTTGTAATAAGTCACAACTGTCAAAGACGGTTGTCATTAGCAAGTATGGTAGTAGGAATCCCCAAGAACACTGATTTTTCTGCTAAGAAGCATCTTTAATACAAAGACAGATCTTCTAACTGCCAGATACAACCATTCTTGAACTTCAGAATCAAGATGTCTAGAATTATGCGCTTTAGAAAAACTACCAGCAATCGATCCCATAATATGTATACATATACTTTAAATAAAAATGAAATGAAAAAGAACTGCTCCTTTTCTTTTATCAGAAAGTCGGAATAATGTCTCAAAGCAATTTAGGCTTGATCCATCTTCCATTGAAACCTTCAGCAAATCTTGCAGAACAGCAGGACAGCACCCTTTTGAAGGCAGTGAGCACACAGCACCTTGTGCACTGCAGGCACTATACAAAAGTAGCACTAGTGGTGATAGTGCAGTGGCCAGACAGCTTGAATCAACAGTCCACAGTTCAAAGCTCACATCAAGTCAGCCTGGAGCAAGGTATTTGGCTCCTCCATACTAGCAATTTGTCTCAAACTGTGTGGCACCATTTCATATTGCTTCCTAGCACTTTTTGCCTCTGTCTGCTGGCTCCTCATCCAATTTCTCCTCCATCCCTTGACAGCCTCCCTTTCCTCCTTAAATGCAACCTATGATCTTGCTGTCAGCAGGATGGATTCTTGCCCTGCAAGAGGCAAAGAAAATTTACAGACTGGAGGTAGGGAAGAGAGAGCAAGAAGTGACCAGTAGTTTTGCAGCAGTGTTTTCTCAGCCAGTGGGGAATCACCTGCACCAAAGCAAGTACCAATTTCATAATAGGAAGCTTCCTTATGATACCTCGTCTCTCCATGCCTTTTCTGATCTCCTTTGTTGCTAGTTCCCCCATATGATGCGATCTGCATTTGAGATGTAAAGACATATTCTGCAACCCATGCAGTTTGGCCCTAACACTGGACCAATTTTTTTTCCTCTCTGTGTCAGCAATTCAAAAGAGATAAATTAGAATATGCCTGGGTTTTAATGTGTGACTTAATCACAGGGTAGCAAAATGCCTAAAGCTACCTTGCCAGACACTAATTTATGAATTCTGATCCACTCAGCATTTAAGATCCAAGGAAACTTCACTTCTCTGTATGTGTGTTAATCCCCGGCTACCTTACTTGGATACTTCTGATCAGTTTGACAGGGCTTGTTTGGAATTTTATGGATTTCAATCCCCACAGCATCATTTACTTGCAGAACAGGGTATGTTAAAAGAAGGGAACCTTTTGTCAGACCTTTGGTTTGCATGTCAAAAGGCCATGTTCTGCACCTGTTGCTCAGTGAAGCAAGCACTGTTGATCTGGGGACATCTTTATTAAATGATTACAAAAGAGTCTGTCTAGCTTCCTGGAGAATAACAGTCAATTATTCTCCCCAAGGATTCCTTTCCTGCTATGCATGATGGAATAAAGCCAAGTTGTTATTTCTGGTCGTATGTTTGAGAAGCAGAAATCTGATTTGACTGGTACAACATATGATCTTATTTACTAATGTGCCAGATTAAAGATGATTTTAAACAGATGAATTTCAAACAAGCTTCTTCTTTTTAGCAATCTATCACATCTGCCTTCATTTCTATTGGGAAACTACACTTGTTTACATATTTTTTTTAACAAGAGGTTATCACTGGGATAAATGACTTTAAGAACAACATGGATTATACTTATCATTCTTTACTTCTTCAGAATTAAATTGCTATTTAAAAGTTTTATTGTTAAACCATTGTACTAGCCTCAGTTTTCATATAACAAAGTGACACTGGAGGTGGGGTCAGAGGAGGGAGGCTACATATACAGCTTGAGATTTGTTTAGTATTTTTCTTGCAGTCTCCCCTGCTGAGACAACAAGCCATGGTTCAGTTTTAATAGTGCAATCCTATGCATGTCTTTAAGAGATCCCATTGTATTTAATAGGCTTAATTTCAGATAAGCATTTCTCAGAATGCAATTTTGCAGTGTAATCCTAGGCAGGTCTACTCAAAAGTAAGCCTAGATATATTCAGTGAGTCTTATTCCTTGCTGAGTATCCACATGACTGCAGTCTAAATGTGGCTTGCCTTTTGGCAGTGAAATCAGTGCAGGAAAACTCTCTGGCTGCATGTATGTTTCACGAAAGGCAGGCATCTCACCTCTGACCTATCTTTAAGAACTATATATACGTTGCAACTCATGAGAGGAATGAAATTATTAGTTATTCAGTTATTAAACATATTGGCCCTGATTCAGAGACAGCTACATTTAATTACTGCTCTCAACTTGGGCCACTTCCGCACTAGACTGTTATAGCGCTATGATTCCACTTTCAACATCCTATGGAATCCTGGGGTTTGCAGTTTTGGGAGGGGCCGGCACTGCAAACCCCAGGATTCCGTAGGAGGTTGAAAGTGGAATCATAGTGCTATAACAGCCTAGTGTAGAAGTGTCCTTGATAATGTGTAGTTAACAGCTGTGTTCAGTGGGCCCAGATAGATTTAATCAAGATAGTCACTCCCATGATGCTGCAGGATAGAAAGATAGTATGTCTGGAATAAATCCTGCGGCATGACTGGAGTCAGTGAAATTTTCAAACACTGCAAAGCTTGGAACCTCTAGTTTAGAAACAAATGCAATACTTGTTAGCTGTTAATTTTCATTACCTGTTTGTAACATAACATATTAACACATTACGGTCAAAATTATTGTTTTAAGTCTCATTTCCAAGGACAAAAATCTTATCCCATGTGAAGTTTCTGGAATAATAAGTAAATATAAATTACTTGTTGTGCTAAAAAAAAATAAAATTCCTATTTGCCTTGCCTGTGTTAAAAACTTCAAAAGTAATTAGTAACAAGGTTACTTTCAATGTGTTATTTCCAAGCTCTCTCAAACTGGTCCTCTCTTCTGAGTTTAGGATGAAATGAGGAAAACAAACATGGTACATCAAGCAAAGAACAGCAAGACCAGAGTCTTGTATTTGCTGAGAGAAACAGGCCAGGCTGAAATGAGGATGCAATCTGGTCTACAGGTGTGAAGGAGTTTCCTTGTATCTGTGCACAGTTGTTTCGTTGGCCTTTCCACAGTTCTCTCCTTTGGCTAGGCAGAGGCACACAGCCCAGAACTCTGCCTCACAACCCTGAGGATCTCAGTTTTCCCTAGGCACAGATATTTTGTCAGAAATCCACATACAGTCCAGAGTAGCATGCGCATGTGAGAGTCAAACAGAAAGAGAAAGACAGAAGTCTGTGGAAAATTTTCAAAGAATTTGAAATCATACTGCATCACATCCTATCACTTTTCAAAGAATTTTTCATGGCAATTCAGTAATGGCTACTGTAAATTACAACAAAGCACTATTTGCATTTTTTTTTTGGATTTCAGTCACATTCTAATGAGGTCTTCACAATGCTGGCTAAATATGCTTAGAAATCATTAGTGTAAATTACTACTGCAAAACACTCCTGGGGATTTCTGCCAATTTCTGTCATAGGACCTACAGCAGATGGATCAGTATAACAGCAAAAGAATATGAGGAATGTGGTGTGGGAGTTGTTTGTTTCTCCTTCTCTCCCCTTTTTTTTTAATCTTTTCACATAAACAGTGTAAATGTGAGCAACTCAGTAACACGCTACCAGATAAAGAGCTAAATGTCCCTCAGGTAGGTTCATTAAAGCAGGAAAACAATCAAAACACATTTTGCTGCCATTTAAATACCAGGTGCACGGTGGCCTACAAGTGCCAGGAAAACTGACAAGGGTCCCTTGCTGCAACGCAAGAGAGCTTAAAGGATGCAGGGTTTTTGACAAGGCTGCTTCAGATAATGACAGGTACTGGCAGATGTATCCAGGCCCTGCTAGAGGCGAATGAAGGGACTGAATCATCTATAGCAGGTGCCTGCATGAGGGAAAGTCTCCCAGTAGCAGCTCTGCCTGCAATTAAAACCATCCTGATGTAGAGAGCTCCAGGGCAAAAGCTATATCCGAGCACAAATTTAATGACTATCCAGTCCGGATAAACAAACACACGTACACCCACTTCATGTTTAATTCATGAAGGACAAACACAAGTTATGTGGCAAACATGTTAAATAGGTATTGTTCTCTTCTGGAAAAAAAAAAAAAAAAAGCCCAGAAGCCCCAAAATAGGTTTATTTCTCTCCCCCTCCCATTTTGGATTTAAAATGGGCAGGTTGTCTTCAACCAAATCTGTAAGCCAAATAACAGAAGCAGCAGCGAAGGGCACTGAGAGCAACCAAAATATTGAAAAAATTCCACAGAGTCAAGAAAAGGTACAACAGGGTCCCTGTGGGAATCTGACCTATTGTCAAAACACGACACTAAAAACAAAACCCAGGGAAAATTCAAAAGAACGAGGACTACTTAAAGAAGTAGCTAAATGAGGCATAACACAATCCAATGGGCTTAGGCAGAAATAAACACCAAGTATAGCTTGCACATTAATTAACTTTCCGGTGTCAATTACTTCACCACTAAAAATAGCAGAGTATGGGGAAAAATACTTTTTTTTAAAAAATTTTGCACTAAAACTTCTAGATTTCCACAGCTAGCATAGTCAATGACCAATAAATTACATGTTCACAGTAAACTTCATATTCATTTCCATTTTCTCTTCTTATGCAAAAGTAAGCATAGAAGCTAGCACGGAGATAGGTTAGGAAATTTAGCCATCTGATGGCCTATTGGTTTTGATCCAGATATGCCCTTGTTCCCATGCTCTAAATAGCATATAAAAATCTTCAGTAAAATTCTATGGGAATAGAATATACAGTGGAGCTGATCAAGGCTGGTAAAGGTTCAAGGATTTAAGTCTCCTAAGGCCATTTTCACACGAGGGTAAAAGCCCGCGGTGTGACGACCGGAGACGGAGGTCGTTCACATTGTGAGATGAGCTAGCGCGGTTGCAAACAGTGAGGCGCCACACCTCCAACCACTCTAGCCCAGCCGCAGGGGTGGCGCTGCGAGTTTTTTAAAAACCACCTTCCCAGGTGGTTTTTATCAAACTCGCCCGCACTAATCCGTGGCAGCTCCCAGTGAGAATCTGCAGAGACACGGTAGCGCGTCTCTGCAGATCTGCCTGGGGACAGGTTTCTGGCTGGCGCACTGCTCTGATTGGCGGAGCGCCACCGGAAGCTGCCGGCCGCCATTTTGGGCGCCGCAGAGCGCTGCTGAACGCTGCCGAAATTCGGCGGCGTGTGAAGCAGTGGAACCGCGTTCCCTGCAGGGACGGAGCAAAACGCTAGCAGGTAAGCTCCGCCCCTGCGTGCGCTGTCCCGTTTCGGCCCCCCCACGTGAGAAAAGGGCCTTAGTCTCTCACAGGGCTTCAATTCAGATTTGGTCATGTGTCCTTACTTCTGCGTAAGCAAAGAAATCAGACCTAGCTGTATTACATATTATTATGACTGTTAACTTTGGTACATTGTGACACAAAATTGTCAGGTGTGGGCTGTCTTCAGTTTTGTTCTAGACATTACAAGAGTATAGACAGATACCTCAAAGACATTAAGATATTTTAAAAAACTAACATCAGACTGAGATAACATATAGTATGTACAAGAATATTTAGTGCTCAAAGACTAATCATTTGCAGTCCTGTAATGGGAAATTAGAAGTAGAACAGTTCTAAAATGTTTTAAGTCATGAAATAGAGGAAAGAAAGTGCTCCTTATATGTAAGTGTTCCCTGTATTTCAAGTGTACAGCACTGGACTGATCAATCCGTTTTTTTGTAATGTTGGTGAAAATAGAGAAGTGTTCATTTAAAATGGGGATGATGAATGTGTGACCCCTCTCAGTGTTGTGGGGCTTAAACTCCCATCAGTCCTATCCAGCATAGGCAGTGGTGAGGGATTATAGGAGCTGCAGTCTTACAAAATCTGGAGGGTCACAAGTGTCCCCTTGATATAAAGAAATGGGTTGATGTAATGAAGGTGCTTTTGGCCCTAAAAACCCACAAGGTGACCTTGGGCAAGTCACATTCTCTCAGCCTCAGAGGAAGGCCATGACAAACCCCCTCTGAATAAATCTTGTCAAGAAAACCCTTTCATAGGGTCACCATAAGTTGAAAGCATTTTGAAATCATACAACAAAAATGAAGGTGGTGTGGGAGAAAGGGTGATTATATTAATAAGTTCTATTATTAAGCCATGACCTAGGTGCACAGTGAAGAAATCAGACAATTACTTTGGCACTGATGCAAAGCCTACAATGAGCTCAATATTCTGTTATGATATGCTTATGAGGCTCTCAGAATCAGCCATCTCTCAGTATATATTCCATTTTGTGGAATACTGTTATCAAATAGATAAAATATATTGGAAAATCTCATATCAATACATTTGGCTTAACGTTTTCTTTAGTCTGAATACAAGTGGAAAACTTAATTTGTCAATTCATTGGATCTCAAATGGTTTCAAAGTGACCGTTTTAGCCAGCCTAATTGCTTCAATTTTTGTGCTTTTGCAACAGCACTTAATTATACTCACAAATCATACTACTCTGTCATCCAAACGTGGTCCTGCTTCCTGATTTGTGAGCAGGCTCAGACACTTAGATGTCTAAGCAGGAGGATTTAAACGCACAATAAACCATGAGCAAAACCTCTCCTTCTAAACATAGAATGAAAATTGAATTTACAATAAAAGAAGCTGTAAATGACACGTTTACTTATATTATGGAGAAAACATTCAACACTCTGTACTCCACACAGTTATTTTTCAAGGGAAATTATAATCTACTGTATTTGCCAAGAAATTAAAAACATGCATCACAATTATTTTAGCTACACCAAAATATATGCTCAATTTCCCTTTCTTTCAGCTGCTAATAAGTGCACTGTTACTGGATGTGTTGACAGTACAGTTGACAAAGTTTGAGATTTTCATGGAGAAACTAAACACCTGCTTTTCTAGGCTAATTTATAGTAAGCGTCTCATTCTCTACCATAACTCCAAGACCATAAGATGTAGAAACATGAAACTTGGCATTGATATCAAGGGAATCCCAATGGCATCTACCTAGGGATATTTGGTTTCTTTTTCTTTTTTAACAGATTAATTAATTTTAGTCAAATTGTCTGCAGCATGCAGTTCCATATTCAGTTACTAGAGGGCAGTTTTCTGCAAATGGCAAAAAGGAATATCCGTTTCCCAGGCTGTCCACATAATGCTTCCTTCTGAACAGTTGAGACACAGAGACAGAGAAGAAATTTAAAAAGAAAAGAAAAGAACAGAACAGAACAGAACAGAAAAGCAGACAGAAAAGGTCCTGCTGTATGGTAAGAGACAAGAAGGAAAGGGAGAAAGGCTAAATGAGTGCATCAGCTGGCAGAAAGATGGCTGACAAGGAAAAAGAGTGTGGGAAAGTTGGGAGGAAGAGTCTAAGGGAAGAAAGAGTATGAGCATTGGTAAAGGGAGAGGAACTGCAGGTAGGTGAGTTAAGGCACAGAAAGAATGCCTAGCGCTGTGGGACAAAAATGCCACCATGTTAGCTGCATGGGTCATGGAGAAGAAGACCACCTGATGTGTGGGAAAGAAGAGCATGGGAGAAAGGTGACCAGAGAGCTTCCAAAGTGTGAGAATCTGTGTCCTTCTGATAGTTTTAAATAGTTTAAATCAACTGCTTCATTACTGCTGAAACAGTAACATACCTTTCATCATGAATTCTGTATGCAAGTTGCTTTCCCAACAGAATTATCAAGTGATTTTGGGCACATCATGCACTCTCAGCCTCAGAAAACCCTGCAATAGGTTCACCTTAGAGTTGCCATAAGTTGGAAATGATACCAAGGCACACAACAAGAAAAAAGTTTCCAACTTAATGTGACCCAGAGATGACTCTATCATGGGCTTTTCCAGGCAAGATCTGTTCAAATGGGGTTTGCCTTTGCCTTTGCCTTCTGAGGCTGAGAGAATGTGACTTGCTCAAGGTCAACCAGTGGGTTTCCATGGCTGAGTGGGGAATTCAAATCCTGGTCTCCAGAAATGAAGTCCGATGCTCAAACCACTGCACCGTACTTACAGGCATACATATGGTCTGTACTCCTGGGTAACTAACAGCAGTTTTAGAGGGATGACTTCCATGAGAAATAAAGGCGGAAGAGCATGTAATCCCTCCTTCATAGATCCAAACCGCACCTGGCTGTTTTTACTAAAAGAAAAAAACACTACGAGATCCACTCATATATCTTCCATGTCAAATGTAGTTTGGCTCTGGGTAGGATCTGAATTTAGAGCTCCACAACCCAAGAGTGACACTCTAACTGCCAGAACCACACTGACTCTTTTTAGCCTACTTACAGTATTCATAGAGTGAATGACTCAAAACTAAGCTGGTAAATTAGCAATAAAGTCATTGCTTTCTAAGTGCAGATGAAACCATTATAGAAACTGCCTAAAAACAAAACAAAAAAACCCCTTATCTACTGGTCTTCTGTACTGTTCTCTTTTAAAACAGGAGAGAAACATCCTTCAAGCATTTAATACATCTAGCATATCTTCATGCTGTTGACTGTTCTGCAATATATATCTGAAGAATGAAAATTCAGATGTTCTTACCCTTCCCACTTCCACAAGATTTGTCACCATGACTATACTTGCTGTATTTTCATGCCAGACCATTCTCCAGAAGTCATATATTGTCTCCTGCATTGGCCCTGAAACAAGAAATCAATCCAAAGGTTATTTTTCTGCATCCTTCAGTACTGGGAGATTATACTTTGATATAGTTAAAGCCTTCAAAGTTTCAAACTGCTCGAGTGTGCTTAGAGGATCAGTTTTGTATCTGTAGACTCATCAGTTTGGGCTACTAAATAATTGATATTTTAGTGTATTGTTTGCTTTTTCGAATATAACTGTTTTCCCCCCCTGAAAATAAAGGTGAATTAGTTATTTGAAAACTGAAACTGCCTTCTTACACACATTTACCTGGCATAAGTTTAAGTCATTAGGATTTACATCTGAGTAGACACGTATAGGTTCACACGGAGAGCATTTTAGTTAATCACCAGGGCTGCAGTTAAGCAAATTTAAATTTAATAATTATGTTTAAGGGAAAAGCCTCCTCATAAGATAAAATAGCAGCATATGAAGTACAGTTGACTCAACAGAAGCACACAAACTTTTTTTTTTTTCAAATTTAGTTTACACCAAAGGTAAAAGAAAATAATGAATTTTAAAACCAAGACTGGCATCTCTGCACTTTTAGAAAATGGAACTGAGTCATCCAGTCCTGCGAATCCTGGGGTTTACAGCTTGGTCAGGCACTGGAAAACTGACCAAGAATTCTAAATGCCTCTTTCTATACTGCCAATCTCAGGATTCCATGAGATGTTGCCACAGGAGTTAGCAGTATAATTGTGCAGTGCAGTGGTTCTTAACCTTTTCTTCACCATGGACTTCTTTTAAATATTTTTTGCTGCCACAGAACGCCAAGAATTAACTCAAGATTTGAAACCCTAAGCAGATCAAATATTTATTTAAAATTAGTCATTAAATGTCTTCATATTTGGAGAGAAAGGAGGAAAAAGCAAATGCACACACTCCTATTATAGTACAGCCATCCCTCCACATTCACTAGGGTTAGGGGCACAGGACCTCCGTGAATGTGGAAAAACCATGAACAACTCTAGGCCCTCCCAAACCATAATTAACACATAAAAAAATTATGATTGCCATATTCAAGCCACCTGGATTCCTCTGAGGCATCAGGGTTCTTTCACAAGGCAGAAGTGATTGGCTGGTGGGGCTTACTGCCACCTCCACTGCTGCCCCACACCATTTTTAATAGGGAGTCACAAGTCTCATTCGCAGTTTCCCAGTCTCACAAGGCTTGCAGTCCCTATTAAAAATGGCATAGGGAGGCAGAAGAGGTGACAGCAAATAATTCGTGAATAATCAAATCCACAAAAGTGAGACCTGCAAATGTGGAGGGCTGACTATATATTTACTGGAAAGATTCCATACAAATTTGTTTTCTTCCTTTCTTTTCTCTCTGTTTTAACTGTGAAAGCTCATAACATTTTTTCAAGCCTTCACAGACCCCCTGTGAGGACATCATGGTCCCCAGGAGTCCATAGACCCCAGGTTAAGAACCACTGTTAAATGAGCCCCATAAATTGAAGGTGACTTGATGGAAATTAATATCAAGTGCTCTGAAACTTGAATCAGCACGTGTGCAGGATGGCTGAATTCTGGACATACAGGTTATGCAGCCTTTCAGGTATCTTGATGCCAAGTTATTTATGGCTTTAGAGGTCATCACTAGCAACTTTAAATTGTGACTGAAAATACACTGCCAATGCATGCACACTAGTACAGAAATCAGTACTGTCCGCTCTTATTGCCTAAGCCCTGCAAGAAACTAGTGGACATATTTTACACCAGCTGAAGCTTCCTAATGCAGTCCACATGGAAAGGACCACCAGGAACTAAATAATTGTAGCAAGGTCCACTTTCTCCAGGTATTCAGCTGATGAATTATCATCACCACCTGCAGTTCCACAGATAACAATTCCAGGAGAGCTCCCAAGCAGAACACCCAGTGCTTCATTGAGAATGCAATCCCATCCAATACTGGTTCTCATACCACCATCCAGATCAGCAAGTTTCCTCACCCAAAATGCATCTGCCTTATACAAGTGAAGCCTCAGCTTATTTTTCCTCACACATCCTAAAACTGCCTTCAGGCTCTCCATACTTTCCATGTGATGAATTTGGAAAAACAAGGGGCAGAGTTGCATGTCAGCGGCAGAGTCACTACATCCAAACAAGAGTTCCTTGGTGCCACCTACTGGGTTAGTCTGTCCAGAAAGAGACAGAGCCACTGTTACACCATGAGCCTGGTCCTGCCCCAGCTACATAATCCAGAAGAATACTATAGTTAATAGCCATGAGGCCCAGGAGAATTAACAGGCTGCACTCCCCACCATGTCTGTCAAGACCATGCCTGTGCCAAAACCAATTTGGAAACCAAACTGAAATGGACCCAAATAATCAGTATTAGCCAAAATCATCAGAAACTGAGAAGCCATTACCATTTATGCATCTTACCGAATAATGCTGGCTAACATACTGAGAAATAATTATCCAGAACTATCCAGTTTTTATCCATGGCCTCCTTAAGTGTAGTTGGGACTGCACCCTCAATCAAAGAAAGATTAACCGATATTGAGGACCAGATGGTAATAAATGCCTTGAAGTTTTTAATATCTAGGGAGGGTGTGAGTCCAAACAGCAGGTGGTAGGTCTCAAACCTCCAAGTAATTGGTCAATACGTCTGGCTACACATAGCTCTTTTTGGGGGGCTGGGTGGGGGGAAATAACATGAAAATGTGGTTTTGGCATATGAACTGTTTCAGTGTATTATAATGTCATCTCCATTTTAGTATTCCTGCTAGTTTGCACTATTGATCTAATTAAGCTAATTCTCAAATTGCTATGTCTGAAAAGAGAGAGATTTTTGGAGAGAATTTATTATTTTGGCCACAGTAGAGTAAAAGAGATTAAATGCCAGGCTTGACAATTATCCTTGCTGTACATCTTAATGTGAGAATGAATTTGGGGAGAATTAAATAAATAAATAATCCGTCTGTTGGTTTTTATAGATTCAGTTTACACAGGCTATAGTTAATCCTTTTACACACACACAAGATACATGGAAATGAAATATACACTGTTGAATAAATGTGTCTGTCTCTGAGTCATGTCACATAAATGTTATAAACAATGACCTGCCAGTGTTACCTTTCCTCACCATGTATTGTGTAAACATAAAACAGGTTACATCTTATACTATCTTCAAAAGTCCTTTTGTCATAATTTTTTAAGTCATTGTGTAAAAAATTCCTTATTTGAGGGTGAGGCTCATGTGACATAAAGAGCTCGCTGAGACACCCAAGACCCAGGCCATTCAGGACTTGAAATGAAAAAAAAAATGAGGACTTTTAATTGGACTTGGAAACAAATTGGTAATGTGGCAGTTTAAATACAAATGCAGTACAATAACGCAAAGTAGTGACCATCCTTCTCTAAAGATTAATGGTATTCTGCACAAATTAAAGCTTCTAGACTATCTTCATTGAGAACCTCATGTAGGGTCCAGTACAGTCCTCTAATCTGGAGGTCCAAATTGAAATCACAACTAGTGTTGCCATCTGGGATCCATATTTCAGGGAAATAACTGCTATCTGGAAATCCATGAGCAAACGTAAGCATAGAATTAACTCCAAGTTATGACCCCAAACCATTACAGAGAGCATGAACCTGTTTGTATATTCTTTTTCTGACACTTTTGTCCCAATCTTTATAAACTGCCACATTTCTTTGTCAGAAATATCTACTGAAGGCTCAGATAGCACGCAGATTCCCCCACACAAAAAAGATCAATTACTAGAAATCTGCCATCCATAGAAAGTCAACCACATTGCAACACTGTGCAATTAGTCACTTATTCATGAGAACGGTACTGGTCTATTCATTTAGAGACAAATGGATAAAATTATTAGCCTATTCTCACTAATAAATGAGATGCCTTCCTTGAAACATAGCAATACTTTTTAAATTTTTAAACTGGAATGCCAACAGTTGATAAGAAGCCACAACTGTAATCACTCTTGAAATAAGAATATTTCTGTAAAATAATGAATGCAAATGACACACCACATCATTAGCTGCATCTTAAAGTTGACATTCCCATTTATCATAGGACCTATACATTAAAGAATAATAAAACCCTACATGTCTAGCAGCAACTTGTTCAAATGTGATTTTTATTGACTTTTGAAAACACATAGCTTTAAACCTTTCTTGCATCTTCTGGCTTGTTTTGTCTCAGTGTTGTATGCTGATGAAGAGGGGGAAGCTTTGGGATGTGAGAATGAAAAAGCATGTGTGTTGGGTGGGTGAAGGGTTTTGGAAGCTCTTTGTCAGTTAGGAAACACGTCAAAATTGACTTCACATTGGTTGCAGCAAGCCAAGCTACATTTTTTTTTTTTTTGGGAAGATGGATGGGAGAAAACTTCAGAACTAGGGCAAGAAAAAATCAGCCATCACAAACTGCATTGATTATTGGATAGAGACAAATTTATTCACACTTCATGAACTAGCACGGGACCTTGGTATGCAGTTATGCCTTGATCTTTGTTGCTCTGAAAATTATGTAGTTTGCTGATCAAAAAATTCATAAAACTGTTTTTTGAGAAAATGGCATTAAAAAGGAATACACTGGATGTAAATGATGGCAAAAATATGTTTATGAGAGAAATTTTAATGTGCACAAAAATACATACATACTTTTGTTTGAACAATGGTAATGAGGGAATGGCAGGTGGCTTCACTACTATAGAGCTGGTACCAACTTCACCCTTGTTTTTAAGACCAGTTTGCTCCTCAGTTACTCCAGGCATAAACCCCCCCACAAAAACGGCTCAAGTGGTACAGGAGCTGTCCAGGCGCTGAACTCTATTCCCAACACAGAGTTCATCTCCCGTAACACCTGGATAGTCTGCTTACTTCTGGAGAACTTCAGAACAGAACAGGCTATCACTGATAAGGGTGGAGTTGTTGGCACCACACCTTCAGAGCCACTGGGCACACCTTGCCAATGGAAGTTATGTGCAAATGTCTAATTCCATGAAGGCTCATTCAGGCAGAGAGAAGAGGATTCCATGGTTCATTTTCCTTACATACATTTGTGACTCAGATCCTATTACCACATTAGAACAAGCAAGATAATAAACATCAGAGAGAGACAAATGGGCTAAAATGATTCAGTAGGAATGTCTGTAGAACTGTGACATTGTGATCTGTGGTACTATAGCTGCATGCTTCACATAAAGAATTTATTTGTTAATATTCTATATATTTTGTTGTAATTTGTAATTTTGGGCTATTATGCAGTGAAAAGTTATGCTAATACTATTTATGCTAAGTCCTACTTAAATTAGTGGAAATTAAGTTTGCATGACTGTATGTAGGATTGTTCCATTAATCTTTAGAGAATACTATCTTCAGTGTAGATTTATGTGACTTGGGAATGTGTGTTATATATCATGCCAGAAAATAGATCCTACTTATTAGCAGGCAGGGAGAGGGGAAATGAAGATGAAAAATAATTTTGTAAGATGAGAAATCCCAGTGGCCTCAGAAGGAGTCAGATCAAACTTTTCCTTCAAGATAATTCATCATCAGCATCCCCCATCTGATTTTCTTCAACCATGCCAACATTAGGTTTATATCACAATCATTTACGAGTGAGTGATGAGGAAAATGCTCATTTTTGGAATCTCAGTTGTGTTCTCCCTTCATTTATATCTCCTGTTACAAGACAAGGGTAATTAAATAACCCAGAGGAAGAGGAATTTAATGGAGACTTTGCTATCAATTCATTCTAAATGTTTTCTTGTACTTCAGAGAACTAACAAAATTATTTTGGACTCAGGACACTGCGGGGTGTGTGTGTGTAGGGGAAGCTAAATGTCTGTCTTTGAAAGTAATTCTCTTCTATCCTATTTTTCTTTTCTACTTGACATTTTTCAAATTATTTTCTGACATCTGAATAAATTATAGCTCTGTCACTTGTCTCCAACAAAACTGAAAAGCATTAAAGGGCAGATAGGGTTACAGGATTTATTGTCATCAAGAGCTGAACAATCTGATTCCAAAGATGCCAGGTAGGAAGGAGACACTATAATCATTATAGGAACCATGTTTATAGATGTGTACATAGAGTACAGTCCACCAAGACCCACTGCTGTGCAGCCGTGATTAATTTCAAGGAGCAAAGTGCCGGGAGTCTATGCAAGCGAATCCGACAAAAATAAACGGAATCTGCTTTGCAACATAACTTGATGAATGTGAAACTTATTCTTAGCCATGTTATGGGGAGAAGAGATACAGTGTTTTCGTGTATGAATCCAATGACACAATCTACTAGGAATATAACATACAGAAATAGCTAGCATAAATATTCTCTACCATGGGAAAATCACACCATTTTTGCTAGCCTAAGACGACTAAAAATAGGACAAGAAACAAATGTATAAGTATATATGGAATGTGCACAACTCTCTGTAATTATTAAATGAATTTAATGTCTCTTGTGTGCTATGCTTTGTAATAATTAGGGCTGCCAGCTCACTACTTTTCAGTCAATTTACTGTGTTACTTTTAATTGCTCTCGTAACTGGTTACAACAAATATTACAATATCTCAACAGCAGTTAAATTTTAATATTTTACATAGATAATAATTTCTCTGAAGTAATTGAGATAATCGCCTCTCTCATTTTGATTATGCCAGCAAACAGTTTTCTTTCTCTATCAATTTCTTGCTTGCAGAATTTTTAAGAGTGCATTATGGTAACACTCAATCAAGTTTGGCCCCAAACAACTGATATTATGATGAATATACTACAATCCTTATTATGTTATAGTCCTGACTAAACCCAACTCAACAGTTCAGTCTTTAGGAAGGTGTGTTTCTTATATTGTTTCTCATCCAGCTAAACATCTATTGATATTTCCACTTGGTCTCTGGAACATTCAAATGGAGCATGGAAACTGACCCAGGGAAAAGGAAACTTTCTCTTTCTTACCTCCCTTTTGGGTCGAATCTTCTTCATTCTTTTTAGAAATCTTTTTACTATGTGAAAGAGAGTTGGGACAGAGATTTTATGCCCTTGAAGTGAAATTGATGACTACACACAAACCTGTCCATTTCGTAATGTAAATTCATTAAATGTGATGACATCTGTAGTTCAGTAATTTGACAAAGTTCCAATCTATTTCATGAAAAGGAGACCATGTTTCTACACTTAATGCACTTATCAGAAGCTGCAGTGGAAAGAAATTTTTCTGAAACTGGAGAAGGCATGATGCTGCTCTAATTAATGCAATGTAATTCCCAGAAACTTCAGTAAGAGGATAGATGTTCCAGTCCATTAAAAAAAAACATTTTATGAAATGAAGTCATGAGATTTTTAAAATCCTGAGCATGAACACTGTGTTACATCCTAATGGAATAAACGGAAACCAGGATGGGCAACTCCTCCCTTATGTACCCTCAAGACCTACTCCACAGGGCAGGGAAAACCTCCATAGCAGATTTTCTGGTGAAATGTAAGGTTGGATGGGAGGGGAAAGTCCACTAGGACATGTTGCCTCTGCCTTAGCCCTCAAGTACGAAAAAACACAAACTTTCCAGATATGTCTTGTACCCTTTCCATGGTAATTGTCCACTTGCTAGCTTGAAATCCTTATTTGTTATGATTATTTTTCTGGTCTGCAACCAAACAAACTTTATTAGCTATGTTGGGCACTCTTCAACAAATGTTTGGAGCTGAGAAGGACATGCAGCCATGTTTACTAAACTTCACTATCCTTGATTGGGTGGAAGTCACACTGATGATTAATCCAGACAAGATAAACAAGCTCCTTGTTGGCAAAATCGGATCAGGGAACACAAATTCAGCTTGTGCTGGATGGAGTAACAAATCTCAGGTTCATAGTGTGGGTAGACTCCTATATTTACCCTGTACCTGGGCACCCAGCCTCTTATGGCGACCAAGAATACATTTACACGTTTAAAGGCAGTGAACCAACTGTACCCACTCCTGGAGATGTCTGATCTGGGCAAAATGATGTGTTGCTGTAGATACATCCTGTCAGAATTACAATAATGAATTCTATGTAGCGCTGCCTTTGGAAAACGTTCAGAAACCTCAACTTGCCCAGAGAGTGTCAGGAAGACTGTTGACTGGCCCTGCTTGCTGGGAGCACAGGATTCCCTTGTTAAGACAGCTCCACTGGCTACCACTCTGCTTCCAGGCATGGTTCGAAGTACACAGATTTAGAAAACCTAATAAAATGCTTGCGTCCAGGTTATCAAGAGAGTTCTTCCATATAGTGGCTGAGTTTTGCGATTTTATGGAGGGAATGGGGAAACTGCAGCTTAGGGGCACAAATTCTCTCAAGGCTGTTTGCATGGTCCCAATCTCCTCTATCACCCAAATATTCCTTTTCGGACCATAAAAAGGGGGTGGACTTGCTATTCTGGAAGCATCTAAGACCTTCAATTTTCCTTTCAAATAAGTGCATTCTTTTTCACAACCAAAGGGGACTTCTGGTCACTTTGGAGCATTTTTGTCTCCTAGATGGTTCTAGGGACAGAAACTTGGTCTTCAGACCCACTACAGTTTTTCAGCCCATATTATGGGGACAGCCTTTTCTCCATTCCTCATCTTGACAGGCACATCTGACAAGAGACAGGGCTTCTTGGTGATTGCTCCCAGGATGTGGATCCTTCCTTCCAAGGGAAGTAAAACCAGCTCCTCCTTGCTGTCCTTCTGCTGGCAGGCACAGACTTACTTCTGAAAGTTTTCAGCAGCTAGCTAACTGTTTTAAGGAAAGGGTTTTCAATAGATGTGTCATGTTGCTTATGTTTTCTTTAAAATGGTTGTACTTTAAATTGTTTTAATTTGTCAGTCTGTTAATATTTTAGTTAGTTGAGTGGCATTTTAACAATTATAATGATTGTATGCTATGCCCTGTACATTATCTGTATCTTTTTACAAAATTCAAATGCACAAATTTAAAGGAAAGTATTTGAATTCATTTTCTATAGCATCTTGCCATTTCTCTCACTGTTCTGCCTGAATGGATCTCTGATGAAAGAAATAAAATTCATGTACATGTCATAGATGGGAGAAAACTGAATACGCCTCACCATGTCTAGCTCAGAACAGATAGCTGCCACTTTCAGTGCAACAGATCATTTTTAAAACTGCCAGTTCTGGGGAAAAGGCAGGAGATAAAATAAAGAAATAAAGAGCAAGTGGCCAATTTTTGGTCTAAAACCCTGTTTTTAAAATAACAAAGATGCACATTTCCAGTTGTGTTGTAAGTGCATAAAGATATGACCAACTAGGACAGTAAAAATGTTTATTATGACTTGTTGTAAATAAGAAAGATGGAATTTCAGTTACTATTGTGATAGTGCTTTGTTTCAATATCTGGAGCAGAAGGGATTAATTTCACAAGTTGGAAGAATGGAATTACCCATAGAGAAAAAGACCCCATCTAGTCACAGCTATCACTAAGAGTTGCATTAAGTGAGGAAACATAGTCTCTTTTTCATGAAATTTTGTCCAGTTACTGAACAAGTATTACTATTATACGTGGCTTCATGTCACAAAATGGAAAGACTTAATACTCATACTGATACTGCTCAGTATTTGTTTTTGAATAACTGCTAGAGTACAAGGAAAGAGTTGATGTAAATTAATAACCAACAAATATTATAAAGTGATAGTAGAAACTAAGAATATATAAGTAATGATTAGACAAAGTAGCTACAGTTAGAAGACAACTATCTCTAGAAGTGCTGGAAGTCAACTAGTAATCAAACCTCTAGTAGTTATTTGCAGTTAATTTAGTAGTAATTCAGTATGAAGTGTGTGTAATATATGTAGTTTTGATTATAATAATAATTGATTATATAATAAGATTATGTTTAAGATACCTTTTTGTTATATGTTATAATATTTTTGTTATATGTTATAAGGTTATATGTTATCCCTTCTGTGTTATTTTATTCTGTAATTTTTAAAATTACAGTTATGTTTAATACAGGGGCAGGGAGGAAGAAAGAAAGGGAGGGAAGAATGCAGAGAGAGAAACAGAGAGTTTGGGATATGGAAAAAATATTTTGAGAAAGATAGAGAAAGATCCTGGGAAGAGATGATAAAGTGGAACACTGAGTCATCTAGGTTACGACAGTCAGTATTCTGAGGGTGTGATCACTTTCTGTGAGAAATAAAGAAGGCTCATGGTGTCAAGGGGTACACTTTATCTCTGAACTTAAGAGTTCTGACTGCAGAGAAAATATATTAGCAGCTGAAGTCAAAATGTCATCTGAATTTTTGAGAGCACAAAAATAATTGGCTAAGTAATTAAAATAACAGAATGTGAGTAATTTAATTAAAAGTCCAGGAATGCTGTTTTCTGTAATGTAACCTTATGGAACACCAGAACTGTTAATGGACTAATCTCTATAGAGAGTTTCCACAGCATGTGGCTCAATTTATATGCAAAATTACAGGTTTACTAATTTTCTGCCAGCTCAGTGATCTGATTGGCTAATTACCCGTAAGCACTATGTATACATTTATTCTAACCATGCAGGATTTCCACAGAACATTTGAGATTTTAACGTAGTTTTCTTAGTAACCGACTGAGCTGTTTAAATAAATCACTATTTTAGCAAATAAAGTTCAAATATCATATTCTGAAGAAGCTGAATATATATCCAGAAAACCAACCTCTCCCACACACTTCTTGAAACAAGAACTGCATTTTCCATGTAGAAACATGAATGCATGGAGCCGGTCCATTTGCAGTCCTTTGCATCATATTTCGGGTTTACATATTTTCACAGTATTTTCTGCCTACAAAGTTCCAATGTTCAAAGATCTTCTGGAATGGTTTGTATACGGAACCATCTGAATGGGCATGTATCCTATCATGTTGACCTTGAATGCAACTTAATCTAGTCCTAATGTTGAATTATTCCTAATGCCAAATAAAGTAAGCAGTGATGTACTCTTATGTTCGTTACAATCATAATAGCAGGAAGAAAAATGCATTTGATAATGCAAATTAATTCAAAAGATTCTTCAGGTTTGAGATATTCTATATACCCTTAAGGCACCAGATCCTACCTGATCTTGGAAGCCAAGCAGGGTCAGACCTAGTTAATGCTTGGGAGGGAGACTGCCAAGGTGTTTCAGGGGCTGTAGGCTACATTCAAAGGAAGGCAATGGCAGATGACCTCTTATTATTCTTTGCCCAGGACCATATGGAATTCATGAGGCTGCTGTAAGCCAACAGGTGACTTGAAGGCACATGCTTTTAACTTTTTATACAAGTAAAAGTAACATTATACAGGGAAAACAACATTTCATTAAAATCTTATGGGAGTTGATCCACTATTTTTTTTAACACCGGTGTCATATGCTTAATATTTGCACATCTCTTCCCAAAGTCATGCGACAGAAAAAGTTCTGTCATAGTTTAGCAGATTAAAAACATAGTGCCTGGAAAAATAGTGCAAGGAGGGTTTCCTATCTATTTCAAGAACTTTGCAACCAATTGATATTTTAATGGCACAGCATTCTCTTTGTACTGTAGTATAACTGTGCAAGGAAATTTGAGGAATCTTCAACTCATCTAAGGCCCTTTCCACACGGGGTAATTAAAACAGTGTAGAGCGATCTCTAACGGAGGTCATCTACACCGTGGAGTGTGCTGGGGCATTTATCATTTTGAGGTTCTACACCTCAAACCGCCCTGAAGTGACCGGAAGTGGTGGTGCCGCGTGTTTTTTAAAAACCACTTTTCAAGCGGTTTTTATAAAACATGAGTGTGCAGCCTCGTTCCACTCCACTGGTGTAGATTTGCAGGCGCGCAAGTGCGTGCCTGCAGATCTGCCAGGCTTCTGGCTGGTGAGCTTCTCTGGTTGGTGGAGAGCCTCCGTCAGTCGTAAGCTGCCATTTTGGATGCCGCAGGACACCGCAGGAGTGTGGAGCAGCAAACTGGCGCTGCTCCTCGTGGCAACGGACTTACCCGGCTTCTGGTAAGCTCCGTTTCTGTGCGTTTTACCCTGTTTCTCCCTCCACGTGTGGAAAGGGCCTTTGTGGAATCAAGTCACAAAATGAACAGTATGCTTTTCTAAAGTCTTTTTTTAAAATCAGTTTTGCTTTATAGCATGACTGTAGCATACAAGGAGAACCATTTTAACTGTGTTGGTTAGATAAATGTATCTGTACCAAGAGTGCTAACCCTTGTGCTTTTTTTGGAGAAGAATCACTGCTCCAGGAGGTTTCCAGGTATGAGACTGCCCTTGTTTTTAATAATCCCTTCCCTGATGTGGTGGAACTGGCAGCTAGAGAAAAGCAGGAGTGGATGGTACAAATGATCCATATGTTGCTATTCTTGATTTAGATCATGCTTGGTAGACAATCTTAAATTTTCCTGCCTAAATAATTTCTGGACATGTAATAATCCACAGCAAATTACACTATGATCTTAGCTTAAAGTCCAGACTCAGCCCTCAAATGTTTTTTCAGCGTCCCCAAACATATTGAGAAAAAAGAGGATTTTGGCAAGAACTGTAAAGAGAAAGAGCAAGCACAAGCCCAGATTGATTATGTTGAGCTGCACAGCTGAGGAAATACAGTAACTGACTCCATCATCTAGATCAGGATGTGTGTGTACAACTTTGACCATCCAGATGGTGGATTGCAGTTAATAGCATTCCTCTCTTTTTAGTTGTGCTGGCTAGGGCTCGTGGGAGTTGAACCCCCCATCAGAAGGGCCACAACTATTCAGCTCAGATCTTGGTCAATCTTCCCCATTCTTGTGCCCCTAGGTGTGTTCGACTGCAACTATCACCAATCTACCAACATGGTTACTGTTTATGTGAATGGGGAGGGCGAAAGTCAGACATATCTGGAGGACATCAGGTTGAGGAACACTGACCTGATAATAACTGATACTAAAGGAACCTCATGATGATGATGATGATGATGATGATGATGATCCCCCAGAATCAAGATAACATGTGTATCTTCTCTTTCAGTTCTGAGAATCTACTATGTTAACAAATTAAAGTAACTATTTAAAGGACAATATTTCTGTTAAATATTTGTAGGAAAACTTTTAGTTGGAAAACTCTATTTGTGTTTGGAAGTCCTTACAAAAATATTCTTGCAACATCTGTGGCAATAGGTGAAGGAAACTGGAAGGATATGAAAGAGGTTATCGTACTGGCATATTTGTGCAACCATAGTTAAGCCTACATAAATACCTTCATTGTAATATATCTTCAGGGGCTTGTAACTGAAATGAAATGATTTTCCCATGATTGAGACACAATAAATTTCTTGTACTGAGAAAGAAAATTATGATCACACTCTTAGTGAGAAAAGTAAATGGTTTCTTTGTTTTAAAGCTACAGGCAACTTGAAAGAGTAAAAATGCCTTGTTTCAGACAATAATTTTAGAATTATTAATTAAAATATTTTATTAGCTCTTATGTATCTTAATAACCTGTGCCTTAAGCACATCAAATATAATTACTGCTCCTATACACATCTATCATTACTTTATTTTTCTACTGCTTAACTCTGTGGTCCAAAGTTTACCACAGACAAACAGGGTATGTAGATAAATAGGTGATGTGGTAAGTGCTTCAAGATATCAAATTATGAGTGTTTACACTGCACAAACAAAATGATGTTTTGTTCTGTATTGTGTACAATGCACATGCACAGGAGAGATTTAAAACAGGGTTCTGGGGCTATATTCAATCTGCAAAGATTGCTTCTTGAGACACACAGAAAGCTAAACTGCCCCTTTTCTTGCAAAACAATGCTAAAATGTCTTTCCTGGAGAACTCCAAGAGTGGCAATTCACCTTTAAATAATCCCTCCCAACACTGTTTAACATTAATACCCATTTTTCAATTCCAGAAATAAATTTCCAGTCAGTTCCAGTTTGTGGTTCTTTCTTTCTCTTTGCATTTTTAGCAATCTGTGTGCCCAGCCAAAGGGTCCTAGGGCAGAAAAGTAGCCCTAGACATGTGCCAGTTCCCTGCCCCAGTGATACCTCTGTCCCTACATGGAAACTTGATAACAGTTTGAAATTACTCTTTTGTGAATGTCTCTTTTGACCCAAATTCAATTTCTGAGTTTCTGAGGTACATGTGGGGGGCACTGAAGTGGGGAAACTGCCTCCTTTTACTTCTGCTGGATTCTGTTTTGTCAGCAAAGTTCAAGTTGTAGATCCTAACCTTGTCTACTAGTTTTCTTATACTCTGCATATACTTTCAGTCTTTTGAAAATCTATCTTGTTTTGTTTAAAAAGGCAGAATGTACTAATGTTTTACTGTTGCTTAGTAAACAAATAACCAATCAAAGGCACATTTATTTCTACATGATGATCTATTGCTCCTGTTTCATTTTGCACCAGTTTTGTCCCCGCCACATTACAGCTTAGTAAGATTAACCACGCATAGCAGGGGTAGGAAAACTTTGGCCACCTAGATATGGATGAACTACTACTCTAATCGTGCCTCATTTTTGGCCAGGCTGGTCAAAGGATTGATAGGAAATGGAGTTCAACAACTGGAAAGCTACAAGTTCTCCAGCTTGATCTGTACTACAGAATCAAACAAAACAACCAGCAAATCAGACAGTCATAAAGTCACACACACTTTTTTGTGTAGTAAATGAACTTCAAATAATTATTTTCATTTGGAAGATATTAAATACTAATTTTTAAATTGTGCTTGCTTGCTCTTTGCACATGATCCAGTTCATTAAGTCAACAGCAAAGTGTTTTAAGTGAGATGACCCAAGCGCTTACTGTTTCTGCACCAATTACTGCAGATCACCTAAAGTCTTCACAGTAGCAATTTCAGCCTATTATACCTACTGTATAGATGAAAAGCAGATGGTAATTTTCCAACCCAAATTGCAGGTTTTGAATTTATTTCACTTAAAATGTAGTTAGATGGTCTCCTGATAAACCATTAGGTTAAGCACATTCTACTCTTCATATATCAGTGTCCTAATCAACCAAAATTGGAAGAGGGTACAAAGCTGGCTCACTGCCAAGCAAAATCCTGCAAAGCCAACTCTGGATCACTTGGAAGATACTAAAACAGTATGAAACAAGTGAATATGCAACATTCTAGCTTTGTTAAATGCCAGATTGGTAGCCTAGTGCAAACCGATTACATTTTGCCACTATTTAGTGGCTTCCAATTATATTTGCTCATTAACACTTGATATGTTGAATGGAGCTGAAGAAGAACACTAGGACAATTAAATACCAATCTCAACCAGCTCTATGGGGATTGCAACTGATTTCTTTATTGATTTCCTTTTTCCTGCAGAGCATAGTGCAGAAACATCTATGCATGCACAAAGACTGCAAGAACCTGGATTTGAAAGGCAGCTGAAAGAGTATTTTACAGGAAATATTCCAAACATGCAGCTCAGAAGTGAAGGTGACATGTTCACATTTTCAAAACAGACTGTTTTTCTAAAAGAGTGGGAATAGTTCTCCCAGGACCCTCCACTAGATTGACAGTTTCTATCTAAAACAGATGACAGATGGCAATGCAGGAAAATGGTATTTAATTTTCATCTCCTCTTCCCATCCCAGCATAGGGATCTACAGCTTGGAGGCATAATCTGGCCCCTGCAGGTTCCTCACCTTTTTAACCAAGGCCTCCTCAAACGCTTCACCCTAGGTTCCCCCTGACAACCCAGTCACTGATGGGAAATATCAGGGATTCTCTTATTGGCTTTGTTCTTCTCCACTTCTGACACTGTGAGGAGGAAAAACGGGTAAACTGGACATGCCATCACCAGGCATTCAAAAGCATCAGCAGACAGGGATTTACTACTCTTCTCCTTCTCGTGTGGATGGGAGGACAGAGGACGAGGAAAACCAGGTCACCTGGCAAAGCACTAGGGCAAAAGGGCCCTACTAGACACTATAACTGGAAACTGATGATGTCACGGGCACAGTCATGCCTATGAGATCATCCATCATGGAAGGCTGGGAGGGGGGACGAGAGTTTCCCAACCCCGCAGTTTCTCAGAGTTCACTTCCCACATGATTTCTGCTTTTTCTTTTTTGCCCCAATTTGTCTACTATATGACAGTATAATAGGCAAACTATGAAAACACTGGTCTCAGTTACAGCAGCCTCCACAATCAACAGTGATGTGATAGGATTTTAAAAATCAGGGAGGTGGGTGATGGTTCTGAAAATGCAGATTTATCAAATCTTCTCAAATTGATTTCTCCAGAGTCTTAGGATCTCCCTCTATGCTCCCTTCCACATTTCCAAAAACTATAGTGGAAGTGACGGTTTATAGGAAACAACATCATTAAAGTTTCTGAACCCAATCATCATCAGCTCCTCAGGCATGAGTGGCCAGAAAACTCACTGATTTGGATCAGTTTTGGATTTTTAGACGACATCTAAATATCATCAAAATAGACCCATTTCAGATTATCTGTTTAACTAAGCAGGGCTTGATCACCAAATCTGCAAAATTAAATTAAATGATCACAGAACTAACTGAAGGTGAATTCTGGAAGAGGTTTCAGTGTTCAAGTAAGCATTTGCTCAAATTGATAAAAAGACAGTAGAAGACTGTCAACTGTCATTAAACTGTGTGAATGAATTTAGTCAAAGATTCGAAGTACGTCATGTTTTGCAAACACTGCTCAGACCTGAAGATAAAGTTTAATTGTTCAATATATGCACTTGTTTTTCTGCGCCAGGGTACCTGCACCAAAGTGAAGAATTTTGCCTAAATTAGGAATGAATATGTTATAAGCAACAAGGTTACCTGTGATATGTTACTTTGAGAGCATTATGCATTTTTTAAAAAATAATAATACAACAGCTGATAACATAAATAGAATTTGCTTTTGAGGAGACATGGGGGATATTTTTGAGTTGGAAGAAGGGCAAAGTATAGCTATTTTTAATTTTAAAAAAGATACTCTATGGCAGTGCTATTCAAAGTGGTGGTCTCTAGACTGGTGTTGATCTGTAAGTGAAAGAAAAAAGCAATTGTAGCTAATGGGCACAAATACAGTGCTGGTCCCTGCCATGTGGGACAAAAATAATTGTTAGTTCTCCACATTAGGGAAACACTGATCTATGTAAAAATAGTTGCGGTGAAAATAAATTGCTGCTAATCACAACTATAAGGGCTGTTTGATTAGAGGCAACATAATTGGCTCATAATCTGCTACTGGAAATCAGCCTATCATTTATCTTTTTCTGGTGGGGGAAAATTTTTTGCCAGTTCCACTGAACTAGGCTATGTCCATTTTTTTGTACACTTGGTGAAGGATGAGAAAACAATAAAACAGTGACCATATACAAATTCTTTCAGATAATGAGGTGCTTTCAGATATGAATACAAACCTGTGGAGATGTTAGGAGTTACTTTCCTACCACACAGTTTGAATTTAGTTAGTGGACTGAAGAACCATGGATAAAAGCAAACTGTTCCTTCATTACGTAAGCTCATCCTGAAATTCTTCTTTTGCTTATGTTATTTTGGAAATTCCACACTATGAAACTGAAGATTTAGCTAAACACAAAATGCCAGAAAACTTATAAGATTCCAGTGCTAAACACCTTTAACCAGGTAGGGAAAAAAACCCCTCTGCACTAGAGATATGAGGGGAATAAAAGATAGTGCATTACCATTTCTTCTAGGTTATTTTGATCAATTTTAGTTTTCAATTTGCTTAAAGCTTGATCAGTTCTTCTTCAAATACAAAATGCTCACAGGATTGCAGTGCTCCCATTTCATTTCAGAGAAGAATAACCATTTTGCTATTTATGCTATAAAACCAAGAGGTGTAAAAAATGAATGAAGCATGCTCAAGTCAGAAGGCATTATTTCATCACTATAAGAACAAGGATTTTGTTAGTTTAAGTTGAAGAAAAAATGCTTGCAATCTACTTTAAAAAGCATTTATCAGACAATGCTTTATGTGCAACATCAGTTGAAGTAAATAAAAGAAAGCCATTTATTAGGGATCTCCTAAACTGAGCCACAGTGCAGCAAACAACAGCCCCTCCTGCCAAGTTAAGGCGCACAGTATGGATGAAAAGAATATTTGAAAATATTCAACTGGCCAAAAAACTCATTTCTCAAGTGCTGGAGAATCTTGTACCAGCAAGAATCTTTGCAATTCCAAGACTTATTATGTGAGAAAAATGCATGTGGTTTATTTTGGTTTGATGGTGTGTTTTTTTGAGGGGGAGGGGAGCCAGAGAAAATGGCATTTTCTACATGGAAAATGAATTTCCTGCACAGAAAACAGCAGTTTCTGCATAGCAAGCAGCATTTTCTGAGCAGAAAGTAACATTTCTGTGCTGAAAGTGATGTTTTCTGGACAGGAATTTTTTTTTCTGTGCAGAAAACTCGCTTTCTGTGGAGAAAATGAATTTTTCTGCTCCAAAGCACCCCCCGCTTTTTTTTGTAGAATGAGTCTTAAAATGTGAACACTCTTTGAAAAGTTTACAGGTTTTGATAACTTTCTCAATGCAAAGAGAAAAATGATAAAAGCTTATGACAGTGAAATTTATGAAAAAATGTAAGCCAGCCAAGTCATTTTGACACATGAGGAGGAAGATCTAACAAGCCCTTCTCCCATCCCATGAGTGCCCTCCAGCCTCTTGACTTGTGACAAGTTAGGTGAAGTGAGTCCAAAAGCTATTCTGAATAAATTAAGTCCTTGTTAACTGCAGCCAAACCAAAGTAATAATCTTTACTAGAACACTTGCTCCTTAAAATAACACACATGAGGAAAATATAAACATAAAATGAACTTACCTTGCGTAGCAATATAGTGGTTTGGTCTGTGATAACCCTGAAACAAACATTTAAGAAGCATTTTAAGTTGGCCTAGGACACAATTTGTCACAGGGTATGAGGCGAAAATGAGGAAGATGAATATGCACAAATTATTGAATCTGTCATTGATTAAAAGCATATTTGGCGCAAAGGCTTGGCATTATGAAAAAAACTGGGAAAGGAATAACAACCAATGCTACTAGGGTGGTTCCAAACTGTGTAAGATAAAGTGATTCCACTTTAACTGCCATAGCTGTATCCTATGGAATCTTGGGAACTGTAATCTGGGGAGCCATGAGAGCTCTTTAATAACCCTCCTTAAACTACAAATCCCAGGATTCTGCTAGATGGAACCACAACAGCTATAGTGGAATCTTAGTGCTATAACTGTGTAGCGTGAAATGGCCCTAAGTAATTAATACAGCTGCCATCTTCAATGAGATTCTGCTGTTTTTTTAACCAATGAACTATTCCAGCCCACTGATATTTGTAACCAAGATTGGTTTGATTGAAATCCCCTCAACATATCCAAATAGCTGCAGCATAGTCTGGGTCCCTTGCTTATTTGTAAAGCATACACTGCAAAAGCAGGTTGACACATTGGCTGCATCGCTGTACATAGTTTAATGAGCATATTAAACTTGCTCTTAAAAGATGATTCTGTGTATGTCTCCTTTGCATTAACTTTTTTAAAAATGAGTATGCTGCTAGTGATATTAATGTCTTTGGACAGGGAATTGTTTGTGTAATTGCCCCTGAAACTGATAGTGCCTGCAGTCCTGATTTACTTAAAAGTGATTATTGCTATCACACTTAATGAAAAATGAATCTAAAAAGCAGAAATTACACTCTGAAATGTAAACCAAGAAGCCATTCTTCACAACAGAAATGTGTTATTGACATTTGCAAAGTTAATACTAGATCTTTACCATCTTTATTGATCTTTTGTAATTAGGGTTTGCTTATGACTGGGGAAAATGCCATTTTTATTGAACATCTATATTGTGGATTGTTTGCTCAGTTCTAACTAGAAAATACAGTGGAAAGCAACCCTGCTCTTTTCTTGGAAGAGGAGAATGATTTGATCAAATACTGGATGAGCAGTAAATACTAATAACGTACAGATTTGTTGGAGATAGGAAGGGATATTTAATACTGGACATGAAAACATTTGCTCAGATACAGGTAAACCAAGGTGACAAACGGCTTGGCACATGGTGACACTTAATATTGGGTATACAGAATATTATTTGTATGCTGTTATTAGAGTAGCTTTGCCAAGGCTCTAACACATATAGGCATCTTTATAATATATAACCTATGCTAAATTCAAATGAGTTTTTAATAACAGTAAATCTACACCAGAACCAAGTCAAGGCATGAAACTGTCATCTTTATAATGGAGTGACAAGAGATAATGGCAACAGGTACTGACACATCTTCACCCTTTGGGGAAAATCTATTAATTGTTCCATTTGCATGTGGTGATTCCTTAAGCAGGTTAAGGGATCTTCACACCACTATGGTCCTTTTCGCACGCAGTTTCTTTTGTGAGAGGGCCCCTTGAGCGTCGCGTAAATGGGAGCGCCAGTCCGTACAACGCACTCTCATTTACGCCACACTCACGAGCCTAATGTGAACCGCGCACGCATTTTTTTATTTTCGGCTTCAAGCCGAAAATGCTGCGCAGTTGCACAAGGCTCCAGGGGTCCTCACGCACTTACCTGCCCTGCGGTGCATCGGACAAGCGGGCTGGTCACGCTTCCTGCCTCAGCGCTAGCCTGCAATTCCCAGGTTGTGCTGCAGTAGGAAGGGGCGGGGCGTTTGCGCGACGCTCGCGCAACCGGCAAACAGCTGCGGGAGGCAGAAGGGCTGCCGTGAGCAGCTCGCGCAAACGGCTGCTTGCACGAGCGCCACCCCCCACCGCTGCGACGAAGGTATGGTGTGAGAAGGGCCTATGAATTACCGAACAAAAATGTGGTGACATGAAATAATTTGCTCAGTACAAGTAAACCAAAGTGACAAAATGGCTTGGTACATGGTGACAGCCACCAAATGGAGCAATTTAAAAGTCTCTTCAACATGGCATTAGTACCATACAATTATACAGAGATACCAGAAATACTTGAAATTCTAATAGGGGTGATACAGTGTGAAGACTTGTAAGATAAAAGAAAGAATTATGATCTATCTGTAGTGTTGCATTCTAAGCACTGATGTCCTACAAAGCAAGTATTAGCTTACATTTATACTCAATGTATGTAGTTTACAACAAGGCAAAAGATGTAATTCTCAATAGTGAGAGTATTAAACAAAAGAGAAAACTGGCCTGTTGAAACTCTTATGGGATTTTTAAAAAAGGGCTTTAATCAATGAATCAATATTTTTAATTCACCAAAAAGGGTATTTAAATTCACCTTTGACACAACCAGAAGAAAGGTATTTGTACAACAAAATGGTAACTTTGTTGTAAGATCTAACATAAGACAAAACTAATGCTGATAATATCAGTTAAGATGACTAAGTCATTCTCAATCAGGTTTGTGTGAACACAAATTTCTTGTTTCTCTGCAGAATTGTGGCTTAAAATGGCATTGATTCTTTCTTAATTTTGATTTCATTTTTTGGTGTCCCCAAAATGTTGTCTCTTGAAGAATTTATTCTAATGTAAAACATTAAGTTAACATGATGCAGAATGAACAAAGAAGCAGCCTTCAATAATTAAACAGTGTACATATTTAATGAAATGTCTTGCTTGCATTAGAAGTCCTGCTTAACAGATGCAGACTATACTTTGAAGGCTGCTTAAAAGTACAGAGATGACAAGAGATTGCAAGTCACTGCATTAGGAATTACAGAGTTTTGTCACATTAATATGCAAACAGCTCCCTTTTAAAAGGGAATTACGCCACATTGTTGACAGAAAGTGCAAATAACAGGCTGTTTTGTTTTTAGCCCACAATAACTTCAGCACAAAAACTGGCCAGATAAAATTGTAGGCAAGTCGCTACTTCAAAATGAAGCAGTTTTGGGAAATGATTAGTTTAATTTTCTTATTAGCAAATCTTTGGCGGCTTTAATCTCAACTTTAATAGACATGTGGAGTCCCCTGATAATGGTTTCTCATAGTATTTATCAGCTGGCAGACTGAGTACTTGAAATACGTCTTTTAAACAATTAGTAAATAACCTACCTTTCTTTGAATAATATTTATTTTTAAATTAATTATCTTGCAATGTGGGACCTGAGGATGAACGTGGCTGCAGTCTAAGTGCTTTGATTTTTGTAAAGAGATCTAAACTCCAAGGTTGAGAATATAAACATGCACCAGCTATCATTCAATGGTGAGATCTTACTGCTTTAGCAAAGTATGAATGTGCATTATATAGCAGTCAACTTCCCTCCAAAATGTATTTTTTGGAAATACAGCCGGCTTATATTGTTGAGCCCTTGTTTCTATCCTATGTATTTGCACTTCCTTTTTTTCTTTCTTTTTTTCTTTCTTTTTTGTTTCTTTTCTTTGTAATCAAACTTTTAGAACCCCAAAATACTACTACTTGTCTAGATGAAAGCAAACTTACGTCAATATAATTTCCATTGATATAGTCTGAGTTTAAGTCCCCTTCAATGGGCTGCAGTCTAACTCGAGAATGATCGTCTGAAACAAAACAATGCATTAAATAATTTACCGTAAGCGAATAGTTAGCATTAAAAAGTTCTATGCGTATTAGAGGGAACACTAAATGACTTCTAGAAGATTTGGGAAATGATATTAAAACAATAATTTTAGCTGATTACAGTAAACAGAAAAACAAACAAACAAGCAAGCAAATAACAGGTGATAAGAATAAAATGAGGAGAGAAAAACCAATCTTCCATATTCTAGCTAAAAGAACACTTTCTAACAGTGCTTAGTGTGAAACACTAAATTAATGATCATTTGGGAGTGGTATGCTTTACTTAGAAACCAACTTTAAATTTTGGTATCTTGCATTTACAAATTTTATCTTCATTTTTTTGGATTAATTGTTCCCATGTCTACATAGGATGCTTTGTGATTAAGCTTCTGCATCCCACAGCCATTAATATCTGTAACTCAATCACCCATACAAAGAATTCACCCTGTGTGCAGGCTTTCCACAACACTACCAGTTCTTCAAATACCTTCCCACATGTGGGCATCACATAACAATCCAGGCTAAATGTTAGAGGACAAAGCCTGTAGCTGAGTGAGAGAATGTTATCTGGAGGAAGGATGACTTTGTTTAATATATTCTGCAAAACTTCCAAGTAGATCATTGATACAATAGTTCAAAACTATTTTAACAAACATTTCCTTTTTCAAATAAATTATTTCCAATATGAAACTGTGCAATTCTGGTAACCGTCCAGGGAGACCCAGCATTGTACAGTCATCCCTCCACATTCGCTAGGGTTAGGGGCACAGGACCCCCATGAAAGTGGAAAAACTGTGAATAACTCTAGTCCCTCCCAAACCATATTTAGCACACAAAAACGGTATGATCACCATATGCAACCCACCATGGATTCCTTTGAGGCATCAGAGTTCCTTCACAAGACAAAAGTGGGTGGCTATGGGGCTTACTGCCACCTCCACTGCTGCCCCACACCATTTTTAATAGGGACTTACAAGCATCATTCGCAGTTTCTCAGTCTCACAAGGCTTGCAGTCTCTATTAAAAATGGCCTAGGGAGGCAACAGAGGTGACAGTAAATAATCTGTGAATAATCAAATCTGCAAAGTGAAACCCACAAATGTGGAGGGCTGACTGTATAGTGGTTTGAGTGTTGGACTTTAACTCTAAAGACCAGACTCTGAGTTCCCTCTCAGCCACGGAAACCTATTGGGTGGCTTTAGGAAAGGCATGATCTCTCAGGCTCAGAGGACAGCAAAGGGAAAACCTACTGAACAAATCTTACCAAGAAAACTCTGTCACCATAGGTCAGAAACAACCTGAGCGCACACAACAGCAGCAAAGAAGACCAAAAAGTTTCCTATCAATGTCTATGGGAAAATGGACTGTGTATGTATTTAATAGACAGCCAGTGTGGTGTAGTAATTTGTGCGTTGGACTAAGACTCCAGAGAATAGGGGCTGGACCACGGAAATCCACTGGGTGACCTTGGGCAAGTCACACTCTCTCAGCCTCAGAGGAAGGCAAAGGCAAACCCCCTCTCAACAAATCTTGCCAAGAAAACCCTGTCACAGCTTCACCTTAGAGTCACCATAAGTTGGAAATAACTTGAAGGTACACAAGAACAAGAACAGTGTATTTAATGGGAACGAAGTAAAGAGAGATTTATACTGCTTTTTGTTGAGGTAATAATCTGTTGCTAGTTAAATGTTGAGAGAAAAGTGCTGCTGCTACTTCTACTTTTATTTCATTATACAAAAGCCATTTTGATAGTAAAAGTTTGTGGTACATAGGCCTAAATCCAAGTGTTAGTTCTTAACCCAGTGGTTCTTAATCTTCCTTTACTGAGGACCCACGTAAATATAATTTGTTGCCTGGCACCCCCAGGACTTAACTCAAGATTTAAATATTTAAATTTAGATTTAAATATTTAAAAAATTATTTACATATTCAAATATTTATTTATTAAAGGCTTCTGGAGACTAGGATTCAAATCCCCACTCAGACACTGGGTCACTTTGGGCAAATCATAATCTCTCAGCTTTAGAGGAAAGGAAAGGCAAACCCTTTTTGAATAAATCTTGCCAGAAAAACCCTGTGATAGGTTCACCTTAGGGTTGCCATAACTCAGAAGTGACTTGAAAGCACACAATGACAAAGTGCCACTGACAAGAAGAAGTCCTTTCTAGTCCTCATGTCTCTCTCCCCTTTGAAAACTGACTTTTGATGACTCTAAGGTGGTCCTATCATGGGCATTTTCTCGGCAATATTGTTGCCTTTGCCTTTCTTTAGGGCTGAGAGAATGTGAGTTGCCTCAGGGGTTTACATGGTCAAGTGGGGATTCAAACCCTGTTCCACAGGGTCATAGTTTGGGTGTGCACACACACCCGCCAGTGTGTCCCTTTTGTCAAGGACACAGCAGTGTCTGTGTGCATGTGTGCCAACTGCTTCTTCTTTTGCAAATGATGGAGCAGTTTTGGTGTATGCATATGCCTGCCATGGCGTCTCTTTTTTGGGTGCCAAAACTGGGGGTTGAGGGGGCCAAAACTGCTCCCTCGCCTGCTGTTGTGCCCCTTGGCACCCACACCCCCTGCTGCTGTGTCCCTGATGAAAGGGACACAGTGGCAGGTGTGTGCCAACGCCCAAACTACACCCTCATTTGCAAACAAGGAAGCAGTTTGGGCACCTGAACCCTGCCCTGCTGCAGCTGCCTCCCTATTGCTGCTGTTGGTGTCTAGCAGCAGGGCTTTGCAGACCCCCTGTGAGAGCTCCACAGAGCTCCAGGTTAAGAACCACTGTCTTAACATCTTTCCAGCCTGTAAAATGTTGCATGCCTCAGAAAAGGAAAAAGTTAGGAAGCAGTTTGTTGTATAGAGGGAAACAACTGTACATTTAGGAAACATGACATAAGACTGGAAGAACAGTGTAGGAAGTTGAAGCTGCCGTTATTTGGGGATCTGATGCATAATCAGTCATTATGCTGCCTATTGATAATCTCCAATACACTCTGTTTTATTTCTATATCTTTATAGCTATATCTATTTATGAAAAAAAGGTTGTATCCAATGTTATGTTGCTGGAAGGCCTAAAGTGCTGTCCCACAGAACTTGTACAACTGCTAGGACAATAACAGGCCAAAGAAGCACCCATCCTAGGGAAGTCACAATGAGTCATGCCAGAGCCAGTTTAACAGGCTAGTGAGAACAACAGTTAATCCAATGGCATGTGAAATTACTTTCTTAAGCATAATGAATTATTGGGCTTGCACAAGGATGAAAATGGGGCTTCCACAAACAGCAGGTTTGTGCTAATAGAATGGCGCTACTGGATAATGAAGTCACACTGTAAATCTCTAGTGCTCACTCCCATTACAAGGAAACATGATTGTAGTGTTGGGGGACGTGAGAGGCTTCTGTGAGTTAAAACTATGATGTCTTCCAGTCAGGCAAAGCAATGAGTGGCCTGTTCTGTTCTGCAATTACATGTACATGGGATCTCTCTGACCTGAAGATCTATCCTCAAATTAAATCAAATCAACATGACACAACACAATTCACTCATTATTCTCTTTGTGAGGCAAAGAGTTCAGGTGGAGGAAAGGTGTACAGTATCCAGCATTTAGTATTCATATTAATATCCCCATCTTCTGAATTAGAATTAGTGATTTTTATATACAATGATTTTTAATGGACTTAAAATGTATAGATCTGAAATACTGTTTTGCTTCTAGGGACTATGAAGAATAACTGGGTGCAGGTGCACAGCACCTTTAAAAATAGCTAAATTCCAAATAATCTGCTTTCTGATGGGAAAGGAAGAAGTAGGAGGGAAAGACTGAATCCAATCCATTCTGATACCCTAACAGCCAATTTCTACTTTCCAGTTCAACAGAAAACAAATAAACGAACAACAACAACACAAACTGTTACACCAGCATATGAAAAGACAGCATCATGTGCTGCCTTTTCTGCCCTATCAATCCACGTCACTGGTTTTATCATTAGGCAGTCAATCTTTCTATTTTTACTTTGTGTACATAATTCATAACTTCGTCAACTTCCATCAAGTACTCTATGAATATGTTTTTTTCTGAACTAGAAAGTCCCAAGTGTTTAGGTCTTCAATGATTTGTATTATTTTAAGTTTATTCTGACAACCTTAGCACACAGTTTCTCAATTGCTAAATACTGATGACATCAAAATTAAACTGAGATCCCAATGATCAAAGTAACGTTTGCTGCTCTTAGAGTCTTCAATATAGTTTGTAAATTACAACTGATCTGTGCATCTAATATTTTTATCTTGTTTTCCATTTTCTTAGTGAGTGAATAAAAAGTTAATAAAGGAAGACCAAAAAAGAGATGTTTCTGTATTTTTTTAAAAAAAATTAAAATTCTAGTTTTGGCTAAGGACATGATCTTACTTAAGCAATAAATATGATATTTATTTGTTTGTGTGTTTATTTAATGTATCTTTATTTTTTTTAAATGTATCTTACCCCTTCAAATACTCTTCTTTAAAAATGCAAGTCTTATGGGGAATAGCTATCCACAGAAGCTCTTTTAAGTGAGGAAATGTGAGTTAAAATATTCTGCATCCTTTCTGTGACATAACATACATTTGCATGATGTATACAGCATGCTCAAATCCCAGTCAATGTGACCTAACAGAAGATGGGCAACTCTAATCCAAACTACAGGCCAAAGTGCATGCTGTGGGGAATATGTAACATGCAGCTAGGAAGCCTTTTTTTCTTTATATGCAGCCCAAAAATGGATCCTAGCCCCCATCCTGGTGTGTGTCTATGTATGTGTTTGGGGGAGTTATCTGGAAGCTTCAGTGGATCTAAAATGCTGCAGCAGACAACTAACTGTGGGTGGTTATAGGGAACACATGGCTTAAAGGGATTTAAAATTAAGTAGTCCCTTCCGGAGGCCTCCAGGAGCAGAAATTAACCTTTTGATGCTGATTTCCCACAATGTGTCAGAGGAACACATATGGGTTGGGGGTCATGTGTAGGTCATAGGCTGTAATTTCTCCACTCCTACTTAGTAGTACAGTAAAACATGGGGTAGAAGCTAATATCATATAAGTGTTGTTCACACAATGAAACTTTCTTCTCTTCCCCTATGACTCCAAGTATTTCCTCCAATATGCTCCCCAACTCTTTGTAGCAGAGTTTGAGAACACCCACAGGGCTTCAAGGGCCAAAGGGGAATTGTACTTCCCCATTTCACTGACAAAAGCCATTCACAATCCATTCACAGGACAATGAGTGGCTGAAATCCTACCAGTGAGTCCTAAACAGAGTAGACTTATTGGATCATTGCTGAGTGATGAGTCAATACGTAGGCAAATCCCATTGATTCAACGGTTGTCGTAGTCAGGAGAATCAATGCGATTTAGGCCTGTTACTGTTAATCAGTGTTTTATCCTATCCTTCCCATTTCATCTTCACAAAAACCCTGAGAGGTAACATAGGCTGAGAGCCATGATGGCAGACCCAAGGTCATCCAATGAACAGAATTAGGATTTGAATTCAGGTCTCTTTGGTCTAATGTGACACTGAAAGTGCCTCTTTGCACTGGCTCTCTAGTACCTCTACTGCTTTCAAGTCTTTCAAGTACTAAAGTATTTATTTCTCCCTTTCTTTTTTATTATGGTGGTTAGAGCTCTGTTTTCACTCCAGACACAAAGAGCTGTATATCAGTGGACAGTGTTGTCAGTTACTAAAAGGAATTTACACAGTAGTACAATTATGCTGTCAACACTTACATGCAATGATATTCCCATATCTATTCTTCATTCGGTTCTCATCTTTTTTAGCTGAGTCCCATGGTGCAGACTGTCCTTCAAAGAAGCTCTGTTTTAAAAAAAGAAGAACAGGGGAAGCAAAAATCACACTGAGGGAAAAAATATGTACCAACAGAAGCATTAACAATAACAGAAAGACATGGGAAGAAAACCTCCCACAGCAGCTGTGAAAAAACGAGAGGCAAAGACTGACTGTTTTTACTTATTAACAGATGATTATATTTCAGGAACTATTAATAATACTTAATACTGAGCATCATTCCTCTATACCACTCTAAGAAAAGGGAGACACTATCATAACGTTAAGGATTACACCGAGTTAAGACAACACAGACAACACAGAGAGGTAAAAGGTATTAAAAATTCATCCTGAAACTTTTAATCTGTGGAAGATCTCAATTATGTAATAGCTCCCTCCCTACCACAACTACAGGACCGTTAAGGAATAATTGTTCCTAGAGTGACTTATGATACAGATACAACATAAAACTGGGTATCATATTGGAAATATATGTAAACCTTAGGGCTTGTAACTGTATCACCCAAAACAGAATTCTGTCCAAAGAGAGGAGAGAACATTCCAGCTGGCCAAACCTCAACAATTGTAGCCAATATAGGTAGGGCTCATTATGCCATAATTTGAACAAATGCAACTAGACATCTGGTTCTTTTCCTGAGGCAATTGCACAGACTGCAAGAAGGAGCTTACGTTTCTTTTTTTAGGCAAGAAAGCCCAAGAAGACATAATCCAAGGGGTGAAGCCTGCCCACAGAAGATGAAGAAAAATAATACACATTTTATGCAACAGGTGGCACTTGGCTAACCAGCCTTTTTAACAGGTAATACTATTTTTCATCATTTGCCTGCAACTGATTTGCACATATGTTTTATTAAAAACATTATTTGCAATACCTCATAAGATTTCAGGCAGGAAAAAGGCTTTCATTATGCACATAAGCTGATTTAATATTTACTTGACCACAGCACTATGTGATTTAATTGAGGTTATTTTAGAATTAATTAATTTAGGTTAGGAGTAGACATTTGTCAACCGCAGCTTGGTTGCTAGAGGGATGGCATTCAATGATCAAGCAGTTGAGAGGATAGATGCAAGACTCCAACTGGCCAGAAAAAGAAAAGAAAAGAAAAGAAAAGAAAAGATCAGTTTATGCAACACTGAAGATTATACTGAAAGGAAGAAGTAGAAGGAGCAAGGATTCAAATCTATTTGATATGCTTTAGATCATACATTTCTAAGGTAAAAGTAACTGTGTTGGAATCCCACTGGAAAGTGGGTAGTTAGAAATGCCTATAATACAGAAAGCACATGTGGAGTGATGGTTTGAGTGTTGGATTAGATTTTGGGAGACTAATGTTTGAATCTCTGCTTAGTCATGGAAACTCACTGGGTGGCCTTGGACAAGTCACACTCCCTCAGCCTTAGTCAGGAAACCTCCTCTGAACAAACCTTCCCAAGAAGGCCCCAGGACAGGGTTGTTGTAAGAGAGTCAACTTTATGGAACCTAACAACAAGAAAGATACCATACATGTCTCATTCTTCTGGATTTTTAAGACCATACAAAACGGATAGCTTAAATGCAATTCTCAGAGTACTATCTGTATGAGGGAACAGGCTGTAAGTGTTTAATTGAACCAAGGCTTACGGGTGCACTTCTACATTGTAATGCCCAGTGATACACATGAGTAAATTGCTGACTGAAGCCAAAAACATTTGAGCAAATGAGAGCTTCTCTACTGCAAACAAGACATTACAGCTTTGAGCTAGTAAATGCATAACAACTCTGGTATCAAAAGTGGTTATCATCTACAAAGCACTTAAACATTAAAGCAACACTGAATCTAGTGCTATCAAACACTAAATTATACCTTCATAGCAAGGAAAAAAGTACAGCCTGTACTAACAGTGCAAGAGATGGGCAGTGCTGACAGTATGTCTCTCAATTTAATAAGAGGGCTTTTCTCTGTCTGGCTTCCTTAAGCCAGGCTAACTCAGGAGTAGATCTTGCAAAAAGTTACTCCTTTCAGCTCCAACATCCAGAAGACAATCAGCACGACTAGTACTGTTTTTCTTACTGCATTTCCTTCTCCTCTAAGGTTGAATTTCTTCCTTGTAAACATATAAATAGTCTGGATTCCTTCCTTGTAAGGAATGAAAGATTTTTTTTTTGTTAAAACCCCCCCACAACTTTTAAAGTGTCAGATCTCATGAGAATCCTGTCTTTATATAAGAATCCTTTTCCCCCTGCTTGTTTTTCATACAACTTATAGCTAACTAATTCTTTTCAATTCTTCTTCACTCTAGGCATCTCAGTTACATTTTTATAGTTCAAAGTACTACCTTTGATTACTTTTCATTCCTTTCCATTTACATACCCCAGAACATGTCACAGATGAAAAATGAGACACATCACATCATGAGACACACGCTAAGCCACATCAGAGTGTAGTAAAAAAGGTGTGGCCAAGCAACAAGAAGGCCAGGGTTATTAATGAGAAAGAAGTCACAAAACTACTATTTTGAGCCAGAGCAACCCTGGAATTTATATGCTTTGTTTAGGAACGGGAAGACTCCATCCGTCCTCTCCACTCCATCCTGCTGAGTTAACTGAGTGCAAACTGCATTGGCCATTTCAAGCTTAGTTTGCAGCAACTGAAGGAAGCTGAGGACAAGGGGAAAACTGAGAGAGAAACTGGGGCATTTTTAAAGCAGCTGAAAAAGCTGGACAACAGAGGATTAATTGAAGCTAACCTTGCCAAACCAGGACAGTGGGGAGTGTATGCATTTGACAAAGGATTATTAAAATTCATACAGTATTTTAAAAGAGAGGTAGGCAAAATATAGCTTTGAAAAAAGTTGTTTTTTAAATAATAACCACCACCATCACATACACTCTAGATTTCAACATATTTTTGCTCCCAGAGTTATTTTAGTTCCAGAAGAGGTCTTTTGTAAACTGAAAGAAAGTAAAAACCAGAACTGAATCCTAAGGGGATGATGCTGTTTCTACCTGGGGAAAGATGACATAGGGAGTGAAGCAAGCCTCCAAGCATCTGCAGGGTGCCAATGTAACCCCCAATCCTGGTAATGTCCAATCTCTGCTCTAAATCTATGTCTGCCACAATCTATGTCTGCCACTGTGTTTTTCAGCTATCTACGCCCATGACAAAAACCAGAGTGGTATCATGGTTTGAGAGTTGGAATACGACCCTGGAGACAAGGGTTTGATTCCTTGCTTGGCCATGAAAACCCACTTGGTAAGCTTGGGGAGACACTCTACCCCATAACAGGCTCGCCTTAAGGTTGCCATATGTTGGAAACGATCTGAAGACACACCTCCACCACCACAACCACAACAATACCCATGACAAAAATACATATGCTGCTAACAGCAGGGATAATGTTATGCCGTGTTAGAATAATCCTACTTTTAGGAAAGGTCCAAAGCCCTGGGATGAGGTGGTACAGAGGAACCAACTGCTCCTGCAGAACCTGGAACATCAGGACAAAGGACTAAGGGTAAGGGATGATGCATCCAAAGAAGAGATAGAGATAGGAAAGAGCTCTGCTCCAGAGTCAAAGGACAAGGCAGCATTTTCTCCTGGATAGAGGGCAAGTCAATAGATAAAAGCCTGGGTGAGGGTTGTGGCTACTTGAATGAGTATCCACTTGGCCCCTGTCTGTATTTAGCCATAACTTCTGAAGGAGTCTACACACAAATGCAGAGGTCCTTAATGTATAAATCAGGGGGACATACTGAACACATATGCATACAGTTTGTAGGTATGAAGTGCCTTTCAGAAGTCATGGTGAACATGCAGAACATGAAGCCAGAAGACATGATCCTGGTCCTCTTTATGTGCTTTTAATCTACTAAGAAAAAAAAGTCCTTTATTATTACTGATAGCACTGCTGGAAAGAATGACTGTTATTGACATGCACCTTCAAGTAGCTTCCAATTTATGGCAACCTTAAGACAAATCAAGGATTTTCTTGGAAAAATTTGTTCAGAGGAGATTTGCCACTGGCTTCCTCTGGGGCTGAGAATGTGTGACACATCCAAGGTCACTCACTGAGTTTCCACAGCCATGTGAAGATCTGAACCCTGGTCTCCAGAGTTGTACTTTAATGCTCGAACCACTTCACCATGCTGGCTCTCCCTTAAGAATAACCATTTATGCATACAAAGAAAACATACCCAATATTACCTCCAGGCTGCCTGTACTAAACCCAGTGTCTCCAATCTGAAACATGTTTTCAGTCCCATCTCTTGCAACTTCCGTGCAGTCTTAATAAAGTCTAAAACCTAAATACCAGGAACATCTTTCTTTCTTTAACTGTTAGCTACTTTAAAAATAATTTCTACAGAAACCAAATTTATTTCTATAGACTCCCAGCAGCTTCTTGCTCTTTTAAATTCTAATAAAAGTTCTCTAAAAGGGAAGATTTTCTATATGAGTCTTAGTCTGCATTAAGCTGAAGAACATACTGGGAGGAACAATTAAGATTCAAGTTAGCAACACACTTCTTGGCAAAGTAGTTAACTTAAAGAAATCTATCTTCTAGACTTATCTCTAAAACAATGAACAGAGTGAGCTGATAGGATTTTACAATTCTCCTCTTAAAGGAAGAACTCCCTAGGTAAAATATACACATTTATACTATAATTACTGTACAAGCTATATTATTCCAATTTGTGTATCTAAAGTTTAGGCTTGTTCTTTCCTCTCCAGAAATAAAAAGTGCTATCAGGGGGGTGGATAGATGGTTTCTCTGTAATGTATGTAGCATTTTCATAAATAAATCTCACTTTTTATTCTTTATAGCATGTAATTAAAGTGTTGTTTCTGACGGTATCTCATATATTCTACAGCAAGTCACTGAACCTTGGAAACACTCATAATAGCAGAAAGTCTGTAACACAATAAAATGAAACCACTCCATGAATATCAACTACTTTGCATTTTCAGAACTATCCCTGAGTGCTACGCATTAGAAAATTGAACATCCCACAGAGACAAGCATATATTTTTTCCTGAGCAAGATACCTTGTGATTCAATAGCCTTCTCCAGATTACCCTTCCCTCCCCTCCTCAGGTTCCAAAAGATGTAATTACACACCCCAATTGCACAACCTAAGACGCTGCAAGTACAAAATGGTACCACGGTTTTTAAATGAGAGCTTCTAGTACTTGCAAATGGGATATATTATTATCCAGAAGGGTGCAGATGTCGGGGTTATATATCATGTACTGTAGGTTTCTTATGCAGTATGGATACGATTTTCAGAGATTTACTACCTTTTACAATTCAGCTCCATAAAGCACAACTAGAGTGAGTACTGTGGAATAAAGGGGAAGTTCAAAACTTGATGCATCATTGTTTAGGGGCATTTTATACATCTGGGACACTTGGGTTATAAAGGCTTTCCTAGACTGTTCTATTTAAGGGCAGGGGTAGGAAATGGAAAGTTGAATGTTAGCCCCCAAAATACACCCTGCATGTAGAAGTATAGCATGTCAGGATGAAAGAATAAGGTTTGATTTGACAAACATGTGATGCTGCAGATTGAAATGCTACAAGCCAGGAATTTGATTACTACTAACTGTATTTTTTTTTTCAGGAGGGTTCACCAGTAAGTCCTAATTACCTTACATGAAATATCTTGCAAAGTACAGACACAACCTTACACTGCTTTGAGAATTTTTTTTTTTTACTTCATACAACTTCTACATCCACTCTTGTATAATTATTATGTTTCCTCTCATAATTTCCATGAAATCTACCGCTCTTAGCAGCCATGGCTGATGGCTTTTATGCCAGTGAGTGGTTCATCTGCACTGGGTTTTAGCCCTCACTTCAGAGGTGAGATCCAAGGTCCTGAATCCTATTGCTACAACAGGTTCAGCAAGCTGGATAGCTCCTTTAAAATTCAGACTAAAATCTACAGTAAGTTCCTGGTCCCAATGGTATGGAAGCCACCAACTGCCACTGGTCCTAAGGATGTTCCAGAAGAAAGGCAATTATAGGCTGAGACTCTGCATCAGAGTCTTGCAGTGTTAATCACAGTGTTGAAAGGGGCTGCAAGGGTCCAATCCACTGCCATTGCAGGACTCCACTGCTAAAGCAACTCTGACAGCTACCGATCCAACCTCTGTTTAAAGCCTCTAATGAAGGAGAGTCCCAGGGTCCCAGGGAGAATCCTCTGAAGATGTCAGCCACAGATGTAGGCAAAACGTCAGGAGAAAATACTAATAGAACACGGCCTCAAAGCCCAGAAAACCCACAACAACCTATGGATTCTGGCTGTGAAAGCCTTCGACTTTACATCAATACAAGCACTAAATTATGAGTATTTCCCATCCTAGCTTTGTTGGTTAGTGGCACTTGTCTATGTTGAGATCAGAAGTAGCAGAGACACTTGTTACTGAGGTTGAGCCAAAAGTATTTACTGCTTCTTGTGAACATGTCTAGCAGATGACAAAGTTCCTCTCTTCTTTTGGAGAATGCTTTCTAGATGTTTGCTTATTAAAAAAGAAACACATTACCTTTAATCTCAGTTGGCTTTATTTGTTCTCAGTGATAGCATTTCATAACTAAATCCTGTTGGTATGCAATACTCTTTCAACATCAAATTCATTAAACCTCCTGGTCAGAGATTTTTAGGTCAGGGATCCATTGCAGGAAGATATAGTATTAGAATGTGTGGTGTACTCAAGGAGTACTCAAGCAGCAGAAAAGAAATAGTGACCATGAAAAGATGAGAAAAACTGGTGAACATCTTCCCAATCAAGGACTTTGCACAGAACACCAATTCTTCTCCCCCTTCATTCCAAAAAATTCAGTTTTGACCTGGAAATTAAAACAGATATATGTTTAGACAAATCTTGTTTGTAATTAGTTGAACTACAACTCTCACACTCCCCTAGGCAGCACAGTCAACAGCCATGCTAGCTGACTGGGTGATTCTGAGAACTGCACACCAAAGAATAAACTTTCCAAGTTATGTATTCAGTGCAGACCTCTTATTACATAGAGGATACACTAAAATTAGATATTCTTGAACAATAAAACAGCTTGTTCTTTTTTAAGATGCCAACTCATTTTTCTGAAATAAGGCTTTGTCACATCAAGGAAAATCTGGTGCTCCGAGTACTCCGTAACACATTTTTAGGCACCCAAACTTTCTATTTCCATTGTTCAGGTACTGTTGCTTATGTAACAAAAATTGTACCATTCACATACAAGAGAGATGTACTGGCAAAACTAAAGGATACCAAAGTCTGTAAAAGTACCAACCCCCAATCCACTGTTAGAGAAAGAACTCTAAGGACGCTCTCCCCACACGTTAATGAGGACTGAGTGTGTTCAGTAGTTATAAAATGATAGTACATTGTGGGGCAATGGTGAATAAAACCTGAGTATCATCAAACAAATCATAGTGGCCTGCCTGAGTAGAGTAATCCAAAACAGACACTTGAAAAGCACTGCAAAATATATTGTTGTTCTGTGCCTTCAAGCTGTTTCTAATTTATGGAACTCGAACCTATCATGGGATTTCTTCACAAGATTTGTTCAGAGGGGATTTACCTTTGCCTCTGAAGGTAAAGTGAGTTTTCATGGAGAAACAGGGATTCAGACCCCGGCCTCTAGAGTCATAGTCTAATGGTCAACTCACTACACCACACTGGCTAGTCAACTCTGGCCATTTCCACACTAGATTGTTATAGCACGATTATTCTACTTTCAACATCCTATGGAATCCTGGGGTTTGCAAACTGTAGGATTCCACAGGATGTCAAAAGCGGAATAATCGCATTATAACCATCTTAGTGTGGAAATGGCCTGTATCATAAATAAATGTCATTACAAAAATGTAACTATAGGGAAAAACAAACAGTGAATTGAATGACAGGCCACTGGGTATCTAAATGCATACACATTATGAAGGGATGTAAAGGTGTAAACATTAAATTATATCCAAACAATATATAGAGTAATTAATGTATTACGGAAACATAATGTGGAATGCTGAGCCAAACACTGAGAAGAAAGTGAACAATCAAATGTCAACACAACAACAAATAGAGTCTTTCTACACTGTATCCTATTTCAATATATTTTCCTCGGTAAACTTCCCAGTACACTGCTAACTGTGAAGAAAACTTCCCAGCTGCCTTGAAACATTAAACACTATGGTGAAAAATTGAGAGTTCTTAAGATCTAGAAAAACATGAATCCAGTGAAACACCAAAACACTAAGCAATTTGATCATACAAACTGACTGGCTGGTGCTCTTTAAATGTTTGTTTTGGTCTTTTCCTGACTGCAGTCTCTTTTTATTACTTGAACAGAGTATTCCATGCTGCAAGGTTTTGTTGCAGGTCATACTTATAGCAAATTACCTTATAACTCTGAGATACAGTAACAATCTAGCCCAATCTTCTCTATTTGACTTTCTGATCACTAACACAACCTTTCTTTTTACTAAATATTTAATCGATTAAATCACATTTGGATGAAGCACTTCATCTGTGCTGAACCATGTTTCCACTGGAAGATTTCAGGTGATGTAGTGTCCAATGTCAGCAATTCTGACAGTTTGCAGTAATGGTAAATCACCACTACACTTACTATGCATTTTATTTTTAATTTGAGCTTTTCAAGGTTTACCCATTTCTTCTCCTTGTGTCTTTTCTTAAAGTTCCCTCTAACACACTATGCTCTCTCTACAACTTACTTATACATCCCATGTTATCTCTATACTTTTAATTTGATTGACAAATCTCCATAATCTCCCTCTCTTGTAATGGGTGGAAAGTAAACACGCCTCCCTGAGGAGGTTGTCAGAAGCAGCCTGTGACCTGCAAGGAGTCTGTAAGGCTATAAGTCAATTCACATTCAGCAGTTTGCTAAGTGAGTATGTCCCTCTGCATGGTTTTGATGAAATTTCACCACAGCTGGCCAAAAGTGCTACAAACACCTGCAAAAGGCAATGAGTTCATCTATCAGAGACTCCCCCTTTCCAAATGATCTAGTCCTACAGATGTCAGTATGGGCTGTGTTGTCCAGGCACCTCAAGGCTGTACAGAGTGGCTTTTGTAAATTCCACTAGGTGACTACACAATGAAGGTAGAAACTACCAGGTTACTGTGGTACTTAAATTGCTTCTCAGTTCTTAATAACATTCAGTATGATCTTTAAGATTTTGTAAGTAGTAGAGGCTACTGTACATGCATAAGGGAAGGTAAGTCCCATGAACCTATTTTCAAACCTTTATTGAAGTGGGATGTATAACCAGCTATGCAGACAACAACCTTATTACACTGTGGTTCTGTTTTGAGAGAGAACTTGCTGCATGAGTATCCTATCAACTATCTTTAAAATATGTTCAGAAAAAAGTAAAAAACAGTTGCTTCTTCACAAGCTTTTAACAGCGAGGAAAGAAAACATAAGTATCCAACTCAGAGGTAGGTCTAATGAGTGATGCCCACTGTTTGTCAGTCTGGCTTCATGTGGTGTTGACAAGCAAGAAACATTTTTTAGAAAATGCAACAGAGAGTTTCTTGGGAGATGGACCAGGTTGTATCTTCTTGCTGTGCACATCTATGCATTCCATAAATTCCCAACATGCTTTTTGGGATCATAAAGTAGAAATAAAACTGAGGTTACCTTATATAATTCTGCTGTTACCAATCAATGCATAGAGCAAATTTAGATGTATCTACTTGGAAATTAAACCCAAGAGTTCCGTGGAGTTGACCCCTCAGTAAGTGTCCACAGGCTGATGGTCTCCACATCTGATAGCATATAGATGCAATCTTTGCAGGGGATATCACAAAACAGTAATAAACAGACAAACAAAGAACCGGTTAGGCTGCCTACAACTGGACAGTATCTTTCATGGATGTATATGCAGAACCCATAAAATGTCTGGACATATCACTAGCAAACAGTAAAATCAATCTTCCTGTTCAACCAGCCTTGCCTCCTAACTGAATGTTAGGATGTTCAAGACATGTATCTTCTGCAAAACTTTCTTGGGCAACCCTCCCCTCGCTTTTCTGCTAACCTGCTTTGCACCTTATCCCTTCTCTGACTTCCACCTCCACTTCTCCTGTTCGCTGAACAGAGAATGCATGTCTCTTGAGCAGGAATCACCAATCTCCAAGAATGTAGTGTGTGTTCAGTACAGCTCAGTAGGCAGAGGTGCAGGGACACTCTCTTTAATACATGCTCATTTTCAAGATGAAAAAAAAAAGGCAGTTAAGTGCTTTAAGGAATTCAGAAAGATATAAATTTTGCTAAATTTAGTACGTTAGGCGTAGTTTAAAAAAATTACATTCATGGCTGCAGATAACCATGTACCTTCGTTTCCACTCTTTCCCCCATTTGCTCCTATCAAATAATCTTAGAAATACATTAACAATGGAAAAAGAACAATTGTTCTGTTAGATAGATCGGGAGGATACAGCATTTCTTGGGTCCAGAGTAACTAAGAGATAAAAGAATATACAAATAGGAGGAGCTGATCAAGCAAAGCAGAGTGCCTCCTCTCCTGACAGGCATTCCTTAATGCTTCTTAAAAGGCCAAACTATATGTAACTTTAAAAGCAGTGTTTCTCTGTTGAATGCAAAGCTGTATTCCAGAAATCACCCATTTATAAGCTTCAAGCACAAACAAGAACCAGGCATGGGGATCCCATCTCTCTTTTCTACACTGGCAACCTGTATTACCATTAAACTCCCTTTAAAACTCTCCTTTCTCTTAGGGTTTTTTTTTTCACACCAGCGACACAGATATCATAATCAAAGATGATGGCATGCTTCTTCTCTTAGCTCAGCCTAGATTGATTCTAGCCTTGTTGGGCTTCATCTTGGGCATGGCAAAATAATTTTTTGTTTCTTCTCAAGGCCACCCAAGTTACACTTTTTCAGGGCAGCCCTTTGACTGAACATGGAGAGTGGTCCACCGAGGAGAAGAGGGCACATCACTCCCTCTCCCAAGTGGACCACAGACTGGTGGTAAAACTGCCTCTGCTACAGTCTATGAAGAACAGGCAGAGTGTGTGCTGCTCTTCAAAAGCTCAACCAACCCCGTCACCTGGCCCTGAGAGAGTCAAAGCTTCATTCATTTCCAAAGCCACCCAGGCCTATCTCTTTCCTTTGGAATGAGTTCACAAAAGGCCAATCTGCAGTGAGCACATGTCTTCTGAGGTGGAAGAGCCTTGCTGCAGGATCCTTGACAAGAGGATATTGTCTTCCTTCCCTGAAGGGTCCCTGTGAAACATTGTGAAGTGACAGATCTTTCACCAGACCAGTTACAAATCTGACCTGAGAATTAAACAATCCTTGACACCAGCTTTGTCTGAATATATATATGGGCACAGTGAAGAACACAAACTGAATCACATTCAGCTGACACTGAGTCAAACGCAGCTGCTGCCTCTAGAGAGTCAGAACTGTTTTCATAGTTTTAAGCACAAAGATATAAAACATATTGGCTTAATTTAGCATTCTACCCATAAAAGTGTCACTTCTGTAATATTTTTAAGCTCCTAACTTGGCATTAGGTTGTTGGCATCATTATTTTACGATCACAAGAACAACAGACAGCAGAATAGAGTGTTGGAGTGACAGATTTGCAAACACAAACACAAAAACCTAGTGCTCATATTAACAACAGAACATATTTCCTGGACAGCAAAACAGTTTTACTGAAAGGGGTTTTAGAAGTTCTATAAACATTTATGTATCTTTAATTAATATAATCTTCCCCTTTCAGACCATATGCTCTGTTCTATTCTCTCTCCCTATGGTTCTCCACCAACAGAATCAATACAAATTTGGCCACATTTGTACGTATGCATCAGCTCCCAAACCCTTTCCTCCCTCAGCTCTATACATGGTAAGACTAAGGCCCCTTCCACACGGGGGGGGGGGGGCGTGAAACGCGGGGAAACGGGGCAGCGCACGCAGAAACGGAGCTTACCTTTATCTGGGTTGCTCTGTCGCCGCGGGGAGCACCAAGCGTTTGCCGCTCTACACGGCGGTGGCATCCGGCGGTGCCCGGCGGTGCCCAAAATGGTGGTCGGCGGCTTCCGGCAGCACTCCGCCAATCAGGGCAGTGTGCCAGCCGGAAGCCCACCCCTGCTTGCGCGCCCCTGCAGTTCTTCATGGGGCGCTGCGACGGGCTAGCGTGATCTTGTTTTAAAAAGACAACTTGAAAGGTGGTCTTTATAAAACACGCGGTGCCACCTCCACGGCTGCGCGAGGGTGCTTTGAGGTGTAGAACCTCCACTTTTCTAACCGCCCTAGCGCACTCCACAGTGGAGATGACCTCCGTCCTACCCTGTGTTTTTCCCCCGTGTGGAAAGGGCCCAAGAGAAGCACATGGGTTCATACACTTCCTTCATGCCCCTTCCCCAGCTCACTTGCCTATGCATAGGAAGTTAATAAACACTGAACCACACAATTAAATAAAGTAGGTGGATAGTCTCACTTTCGGCATCGAACATGCAAAGGAGTTTAACTTTAAAGGATTAAGAGAAAAATCTGGCATAAAGAGCCATTCTCAACCAGAGAGAAACTAATATAGATAAATTTACTTTTAAAATACCCAGCTAACAGCTAGCTAGCAATGAAACCACCTGAAGCCCCAACTTGGCATTAGTAAGAGTGGGAAGAGACCTTTGAAGTCTTCTTGCCCAATCCTCTGCTTAATGCAAGATGTACCTACAGCATTCATTTACAACAGGGCTTCACAAATTGTGGCACTCCAAATGTTGCACTGCAATCTTCATTATCATATGCCAGCATAGCCAATGATGAGCAAGGGTACCATTTTCAGTCAACAATATCTGAAAGATTGCACTTCGCCAACCATAATTAATCTACAGCACTGTAGACAGATGGATGCTCCTGAAGCAAAGGAGATCCCATCACCTCATTCAACTATTAAACATCTGTTGCCATTGTGACATTTCTGTTCAAGTTTAGATAACATTTGCTTCCCTGAAGTTTCTTCTCACTGATTCGAATCCTCTGGAGCAACAGCAAACAAGTCTGCTCTGTATGCATCACAAACCTTCAGATATTTGGAGACAGCTATCTTCTTTTTATCTTTCTTTCCAGCTAAGCATACCCAGCTCTTTCCACCATTTCCCAAAGAAGTTGGATTCCAGATCCCTCAACAGCCTGGTGCTGTCTTGAGAGAAGTTCATTTGTCAGTATCTTCCTAAAAATGTGGTGCCTGGTAGAAGAAAATTTGTGCCTTCTGGTGGGTTCTATTTTGTATCAGCTAAGTTGCAATCTTTGTGAAGCTACACAAGGATAGCATAATGTTCAAAGCACCGGAATTATCTCATTTCAAGAATGTTCAAAGGCCTAGCAATCTTTGAATGTGTAAAGGACCTGTTTGATGTTAGGAACCTAGAAGGTTTGGCTCTGTATGGCTCTTGGCTTTTCTTTAACTACTACTAATTGTTATTGTTTCTTATCTACCTCTTCCTTTGGATTGAGGTGGTGAATTAACAACAAATAACACAACATATAACATCAGTTGAATGAGTACATAAAACAATACATATTAAAATACATCAATACATACTTTAAAAACCATAATTTAAAATTATCTGGATAGGCCTGCTAGAAGAGACTGGTCTTTCCTGCTGATTCTTGAGCTGACAAATCTCCTTCTTTATTGATTTGTCACTTCTCTCCTTATTTGCCTTTATTATTATTATGGTCTCAAGCCTTGCTTTGCCAGAAGGTCCAAGCTTATATATCTAATACAAGTAAGAACTGGGTCATTTAGCAGTCTTATTTTTGTCTATTGTATAGACTTCTCTGTTGTCTCTGACAGGTCTGTTTGTACAATCTGCTTTATTTCTCTGTCCTGTAAGTAAATACATGTATATATAATTAGATTTTTGTAAGAGTGCATTATTAGGAAGAGCCCGTTTTTGAATCCAGCACTTGGTTGTTATGTTATTGTTACAGTCTTCTCAATCTTGGGAGTCTTGGGAAAAGAAGTGTGTATGGTAATAAACCTATAAACCATTGTGTTGCTATTGAAAGTTCTTTGCTTCCATCCTTGTGATGACAACAATGACTAGCCTAGTGTGCAAGGGCATGGGGTGTGCATGTGTGAATTGCTGAACAACAGGGTTTAAAATAATTCCAACCGGCAACCGTTTTCAAAGAGAGAGCCATGTTAGTCTGTGTGTCATTAAAAGTGTAAAAAGCAAGGGGAAAGGTACAGTCCTCCCTCCATATTTGCAGGTTTGACCTTCATGAATTTGATTACTCACAAGATGTCCACTTGCCTTCTCCCCTCTCCCCTCCCATTCCCTTGCCTTTTGCCCAGGCGTGCTGTTTTGCTTCCCTGTGCTCAGGCAAAAAGTGAGGGAAGGGGAAAATGGAAGAAAAAGCTCTCGGGCACCTTCCTTCTCCATGTACAGGGCTCTGTACTCTCTGGCTCTGTACCACTCTGAGGTGTTCACCTTTTGCCCAAGTGCATGGAAAGATGGCACACATGCCTGGGCAAAATGCTACAGAATGGAGGGTAGGGAAGGCACATATGTGCCTTCTCCATGTGCAAACGCTTCCCCTGCTATTCGCTTGCTTTTTGACCAGGCATGTGGAAGGAAGGTGTATATGCCCAGGCAAAAGGTAAGGGAATAGGAGGAGGAGAATGGAGGGGGAAGGCTTGCATGCATCTTCTCTGTGCATGGGGCTCCCCCTCCCATTTGCTTGCCTTCTGACCGAGCATGGAAAGGGAAGGCACATGCACCCAAGTAAAAGGAAAGGGAATGGGAGGAGGAATCCAGGAAGCGAATGGGAGCGCTCACTTGAACAGGAGGGAGTTATTTGCAGTTTTCTTGACTTTCTTGAGGGTTCTGCACCTCAAACCTTTGCAAAAGTGGAGGGTCCACTGTAATAAAAAGTAGATTTAGCTTTGTAAGAGCTGGAAAGTGCAGCTTTATATATTATAACTAACAACTGCATTGGAAAAAAAACCCACCAAGCAGGTATCCACTCATGTATGAGGCAAGACAAACCAAGTTACTACTACTAAGCAACAGAGTGTGTATATCAAAAAAATCAAATGTCAGTTGGTCACATGAATGCCTTACCTTCTTTGCTCCATATGAACTTTAGGGAACGTTTGCAAGATTTAATCCAACAGTACAAGTATAGTAAATAGTAGCAGACATTGATTTATTGCCTCCATTCATGAATGATAAAGGTAAGAAGCTTAGTACAGGATATATACAGATAACAACTCAGACCACCATTTCTGCTCAGACCTTACTAGATACAAACTTAAAGGAACAGAACAAATCCCTAAATATTTGTATCATTTTTGGAGCCAAAAAAGTAGGGAGAGCCAAATGGTCCATTTGTCAGATCTGTGGAGATGATGTACCTGTGCAGGAGACTGTCACAGCTCCCTACAAATTATTCCACCTTTAAGATTTATTTCTTCAAAATAAAAGAACACTAAAAGCTAAACAGACTCTAAAGTGAACCAAGACTGCAGTCTTGCAGAGACATACCTGGAATAAGTCTAAGTGGATCCATGTTTAGGACCTCACTATTACAGAATTACTTGCTTGTTACTTGCTGTCAAACTAGCTTAATTTTATGGTGACCTTATGTATTAACAGTCCTGCTAAGGTCTTACAAATTCATATTCAATAATATAACAAGTTAATGTCCATTTTAATGCTTTCAAAGTTGTTTAAATGCATAAAAATAATCAATATTAATCTACTAATCCAGTAAGATGATAATTTTAGCTCACCCCAGTCTCCTTTACTATGTTTTACATATTCTAATATGATGTGACTAAGTACAGGGCCTAAAATGAAGGAAACCACCTTCCTTACTTTAGTTTACATATATTGCTTCTATCAGAGGTAAGCTGATACGTTTACCGATTCGCAGCAACCATGCTTGCTTTTTAACAACACAGTTCCCTCAAAAGCTACCACCATATGAAAGCCAAATGGCGTATCTATAGAAGGTTAATGTACAGGATGCCTGTGGAGGGAAGAACAAGACATGTGCCAAGTTTCACATCTATGACACTAAGCAGTGAGTCTCAAGAGAAGCACATGAGCCCTCCAAAAGATTGTCTTGCTCTCATTCATACTGAATGAATAACAAATTCTTCAGCAGTGAAGAACTTGGTGAATAACAAAGCAATGAAAAGATCCTTGGTTTTCTACATTGTGTATACTTTTAAAACACAGAAATGTATTGGTATGTTGGAATCTATCAAGTTTCATATGAACTACAGTTTCATGTTACTTAGTTTTTTACAGAACAAGGAAACTGATTCAAGTCAAACCATGAAAGAAAGAAAATCTAGTTGAAGCCTTATTTACTGCATTCAGCTATACAACAAACATTTTAGAGTTTGAAGGAGTATTTCCTTTGTAAAGCAAGGAAAATGTCTGGCATCTGTCTCTCATTATATTCATTAGACAGTGCTAGAAATAATGTATACAACAATTATCTATTAACAACGTTGCATAGTTATTAGCATATTGAGACTGTGCTTTATAGTCCAGGAAAACTGAGGTACAGGACATACTCTGAGTAAAGGTCTACTCAAATATCCATGTGATCACGTGACAGCTGTTGGAGAAGACTGAGGCTAGTGCTTCACAGCCATCTACTAGCTGGTCTTGTGCCTTTGCTGCCAGGACATAATCCAATTTCATCAAGTCAACGAAAAACTCATAGTGATGTATGTCTCTTTTTTTATGTGTTGTGGAAAACTATTTTTTTAAAAAAAGAAAAACTCATTTTTGTGTTGCTGTTAACTGCCATCAAATTGACCAATGGCTACCCTATGGATTAGAGATCTTCAAGCCACTCTGTCATCAACAGTATTCCTCAGGTCTTGCAGATTTAGTAATATGTCTTCCTTAATTGAGTCTACTTATCTCTAAGGCTGTCCTTCTCTTTTCCTACTGCCTTCTACCTTAGCAAGCATTATTGTTCTTTCTAGTCAATCAGGACTTTTCATGACGTGGTCAAAGTATGACAGCCTCAGTTTAGTCATCTTGGCTTTTAGAGAGAGTTCATGCTTGATTTGCTCTAGGAACCATTCACTTCTCTTTTTAGTAGTCCAAGGTATCTGTAAAACTCGTCTCCAGCACCGCATTTCAAATCAGTTGATTTTCTGCTTATCAATGTTCTTCACTTCAGGATCTTGTCTAGTTCCTTCACAGATACCCTTCCAAGGCCTAGTCTTCTTCTGAGTTCTTAATTGCAGTCTCAATTCTGATTAATGACTATGGTAAATCTTGAATTATTTCAATGTCTCCATCATCTACTTTAAGGTTATGTAACTCATCTGTGGTCATTATTTTTGTTTTCTTATTGTTCAACTGGAAACCTGCCTTTGCACTTTCTATCTTCACTTTCTTCAGCAATCATTCCAAGTCTTTGCTGGTTTCTGTTAGTAGTATCATGTCACCTGCATATGTTAAACTGTAGATGTTCCTTTTATGCCTCCATCCTCCAAGTCTAATTCTGCTTTATGTATGAAATGTTCAGCATACAACTTAAACAGATAGGACGATAAAATGCAGCCTGACCCCCTTGAGAACTGAAAATCATTCCACTTTTCTGTATTCTGTCCTAACAGTAGCCTCTTGTCCTGTCTACAGGTTACGCATCAGGACAATTAAATGCTGTGGCATGCTCATTTCTTTAAGAGTGATCTACAGTTTCTCATGATCTACACAATCAAAGGCTTTGTTAATCTATGAAGCACAGGCTGATTTTCTTTTGAAATGCATTAATGTGCATTATTATCTAACATATATTTGCAATGTGATTCCAAGTGCCTCTTCCTTTCCTGAACCCAACTTGGATATCTGGCATTTTTCATTCCACATATGGTAGAAGTCTTTGTTGTAGAATTTTGAGCATGATTTTGCTTGCATGGGAAGTTAATACAATGGTTCTGAGATACTACAGTACTTGATGTCACCTTTCTTGGGGACTGGAATATATACTGAATGGTGGCAATCTGTGGACCATTCTTTTGTTTTTCATATTTGTTGACAGATTTTAGTTAAAACTAGAGTAGACTCTGTCTCTATACATTGAAAGAGCTTTATTGGTATGTCATCTGTTCCTGATGATTTACTTCTCCCAAGTGTTCTGAATGCAGCTTTCATTTCACTTGATTAAATTGGTGGTTCATCTTCAAATGCGTCTTTCTTGAATGAACCTGTCAGCCTTTCATCTCTTTCATATAGTCCTTCAGTATACTGCTTCCATTCTCTTTTTATTTCTGCTTGGACACATAATTGTTCCCCTGCTGGTTGTAGAGCATCCTCCACTCTTGATTTAATTCCCTTTGATTTCTCAAATCTTGTGGTAGAGATCTGTTGTTCTTCCTTTTTTTGTTGTCATCTTCTTTTTCTCTGCAAAATTGTTATAATAGTTCTCCTTGTCCCTGAGCACAAGTCGTTGAACAGCTGCATTCAGGGTTCTGATCCTTTTTCTGTCATCTTTTACTTCTGTTTCTTGTCAGTCTTAACTGCTTGAAGACTTTCATCTGTCAGCCATTGAGGCTTCTCTTTCTTTTTGGCTAGAAATAATGTCTTTTTGCATTCCTCCCTGATAATGTCCCTGGTATGAGTCCAGAATTCTTCTAGTCTCAGTCAATTAGGTTTAACTGTGCAAATCTACTTTCCACATTCAATTGTATGGGGATGTTCTTTAGGTTATATTTCAGCATGATGGTCGGTTTAGTGTTCTTCTTTAGCTTAACATCAACTTTTGCAATTAGCAGTTCATGGTCTGTGCCACAATCTGCTCCTGGTCTTGTTTTTGCAGACAGAATGGAGCTTCTCTATCTTCTGCTTCCATTTATGTAGTTTATTTGATTTCTGTACTGCTTGGGTTGCTTGAAACATGTGTTTGCAATGAACAAATCACTGGCTTCACAAAATTCAGTCAGTAGGTCTCCTGCTTCATTTCTTGAACCCAGGCCAAATTTTCCTACAATCTTTGATTCTGCTCTGTTTCTGATTTTTATATTCCAATTGCTTATGATAAAGAAGAAGTCCTATTTTGGTGTATGATCATTTTTCATTTTTCAAAGTTGAATCTTACTCCTGATGGTGGAAGCAACAACTGGCCTACTTCAGATACAAAATCAAACATTTGCAAGCTCTTCCATATTTTCTCCCAGGCATCTCTGGTATATCCTCTCTCTGGTCTGCCATAATCGCTTTCCGTAAAGACCTACAGTGTTTCTACTACCATTGCTTTCAGCTACAGGTGTTTAATATAGGCCATGGATCTAGAATTACAAAAATGGCTATCATGCTCATGCCAAGGAAAATAAGACAACCAATAGATTCTGAAACCCCTTAAGACTATAGGGGAAGGCTATAGGGGAAAGAACATCTACTACCAAACTGTGAAGGCAAGTAGTAATTCTTCAATTTATGTGTGTCTATTTGCATGTTGGATCAGGTGGGAAAATATGCTTTTGCATTAATGCTGGATACATTAAGACATTTATTTAGTGAACTTTTACCCTCTCACCCATCATGTTCAGTAAGTGAAATTCTGGACAGAGGATCATTCTGATCAATGCAGAGGGAACAGAGGGTATATATATCTGATCAGGAAAGAAAGTAAACACTGGGAATCACTCTTTCCATTTATGGACTGAAAACTAAATGGCTGATTGTTTGCTGTAGGGTCACATACAAGGAACGGAGGGTGTACATACATGTTTGTGTGCATCTGCCTTCAAGTCACCTGTCAACTTATGGCGATCCCATGAATTTCTTAGGATTTTCTTAGGCAAGGAATACTCAAAAATGCTTCTGCAGCTGCTTCCTCTGAAATACAGCCTGCAGCACTGGTTTTCTAAGCCATTGCACATAAGGAGACTGCACATATACTTCCAATACATGTTCACTAACAGGGAGTATCCAGAACAGCAGAGTGAGGAGTCTAGGTGTTAGCCCTGGGTCTACAGAGGATGAAGAAACTGTGCTGGCTGAGTAAGAAGGTATAAATTTGCTCTCCAGCCAGCCAACACAAGGAAACATTGCATGGAACAGTGCTACTAGGTTCTTGTAAAGAACTGTTTTGTGAGGCTTCTCACCTCATTACTGAAAGTCAACAAAGAACTGAGGCCTGAAGACATACCACTTTGGGTAAAATCCCATTCCAAAGGATGTTTTTGGCAGTGAATAGAATTAACCCTGCATGACAAAAAGGAATAGAGTTGCGTCACTGTTTATCATGTTACCCTGTGAGTAGCTGCAGTCCCTACATGCCAAGATCCTTTTAATAACTATTCTCCTGCCAAGCCAGGTATCATCTATGCTATATTGTGTATTTCCTCACACATTTATGAATTTAAGACTTCTACACTGGATATATATCTCCTGAATTTAATTAATTAGTCTTGGCTTTGTTAGTTTCCTGAAAAATTAACTGCTAGTGTCCTGTTCTGTGAAAATAATTTAAAATGTATTCTCATGTTCCATAAAACTGTTGTCCAGTGGGGAGAGGGATCTCCCTCACAATCTGAGAGAGCTGGAGTCTTCCAATAAGTCCATTCTTTCTCCTTCATTAATTTTCACAAGTACCCAGTGCATTAACAGATTTGTGAAACAAAATATCCAATGATCTTGAGTCTGCAAACTTTAACACTTTTATAATGTTTCTCTACTGAGAGTTCCCTTTGTGCATGTATGTGTGTGGAGGGGGTGGAACAGGTCCATTCTGCTTTAAAAAAAATCTTCTCAAGAAGACAAACTTGCAAACCAACCTCTTCAGGAGAGGTGAATGTACCATTATGACTTCAAATTTTCAAAGAAAAATGAATCATAAGGAAATCATGGCATGATTTTAAAATACAGTAGATCACCTGTAGTTAAATTAGATTTATTTTGCTGCTAAGCCATCTTAATATGATTTAAAATGTATTAACTAGCTAAGAATAATATTTTCAAATATTATTAAAGTAAAATATAAAGAGAATAAATGTCTTATTATTTGCACACACAATCCAAAGAAAATGTAAGCAGTACATTTATGATTAATAATGAATATTGTAATTACAAGTAAAAGATCATTTGCATAATTTATAAGTAAATAAATTGATGTTCAATGTTCTTTTAAGGACAATAATAAAATATAAAAGAAGCTGTATTTCTTTTGCATCCAATAAAAATTAATGCACACTATTCATGTGAATGTAAGACATAGCTGATTTCTGTGAGCATGAATGGAATCAGTTATTTTGCAAGGAAGCTAACATGACTGTCAAAAACCCGCCAGAGGCATTCTTGCCACCAGTAGAAAAAACCCACATCCGAAACTAGTCAGCAGTCTAACAGACTTTATTGCGGGCAGTAAATCAAGCTAAGACAAGTAAGTCACAGCGAAATGAGCCATCTCTAACAGTGCAGACAAAAAAAAGGAATAAGGAAACAGCCTGTACAGAAGCCGTGTTTTAAGTATACATGTACAATAACAAGGAGCCTTACAAAGCCATAACATATGAACACAGCTGCATGAACTGAATACAACATATAAAGAAAATACGATTACATGAGATCAAAAATTTAGTGCCATTCTCCAGTAACATACATGAGGTCAGGAGCCTTTTCTTTTTCAGCTTCTACATTACTGTGCTTTATTACCTTTTTTTTTTTTGGCTACACTCTATGCGTCTATCAAAGCTATAATTGAAGGGGCATTATCTAAACATTTAAACAGACATTTTGTGTATCAAAATAAAAAGAGAAACCAGTCCAAAAATTCATGCAAATGGGTATTACATGTAATATAATTTAGAGGTTTCTGTCCCAATACTATTATGGGTAACATGCTAGAGATAACTTGATAAATATTATTGTTGTGTGCCTTCAAGTTGGTTCTGATTTATGGTGACCCTAAGGTGAATTCATCATGGGCTTTTCTTGCAAGATTTGATCAGAAGGATTACCCCTTGCCTTCCTCTGAGGCTGCAAGAGTGTGACTTGCCCAAGGTCATCCCATGGATTTCCATGGCCAATGGGGATTTGAACCCTCGACTCCAGAGTCTCAAACATCCAACACTCAAACCACTATACCACATTGCATCTTAGTATTGGTAGAATGAAATTATCCTACTAAAACTCCTTTTCTTGATCTGTGTTGATGTGTCCACATGGAATGTGCATAATGATAATCCAAGATCTAGTTCTATATATGTGTATCTGGATGTAAATTCCATGGAGATCAATGAGACTTATTCTTAATTAAGTGTTCTTTGGATTTCAGTCTTGTTTGTAGTAAACCCATTCAAATTATCTGGATGATGTATTGTATAATTAAGATTCATATGAGGTTACCAGACGCAGAAATGTAAAATGCTGAACACAAAGAGAATATCAACACCAACATGCTATTTTTCTATCATTATTGTTTCAAAACTGAGTTGTGGGGGGGCATTAAAACACAAGATCAACCACTGGCACTCTGCAGATGTACCAGGCAATTTCTCTAGACGGCTACATCAGTCCTTAGATACTATGTAACATAATTCTAACCTAGAGCTAATTTTAGGTCTGCGAAAAGCATGGTCCACATGTGGCCTCTAAGACCATGAATACTTATGGCCCCCTGGAACTTGCACTATGTTTCCTGTGCCCCCAATTCCACCCTCAAGCATTTTCATACTCTTGAAGATGTTTAGGAGTGGTGATTTTTACTTAGAACAGAATGCAGACCAAAGTATAAAGAAGCAAAGAAAGAGAAAAGAAACACAGGATTTCTAGGTGCTTCAATTTATTTTTTTTTTAAAAAAAGCATCTTTGGGCTTTGTACTGTCCATTGTCAGCAGGCTGGAGTAGGCAGTGAGGCAAAAATTGGCCCCTGGCTGTTTGAAGCAGGCCTTCCCTAAGCTAACCCATGTATACTGGTAGGGAAAGAATGAGTGTTACCCAAATTCCAAGACGCAACAACAAAATTAACAGTCACATTTCCTATCTATAGCCAACGCATTTACTCAACAAGATATTAGAAGTTCTAGAACACTTTAGGACATATTGCCAATAAATGTTCGTTCTAATAACCTGGTTTAAGGATGTGACACTAATGAAGACCAAAATTTAAATTGTCTCTGGTTTGATGCCAACAAAATGTGTTGTTGATGTTGTTGTTGTTGTGTGCCTTCAAGTATTTCTGACTTATGGAAACTCTAAGATAGGTCTATCATAGGGTTTTCTAGGGGCTGAGAGTGTTTGAAGTGGCCAAGGTCACCTAGTGGGCTTCCTTAGCCAAGTGGGAAGTCAAACTCTAATCTCAGTGTTGGAGTCCAACATTGAAATGACAACATCATGTTGGCTCTCAAAAGTCTATCCAAATTTAAATCAGACACTTATGCAAACATATAATTTTTGTTCAGTGCAAAAAAGTGTTGAAGGCAGTTTCCAATGTCTCCAAATCATAATTTTATAGCAGTTAACATCTTCTTCCCACAGCACTACGAATGGCAATAGACATTAAGAATCCTAAAGGAAAAGCAGTGGAAAAGAATGAGAGATTTGGGAATACCATTTGTTTAGGAAGAACTTTCCTGTTCACTGTAGAAGAAAATGTGTGAACAGATGGTGGTAGACCTGAGTGCTTTCAATAATTTCAGTGATACTGAACTAAGTTTGTTATAGAATTCTATAATGTGCATACTTGCATAAACATTATTAACAGACGACACAAATGTTTAGGAAGGACCCATTTACATGTACATGGAAGCCACAAAACTGCAATCTACAGATAATTTAGCATAAAGCATTGCCCTCTGCTTTGAAGGAATGTTGCTATGTCAATTAATTGCCGAGTCAATTAATTAGCTGACTCTTGAAAATTGTATCTTTATTAGATTTATTTTTCAAATTCGGATTTTATTAAACTTTTTGTGACAGCAGAGAGGAGAATAACAGCATTTGCCTAGACATTCTAATGAATTACAGACTTGGCTCAGTGTCTGTCTTTTAGCTGCATTTACCCATGAGTACCTATGTACACAGGATCCAATACTCCACAGCCACATAAAACCTTTAACAAAACTAATTAGAAAACTAGCAAGCCTAACGTGATTTATTGTACTTAATTATCATTTCATCTTTGAAAGCTACATAGATTTTTTTTCACATAAAAGTGGCCTAAAATGTTTTTAAAGACAAAAAAATCAAAATGAAATTTCTTTATTTCTCACAGTGGTCTCCTATGTGGATTCCCTTCCCATTTACAGCCAAACTGTCATTTAGGCACATTCTTTCTCATGCACTTTTAAAATAAAGAAACAAGACAATGAATAGTATATGCATTTCTTGATCCTGGAAAACTGTTTTGTCTTGGTACTGCTTGCCAGTCTCCCCTGCTTCCATCTGCTATTCCATGCTGCTTTTTGTTTTGGTCATTATTTGTAGCCCATACAATAGAAAACAACCTGTAGCCATTGCTGCCATTGAGTGACTCAGCTGGTGTTGCAGAATATGAAATAAGAAAATTTCAAGAGTGTGCAGGTTGCAGGTGTGATTTGGCTATGCTTTGACACAGCTAATGCTTGTGAAACAACAATGCCTGCTAGATTCTGTAAATGGCTATAGCAACAACTACTACAAAATTAGTTTCCTGAATGCATCAAACTATTTTCAGAAAAGATTGCTGCCTTCCTCCAGAAAAGTTTATGCGCTGTACAAAGAAAAATAAATTGGGGGAAAAAACTTGAAAGGTAAGAAGCACAATGTTTTCCCTGGAAACCTCTGTCTACATGCCTTATCTCCTTCCCTAGGCAGTGATGTATGAAAGGATGTTGAAAAAGGTAAACAGTTATTACACTGGCATCTTCCTCTTAATCTAAAGAGAGGATTATAAACAGGAGCTGGGTTTAGAACAAGGAATATTACAAGCATTCAGGGAATCATACTCACACATGGACTCTTCTTCTAAGATTATTAGGAAAAGAGCTGCCATCATATCCCTTGCCTCCTCAAATGAAACTCACTGTAAGATAAGTGTGCCTGAGACTCAGAGGAGTGTCTTTTATACCTGGACCTGAACATGTAAGCCCCAGAGTCCTTGGATGAAAATGGATGCTCTATATGTCAAGGATACCCTATCATTAGGGAAAGTGAGGTGGTCACTTCAGAAACCTGTTGCTAGGGTTGAATGTGAGACATCAATGTACCATTATTAAAGTCTAGAGCTATATATGCTATGTAGCCTTCCCTGGTACCCCCCAGCAAGGTTGCTATCCTCAGAAAGATATTGTTAGCCTCTCTATATGGAATGGAGACGGAACTATTTTATTCTTGACTTCAGACAGCAATTTTTTTTTAAATGTCTTTATGGGCAGCTGGGGCCACCCTGTTACACAATGTGTTTCTCTTGCTCTGGGCCCATATTTCCCTCACCCCCAGCTTTAATTAGCCACAGCAGAAAGAGAGAGCTAGTAGTTGTCATCTTGTCCATGCCTGTTGGCTACAACAACTGAAACTGATTCCATAAAATTGGTGCGTAACAATGTTATCCCTGAAGTGCTCAGCAAACATACACCAAATTCAGACTGCAGAATATTACAGTTCCCCAGTAATTGGAGCTGCTGTTAAAAATCACCAAACTTCAAATAACAGTATTGTCTGGTGATCTGGTGACTAATGAAGGCCATAATGGAGGCAATGCTGCACTGCCACACAATAGGTATAACTCTAGTGCAGGGCTTTCCAAATGGTGTGCCGTGACATGTTAGTGTGTTGCCTGAAGTGTAGGTGTGTTACCTAAAATCTTGGAAATGTATGTTATTATTTATGAATCATATCATTTAAAAATATACAAAAGGTTTTCATGAGATATGTTGTGTCCCCATACATTTTGTTATTACCATTTATGTATGTGTCCATATCTCTTATGAGGAGTTTGTTTAACTTCTGGTTTGCTAGTAAAACTGAATTACTGTGTTGTGAAATGATGCATGTCTAAAAAGTGTGTCACCAACATGAAAAGTTTGGAAAGCTCTGCTCTAGTGGCAATTGTGTAGTCTTTTAAATGTTACTGAACGGCAGGCACCTGCTAAATGAGGCTAGTTACAAGGAAACATAACTCCTTTGCTGCAACAGCTCCACTAGCTGCCAGTCCATTTTTTGGGAACAGTTCAAAATGCTGGTTTTGACCTATAAAGTCCTATATGGCTCAGGTCCAGGTTATCTGAAAGACTATATATTCCATTACAAACCAGCCCATACTCTGAGATCCAAAGGGGAGCCCCTTCTCTCTGTCTCACCACCCTCAAAGGTACATCTGCTCAGAACACGGGGAGGGCCTTCTCAGCGGCTGCCCCCACGTTCTGGAAATCCCTTCCCAGAAAAGTTAGACTGGCACCTTCCTTGCTTTCTTTTTCCAGACAAGTAAACGCTTTCCTGTTTTAACAGGCATTTGATACAGTTAGCAAGATCCAGCATTTGATAAACAATATGCTGGATAGGTTGCTGTGAGTTTTCTGGGCTTTGAGGCTGTGTTCTATTAGTATTTTTTCTTGGAAGTTTCGCCTGCCTCTGTGGCTGGCATCTTCAGAGGATCTGGTGGCATGGAAGTGAGACAGAGTATATATACTTGTGCAGCCCACAGGTGGGAGGGAGCAATCTGCATGTGTTACAGTTGGCCTGTTTGATGGCCTATTGTTAAATGGGATATCCCCCAGAGCTGTATTGTTACTCAGGGGATATGCATAACAGTGCATTAATTACATTAGCCATCCATTGTATTGTTTCTTGTAGAGGGACCTCCAGAATCTGGGTGGTGTTCATTGTCATATTTTTGAGCTTTGATTTTAGTGTTCTTCAGTACTGGTAGCCAAATCTTGTTTATTTTCCAATTTTCTTCTTTCCTGTTGAAATTGTCCATGTGTTTATGGATTTCAATGGCCTCTCTGTGTAGTATGATACAGTAGTTGTCAGAACGGTCCAGAATTTCTGTGCTTTCAAAAAGCATTCTGTGTCCAGGTTGGTTTCTGACATGTTCTACTACTGCTGATTTTTCTGGGTGGATCAGTCTACAGTGTCTTTCGTGTTCCTTGACTTGTGTTGGGATGCTGTATTTTGTAGTCTCTATGCAGACCTGCCCAAAACTGCAAGGTATGCAGTAAACTCCAGCAGAAGTTAGAGGATCCCTCTTGCCTTTTGCTGAACGTAGCATTTGTTGAATTTTCTTGGTTGGTCTGTAGATTGTTTGGAGGTTATGTTTCTTCATCAGTTTCCCTATATGGTCAGTGACCCCTTTGATGTATGGTAAAAACACATTCCCTTTGGTTGGCTGCTTATCTTCACTGCTGTGGGTTTTTTCCGGTCTTGAGACTCTTCTGATGTCTGAACCGGAGTAACCATTGGTCTGTAGAGGCCACTTTAGATGGTTCAGTTCATCTTTCAGGAGGTAGGGTTCACAGATTCTTTCTGTGTGACCTACCAGAGTTTTTATTGTGCTCCTTTTTTGTCCTGGGTGATGGTTGGAGTTTTTGTGTAGATTATCTGTCAGTGTGTGCAGGTTTTCTGTAAACTGTATGGCCCTACTGTTGGTTAGGTTTGCGGATAGCCAGGACATCCAGAAACGGTAGTCTTCCTTCATTTTCTTTTTCCATGGTAAACTGGATATATATACACTCTCTCATTTCCATGCTACCAGATCCTCTGAAGATGCCAGCCACAGATGCAGGCGAAACGTCCAGGAGAAAATATTAATAGAACACAGCCTCAAAACCCAGAAAACCCACAACGATCTATGGATTCTGGCTGTGAAAGCCTTCGACTTTACAATATGCTGGATCTTGCTAACTGCTGTCCTGGTATATATGTGTCTATACTTGTATGCATGTTTAATGATGTATTTTTTAATCTAGTTTTAACTTTTTGATTGTATAATCTCATTTTAACTGCCATATTTGGTGAATTTTTAACTATGTGATTTTTATTCATTTGCTGTAAGCTGCTTTGACTCCCAAACTGGGAAAAGGGAAGGACAGAAATAACAACAATAATAAACTTCCAAAAGCCCTAGCCAACGTAGTCAACAGCAAGGAATGCCAGGAGTTGCATTTCAACAACATCTGGAGGTCTGCATTATTGCCATCCCTTCGCTAGTACATAGTCAACCATGTTTGCGGTAAATTCTTCACCTGAGATGTTCTAGCTGTTGCCTACCAGGAGGTCCACAATCCACCTCTGGCAGTATGGGTTCCATAAGGCTACTCAAGAGCTACTTATATTCATAGCCCACCTCATCTTACCATTCCAAAAAGAGGCCTGGGTATCACTCACCAGGTCTATTCACAAAGTACTTTTCTCAAAAATCCACCAGGTTCCATAACTCTCTAGGTTCCTAACTGGGCTCCCAGCTCTCAAAGGGGAGTTCACATCGTGAGCTCAAATCTTACCACTGCCATGGTCAACCATAAGAATGGAATCACTTCATTTTTTCTTCTTTGCATTATCCCCTACACACTGGGGAAGAAAAACCAGATGAAGCTGTGTTCTGCCATATACAGGTCCACTGAGAAATGGGGACATCCTGATAATGGTCATCAAGGTGAAGACATCCTGAGCTGATTCTGGGTGTGAATGTTGATGAGCACAGTCTTAGGATTTCACAACACCACATCCAAGACCGCCACTTGGTCAGGGAACTGGGCAATGACACAAGTATCCCCCATCTGCCCTTATGTCATAACACTGGGTGCCAGCAGTGCATCAGACCTGCCCAACAAGCACCAACCCAGATGTGATAGTTAATGTTCTGGGAGAATCAGGATGGACAGAACAAAATATTTCTTCACACAATACAGAGTTAAATGATGGAAATCACTACCATAAAATGTGGTGACAGCCTGCAAATTAGATGGCTTAAAAAAGATTAAACAAATTTGTGGAGGGTAAGGTCATCCATGGTTCCTACTTCTGCTATATTTTGTCTCCAAGATAAGAGTCGGCATGTCTGTGAATATCAGTTGCTGGGAAACTTAAGAGAGATATTGTGCTCATTGACTGCTTTGGAATTTCTCATGGGTTGGGTTGGGATTAGACAGAGCTCTGATCCAGAAAAGCTGCTCTTGTATTCTTAAGCAACCCATCCACTTAACTATGTTTTCCAACCCTGATTGCTATTTTGGAAAAGCTTTCCAAATTTTTATGAATAAAATTCAGAGGAAGAGAGACACAACTGAGTATCATCTGTAGCTTAAAGCTTACCTCATATTCTTCTTTGAATCCATAGCCTTCTGCACATTTCATCTGTGTAATGTGCTGCAGCAAATCAGCAACACGGATGGCTGGGTGGAGCTGCCCAGTCTGGTATGGCACATCTGCAGGGTCCCGCTTCTTATAGGTGTGTGATTGGACCAGGCTGCTTGTATCACTGCCCATTGTGTGAGTTTCATCTAGGAAAAGAACACTGACTAATATATCAGGCCATTTCCAATGTACTACAAGTTTATTATTATACATGACTTTATAAGGATAGCTTTTGACACCACCAGCATCCTTTATCATCTCCATCTTTATAATCTTGAGCTAAACCACAATGAAAATAAACTCCACTGAATATTATATACAGGGGGATACTAAGATGTATTGAATAGAGGCAAAATTTTATCAGTTTAGAATTAATACAGTGCACAGTTCATACTGTAAGGGTTATTTTGTTTGTTTAAATATAGTAATAAATCAGGCAATTTATATTCATTAAGTATTTAATTCTAAATCATACAGAAGTTTCAAGCTGAAACTTTATCAAGTCCCAATTTTTTTTTTAAAAAAATGGGTCTTGAGTATTTCCTAGATTAGTAAATTGTTTATTATCTCTTTCACAGTGACTGAGGACACATGTCAGTGAAAGTAATTTTTTAAAAATGCAAAAAAATGATATGGATTATTAAGCCAGGAAAAAAAATGGAAATGAAGACTGGATACAACACTGTGGAAGAAAATACATGAGGATAAATGTGAGGAAAAGAAATGCTGGGGTTAATGTTCTGACTGAATTTAGCATGCTGCAGCATTAAATAAACACTATAACAAGGGCCATCGCATAAGGCATGAAATGTTATATGTCAACTGACATGCAAGCCAACACACAACATAACCCCACTGGGTTGGTCAAAACTGGTATGAAGCCAACCAGTTCCCACCCCCTCCACACCTCTTCAATGGGGCAAATGGGCAACTTACCATTTATTGGCACTTTTAAGAAGATACATATCAGGAGAAAAAGAGGAGGAGGAGAAGAAAAAGGAAACAGGCCATAAGCAACAACACTACAATAATAATTACAGGTACTTTTATGTTTGCAATTTAAGTGTCTTCATTTAGGTTTCCTAACAGAACAGCCTAATATATAGTAAAGGGTAGGGCTAAGGAGCAAATATAATTTTCTTTTTTCTTTTATCAGATTAAAATGCTAATTCTAATATTTGGCAAGAAAAAACAGGGGGGAGAGGATGAAACCTAAAACTGACAACCAAATATCTGTATGTTTTCTATAATGCTATAAAAATTAATTGTCAAAATTTGTTACTACCTGAAATGCAACATAAAGTTAGGAGCTGCAATGGGATTTTCTTCACCTCCCCCAAAGTCTTCCATATTCCTGAAAACCTGCTTTGAAGGTGTTTCCCAGCCTTACAGAGCAGGGATAGAGGGTACACAGGGTGAGGTGGGGGCTGCATAGAGATCAGTCCTCCTAGTCTCTGTAGAAACCTATCAGTTTACTCTCAAATTTGTAAGTGGGCATTCTTCAACTAACATAATTAATGCAGAACAGAGTAAGTAGGGATGCCAGCAGCACCTTGCCCTATCTCAATCAAGGCACACATGCTTAGCTTTCCCTTCTGTTTCAAAATTTGTCACTCTTTGCCATGCTATGAACTAAACATGTACTATCTCAGCCTTCACAGAAGACCCTGCAATGATGCCAAGCTAATAAACTGATCCGAAACTTTGTAGGAGATCTGAACTATTTTTTTAAAAAAAATTCATCCTAATGTGTGAGTCAGGCCCCAAGGCTTTGTAGGTGGTGAAGATGGGCATCCCACATTGAAGCTGGAACTCCAATCTATATGTTTGCTAAATCACACGTAAAAACAGGGCCTTGCAGCAATAGCAATAGCAATAGCGTTTATTTCTATACCGCCTATCAACTAGTGTTATCTAAGCGGTTTACAATGTATTTTAACTAATTGCCCCCAACAAGCTGGGTACTCATTTTACCGACCTGCGAAAGGATAGAAGGCTGAGTCAACCTTGGAGCCTGGCAGGATTGAACTCACAACCTTGTGTGGTTGCAGTACTGGCATTTAACCACTGCGCCACCAGGGCTCCTTGCAGGGGGGAAGCAGTGGACAACGGAGGGATTATCTACCTTTCCACACCACTGCTCCTCAGCTAATAATCAGTTTTTTCTCCCACTATTTAGAAGTGAAGAAATTATAGTAAATTTTTATATGACTTTGTTTGCCACTGGCCATGCAGCTCCACTTTAGGGTTTAAATATATCCACTCGTCTACAGTATGAGCTTGAATACAATTGCTAGCTTAGAAGTACACCCACCAAATCAATAGACACTTGGGTAAACCAACAGTTATCCATATCTCAATGATTCGATGAATCTACTCCACTTGAGACTAGCAAGTAGATTTACACATAGGACTTTGCCTATGACAGGTAGTGTTCACACAGATGTGTCTGTGTCACATTCTTCTCCCTGAGAAATGAATATTCTGGCTCAAGGGAGAGAACGAGGTAAATCCTGAGCATGTAGACCCAAGCCTGGCATACTGAAAGTATTATTAGGCAGAAAAGTGTAAGAAAAGGACAGCTGGATAACTGTCAAATTTTTTGTCTCATTAGTTCTTGGCTTCACTAATCATATCTCACTGATACTGACTTGGGGCTTAATTTTTTTTCTTCAAATAGAACGGAGCTCATATTCATGTGATGGAGTTTCCTTGCTTTCCTCTTCTCTCTGCAGCCCACAGCAATCTTCAAAATTCTGTTTCTGGGCCTCTGGAAATTTTTGCTGAACAAGGTGCACAAGGCTGCACAGAGAGAGGAATGGCAGTGGAAATCTCTCTCCCCCTGAATGTAAATTGAAAGGCAACACAGGATCTACACCACTGTCATTAACAATATGCTCCCAGGTTTTTTTTCCTCATATTAGAAATCCCACAGCCCTTCATGAAGGATGTACATTTTCAACTTCTCTGCCAGTTCCAGCTTCTTATAAGAGAAAGGGGTGCTGCTAATACAAAGAAACAGGATATCTGGATTGGATTCCAAAAACTGACAAATAATGTGAAAAAACTACCAACTTGCAGAAGGGAAATTATTTTGACCCAATGGAGTTACTCGTGTGTTATACAGATGTACATTAAGTTGATGCAATCTTATCTTGAATAGCTAGTGAACACTGTATTCCTAACTTAAAGTAGCAGATGTAATTTATCTATATGAATGTAATGATTCTTCCATAATTCTGGCCAGGGCAATGTTACTATTCTGTTACATATATAGATGGAAGTAATTCCTGTTAGCCACTCTTCACCAAAACTGTAATGCAAAGCACCTAGGGATGCATGGCATGAAGGCGATATACAAGTGTTGGTACAGTATGTTGTTGTTGAAATGGCACCTGAATACTACAAGGTGGCTAAGACACAAAAAGACAAAAAGAAATAAATAAGTAAATAAAAGAAAGAGTTGGAAGTTGATTTATGATATTTTAAAATAAATTTATGCAAAGAAGTCATGATATTTTACTTTTAAGTTATTGCATTATAATCAGATAAAGGTAAGGATTCAGCACTGTAAAACCAGATCAGTGCAATTTTTGTAATTATGTTGAATTTTCACATATTTTAATCTAAAATCATGACAGAAAATTATTTCTGCTAGATGATATTACACCTGGTTTTTTTACAACTACAATTATTATTTTTCATAAAGAAATAATTTTACAAGTCTTTGAAATGAAGAGTTTATTGTTTCATCCTCAGACACCGGATGTACTAAGTTTTCGGCTACTGTTTCAGCTGTTAGATGCAATCTAAAACTGAATTACCAAAGCTGGAGATCTCCTGGTGTTTAACTGTTTTAAAAGATTTCAGTGACATCAGGATGTATAAATACTTCCTGAGCCCGTACATGTTAAAAATCACAGACTCTGTTTTTTTTTGTAATATAAGTTTCAGAGTGAAATGGTCACATGGGAAATTGAACAAGTATCAGCAGCTCTAGTGACTGCTCCCAGTACCATTACACAGCTTTCTTAACGGCATGTACACTCAACCATTATTTGACATTTTATCCCCATTTGAGATTCCAAGTTAACTTATATGTCCACAATTTGAAAGATCACGAAAAATCTAGTTGATTATAACCCTTTAGCCATTAACATGACACTTACAGACCAAAATTCAACTGCAACTCCCAACTAGAGTATACCCATTAAATTAATACAATTTACTTAAGTGTTCACTTACTATTCAACAATTACTTCCCAGTTTAGACTAGAAACCGGATTTTGGCTGTGATCAAAAACACATTGTGTGTAAGAATCGTACCATAGCTGGGTCAAAGAGTCTGAATTTACTTTCAGATCTGGCAGGTTTTTCTTGTTCTCTACTTCCTGGACTATACGTGTGAAGCAAGCAATTCATACTGCAGAATCTCGGTGATATTTACAAATATGTACAAAACTCTGTTCTACTGCAAGCACACAGATATCTGCATATTTGAAGTACATAATCAAAGAAAGAGGCAGATCTCATTCCATCATTTCAACCATGCTCATAAAATCTGACGGAACTGGGCACAGTCCAGAGGTGGTGGTGGGAAAGAAAAGGTGTCTACAGATCTGGAATTTACAGATCTTCATATCCATGCATTCATTACTGGAGTGCCACAGCAGTGCTTCTTAAGCCATTGATTATGGTGGACGAACAGGCGTTTTTTCCAATGTGCCAGAGACCAGTACTATATTTGTGCCCATTTCGTACAGGTGTTCCTAGAAGCTTGCTGCAGATTGGAAGCCAATAGCTTGTGGACTGGCCCTGGTCCACAGACTACTACTGTGGGCAGTGGTGCTCTATAGTGCCTACAACCAAACAAGCGTTTGTTTGCTTTTTTGCATGTGCATATAGAGCTTTTATACTAGCTATTAATGTCAAAAGAAACAGCTAACAGACATATGCCTGAGAGCTGATTGACTCAAACATTTGAATAAATGACAGCTATGGGAAAAGTCTAGTTTGTTCTGACTTTCAGCTGTTTCAGCCTATTATAATGTGTGGCTCTATACAGCACAACTAACAGAGCTTTTGACAGAGGTCAAAAGCCAAAATCAACATGCTTTTGAGTGCCTTCATATAACCAACTGTAACTTCATAAAGTGGCTGGTGATTAGCTCTGGCTAGGTTTCATCTGCAGCGAACATGCTGAAATTTTCAAGATGTAATGTACCTTTTTATATTACAAGAATGTGCAGACATAAGCCTGTACCTACATGCTTCTCCTTGAGCACTACACTTAATCTTTCCACCCTTGTTTGCTAAGATAATGATAGTTTGTACTTGTGAACCAGAACTATGAATCAGTAGTGGCTATAAAGTATGTATGTTTGTGTGTCTGTGCATGCATGTGCTGTGGCTGAGACAAGGCTTCAACAGCAACTAACAAAGGTGAGCACCTACTTCAAAATCAGGGTTATTATGGCTAAATCATGTAGAGAAGCCAGCAACGTAGAGAGTAGACTGCCAAAGTACTTTTAATTTTAATGCCCTCAATCTCATCTTTAGAAAGTTAGCCTAGAACTACTCCGATTCTGAACAAAAAAACAGCTCAGAATCCAGAAGCCACATGTGGACTGGTCTCTACAAGTTGGCTGCTTCCCTCATTGGAGGAAGAGGTGACTAGTGCTTAAGGAGGAGCCATGGCAGGGTTCAACAGACAAGTATGTGGCACCCCAGGGTGATGTCTCCAGATGAACTGTCATGGCACTGGATGTAAGAAATCTTTGCTTATTAATATCATACTTTTAATATCTATATATGTATGAGTGTGTGTGTGTGTGTGTGTGTGTATATATATATATCTCCACACTGCTATCTGTGGAAGAGAAGGAATTAATCTTGCAATGATCTCCTTGGCTCTTTAATTCCTTCCTTCCATACATGGAAAAGAAGTAAAAAGAAGTATGGTAAGAAGGCAATTGGAGAAAGGAACGTATCAGTAATAATAGATAACCAATTGTGGACAAATTTACTCAGAAAATTCTCCAAGGTCCTACTGCAGTGGTGATCTGAAAACAGCTGAGTGGGAGGCTGTGTGTTACTCTCTTCTTTAGTGTTTTTTATTTTGCCAAAGAGTTCAAAAAGGTTATGACAAAGTTGCGCAGGCATCCATCTGTGTGACTTTATAAATAGAGACCACAAAGAGGGACCAAAATTGATCCTAGTCTGTGATCCTTATTATGTTGCAGTTGTTGTGGTTATGTTTATTTGTAGTTATGTTTATTATAGCTATATCCTGATACCACTACGACTACCACTACTACTACTACTATTATTATTCTCCACCCTTTTCCCAGAATGGGATTCAATATGCTTATGAATTAAAATAATTACAACAATCATAAGAAAGTACAAACCATTATTTTGCCCATCTAGCCAAACAGTAACTCATACAAACATAACTGTAAGGTTCTAACAGCTAAATGTGACTCGCACTTGTTACAGTAACATCTAACTATATTTTAATGACTCAAGAGATATGGACTATACTAATGTTTATTCTTATTAATTTTTCTTCCAATTTTAAGGCATTCAATTACATTTCAGACGGGAAAGTGACATCAACCTAATATGAAGAGGGTATGGATCACTGGCAATACATGTATGAAAAGTCTGAAGAAGGCCAATATACCTTTCTTGTAAGAAGAGGACTGATCAAAAATGAAACAATTTTCTACAATTATAAGGATAAAATACAGGGAAGGTTTTAAAAATGAGAAAGACTGCTTTAATAGGAATTTCACTCTTTGGGCTTTTCCACACTGCACTGTTATAGTGCTATTATTCCACTTTCAATGTCCTGTGGAATCCTGGAGTTTGCAGTTTAGGGAGGGGCATTTAGAATTCTCAGCCAGAGAGCTCTTTGGCCTCAGTAAACTGCAAACCCCAGAATTCCACAGGATGTTGAAAGTGGAATAATAGCACTATAACAGTGTAGTGCAGAAAGGCCCTTCTTACTCAAAGGAGAAAAAGCAATAAATAATGCAATAAATAAATATTCAACCCCCCAATATATATCTTTTTTCAGTTCATATGTCTTTCTCCCTGGACACAAACAGTTTTTAACAACTTTATTGTACAAGGAATTACTGAAATGTATCCAGCAACACCCACAGTGGAAGCATGCTGCAAAAATTTACAACTCAATAGCACTGTTTTGTAAATTTGTCTGTTGAAATGCCATGCCATCTAACAATGCTACAGAAAAAATGTGCAAAAATATTATTTTAAAAAAAATCACTGCAAATTTCATTTACACACGTTATTGCATTATTATGGTGATTGCAGTGTAATCTCCTCCAATTTACAATAAATTATTGTCTTTGTATGTCACATAAAAATGAACTTTGCTCATTATTATTCCAATATAATGATTTTCCTGCGCTTTGAGAGAGAGATGAGGCAGAGGCTGCCTCTTGAAGATGTAACCTGGCCATAAGATGGAGAAATCAATAGCTAGTTGGACAGACCCGAGGGGCTTTTTACCTCCCCACTTTTTGAAAAATTGACAGTAACTCCCTCTTCTCAACACAGCAAATCACTTTGGGTCTTAGCAGATTTCAATAACAGCTTATGATACAATATGGCAGGTTCCCTTGGTGTGAACAAGTTCTGATGGGAATCTGTAAGTCAGTTTTTCTACTGCAGCACATGTACACTACACTGCTAGTTAGAAATGTTTGAATGTTTGATTTAATGAATTCAGCAAATTCAGAATTCACATGGCAATATTATGTACTAGTAAAGGTAGAGAGAAAGAACAAGGAATAAGGAAGAATAAAAACCATTCAGGAGATAGTCTGAAAGCAGCAACTTAAATAATGAAACTGAATTCTTGCCACAGAGCGCTCTATTTTTTATCTTTGTTTTTTTAAAAAGGTTGTTTTTAAGTGTGAGTTAGGTTAAGGTTAGTACTGTGGAGTAATTAAAAGCATAGGCCAGCTTGATTGTTACATATTAGAACTGCAGTAATATCTCATGCTAGTTCTGTTATTTCAGTATGGTAAATCCATTTCCCTTCATTCTTTTCATTCTGGACAATTAAAGGTTGTTTATAGTTTCCTGACAGAAAGATATGAACAACTCTTCTTCTGTGGTACTAATACTTTACTTCAATCAATGTGGCATATGGCACAAAATAAAACATTATTTTAATGTGCTGTGTTTTTGAGAGTTACAATTTCATTTCAAGTCTCTCTGTGACATGACAATAAAAAAAAAATCTAAAACTGAAACAGTTACTAAACACAGAGATGACCAAATTTTACTTATCTGATTTCCTAAATCGTATGAAACAATAATTTATTTTACAGATAAGGCAGTAACAATGACAAATCTTTGTCATAATATTAATACTTTGTTATGATATTAATATTTGCTAATCTTCTACTGCTTCACCTTAAGAAAAAAGTCTTACTAACACTGGACACCTTTGGCTTTTTTTCTTTTTGCTGCATTTTCTGATGCCAGTAAGAATTCAATACGCTCACTGCCACCTGAATTAAATTTAAAGAATTTGCACATTCTCTTGTAGCATACAAATAACTGTTTTTGTTTTAAAAAACTAACAATGTTTGGTAGCTTAGGTTTGAATTCTTAAACATTGTTTTGGTAATAGACGTTGATAAAGGGAAATGTTCTCACCTAAAATGGCAGTTGGCACAAACGGATCTGTCATACATCATAAGCAGGTCAATGCAGAAGCGGTAAAAAGAGAAAGAAATGTAAATGTCTGAGAAATGCCCCCAGGTTTTCTGCCTGAAAGCCACAAATAAGCAAGTGGTTACAACATACAGATGATACTTAGCTCTTTTGGTAGCCTCTCTTCTCCCCACTCCCCATAGTACAGCAATGACAAGAATATTTTTACTAGCATGGAGAAAAAACATTGAGCATTATCCATTCTGGAATAGATCTTGAAAAAAAATGTAGGGGCTAAGGATTTAGAGGAGACTGATGCCTGGATGAGTATAGGTATGTGCAAACCTCCTATTTGGGCCTGAGAGGAAGGCGAAAAGGATCCCAATCAGCCCTCTGATGATGACTCCCCATGATGGCGACTCCCCATGGAATACTTCCATGGGGAAAGATCACAGCATTCCTAGGAGGTGACTATGAAAATACAAGGAAAAAGTCAGTTACCTGGGTAGTAAGAATTAGGCACGGTTGTACTCAGTGTGTTTGTTTTCATCGTGAATGAAGAGGGTGATGATACAGCTAGAAAAAGAAGAAAACTATTCAGTAAGACACAACAAAAGCATTAGGAAACAATGGAACATCTCTATAATTATCCTTGAAAGGTGAATACTGCAGTAAATGATCAAGACATTTCAAATACAGAAAAATTTACTTCATGGAAAAAAATATCCCCAGAAAAAAGGACAATAGTGTTTGGGGACTACTCTTTAAAAACACAAGGTGATTGTTTGAACACATCTCAGTAACTCTGGAAATCTATGTGGGACAAGTTCATCTGATAGTGTTCAACACCAGAATTGTTTCCATTTGCTGATGTGTGAAAGCTAGATTTGCAATGTTCTTCTCAAGCAGGTGTTTACTAAGCAGAGTAACGTGGGAAGAAGCCACTGTGCAGTTATTACTGGGCAATACTGATCACTCCACAAGACATTACTGAGCAGGATGGTGCAGGAAGAAGGCATTGTGTAGTGGCTTCCAAGCTGTTAAATACTAAAACAAGTTTTAGTTTAAAAGCATTTACAATTCACACTGCAATCCTACCCCTATTTGCCTGTGAGTAAGCCCCAAGGAAGTTAGTGTTAACTCTGAGAAGTAGACATCAACAGCATTGTGCTGACAGACTGGCAGCTTTGTGTAACCAGTGGGTTTTAGTGTCCTTATTAGCATTATGGCCAAATGTTAACAGCTGGTGAGTGACATGAAGGAGTTAACTTGTATTAGTGACCTTGTCAGATACTTTTTGCAGTGGCTGTACAGTCTGAAGCTAGGAAAAATATGAAGGCTGAGACCTATGGGGAAGTGAATTTTTCCCCTGTTGCTAATCTGCTTGTACAGTTCTTATACCTACGTGTGGGGAGATGGGTCACGTTTGCACACTTTGATTTTGTTTGCATCTGCACTATAAAACCTTTGGAAATCCACCTTCCATGGGCCTCACCTTGGAGGGTGTGTGCACCTTAAGCCCAAGGGCTCCTCACATATCTCGCAATGGAGAATCTGATTTTGGCCAAGAGTTGGTTTTGGCAGAATGTGTTTTGAGGCTCAGTTTTACAAATAACTATGAAGGGATGCTGGACCTCCTCAGCAGAAGGGTCGGAATGCTTCTCTGCTATATACCATCCACTGCATCATTTAACATCAATATAAGCTTGTGTTACAGCAGTATTGTGTGTTGGTATTCAGCATTGAAAGAACCCTTGGAGAAGCCTGGAACAACACTCTGTTCTGGCACTAGACAGTAATCAAGGAAAGATAACCAGTCACAGTATTTCACTAACAGAAATATTATAAAACCTTCTACAACAGACCAAGAGCATTTTAATGCAAAGCAGATACTTCCCTTTGAAGCTTCACCTTGAGGCTCGACTAAACAATGCATTCTATATAGGATGTTGTTGTTGCTGTTGTTGTGTGCCTTCAAGTGTTTCTGACTTACGGAGACCCTAAGACCACCCTATCACAGGGTTTTCTGGGGCTGAGAGTATGTGACACAGCCAAGAGCACCCCAGTGGGTTTCCATGGCTGAGTAGGGAATCAAACCTTGGTCTCCAGGTCCACAGTCCAATACTCAAACCACTATACCACTCTGACTCTCTAGACACTATTCAAGGTCCTCTTTTTTCCCTATTTTTATCACTTGTCAAAAGTACTACTATGCTTATAGTGCGTGTATTGTTCTAATCAAGATAGAGCACATGGTTTGTAATTCAGAGCTTGAAAAAAAAATTTTTTTTGGATTGCAACTCCAAGAATCTCATTCCTACCCTAATATTAGTCTCTTAGCTCTAGAAGTCTCTGAGCAGCTTTCCACAGATGCAGAACACAAAGAAAAAGTAACTTATCAAATCTCTATTTTGAATGCAATCTCTTGTGTTTCTATTTCAAAGACACAGAAAATCGCAGGATAACCTGTGCCTGAGGTCTTGGAAGACTGCTTTCAGTCAGAGTAGACAATGCCAAGGTAGAAAAAGAGGCTCACCTGGACAAGACAGCCTCCTGGTTTCACTGTTCTAACCATTCTGACAAGAAAGGTAACACTATTCTACTGAATAATAAGGTATGAAATTTTACCTTGTATAATTTTTTTATGCCTTTGCCAAAAAGAAATCAGTCTGGGTATGAGTCCAAAACAATTATTAATTTTATGAATCCTCATACAATGGTAACTGTGAAATATGTCACTTGTAACATTAACTGATTCTTCTGACTGACTAAATGGCTGCCATCCAAGCAAATTATGACTTTTCTTTAAAAAATGGACCAAATGAATATTGGGGGTGGGGGGTTGGCAGGCAGGCAGTAAGAAAGCAATAAAGCTTTCAGCATTGTAAAAATAAATGAGGAGCTGCAACTCAACACCTGCTAGACTGATGTCTGTGGTTTTTACATGAATACAAGACAGAAATGCGAAATTATCTTTATTAAAGTACCCTGTCCTTTTTCAGGCTGTGAAATGTTGCACAGTGTGAGATTCCGGAGGCCACGGATGAGTCAATAACCTGCTTATCGAATTGACTGAACAGGAAGCAGTATTTTAAAAATCATTTACACTTCTCTTCCCTTTCTGTCCCACAAAAATAAAAAGTGATGGTTGCAACCCCATGCATTTTAAAACTTACATCTCCCATTTAGATTGTGTGTGTCCATGAAAGAGAAAGCCTCATCACAGTTAGTGCCTTGTTCCGTGTAGCTTTTATCCATTGAGTTCACCATCACTGTCATTTCCTGCCTTGTGCTGCTCAATGTCTCTTTCCGCTTTTTAGCCAATTTCCTTGAGGAATGAACATTAAGAAAGGGGAAATGATACCACAGTCAGCAAGTACAAAATTTGTCTTTTTATATCAGATGTATCTATACTGAGAGTGACAAAAAAAGTCACATTAAACCAATACTGAAAATGTCAAAATCCCTAAATTCTGGTCCATTACAAATTCAATAAAGGGAAATACTGGCCCACGAAAAACATTTTTAAAGAATGAACTTGAATTTCTTCAGAAACAGAAAAAAAGTAAACAGAGTAGTTGGGCAAAGCTTCCAAACTGGGAACTCCTTTAGGGCAATGGGGCACAACTTGGGGCAGAACACCTCAGAAAGCCTTAAATGAGGCCCCCAATGAGTATCCTGTCCTCCACTGATGTTAAACTCCCCTCTTGATTTTCCACTGATTTCACTTCTCACCCCCTAGAGATTCTTATTTAGTGAAAAAAGACCAACATGCATGAGGACCTCTGGATGAATGGGCTGTCTTGTGTCTTCATCAAAGTTTATTCTGCTGTACGGGAGCAGATGGAAAAGTTTCTCCATTTCCTCCCTATGAGAAAAAAGGATCAGTGGAAAGTGTATGTGTGCGTGTGCATGCACGGATGTGTGCAAAAGTCTCTGAGGAAGTATCACATGTGGCCCATGGGTCAAAAATCTGTGTGCCCTCTCATAGAATCCTATGTCCATTCCTTCCACCTCTGCATTGGATTGGATGTGCATGGCCCAGCTATAAGAATCGTTTGAGGATAGGAGCGAGATCTGTGGCTTCTGTACATAATCAGAACAGTAAAAATGAAGACAGTGTAATAGATTATGTGAAGTGATTGGCATTTAATGGTGCAAAAATAAGAAAAATATATGAAACAAGGTTAAGCGAAGATCTAAAAAGAATAGATCATCTCAATTAGGGGGCTACACAAAGACCTAATTACAGTTTGAGACCCATTTGAAAACAGGAGTAAGAACCCTGGTGTTCAGTCATCCTGACTGATTTGGAGAACATTCCTTCTTCAGACATACATCTCCCCATGTTATGAAAGGATCATTGGAAGGGGATAGGACTAGCATCACCCCTGCTCCTGTGTTGAAAAAAACAGAGTAATGCTTGAACAGGACTAGAGAGTGACCACAAATGAATACTGGTACAATGTATGCATGCATGTAGGTCCTATTCAGGCCTTCATATTAACAACTGCAACTTAAAATGGAGGTAGCAAGCTCAAATCCAATTCCACCCCTGCCCACATTCACAGAATAGTTAAAAAGGACAGGCAGAATCAAAGAATAATTCCATTTCCCTAAAGCTAATTCTATTCTCCTACATATAAGGCTTTGACCAATCCACCTTTTTGAAAAGGTGACCATTCTTAGTTTTACGCTTAGTATGGTTGAAAATAACACTGCTATATTATTCATACACTACAATAATATCTCAAAACTGACAGAAAAGAACAGAGAAATTATGTTAGGGTCACTATATGATTGGCAACCAAGCAATATCATATCCAGTTATTGTATGCTTAGAAGCAAATACTTAAAAACAATTTGCATTTAAATTTGCCGCTATTATTTTAAAAACAAACCAAAGCAATGTGTGCTTGTCTATCTCTGTTCATTTAGTTATTGTCATTTATACTTTTAAAATGTTCCTGTATTCACTTTTTCTTCAACTATAAAAAGTTCAGAATGGCTGACTTGAAGCTACCTACAAGCTATTTTAGCCTTTCTAGAAAATACTGAAACGTTTTTTAAAAAAGATTCGAAAACTGTATATAGCAGGGCTGTGAATTTTACATTACTTCTTATCTGAACTCTGTGCAACCCTTGACTCAGGTCACAAGTGAAAAGGAATCTAACAGCTACATGCTACTCTAGGTTGTCCATTTAAAGAGGCCACCCCTGAAGTTACAATGATTGACAGGCTGTCTAAGAAAAATCTTGGGCTGGAAACAAGCTGTAAGGAAAAAGCTGTGAAAAACCTGGCACAATGTAAAACAAAATTATGAACCACCCCATCCCTCCTTATTTCAGATTCTCTTCTAATCTGCATTTTACTCCCCAGCACAGATATATGAGCAGGATAGAAAGTACATAATGATGATCAAGTCAGATTCATTATGTCTGATCTTTTTGGAACATAGGTCACTCCAAGCTTTTGACTCTGGGACAATTCAAGATTAAGGTATTTGTTTTTGAACTTGCATAGAAGGTGACAGAAATGAAAATTTTTGCATGCCTATGCATATAGATCTGCCCACCTGTGTATTCATTCAACTAATTTAGGGCTATTAAGTATACCTTTACTAGCTTTATCTTCTAAATTAAGCTATACAACATAGCTTGTGCTAGAGATTTCGTGATATACAACTTGTTACGTTTTAAGGTGCATGTTGATTTTAGCAGGATCAAATAGGCATAGCAAGATATATTTCAGAACTTTCATACTGCAGCAAGTAATAAAGCAAAGAAAATGCAAACAGATTCCATACAGACTCCCATTCTGCAAAGACGTTAAATGATTTTCTTGCAGTGTCTTGATTCACTTTGGACTTTCAAGTTAATGATTTTGTTGTGAACATTAAGGACTAGATTCAAATAATACTTGGAACCAGACTAAGTTAAACTATTTCATCTCAATTAAATCAATCTGAAAATCTAATCATTACATAAAGCCCCATTTATTTCAATGGGAACTAAGTGAAACTTAGTCTTGATCCAACTCAATAAGCATTGCAGAGCACGTCTGACTGATGGTAGTAGTTAAGGGGCATAATCCATTGCCACCCCAGTGCTTGAATTCTTCTCAAAGCCTTTGGTGTAATGGAATTTGAACTGCAGCAGCAAAAAAATCTGGTGATGGCTTTGCCAAGAGAATGTGGCTGAGTTGAGAATGAGGTTGAGATGATTCCTCATCATCTCTCTGTAGGCAGCAGCATCAATCCAATCTTCAATGGCACAATGCCCAGAGAGGGTGAACAAGATATAGGAGGCAAGAGGAGTGTCTGCTTTCTTTTGTTTGTATGCTTCCCTCTCACCCAAAGTAGTATATTTCAGAAAAAGAAATACCACCGGGAGGTGTCTGGTGTTTCTGACAAGGGGTACACCTTTGTCTCTCTTTTCTATTCTATGATACAGGACAAGGAAATGAAGGAGGGACTGCTGTTTACCATTTGATTATCTCTTCTTCATACCAATTCCTAGTTGTACAATTTCCTTGAATATAGAAGTTGCTGTCTTGCTACGTCTTGTTTTATCTTCTAGTTCCATTTGAATGGAGCATATATTTTACAAAAGTCCCTTTGTAATCTTGGTATTCATTAAAAATGTCTAGACAAATTAGACAGTGAAATCCTAACTCTGAAAGCATATGTATGTTTGTGTTGTGTCTTATTTCATGCCATCTTTACACTATCTTCTCCTCAACCTCATACTACCTCAAGGATTCTTGTCAAGACACACTCAAACCAATTAAGACTTTTCTTAGACAAAAAAGATTTCAATGTAAACAAAAAAGGTCAGCAATGAAATGTCAGGACTCAAGATTTTTTAAAAATATAATTAACATTGATAATGTAAAAGCATTACTACATTGAAAAATTATCAAGGCTGAAAAGATGATAGTTGAGATGACATTTGAGGGTAACTATCTTATGCATTATATTTGTGCTCAGATTTTATAATGTACAATCACCTACAATGACCTGAAGATACAAACATACAACTATAAAGTATTCAAACTGGCATATATGATGTCGACAGAATGCTAACAAAAGGGAGTCTACAGAGAATAAGACAAATACTTTGAATTTCAACAGAATACTGACTATAATAAGCCGCTTTTATTTATCAGAATGATTATCAGCCACTGATAGATTATTTGCAACCAAAAACCAGAATCCTAAAATCTGTTCAATGGGGTTTACATGACACAAGAGGTTTTAGGTGAACGCTCCTTTAACATCAGCACACCTCAATTTCTTAATGCCACATGGCAAAGGGATTATGGTTTGTATCCAGATGTAGTAGAACCAACTGAGATCAATGTAAAATTTGTCACGACTAGGAATGTAAATAAAGCATATCTGCTAACTTTCACAACTGATCCTATTGAAAAGACTTGTCAATTGCCATAAGATTTTTCACTCCTGTGGAAGAGCAAAAAAACCCACCATCACTGTGTCATCAGCAGCAGCAATATCAAAAAAATGTCATCTGCACAAAACTCATGTAAAAAAACCTTTGAGAAACTGGCACAGAAGACCTGAAAAATCCTCAAAAACTTGCCAGAACTCATAAAATTTTGCCTAGTGCAGGAAAAATTTGAAATTATAAAATTGTCATCCACAGTCATGACTAAAGATGGATGAATTTCACTCCCTTCAGATTCTTATTTTTTCTGTCTTCAGCTTATTCCATCTGGTTTCTGCATAATTTTGTTATTCTTTTAAAAAAAAGGCAGAATGAATTCCATATGCATTATTGTGTAGATTTCTCCTAATACAGAATATTTTTGTATGTACCAGGGATGGGATGAATCCAGAATTTTCCAAATCTGAATCCAGATCTGAATCCCTGGAAGGTTCTGGGAATCCACGAATCTCAAATCTTCGGAATCCTTTTTTAAAAAAAAGTTTAAAAAGCAAGGGAAAGAAGGATAATCTTGGGCAAGACACACTCTCTCAACCTTAGCAAAAGCCTAGGAAAAGGCAAGTCTCCCTCTGAAGAAATCTGGCCAAGACAATTGTCATAGTTTTGCCTCAGGATCTCCCCAGATTGAAAATGACATGAAGGATTAATGTGGATTAATCCTACATTTTCCTGCCTGTGAAAACAGGGCCACATACTACAGTAGAGAGATAATCCAGGTCAAAACTGGCTTTTCTTTGCATAGCTCCTTCTGGCATCCTGGGGTTTGTAGTATGATAATGCACCAGTACACTTTGGCAAAGAAGGCTGTGGCACCTTGTAAAACTCCAAACCCCAGAATTGTGTCTAAAAGAGGTTTGCAAGGGAGCTATGCAAAGGAATGTTTCAGCTGTCCTTCAAATCTCAAGGCTGTAGCTTCCAGTTAAGTACTGAACTTAAACATGAAATGTTCAGTTTAAATATCTTAGAATACAAGCCCAGATGTAATTTCTGAAATTGTTAGCAAAGGCCATTATTACTCCAAGGGAAAACCTCACCTACCTACTATCTTCCCTTGTATGTATGGTCTCCCATGTTTTCAGGCGTCCCAGTCTCCCTGGTTTTCAGACGTCCCAGTCTCCAACAATCTATTTAGTTGGCGGATTCGAAACATTCGGTTTGCCTATTTTGGCACAGGGATTCAGGAATCTCAAATCCTTACCCAGGATTCGAGGATTCAAGGATTCGGTTGGCCCATCCCTAGTATGCACCTTTTGCAAACAACTTCCCCCTTCATATGTTTATCTGCTAACCTTTTTTGTACACACATTCCCCCAAAATACACATTTCTGTACACAGTTTTTGTTCAGAGAATTACACCATAAAATTCCCAAACACCTAACTACTTAAGGATTAGAGTGCTCCAACTAGCCTATCTTTTTCTGGGGAAAAAAGATTCTGGAAAGGCTCCTTGCAAAACATGAGCAAAATTCCCCACACCTCTCTACTCATTATTAATTTTTATTGATTTCAATAGATATACTCCACTTGTGACAAAATATGGATAGAATACTTTTGAAACAGAGAAGTGTTTCAAAAGAAGGCTTTAGTATGTCAAAAATTCCTCACCACTTTGGTAAGGTCAAAGTAATTAGGGTTAAATTAGTAAGGCAAAGTATACAGCCAGAGGAACTTTGTAGGTCTATTGACTTGGTAAGAAAATCTAAGCACAGTCGGTATATAAAGATGTGTATTTTTGTGTCTGGATTACGTCTAAACATACTTCCTTTACACAGTATAGCTCTACAGTCTGCATGGACTACGTATGGCCAACCATTTAAAGCAAAAATAATAAAAACTTGTATTAAAAGTGGACAGTACTTCACCAGCTTTTTATATTACCATCCCACAGGTCCATCCTATTGCCAGCTCTAGCACTTGTGTGTCCAAAGTGCAAACTATTAGCTGTTATTAACTCAAATGATTTTGCCACACTGAATTTAAGAAAGGAGAAAAGCAGACTACAAATGACATGACACAAGTGAAGAAGAAACCTTAGCACATCATAGGAAGTTGCTAAGGATCAAAAAATTGCCATCTCACGTGTAATACTGCTTATGTGACCTAGTCAGCCTTTTTATTTTCTACAAAAGTGGAATGGGGAACCTCTTCCTGGCCAAAAGCTAAATTCAAATTTGGGTAGGGATTCAGAGACTGTATTGCAGTGATGGCATATACTGAGGACAAAGCAAAATGAGTAAGAGCATATGTAATTCTTACATCTTTGGGCACCCCCCCCCCAAATACACTTAGCCCTCCACATTTGGGGGTTTACCTTTCTCAGATTTGATTATCTGCGAATTTCTCCAACTCCTACCCCCCACCTCTGATAGTTGTTTTCTGGGAAACCTTCTCTCTTGGCAGCTCTAATCAGGTCGCACAGCCTTTTAAAAACCTGCCTGTGATCCTTCTCCTCCACCTGACGTTGCCTGGACAGCTAAGGGCTGGTCACAGTCCAATTTCTCAGCATCACAAACTCATTCCTGATGGTATCCCCAACACAAGGAGATGGGTGAAAGAAAGTAAGCATAGGACTACCACGTAGAACCAGCCCCTTTCTCTGAACTGATTTGGACCTGGGTGCAGGTTCTCCCCAGTATGCCTCAGCACCCTTCCCAGACACAGACACAAAATTTGATATTTGGAATTTTTCCACTTTCACAGGGTCTTATACCCCTAACCCTAGCGAATGTGGAGGGCTGATTGTATACAAAACAAAGCTCAACTGTGTGCACAGTTTGGTCATCTTCCAAGTCTTCAGAGCAGACCTCAGTCTCATGCAACACTTTTTCAGGCCTCAAAGCATAGCCTAGTTCCATACAGCAGCTTTTCAGCCTTTGACTAATCCTTTATCTCTTTTATCTCCAGAAACAACAACAAAAGAGGCACGTGAGCTAGATGGAAAATCTCCACGAGGCTCATTTGGCCCATGGATTCCTCATCCCTCCTGTAAATTACAGTAAGACTGAGTAGCTGAACTGTCATTCTCATATAACAAGGAAGAATTAATAAAATAATAATACATTATTCCTTCTATATATGAAGTACCACTTTCCTCTTAGCAGAGAAACTGAAATTGTCCTATTGCTTTAAAATCTATTCATGTTTTCAGAGGTTTTTTTTCTCCACATTCTTTCCTTTTCTCATAATATCAAAGATGCACAGTAAAGAGTGAATAAACAGGCAACACTGAGGGGCCTACTCAGGGGGTAGTTGTGTGATATACAGCAACAGACAACATAGACATGAAAGGTTTTTACTGGATCTCCTTTCTGACATGTTCTGAAATTCTCATCTTGAGACTAATTACCATTTTAGAAGAAAAAAAGACTAATGATTAAAGAGTCCACCTCCTTATTCAGTCAAGCTGTCAATTGTGTGCGGAGGCTGAAACGTGTAAGGGAGGTGAGCGCTGTAGGCATCCATCTTTTCTTGCCTTTATGAAGCTAAGTAGGAGATCTTTTAAAACTAATGCAAATATTTTTGAGATGTCCTCCTGTAATACAAGAAAGCCACCTCTGTGAGACAGCCACCTTTGATCCATGCAGTAACTCAAGGAGCTTTTTGATTCTATGCTGTGATAACATTTCAGAGCTAGAGGTTATATCCATACCTCTAGTTGGCCTCATGCTTTGCAGTCAACGCTTTGATATTATGTTAATACAGGAACCATGAGCAGTTACAAATAGGCACCTTTCTTTTATTTCAAGAAAACTGTTTCCTCCTCTTTTCTGTGAAAAATTTTAACCACTTGTACATCACTTGACTTGAGACAATGAGCCAGCAATATAGTGTTCTCTGCTTCTGAAGTAGGTATGTTTGGGCTTTGAGTAATAGCCTGTATCTAAATGTACTTTCAACAGAGAGAAAAATAATCTGCATTGGAGATGCAGTAATTACACCTTTGTGTAACTACAAAAAGAAAGCTCATAGATTTCCAGTTCCTGAAATGCCACAGTCTTCAGCACCTATGGTTCATTCATATGTTTCACTTATCTGTTGATTCCCACTTACGAAGATGAAGACATTTGATTTTTCTTTTTCAAGACATATACAGAGGCAAGGGTATATTTATAGAAAATATAGAACGCAATAAATCTTGAACCACCCATCCACCCATCCAAAGTAATGCACTTATTCCATGATGGATTAATTCTCAAATGGTGTATCCAAACTCATCAGGGAATCTTGAGATACAAGAGTTTGAGTTGCTACATAAAGTACTTAGCTAGCTAACAAGTCTATCTACTTTACATGTTTTCAATATCAATTAAAAGTGTACACTGGCCTTCTCTAAGTGGCTGCATGTTAATATTCTGTTATGTGTACGTGCAGTAAAATAGGTGCATGGTTGATTTGACAGTGCCGTTGACAGACAAGCTACGGAAACATTTAGAGCTGTAGGAACAGATATATGGTTTTATTGGAACATGAACAACATTCATTTGCCAGAACCACAATGTTTAGTGACCAGTGCAGCATTATTTCACTCTTGTGTTGTATTCAGGTTTTTCTATTACAAGAAATAAATGATATAGCATGTTATTTTGCTTTCATTTTAGTCTTTCAAATAAAAACATACACTTTAGTCCAAGTTTCAATAGTAATGTTTATATCTTCTTGGGAAAAAGCACTGGCACTAGTGAGTTGTAGTCTGAACTGTCAGATAAGATAACACATGGGGAACCACAAACATAGAACTATGTATCATACTCATTGGTTCAGCTAAATTAAATATTTCCAGTCATATTCTTTGTATTATTCATTGGTTGCAATGCAATATGACATTTTACAGATGGTGATAAATATGTCATTGAATCATACTGTTTTTGAACCGCATCATTCAAAACTGTTAGCAAGCAGAAGCCTGCAATAATATCATATTACTTGGTATTACCATCATGAAAATGAAAAATTCTCCCATTCGCCTAAAGACACTAATCAGTTGACCTCTCACTACCTTTGAGGTTCTCAATACTACGTAAGGGTCAAAAGGGCAGCAAGTCACTAAGGCAAAATAAGGAAAGATGGGCATGTATTCTATTCAGAATGTGACTACCAATGAAAGAACCAGTAAGGAAAATTGCCAGAATATGATTGTTCAGAATTCTGGTACCCATGTTTAAGGAGGCAAAGAGAAACAAAATCAGTATGTTAGCAGAGAAACAGCAGCATGACTAGAACCATTCATGTAAATCTTGGAAACACAGGCCCTAACAGTATATAGGTAGCACATTCATTCATTGCTCACAAACAGAGATAGAGGAATGTAGAATCACAGAACTGAGTTAGAAAGAATGCTAGGGGTCAACTAGTCCAATCTCCTGTCAATGCAGGAAATCTATAATTAAAGCATACCTCCCAGATGTGTCAGTTTCTCAGTCACATTTGATTTTTTTTAACTTCTCAAGTTTTTTCTGCCTGATTAATTTGGAGAAAATTATTTTATCAAACACAAGCCAAATGGAATTCTTAACCATTTCCACATTCAATAGATAGACCTAAACCCAGAATGGGGAAGGTTCATGTTGTAGCAGCCTCTTATGTAAGCATCAAAGATGAAGAACCTGTCAGGAAAAAACTGAAGTGACAACCCTAAATCAGCACCACAAACATGGCTAAACATACACAGACAGATACTTAAGACCACTTTGTTGTGATGGTAAATCTGTCAGGTTTCTTTACATCACATTCAGTTTTAGAAAATTTCAAATTCTGTCCAGTTAATCTGTGAAGAAATCTGGCCAATTTTTCGTAACAAAATTCTTAGTCAGCCCTCCCACTCTCCATTGTACTCTACACAGGTAATTGTTTGCTGCCTTGTAACCACGCCTGGCACTGTTTACTGAAGTCTCAAGGTTCCTATTCACTCAAGGACTCTTCATGTAACTACTGCAGCATCTTCAGCTCGCTCCATATTTCAACAGAAAGTGGAACATGGGCAGAAAAATGGACTCTATAGGTATCTTTAACATTTACTGCCTAGCTGCTGTGATTATGTTGGTACTGCATCAAGAAGCCAGGTGATCCAGTAGGCCGAAAGGCGGCCATGCGTTCTATTTTACAAAGAGCAGTACAGTATTTGCAGAGCTGCCACAGGACAGTACCTTATTTAAAGAGATTCCAAGTCATGCCTAGGAAAGAATTGTGATGAAGAAATGTAGAAGAGGAAAGTAGAGTTTGCAATATTCCTACTTAACAATTGGCATATTTATAACACAGTTGTATATGGAAAAACAGTATGCCAGCAAAGACTGAAATCCATTTTTCAGTCCAAACTAGAGTAAATTCACTGAACCAGAAGAACAAACACAAGTAGTGATTTACTGTTGAGCGTCTGATTCAATGGTCAACTCTAGCTGGAGCCAGCAACTGGATTATGCTGACTGAGATTGACTGACTGATTAGCAAACGAGCAGCCACTGTTTTCCCAGCTGTAGCCAAACGTATTGGATTCCTATAGTAGTTATTTCTAAGTTTTATCGGTAAATATAAATGATCACATGTTCTTTTATTCATATTCATATACTTTTCTTTTCTTTCTTTTCTTTTTTCTCTTTGTTCTTGACATTGTGCCTGTCACCATTTTAAACTAACAGCGCTCACTTCATTCACTCAGATCTCAAGGATAACAGTCAATTTGTCATTTTATCTAGGATCATATCCTGGATTACTGATATTTTATTAGGTATCAACCAGCCACTGAGCAGCAGTATAAGACTCAATGGTAAACTGGAAAAGGGATCAAGGACACCTTTGCATGTAAAGGATCAGAAAAAGAATACCTGTTTAATTCCCCTTTCCTTTCTTGTACTACTCCATCTCTCACTGCCATTCCTCCTTGTCTTTTATGCTGATTCAGTCAGGTGCCCCTCCTTGCAGATTTAACAGACTCTCAAAGCCCAAAGCACATGATGCCAACAATCAAACAGTGATAAAGCAAAAAAAAAAAAAAAAAAAAGGAGCTAGAGGCCCAGTATATCATCCTGTGAAGCAGGTGCCACAAAGCGTTAGTATCTGTGTGGCAGCCATATTGTGAGAAACAGCCCTAGGAGAAATCTCTCATGAACTCTTAGATTCCTCAGTGCCATCCCTGCCTTCCAATGGTATCAAATATGAAACTGTTAATCTGTTGTTTATTCCAAGCCACCAATAGGCATTAATAGACAGTTATAAACTGACTGCGCTTGTACTGTTATCTCCTCATTCATCTCACTTTTTCAATTTAGCTTTGTTACTGTTCCATATGGTACAGTGCTCCTGCTGCTTGGAACAACCATTCTCCCCAAAAAACCCTTGTAACAACAGGACGCTAATAGTTTAACTGTTCCTCTAAATTTGTTTGACAAAACTGACATTTAACGCACCATGTCACATTCTCAGTAATCTACAATTTACCCCTAGGCAGTCAGTGGATGCTCATTTTATTTACCTCTCATAGTTAAGAGCGTAATTAATATTCCACTCTGAAACAAAGATTAGAGATTTGACAAACACTGCAATTTAAATTCTCCATTATCACAAACATTAAAATCAAACATCTTCTACATGCACCATTGCGTAAATGACACATGTAGCTGTAATTTAACTTTTTAGATTTTAATACTGCAAACTAATTTCTGCCGTCAGTTTAATGAGATGGAAAACACAAATCTTACAAGTCTCTGGATGCAGAGCATAATGTCTACACTACAGGGGGACAGTATGACTTTGCTCTTTTAACTCTTTAAATATCACATTCAAGACTAGAAATTATTAAGCACTATTACATCAAGCACTATACTTTCTGAATAGCTGCAATTTGTAAATGAGTGAAGAGCAACAACTAAAGCAATATTACAATGATTAACAAATATTACTGTGACGCAGATCAGAAAATATTCACATAGTAGATTGATGGTGTTTTGAAATATGTTAAGATGGCCATAGCTTCAACAAACACAGAAATGCATCTTAACAAATGACCTCAACATTCTGCCAGTGGAACCAAGAGGAAATGCAATATTACCATAGTTTTCCTGTACTAAGTACTGCTGACTGCTGTAAATATAGAAATTACCAATAATGTCATTTATTGCCAGCACTTACTTTTAAATTGGATTTATATTCCGCTTTCTCCCAAAACTGAGTCACAGATTGCCTCACAAAACATTTAACTAAGATAGATGTCATACTATCAAGACTCATATGAGATTACAATGCAACTAAATTATATTATTAGAACACAATTGAATAAAAACAATTTTAAAACACATTACTAATACTAAAAACAACACTTGAACACTCACTCCTTGAAGGGCCCTTCATCAGGTACAGGGGCAGCACAGAGCCCAAAATTTGAATCCTCATTCGGCCACAGAAACCCACTGAATGACTTTGGGCAACTCACGCTCAGTCTCAAAGGAAGGCAAAGCAAGAACCCCTTTGAATAAATCTTACAAAGAAAGCCCTGTGGTAGTTTTTGCCTTAGGGTCACCATACGTCACAGATGACTGAAGCCAAACAGTGACAACATCAATAGGTAGTCAACTGTCAAAAGCAACTAGCTGCTTTGTTTTCGCTTCCTAGTGTGGGTTCAGAAATCAAATGCAACCCACAAGACCTTGCCTAAAGGACCTGCTAGACAAGGTACTGTGTACTTCAGGATCACCTATATTCACATTTGAGATAGCGAGTGACAAAGATGCCACTGCCCCAGACCCCTTTGGCCTGGTACTAAAATATAGCTGGATTTCTCCTCACAATCCTGACAGATGCAAAGGCTAGAAAACACTGGTTTACTATTGTCCTACCAGAATCATTTCTGTTTCTTCGCTCCTGAATGAGATTTGTGCTGGTTTGGTTAGACAGAGCAAAGAAACAGCTAAGTCTGTTTCTTTACTTGGCAATCCTCAATCCAAACACCAAGAACACAACAAATAATATAGTATATCCAAATACAAACCACTACATAAAATAAAGGGCAAATGCTAAACAGAATGATGTTTTTAGCTTCTTGGCTCATAAATATTATGTATTTCCCAAGTAAGGACAACTGCCAATGGGGCCAAATAGTGAAACTGCTGATGCTTAGGCATCTCTTGGGAAAACAAATGACTGCAGCTCTAATTTATGCTAATTTGGGCTGGAATTCTGGCTTCATAAATTTTGTGTGACTGATTAAAATTATTATTATGTAGAACACCTCTAGGCAACTACACTGGCTCATTAAACACGGAAGCCTAAAATTATCTGCTCTGTAACAACCGTCTGCGTGTGTGTACATAGACATGTCAGTATGTGTGTAGATGTGTGTGGATAGATGTGTAGGTATGAGAGATGGAACACATTAGAGAGAGTCTTATGCAGAAGGAGAGAGGGCTGGAAATATTTTCTAACTTCCTCTGCAGAAAATCTTAAGTCACACCCCCAAAGAAGATAGATTTCACAAAGATTCTGCTGCTTCTCTCTTTTCAATCCAAGCTATGTAGTAGAGCTACTGACTTGCCTGACTCCTTCCCAAAACTCCATTACTCACTGCCAGGTTTGATCTGTTTCAGTTATTTTACATTTGGTTCGCAAAAGAATAATACTCTCCCTAGTGATTGCAGGAGGTTAAATGTCTGAAAGATAAACCAGTTTGTTTTGTAATGTACCCAGCCTCTACATCTCTGGACTGATTCTACCAGATACAAGTAGAACCTTTTCCCCGTAATATTGCTTTGGTATTAAACACAAGACATAGGTATCTATATGTATGGCACTGTGATCCAGGACAAGGTGAGAATCCATTAACATCTGCATGAGAAACCATTAACATCTGCATGAGAAACGCAAGTTTTAAAAAAGAGTTCTGCTACTCAAGGAATTTTTGTTGCGCAAAATGAATTAGGAGAACTACAATTCAAAGATTGTTGGTTTTGTTTATTTGTATACTAGAGGTTTTTTCAATTATTTGCTGAAAACCAGTGCACTCTAATGCTTATAAGGCATTCTAAGTGAAAGTAGCTGTTTAGTTCTGTTTAAGTTATCAAGTTTTATATAAGCATTAGTCATAACCCAGGCACACAGTAAGCACAGCTACAAAATCCAGCTGAAGGAAACTGGAACTGAACTAAAACCAAGGCAGCCAAGTTTCTGGATATATGAGAACACAAAACATACCAGCCCTGGGTTGATTTTTTTTCAGTATCCTTATCAAAACATTTTGTAAAAGTTTACCTCTCCAATTGTCAGGCTGAGTAAGAAAGGTGAGCTACTTAAGGAGCCTGCCCATTTATTATCTGAGTTGTCTTGGCTGTGGAGGAAAGCTTTCTAAGTAACAATCCATTCTAGAAGCATATAAAGGCAAATGCTTCAGAAAACTCTTGAGTCTTTGGCCCATAAACCAGTCTCCGATTTTATACCTTCTGCAAACCCTCCTGCGCCTCATGAGGCCCTCAGTAGAAAATTTACAAGAGGAACATAAAACACATGTTTTTCCTTCACTCAATCAGCTAAGGGAGTTTTTTTGGGGCACAGTCTTTTTGCCCAGTTAAGTGAACATTTGTCACTTTCCTGGATGAAAGATCTCTACATAGATATCTACTATGTTTAAATTAGCAAGTTCTTTTTTTGTAAACCACATAGCGTCATCTTAAATCAAAATATACTGCTAGATTACTTTTACATGTCATCAACTAGTGTCCTCAATTCGCTCTCCTAGAATCCAAATCCAGAAGCTCAAAATATCTTCTGCTGCCTTCTAGTTTGCTGCTCATCAGCAGTCTCACCTCATCAAAATAAACCTCAGTATTTTTTTATTTCTAGAAGAAAACCCAGACCTTGTACTGAGAGGTGCAAATCTCTACATATTTTCAAGTAGTTACTAAGGCCATTTCCGCATGGGTTAAAAAAAACGGTGCAGTGCATCCTCCACGGAGGACGTCTGCACCTTGGAGTGGACTGGGTCTGAGTGTAGATCCGCACCTCAGTCCGCTCCGGAGCGACCGAAAGTGGTCCTCCAGCGTGTTTTTGAAAAACCTGATTTTTCAGGTTTTTCAAAAAGCCGGCACATGCCACTGTGTGCCTGCTCTCCAATGCAGATTCGCAGGCTTGCACCAATGCGAGCCTGCAATCTGCGGAGGGCGGGCTTTAGGTTGGCTGGCTTCAGTGGTTGGTCGTGACCCACGACCAACTGGAAGCCACCATTTTGGATGCTGGAGCAGTGCGGATCTGCGATCGCACACTGCTCCTCCTCGCCCTGGACCGGACCAGACCCAAATAAGATCCGGTGAGTAGCGGTAGGGAGCGATTTCCTAGCCACATGTGGAAATGGCCTCAGAGTGTGGGAAAATTATTTCTGAGATTACAAATCCCAGAGTTTCCCCCAGAATGGCTAGTTAACAGTGGCCGTCATGGCTCAGAATTCTAGGAGTTATAGTCCCAAATATAACCTTCCAAAGCTCTATAACCTTCCAAAACCAACTATGACAGTGGTTTTCAACTTCTGGTCCTTCAAATGTTCTAGACTTCAAATCCCAGCAGCCAAGCCAGCATAGACAATGGAAAGGTATTCCAGGAGATGAAGCCCAAATGTTCTTGAGAAGCAAAGGTTGAAAACCATCACCTCATTACAAAATGGAAAGGTCATGAGATATGTCCAAGTGGAATGTGATTTTTCTTCTTCTTTCAGTACATGCAAGCTGCTCTGTCATCACAAGTCCGTTTAAAATGAAAAACAACAACAGGAAAACCACAGAGCTTCTGAGGCAATTACTGGAGAACGAATGGAATAATGGGTTTAATGGTTGGAGGTTTTTTGGCAGGGAAGTAGTGATTATTTTCAGAGCTACTTTATATTAAACAAAGTCTGCATGAAAACATCATTCCAACAATCTACTCAACTAGGACCAAGTGATATTTTTTTCCAAACTAAACCTGGGCGACAAGTGTTAGTTTTTCTGTGACTGTCCCCACATTCTTCATGTACTTAAAACATAATTAGCTAACAAACGATTAATTTATGCAAAAGATCTGTATCCAATGAGTAATTTTCAGTGCAGTGAAAATTACATGGCATGGGTTATTCAATTTGATTATCTCCTGTATAATTAATATAGCCAGACAAATATTGTTTTCTGTCTTATGTCCTCTCATAAAGTTATCCTTAGAATATGATTCAAAATGTTCATTGATCTTTTCATTTATTTCTCCTGATTTTTAAAAAATCATTTAATAAAACCCTACCTTAACAAAGTCTAGAGGAGAAACTTCTCTCTAAAAGACAAAAAAGCCATCAATTTTTCAACTTGTAAGCCTTCTAAATGCATTTCAAAAAGAACCTTTATTAAATGACTGGTGTATTAAATGTCACTAGATCAAGGCTACTTCCTTAATGCGATACACTGCAATTGCCTTCTTAAAACTTTCAAAACTTATTGTTAGCTCTGAGTAACTCTCCTTTCCAACTAAAACAGTCTTTTCGACATGGAAACACAGTCAAGAAACAAGCTACACTATGGAATCAGAAAAGTATTATGAATGGAAAATGAGATTCATTTATACATACAGAAACATATGGGCAGAGATAAAAAGACAAGCAATTATGTATGAAAGTTGACTATGGGTAAACATTTCAGCAGACTGATTCAGAACTGAAAGCTGCAACATTCATTTTGGATGTGTCAATTTGTTCTGATATCCCTGTACAGTAAAAGGATGCTGTATGTGACATTTTGCATCCTATAGCCTAATGGGGAAGAGTAATGGAAAGATGATATGGCAGAATGTGACAGTCAGTCTTGTATATCTAGCATTTGACTTTTAACTAAACCTCTCTTAGTAAAAACTTTGGAATTGCTTTCCTTTAAAAAATGGAACTGCAGAAACATTTTTGTGAAGACTGAGACACCCTTTACATTTCCAGTCATTAAAATGAAGCTTGCACAGGGCTTTGGCAGAAAGTCTATTAAACAACACAGAGGTTTCATGAAAGTGAGCTCCTCTCACTGTTTGGACTGCTAACATTAAAGAGGAAACCTTTTCCATTCTTCTTGTAATCAAATTTTGCTTTCTTATGTTTTTTTAATTTTTTTTCTCCTAGCATGATTTTAATGCTGAATGGGAAGTACAACCCTCTTTGCTGCTAATTAACACTATTGCATTGGAGCGGGAGTGCAAATGGTTACCACAGTAAGAGGAACTCAAAGCTGGGAAACAGTAAACAGATGAAATGGGACAGATTGCAAATAAAAGATCATTCTTTGGTGGTGGTGGCGTTGGCAGAAGGTATATAACATAAAGCACCTCAGAAAATTGTTTTGCCTGTGCTGCATTATTTGTTGTGATTTAGTTACATTTGGGCCTGTCATAAAAGAGGAAATTGATATTCTGTTACCAGCATTTTCAAACTAGCTAGCACACAGTGCAGTTCAATATACTACTGTGAACTTGCTGGATCAGCATTTACACATTCTTATAATGTAGAGTCAGCATTTTTTACCAATGAAGTAATTAAATGATGCATCTTTCAATGTCTGAAAGCAAGAACTGACACACTGTCACTTTCTGTATGAACACGTGGCCATTTTAAGATCCCACTTACAATTGCATATTTTCCCCTGCTACCTACCGTTTTTCACCTAAGAATCAGCTGTATCTCCTCTGCATTCTGTTTGCTTTATTGTAGTGAAAAATATGTCCTGCATAGTAATTCCACAAGATGGTGATAGTCGACATTTCTTAAGCCATCATGTCAGGCTCATCTTTAGGACCTTTGGTGCCCCAAAACATGGGGGACTCAGGGGTCCACCCGTGATGCCAGTGACTCTGTGAAACACTGGGGAAAATTAGTTCAAGGAGGAGGCCTGAGAGACCAGGGGTAACATTATGAGATATTTTACATCTATGTCTGCAGTACCAATGCAGGGAAGAACTAGCCGGAGATCCAAAAGTAAACTTGTTTGTTTTATTGGGGAATGAGCAATCATACACACAAGATCTAAGCAGTCTCACAATCATACAAAGCTAACTGAAGGAAAAGAGAGGAAAAGTTTGGATACTGAGATTTTCAGGGCAAAGCGGGTGATATCTACCAATCTGTAGAGAAGCAAAGAACGATGTGGTTTAGCCTAGGAGTCCAAGGACTCTCTTGGAGCAGCAGTGACAACCAGCAACCAGTGTACTGCAAGTTGACTAGCCTGAAACGGGGGTTAAAATACTCTTTTTCTGCCTGGAAGGTATTAATGGCTCTCTGGCACAGTAAACAATGGAGTCTGGAGGGTGGACAATGGGGTCCAGAATGAGCTCATGGTCTTAGTATTAGATGGCAAAGGGCTAATGGTGGCCTTGATAGCTCTTTAATTGCTGGATTGAAAACAATGGGGGAGACTGTTAATCAGAGGAAGAAGGGATAAGACAATTAGTCATCCTGTGGGAGCATCACAGATGCTATTGTCTCCAAAGTTGAGTCACTGGAGCTAACTTTAAGTTCATTATCACTGGAGTTTCTTGGTGATTTCCTTACTATGACCTGGGTATGCCTTGATCTGATGTTGCAGTGCATGTGTTTGGTCAGCTTTTCCTCTTAGTCAGCATGGCCATGCAGCCACAACAGAATATAACTCATATTTATGCCAGCTAAATATTGACCAATTAAATATATATTTTGCCAATTAAAACATATCAAAGTGTGGGGATGTATGGCCTATTAACATCTTTGATGCTATTTCAGTACCAAAAATGTACACAAAGATCCCTGCTTGATCAGACTGAAAGCCAATGAGAAGCAAATAAGTAGGACAAGGCTGCAACAGAAGCATCCTATTTATGTTCCCAAGCACAGGCATACTGCTTCTGACACCAAAGATCACTTTATCACCCTCATTATTAGGAGATATGACCCCTTCCCTTCATGAATTTGCCTAATCTACAGCTGTCCAAGGCCCTTTCCGCAGCACCCTCCCATCCTGCCATGGGGACAGGAGAAGGGTACCATGATGATGCTTCTGCATGACGTCATCGCGGTCCCACTCCTCTGCTGTCCCCAAGTGGCACAATCATGGCTTAAATCATTGATGGGTTTTCCCTGTCAATGACATGCAATCATGCCACCATCCTGGACTAACCCGTCCTGCGGAAGGGCAGGAAGTGCAAAGGTGGGCCTTGCTGCCCCAGTGCAGCCTGGGAAAGTACCTGGCTCTGCTGTGGAAGGAAGCAGGATGTCCACTGCGCTCCTTTCCACAGGGAGCCAGTCCTGTTGCATTCCCTTCCCAGCACAGCCATTGCCGGGATCGCCTCCAGATGCAGCCACAAGAAGATAAGCTATAGAAAAGGCCCAAGTTTATCATGGCCACCACTATATCCTGTTGCAGAGAATACCACATGGCACTATACATCCTGTGGAATTATAGAACCTTAGAGTTGGAACCATCTAATTTAACCCCCTTCCCATACAGAAATACATAACTAAAGCATTCTTGAAAGATGCCCATCCAGCCTCTTTTTAAAGACCTCCAAAGGAGAGTCTACCACTATCCAAGGCAGACCATTCCACCACTGAACATTTAGAGTAGCAAAGAAGAAGGAGAAGAAGAACAACAACAACTACTACTACTACAAAAAACAAAAAAATCTTGCATTTGTTTAAATTTCTTACTATTTAGCTTCACCGTACAGCCCCGAGCTTTAGTGTTATAAAGGAGGGAGAAAAACTTCTTCACTTTCCTCACAGTGTGGAAAGTTCCCCAGCTCCTGTCAGCATTCTCCTACAGATCAGTTCAAAAGCTGCTCTGTTGCTTTCTGATGTTAAGTAACAGCAGTTGGATCCCATTCTAATTCAAATTATCTCCTGTCACTTCTGTACATATCTAGTTTGTTCCAAAATATTCCACAGTACTGAACAAACCTAAATTCCTCTCTGCTTCATTCTCTTATCATTTATCTCACTAGGACCTCAGAGATTTACTTTTCTAGCCTTTCAAATGTGTATCTTCAGGATGAATTGTTCACAAATTTTCCTCTGAAAGAAAACAATGAGTAAGTTCAGCAATTTTCTTTGTGCAGTGTGGTTTTTAAAAGACTATTCACAGGTCTGGATTTACTCTACACAAAATTCACATGTGGTATTTCTGTAAAGAAAATAGCACCTTCTCCAAAGGAAACCACATTTTCTGTGCAGAAATATTGTGTTTTTTTTTTGCAAAACAACCATATGCAAATTTTGTGTAGCATAAATTCCAAACTGTGAAGATGGCTGCTAATCCAAGATTGTTCTCATTGGAATTTCTTCACATCTTTTCTCACCATTTTTAAAAATAATTTTTAATATTCTTCCCGTTCCCAGTGTTTCTCAATTAACATTTCACAGAATCTTGGAGGTTCTGTAATCCTCTCTTGAAAATTCCATTTGTTTTCCTGAATGGCATAACATTTTTCATATCACGGGATGTGGTCATACATCACAATCACTGACTCTACTCCTGGACAGTCTAATGGTCTATTTTTTAGATGATATATGTCTTACACAACTTTTGCACCAAGCAAGCAATTCACCATGCAGTTCAAATGCATATTACAAGGGAGTGGTCTATTCTTCAATGATCCAATTGTTCACTACCAAAAGCACTCTAGAGATCTGCTGTTGATGAGAGAGGCTCATCCTCCAAGGAATGGATCACCTTGAAAAGTTTGCTTAATTATTCAAAATGACCCCAGCCTCCTCCAAAACCTGGTATTTTAGGAGAGGGCTAACAAGCCCTATAACCAAATGCCTGATCCACTGAACTCATTCATTATCCTATTCCTATAAGCCTCTTATCTTGACCTCAAGAGAATAAACATGTTTGCTGAGTGAGTATATTGTGTCAAGCAGAAACTAGTAATTTCTTTCCAGCTGATAGGTACATATGACAAACGTGCAATGTACTGAATAGCTCTCACACCTTTGTCGGCTTTCTGGCTTCGTATTTTCTTCATTGGCTTTATTTACCTGGAGGTAAACCATCTACTCCCTGTGGTGATTGGTTTGACTGTCCTGAGATCCTGACCCTGTTGTCAAATCACTATCTTATTACCTTCATACTTTGTCACTGGTTTTCCACATTCCACTGAGCAGAAACTGCAGCTAGTTTCAGATCCAGGGAATGTGTACAATTATTAGGAATTATGAGGACAGACTTAGGGAGCTGAGGATGTTTAGTCTGCAGAAGAGAAGGTTGAGAGGGGAAATGATAGCCATGTTTAAATATTTGAAGGGATGTCATGTCGAGGAGGGAGTGGGCTTGTTTTCTCCTGCTCTTGAGACCAGGACAAGGAGCAATGGATACAAGCTGCAGGAGGGGAGATTCCACCTGAACCTCAGGAAGAATTTCCTGATGGTCAGGGCTGTCTGGCAGTGGAATGTGCTGCCACGGAGTGTGGTGGAGTCTCCTTCTTTGGAGGTTTTTAAGTGGAGGCTGGATGGCCACTTGTCAGGAGTGCTTTGAGGGTTTTCCTGTATGGCAGGGGGTTGGACTGGATGGCCCTTGTGGTCTCTTTCAACTCTACATTTCTATGATTCTATGATTAGAGGACTGGATGATGGATTCTGGAAAGGACGCAATTCCAGTCTCACACTATAGGTATAGATGCTACACATTTTCAGACTTGCTGGTATATGGACTCTCATAGTACACTCTAAGTTTAAGAAACTTTAGAATGCAAAATTCATTAAGGGGCCTTTTGCAAGCATACAATTGTAAGGAATTATGAAATTATTTATGAATGTCAAAGTTCTACCTTCTCGTGATTCACGACTACAATTTGGAAATCTACTTTTTGAAAACAGTTATGTAATCCTTTGAGAATTTTTTTTTAAAAACCCTTCATTTATACTATGTTATTTGAAGATTTTTTAAACTGTAAAAGAAATACAACTGCAGATACCAGACCTGTAATAGTTACATGTTGCATTATCAGGGCTGTACCTTGGAATTAAAAAAAATAAATAAAATAGATTAAATTGAGTTAATAGGCATAGTATTTTGAATTTCCAAGATTTTGTGCCTTACAGACTGATCCTACAATCTGTTGTACATGCGCCGAAAAGCACAGGATTTTGCTCTGCACTTCCTGAACCTATGCCATTGAGTCCTGATCCTTTTTATCTGTTTTGGGATGCAGGTCTCTCCTCACACAGTAACTTCTATCATAGTTGTCACTTCAATAAAACAGAGATAGATACATGCAGTTGAGAGTTAATCTGCAGCTATTAGAAAAGGTGGAGTTTGTGTTTAGAGTAATGCATGTAGTAAAGCAGTGGTGCATATGGATGTCTTTTTTTGGGCATGGGGAAGAGCTCTGCAAGGGCTCCAGAAATACAAGATCAGACTGACACAGCTATGGACATGCTATGCAGTGTTTGTGTTGTGCTAATCTGACAACTTTCAGGTTTTTTTTTTCAAGGAGTGGAGCAAAAAGTCTTAAAATAATTAGCTGTGAGTTTTGATCAACTTATGCCTTTTTTGCAGCACCTTCCCATCACGCCATGGAGATGGGAGAAGAATGGGAGCACGATGATGCTTCTCACAGTCCTGTTTCCCTCCTGTTCCTAGACTTTGTGATCATGGGTTACATCATTGATGGGTTTTCCCCATCATGCGATTATGCCACCATCCCATACTTACCTGTCCTGTAGAAGGGCAGGAAGTGCAATGGTGGCACTACCTGCCCCAGCAGAGCCTGGGAAAATATCCAGCTGTGCTGTGGAAGGAATTGGCATGTCCATCACACTCCTTTCCACAGGAAGCCGGTCCTGTGCGGCAGGGAGCACTGCCGTCGAATTCCCTTCCTGGCAGAGCTACTACCAAATCTCCACCAGATGTAGCCACAAGAAGATAAGTTGCAGAAAGGGCCTCTGTTTTGTGCTTCTTTAATAATCAGTCTAACACAACTATCAAGTTTTCACTTGTTCAACAACTTTTATAGTTGGCACACTCATGATTTCTTCCTTATCACATCACCCAACTGTTCCATACGACCCCATCCCACTGTCCCTTAATGTCTTCTGTTTTTTTTGGCTGCAACTGCTGCTGGTTTGTTAGGTGAACACAAGGGCATACAGGTTCATACAATATTCAGGGTGATCCTATGCATATTTACAAGGCAGCGGCACTTAATTCACTGGAATTTAGTTCCTTAGTTTCTAATCCTACACATATTTACCTACATACAAATTACCTTGCAATCAAGTGTGGCTTATGTCTGACGGAATATGCATAGGACTGCACTGTTAAACAAGTGACTCTATGTGGAAAAGAACTCAAGTATCACAATTATAAATCAACCAACACAAAATCATATGTCAGATGTCTTTTCAACACAAACTTCTCTGGCTCACCACCACCAGTAGCCCAATCAAGCTCAAAACAGAGTTTTAGGCAAGTTTTAAGTGAAGAGCATTACAGAAAAATGACCTTCCTTATCACAATATTTTTCATTTTTATCTCATTATGATACTCTTCACTGATAGAGCTATTAGGCTGCAGGCCATTTCCTTTCATTTGTGAAGTTTTCTCTCCTTCAAAGCTGTTACTCACATCAAGGTGTAGTCTCCCTTTAAAAAAAACTAGTAAAAAGCTATTGTGCTTTCAAAACTAATCTTCCTTCTATTTATATATCAATAGGGAGGGGAAAGAAAACCTCTTTACTGCAGTATTTCACTAAATAACTACAGGGATTTCAAAAAAAGAAAACAAGACTATTTTACTCCAAAATGTCAAGATTCAATTCTCCTCACTATGCTTTTCACTGTGCACAAAGAAGAGGATAAAATACATCCCAAAGTGTCATGAATGACTACCAATCACAAATGTCACATTTAGGAAGATGGCTATTGATGGAACTCTGAGAGGAACAGTAAGAGGTGCACACTGATGATAGTAATTTCTCTGAGATACACACACATGCACGCACTATGTAGAGAAAAAAAGTTATGACAATAGAAGAGGTAAGCAATAAAACAGCCTACAATAAATAATAGCTAGCAATGACACAGAATATAAGCTCACTATCTTCAGACACCCACCACAGATTGATTGGATTTGTGTAGTGTTTTGGTCTTCAGAAAAACGAGCAGTGGCAGCTTAAATGATCAGACTGTTTGAAGCCTTAAAAGATTCCCCATCTCCCTTTACTTAGAGTAAATGCCTGTGTCCCAGACAGCAGGATTTATAAAGGAACTAAAGGTACTTTCAATTTCAGCATCAGTCAGTAAAAAATCTCTTGCTACTTATTTTCATGATGGGCTGTTTATTGTTGGAACAAAATCCATACACAGCTAACCTTAAGTGCACCATGCTCAAATATATAAAAAAAGAAACATTAGTTCTAATGCATAGTGTTTACGAATACGATACAGAAAGGAAATGTACTGAAACAGCCATGAGCCAACTCCAGTCCAAAGCACTACCTTGCTTTAGTACAGTATTTTGGTCCCCATCTACTTAGAAACCAGTGAAGAACAAAATGGCACACAAAATACTAGATATCATATTGAAAGTGACCAGAAATACTCGGAATTTTGAGGTGAAAAAGGAAACAAAAGGCAGAATATAAATGACAAAGGTTCCTAAAATCATAATTGCTGCCAAGAGCATGAATATGTAGTTATCTGCAGTATCTCATATCCAAGAATATAGGATCATCCAATATTCTTATGGGCAGTAATTTAAAGATAAACAAACAGATACAATACATTCACAACATATTACACAATCCATAAACGAATAATGAAATGTATTGCTACAGTTTAATGTGACAGTCATTTCATAAAGTGCCTTACAGAAGTGTACACCTCTGAATTTTCCACCTCCTTTGACTTTTGATGTACTATAAAACTGGGACTGAAATAGATTCAATGGGCATTATTATGAAGTGGTATATAAAAGTCAGTCAACACTATGAAGGTATTAAGTAAACAAAAACAAAATGCCACATGTTTACTGTTCAAGCGTTTGTTTCTTTCTTGTGGCATGGCTAACTACCTCCAGAAGTCACACAAGCAGCTGAACGAAGCCCACCTATGTGTAGTTCCAATGCCACATGATCTCAGAATAAAGGCATCTGTTTCTCAAAGGCCTCAGAGTTTGTGGGAAAGATTATCTGAGTACACGATATCATAAAGACGAAGGAGCTTCCCAAACAAGTCCTGGCTGAAGTTGTGCTGCAGAAGCACCAATCAGGGCTGGCGTGTGTGTGTGTGTATATGTATATACATACATATATATATCCACAATTAATTAATTTCAAACTATTAACATCCCTTGTAGCATCCTCAGATCCACTATTGCAAAATGGAAAGAATATGATTCAACTGTAGAGAAGGCTCTCCACCAAAACTCACGCAACTGGGTGAGGGAATTAGAGAAGTAATGGTAACTTTGCAGGCCTTGCAGATTCATGGCTGAGATGGAAGAACATGGAACAAGTACTACCTGCATTCTCTACGTCCATTATGGCGCCAAAGAGAAATTGATATATTTTTTTCTTTTAAGGATTCAAAAAACCCAACCAAGCAAAAAGAACTCAATGGCATATATTTGTTATTAAAACTAATTTTGTACGCCTAGTTGGGACTAGAAGTGAATTCAAGTTGTCTGGAATTCTAAGTGATTGTGCAGAAACTTACAAATTTTACAACTTTATCATTCTTTTTGCAAGTCCAAGATTATGCCAAGGTCTGTGGATAGGACAGACTGGAACAGAGAACATGGGTGTCAAATGAAAAAAAAAATCAGTGCCCTGGGTGTTTTCCAGCAAATTTAAATCTGAGCCTAAGCAGATGCAACAAAAATTGGATGGTTCCTTGGTACATACGTTCTGTGACTTCTATTGTACTACATCCCCTTGGTCTCACATACGTCTTCATTTTATGCTTGTCAGCTTTAATGAACTTCTCCACAAATCAACCCTTAATAGTGATTCCTACATTGGGGACTTGATCAACAGCCATTGCAAGTTGTTTCTTTAGAACTTCTTAATGGTTAGAAGGCTAACAGGACAGAAGGACATGTATTAAGCCCCCGTATAGGAATGGAAGATTTGACTACAGTTTGGAAGTCTGACTGTACCTCTTACTGATAGCATGGACGCATTTCAGATGATTTGATTAGCATCCCCAATACAGCACCTACCAGCTGTGCTGGACTTCAGCACACATCATCCCCAGATGAATGGGAAATGTAGTCCAATGCAGCTGGAAGATATCAAGCTGGAAAAGCCTAATATTTAGAGACATTTTTCATTTAGCTAAGATACTAAGATTTGGCTAATTTAGACTTCACTCTAAAAGAGTTTGTCCTGATGGTATGATGATCTTCTATATCATTTCCGTCCTCTACTCAGCATACTCTCCTCTCTTTCCTGCCTCAACTGTCACCTTTTATTTGGTTTTTGGTGCATCTATGTTAGCATATACTATGAAACTTATTTTAAAAAATTTAAGCACTTGTTTGATAAAAGTATTTATGAAGCATGGCTATGTGTCTAAGCTGGGCACACGCTCAGTAAATCGGTGCTTGACCTTCAAATGTGACTTTGATATAGTCATAAACTGCACCTTGTACTACATATTTGTGTAGCAAACTTCTTTTGTTCCTACACGGACCAGAGGGAGCCTTCTGCTGTAGCTTCAAAGAGAAAAATAGGGTTGTTTATGGAATCCTTAACCCTGAATTATCCTCTATTATATTCTTAGGTCCTGATTCACCAATCTGTTCCAGCTGTTTTGTGCTGCTATGGCAAAACAAAGCTATCATAAACCAGATTAAGAGGCCAGTAAAGTCTGGTTAATGGCTTATTTGTATCTTCAAAATATCCCCAAACAGTTGGTACATATTGGTGAATTTTTCTCTTAGGATTTCAGCTTGTATTGTCCTTATCCATAACCTTTAAATTAGGTTCTTTTATACTACATATAAATTGCCAAACATGCTGGTATAGGAATGTTTATTTGACTTTGAACGTCTCCTGCACTGAGCACTGAGTCTCTTCCCAGAAAAAATGATTTTATTAATATTAAATATTAGGTTTTTAAGATATCAAGAGTTAGGAATAAAGTTACAGCTTTTTAACTAAGAACCTTCTGTTGGTAAGAGCAAATATTAAAATGCACTTTACAACTTTTATTTGAGAGAACTATGCAGAAGAATGCAGTTCTCAATAGCATTGAAAGGTTACTCCTTTCTCAATATTTATGTACTGAAAACACAATACAAACATAGTGACAGGTGTTCCGTTTTACTGGTTAAGGAATCTCATATCCACCTTTCATCAATGCATTTGCTGGCATGCATGCAACTACACCATTACACGTTTATACTATCTGCCTACAGAAGAATACACCTCACAAAGTTACATTTTTAAAAGTGATTGTCACTGTTATTAATTATATTTTAAAAAGTAATTTGTTACCATAACTAATTGCAGTTTTTAAAATAAGTCATTGAACTCAGCTACTTACTCCTTTTCATAATTTTCTAGTTTGTTTTTTAAACCAAATGGTCACCTAAAACAGTTAAGAAAATGGCTTAAAGTTTAAAAAAAAACCCACAAAAGGTTCCCCAATAAATCAGTAAACACAACTGAATAAATATTACTCATTATGTTTAAAAGGAACAGCATGACAAATAATTATGTTATTATCACCCCAAACAGGCAACACTGCTACTTGCAGTGAGTTACTTGTAAGTTGTGCAGAACCAGCATATCTTTTCTTGTCTCAGTGCTGCCGTGAAATATTGGTTCTTGTTGAATGAAAATGTTATGAGACAGATAAGAAATTCACTGTGACCACAATCATACAAGTTTACCCAAAATACCATCCTTGGACGGGAACACAATTTGTGGTCAGAAATCTGCACAGATTTCCAACAAGATCTGTGCAAGAACTGATGACTGCACATAAGGGATGCATTTTGGAAACTCATGCAAAAACACTTTTTTGTAAGACAAAAATGCTTATATCTCAAACATGAACATAAAATACATACTTCATTTAAAAATGTACACAAAAATAAATAAATTTCTACATAGGGAATAAAAAAAATTGCAATCCAATATGGTCATGAACTGGGGCAAAACATCAAGGCAGAAACTGGAGAAGCTCAGTAAAATGGAAGTTCACCAATTTATTCATCTATAATTGTTACTAGTCAGTATTAACATGGTGTCACAGCATCATTATGGATGTTACTGCTTTTGTTTGTTTCATCATTTTTTTTAGCTACTATTACATTGTATCTGTTTCTATTGTGAACCGCTTTGGGATTTTTAAAAATAAAAAGGGTTTGGGACAAACTATTATAAATTAATAAAGCCAACTCACAATACAGAGGCTGATATCTCTTATATGAGAACTAGATGTTTCAAATGATTCAGGGTGTTCACCAAGAGTAATATCTAGCTGCTCAGGAAAATGTAAGGTCACATTAGCATGAACAGGAAGAAAAGAAAGAGATTAAGGAATGCGGCAGTACCTTTAAGATTATCTGGTGTTTATTTTAGCATGAGCTTTCCTGCATATAAACACACTTCTTCAGATGCAGTACAAAATGATATTAAAGCCTCAAGTTACTAAGCATGTTTGTACAGTTGTGAGAGTGAGACATTCTGTATATATTCTACTTGTACTCTATCTTACTTCCATAAATGTGTAAATATGCTTTATAGCCTGAGGCTTTAATATCACTCCGTGCTGCATCTGAAGAAATGTGTTTATATCTACACAAGTTCATGCTAAAATAAAAACCAGTTGGTCTTAAAGGTTCTGCCACATTGCTTATTTTCTCACCCCGCTTTTTACGCTGCAAGAGATTAACACAGCTATTTCTTTGATTTCATCATTAAAGATACCTTGCAAATAATTTTTTTCTATTCTTCCAACAAACCTGATTTTATTATTGTGGAAAATGTTGAGAATCACCATGGATGGAAAGTGACATTCAAATATTGTGAACGGTACATGCACATAGATGTCAATTATTTTTCCTAGAAATTGATATTGGATGGAAACAGTTATTTGCTCAGCCTTTTTCAGCATTTACAATGACAGGTTCTCATCAATGAAAGAGGGGAAAAACAAGCAAAGAAGCAATGCGTTTTTTCTCCATCTGCAAAAGGAAGCACATAGTCGAGACAAGCACTTAACAACCTTTCACAGCTCAAAGTCCAATCTGAAATTTCTAACACAGCAAGCTTTGTGTCCTACCATGATGACTGTGATCAAAATTATAACTCTTTAATTATGATGATGTTCTTCTCTGGACTGATATTATGCCTAAAGATAATAACATATTGCTTTGTTTCAGAAATTAAAAATTAAATATTAAACATTAGTTATCAAACAAATTCAGATGGTGAGAGAGAAAGGAAGCTAGACAATTTTTATAGACTTGGGGGTGAATAGGTCTAGTGCCTAGTCTGGAAGCATCATTTCCAATTTCAACATGATGAAAGCTAACTGAGAGAGCCAGCATAGTGTGGTGTCTTAGCATGGACTATGACCCTGGAGGCCAGGGTTTAATTCCCCAATCAGCCATGGAAACCCACTGGGTGATATTACACACTGTCAGTTCCCAAAACCCCCCATGACAGGTTCACCTAAAGGTTGCCTTAAGCTGGGAACAACTTGAAAACACACAACCATAACAACTAGGCTAACCAGTCATGGATGTGGTTGAAAAGCTTGAGAGGAGGTCTCTGGGGTTCTGAACCCAATGTAAATTCTATCTTTTTTTAAAAAAAAAAACAGACTTCATAGGATGCAAGATTCTTTCAAGCTGAAGAATTAGTTAACTGCTCAAAGGCTTCTATTGAGTAAAACAATACAAACAATTCGACATCTGATACTACTTTGAGGAAAGACCAATGGAACATAGTAGATACCATTATTTTAACATGTCTTCTTCTTTTTCTTTGCAATATTGTAAACACGTCATCCCTGGTGTGCTATATTTTCTCTAAATGGACAGTATATTTCCAACCTTGCTGGTGGTCATGTTACTGTTATTTCCAGTGTGATATTTATAGTCTGACTGGCCTACAATTTGCTCTTTTGCTACAATCACAACAAATAAATAATTGGTACCACAGACAAGCCAAGAATTTCCTATCCATAAAGTACTGGTTTATTTCTAGGCTTTTGTCCAGCAGTTTTTATCATGGTTGTTTAATATGCAACAGATTGAAAGCATCCTAGTCCATGCTGTGTCTCTTATTTAATAGAAAAAGTGCTAAGTGAGGCATTACAGCAGTGTGTGAAAAAAGCATTTAATTTATTCCATTCTGTTCATTTTTGTTTCTTTCCTGCCAGAAATTACTTCCACAATAAAACAGGAGTTAAAAAAATGAAGTTCCTTCTTAATAAGCAAACAGACAAACAGATCTTGTAGCCATTATGTGTATGCTAGACATTACTGAACTTTCATTTCTAACTCTTATGGGCTCTTTGGAGGAAGAAGGAAAGGACTTTCTTCTGCACAGTTCTGCCTGGATACACTATGATCTGCCTTGGAAGCTCTTCTCTGGATTTTTCAGCTTCAAACGGTAGTTTAGTCACCTCCTACATCAGTTTGCATGCAATCTACATAAAGACCATGGCAATCTGATTCCCTGAACCGGACCACAACCAAACTACCCTAGGCAAGATTGTTTGTACAAACAAGGGACTGCAAAGCATTTATCAAATTTAAACATATACTAAGTTAATTCTGTGTATAGAATAACGAAACATTAGGAAAGTAAGTATTTTTGCCACTGCTTTTATTACGTGCTACTTGTCACTGTCATTTTACTATCTATATTTTATTTTTTTTAATGTTTTGCATACCTCTCAGAGAACTTTTGTTAGCATGCTAACACTACAGAAAGTAAACAAATAAATAAAATATTCTATCAACAGTTTTCAAATCAACTTCTTTTTGGAGGAGAGAACAAACTATTAAAAGCAAATTTCTTGTCTGAAATGGATGTACTAATAGCACTTCTAAAAGGATAGATTCAGCAAATATAATTCAATTTTACAGTCTTATTCAGTTTTACAGGAAATGAACAATTTTGTTTGATACAACATAACTGGTAAAAGATGAATACTACATTCTTTGAAATAAACTGCATATAGCAACATCAAAATCAATGCTATGTATGAGAAATTGAAAGGGATGGTATACAGCAGGCTTTATTTTTCTCTGATGTACATTTAGTTTACTCATAGGAATAGCCACATCACCACATACTCACTGTCAAATAATCTGCTTCCTATAAACACAGAGGAATTCATTCCACTAGCAAAACAAACATTTTTCTTGTACAATTACATTAGTCTGAAAATACCAGTTTATTTTTAAAACTCCAATGTCATATATTTTAAAGACTATATTACACGTTATATTAGCAATCTTTTGTATTTTCTTTCATGCAGAATGCCATCATTATGACCAGGTAAAGACTAATAAAAGAAGTTCTATTGGTGGGTGATCCATCTGAGCAAGGGTGGAGGTTTTAAACTGAACTACATTTAGGTTTAATTATTAGGTTTGGCTGTTCTAAGTGATAAAAGATTCTCTTATTTTGGATGCCTATATGATTTCCAGGGAGAACCTAATAGTAGTTCACATGTGTTTTATGCATGGTGCTAAAGTGCTAAAGTGCTGGGCTCTGAACCTGGAGGAACTTTGCCATTTAGGGTATACAACAGTAAAATAATCAGATAGCAGCTTTCTGTATATCTAGTCTGTAACATGACACATTTTTCAGCCTCTTAAAATGATGTTCCAAGCATAACTTGGATAAAATACTTTTTTTTACATCAAAGCTGTAATGAGAGATGGCCCTAACAGAGCAGTTCCATACAGCTCAGGTGTGCATGGAATAACACCAGATAAGGAGGAAGACTGACAGAGGCTTCCGTCACCTTAGCCTGGCATTCCAACAGATTCTACAGTATTCTGAGGACTATGGCTAAGTCCATCATGCAGGCTTCTTTAGCATATTTTTGGGCAAATATGCCCAACATCACACAAAAGGAGAGAGGATCTTCACCTCCTGTTTGAGTACCTTCTAGAAGAATAGGTACAGATGTATAAACCTGGGACAAGGGTGGATTATGGAGCCTCCATTTTAGGAGGAAGGCATGCTGTACACCAATCTACGCAAACTGAGCCACTGGGAATGGCTAGGTGGAGTCTTCTCAGGGACACCAGCCCCTTTTGGGATGAAATTCTGTTTTTCCATCATCTGAGGTGAGCTTTCTCTGCTATAAACATCTGCTGCAGTAACCGTCAATGATATATTCTCCTGCACCAATAGCCTATGACAGAGTTGGAATCAGTCTAGGAAAGGCCTGAAATGACTCTAATCCCAGCTCAGAAAACTCCTCAGATCAATCCAGACAGTATAACCAGTGGGTAATTTTGATTTGAGAGCTGTAGTTCAAAAAAGTAATTTTTCTAAGGTCTGGTGCCATGTGAACCATTAAAGACAATGGCAGCCTGGTCACTATTCTGCACTCCTCAGTAACACCCACATTAGTTAACTGCAGAGTCCTGTGCATGTGACTGCCTCAGAAGATCACACAATAATGGTTACTGGCTCAAAATACAATTTATTAGACTCTGGCAAATATGCGGAACTTTAAATTAGTTTCATTTGTACATTTCCACACAAAATGTATTCACACAAATGACATAAAGCACTGTCACTGAAATACATAATATAGTCAACAGGGTATCTCAAAGACTTTTAAGAGCCTGCCCATTTATCTGGTGGTGAAGGTCTTTTTTCTTTTTTTCTTTTCAGATGGCCCATGCGCTGAGGTTAGTGATAACTGAGGCCTGATCTTCTCAGCAGTGACACCATGACACCTGGAATGTTCCTTCCAAGTCTGTGAGCCTGGTGACTACCCTTAAATAATTTTAGGAGGGACTAGGAACAGCCCTATTTGCTCAGACTGTTGTGTTGATTTTATTCACTGGCTTTCTTTAATGTTTTATTGGATTATTTGTGTTTACTCTGAGGATTCTAAGGAATGGTATGGTTTTATGATGTATAATTATATTATATATTTATATATAATTATATATATAATGACATGTATAATGTTCACTTTTAAACTTTATGGTGATTAGTTCAATTTTTTTAAAGTTTGTAATGGACTTGAACTTTTTAATTATTAAAAAGGAGTAATAAAACATACAAAATAGACAATTGTTTTGCTTGTTCTCATAAGCATGAGTATTACAGGACTGGCTGAATCTGAAGTTTCTGCAAGAGAATTCTGTTCATGAGATATTCCCTCTAGGGGAAGAAAATTGATGTTTTTTCTGCACAAATTTACCACCTACCAACTTTTTGTGCTAAAGCTATCTGAAATAGGGATGAGGGGGTAGCATGGGAGGTAGCTATGAAGGTTGTAAGAAGAATGAGAGCTTTGTCTAGTCCTCCTCTGGTAGGAATTATACCTTAGTCCCCTTTGCAAATGGAAAAAGCATTTCTATTCATTGAAAAGTATCTCTACAAGGCAATTTCTCCACTCATGACCTTGGCGCTTGAATGTATGAACTGAATTCCTTTAAAACTATGTGAGATGGTATGGAAATATGGGGACTCTTCTGTATGCATGGAGTATTTGCATGTGATTCTGAGCCCTCATCCTAGGGTTCTGGCTTGCAAGCAAAGTATCCTAAGATAAAAAATGCTCTGTACATTGACAGTAGTGGAAACAAAAATAGCACATTCCCTTTCTGGCCTGTTTACTTAACCCTAAAGGTAACACTAAAAAGGGACTATATAGATGCTCCATTCATACATGCAAATAACCACTTGATACTGTACCTGATTAGCATGCTGTGTAAAACAGGACATAGAGCTTTAAGTAAACAAACATAGCTGCTGCAACAGGTACAGTAAAGTTTAGCAAACAGTTTAGCTGTAACTGTGATCTTTTCCCCCGGGTGAATCCCAAATTTTGATATCTTGTGCATGTCATCTAGTAAGTATCTCAGTGTTTTAATCAAACGCCTTCAGAGATGCACAAAAAGTGATTTAGTCAGCAGATTACACTCACAAGCGCAAGTATTCACGCAATGATTACAAAACGGTACATGATTACTTTTTAAGGTTTATGAATCAACCCTTAATTTCAATTTGATTCTGGCAAAACATTTATTTTTAGTTTACAAAATGAAAAGCTGGGGTGCTTTTAAAAAAATACATCAATGAAACAAAATGAAGCTTTGAAAGTCCTTGTAGCTGCCACCTGTACAATGGTTCCAGCATGGAAAACTAGAATGTGGCATGGGGTAAGGTAGAGATATCATACTGCTAAAATGGAGCAGGCACTTCAAGTGAATTAGAGAGTGCAAGAGATTCTTAGATGCTTGTGCTGTAAAAATATTTCCACCAACATGCCATGTGCTGTACTTTACTTTTAAAGCTAAACCACATTAGCTAGATCCTAAGCTTTGAAAAATTACTGTTTGAATTTCAGTTCCTATAATCTAAGACGTACAGTTTTAAAAAGTAATGTTTCCAAGCTCTGCCTAGATCATACTGTATACTCAGAAAAGGGCAAAGACAGCACTAAGTCTTTATGGACTCTGGCTTTAGAGTACACTCTGTCTGCAGTCTTCAACTGGAAAGGTAGCTATGTATTTTACACTGAAAGCTTTAGTATGCATTTCCTAATTCAGGTTCTGACCTTCATGTACATTCAGACCCTTAGAACACTCAGGTTCTGACCCTCAAGCCCCAAAGATGGGGCAGCTAACTTGAAAATGTACAAACTAACCTGAAAAACATATCAGTCTCTAATTTATTTAAATTTATTTTATGTATGTACAGCGCTTTCAAATCAAACGAAGAACAAATGTCTGCATAAAATATTATTCTTCCTAGCTTATCCTCAAAAGACTGGACTTTCTTTTTCAGCTAAGACTGCAATCCTGTGGTCTCAGGGACACATCCATGGGACCAAAGGATAAAATGGAAGTCCCTCGCTGAGGTCACATGATGACATACCAACATCATATTCCACTTTTCCAATGCCTGTGAAGGTTTTCATCATGGTTTGCCCAGTAGCTTCCTTCCAAGGCTGAACAAACAGGTTTATAGGAGACATGTCAGTGGGCAGAACAGGTGTGGACAAGGATCTGTTGGATTCCCAATCTTATCAGCTCTTGATCACACCTGCAACACTACACGATTATAGCACTTCAGTTCCACTTTCACTGCTATGTTTGCCTCCGGACGCCCTTTCTGCACCCTACATGATCCTGGCAGTATCTTGTAAGGATCTTGGCAGTTTCTCCTGGGAGGGTAGCACAACAGGAGTGCTCCTCTCTGCACTGGCTGCCCCCATAAACGGAAGAAGTGAGATGGTGCCCCTCTTTCTTCCGCAGTGCAGCTGGGTACCATCCCAGGCTGTGCTGGGGCAGGAAGTGCAGCCACTGCGCTTCCAGGACCTCTGCACACCAGGTACAGGCAGGCAGTGGGAGGGGGAAAACCCATCAATGATTTGTGGTGCAATTGCACTGCCTGGGGATGGGAGAAGGATGGGATCCGGATGATGTCATACAGAACTGTCATCTGGGTCCTGTCCTTCTCCCATTCCCAGTGCAGGACAACAATGTCCTGCAGAATGGGCCTGAGATTCAGAGTCTGGTGAAGCACTAGATCTCTTATAAAATTACAAATCCCAGGATTTCTTAGAAATTAGGGTGGTATCAAAGTGCTATAATGGTGAGCCATGACAGTTGCAGTACAGTGGACCCTCTATATCTATGGGGGTTCCAATCCCTGTAACCCCCACAAATGGCAAAAACAGCAAATGACCACATCTTATATTGTTAAATGGCAGCAACGTGCACACAGACACCTCCATGCATCCACATGCATGTCACCACCATTTAATTTATAGGATACAACACACTGCAGTCGCTGGAAATTGTAGATCCATAAGGTCCACTGGAATAACAAAATGCTATGATTCTGTAACATGAAAAAGAGTCCAAATGTAGATGCACCTTTTCTTCCCATACCTTGTGCCAGAGGTGAGAATTGTTTTTTGTTAAGGGTGGAGTTCCAACAATGGGAAAATATCTGAAAACTCTGTCACACATACCTTAGTATCCCCTCGTCACGCTAAAATCTCAAAAAGCTTTTTTCTTGAAATATGATTGATTTCTAAAGTAATGCTGCAGTACAAGGAACCTTTAGAGAAGAAATAGACAGCACTGTTTTAACTGTAATCATCCCTGATCACTGCTATGCTGATGGGACTGAGAGATCAAAGTCCAATCACCTGCTAGAAAGCCTAAACCAAAACTGATGGATTACCAGCTGTAGAAATGCCAGTTCCGTGGACTTCATTTTACTGGATTATCACTTTTCAAAATATTTGTTACTGTGATTTATGCAGTGCCACTGGTCCAATTCTTAATGAATTAACTCACAACTGAATATAATTATGACATAACTGAGCAAGCGTTCTTGGATGAAAGAGACTTGTGGTCAGATGCTCACTCCAAGTTCTTTGGACAGCCTTAACTAAAATGACATTTCATTGGGCAACCTACTCTGGATGACTGGCATGATGATAAAATGGAGTAACAGTGTAAACACCCTGGGATCTTTGAAAAAAGGATGAGATAACAAATAAAGGTATCTAGAAAACTAATTTTATCCTACTAAGAAAAATGGATGGTTTTCTTTAATAATGGAAAATAAGCCACACTCTTTATAGTCTACATTTAGCATGTCATCAAGCATTAATAATCTGAGTAGTATCTTACAGAGGATCTATCGCCGCAAGTAAAGTATACGATTAATCAAGATTAGCTGGTTTGGGAGTGCTTGAAGTAGATACTAACCTTTTATTTATTTCCTAAGGTTAATTTATTTTCCTGAGGGTCACTAGCTTGATCTCATTTGCTTGATTGCCTGATGGCATGACCCTAACAATAACAAAATCTTCCGTAAGTAATGCTTGCACTAATGTAACCAATTACATCAAATGACCTTTTCTATCTTATATTAACCCTTTCTCCCAGTTATATGAATATTCAGTTAAGTAGGCTAAATGCTGTATTGTGGTCATACCAAATACTCCCATCACTGGGACACTAAAAGCACAATAGCATGCATTTTGACTATCTGTAGTAGGGGTTTACTCTTAAAGCAGACATGTCTGGGATTGGAGCCTGTCTTTTCAATTACAATAAACTGGCATACTGGAATACTTGAAGTGAACACAAAATAGGATTTATTATTTAATCTCCCTTTCAACAGGCTTTTTGCTGTCCTGTCTTTGAAATATGATGACCTCCTTCAATGAGAGTATCAGATATATGTTACAGTTCTAACTCTTCCTCACAATCTTGGCTCACTCTAATATATTACAGTGGGATAAACTATAGCACCAGTACTTTATCTTTTGTCATGCTCTCTTTTCCCTTTTTATCATCTCATATATGATGTCATCTAGGATACTTTGCTATCAAATCCAGTGGTTAGTGTTTAAAATACCGCAGTGGTTATAACTACCCATTTCACTGTGAAGGGCTTTTGTGGACACATCTGTGAACCTTGTAGAAACTTACAAGTTTATCATGAAATCTGTAGACTTACTAAATCAAGAATGGGAATCCTGCAATAGCTGTACTTGTCCCACTGGAGGTATATTTCTACTGACCGTTGATTTTAGATTTCTACAGCAGGGATAGGGAATACGTGGCTCTCATGAAGTTGACTGCAACCCCCATCATCCCTCACCACTGACTATGCCAGCTATAGCTGATGGAGGTTGCAGTCTAGCCAAATATTCCCCATATGGTTTCAGAGGAGGGATTTTCAAGCTGGGTTCCCTGGAATACTATGGTTCTAGGAGAAGTTGCTAGGGGTTCCAGGAAAGATCATAACTGAAAAAAAAAAATGAGCTGTAGACATAATAATTTTTATGCAGGGGTTCTCTGAGATCTTAATATTATTTTAAAGGTTCTTCCAGGGTAAAAAGGTTAAAAAAGGCTGCTCTAGAGGGTCACTATGCAAAATTAAACAGACAGAAACCTAGCAGATCTTAAGAGAGTTGAGACAGAAGGCCTTTCACAGTCTTTCAAATTTGTAAGAATGCTGGGGTGATCATGAACGTCTGTACAACTCATAGTAGAATAAGAAAGAGTTAACTAGTATAACATGCATCATTTAAACATTATTTTTAGTATTCAATATTAAACAGATACATTCATGCCCCACATACACATACCGATTGCAATATGCAGTGCACTGAAATCTAGATAATTTTTATTTCAAAATGGTGACTTATTGACTTTTTTAAGACCCTGTAACCCTAAAAATCTGCTATGTTAACCAGTGATTGCTGGAATTACAGGACATTCTGAAACAGGTTCATTTTTTCAGCTTTTTGTACCATGGTAAATAAACTGAAGATTGTCAGAAATAAAAGGAATTTTTCAATGTAATTGAATTTGTTAAATACTTCAGATGACTAAAAAGTGTATGACTAACTTGCATGAAGCCAATCCAAAAGATATAGACATGTTATAGCAAATTGTATGCAATTTACAGATAGTGAAAAAGGCTCCCAAGTATTTGTAACGAAGTCATAAAAAATTGGGTCTCAGTCCTGAAGAGTTCAAAGCAGTTTTACCTCCAATCACTGAAGTTGGTAGGAATTGAAGCTAGCCCATTCTATGAAAGGTAGAAGCTGTAATTTTAGATCATTCAGTCTAAGCCTTCATGTTCTCTTTCTTTTGGAGCAAGATTTGATATGCACAGTTTTTAAAAAGTAAATCACACCCCCTCCTGCCCAGTCACATTGCTAGATCTGAAATAGCCTTTTATTTAAAAATGTGGTTTTAGAATATATACCCTTTTGCATGCTGTACAGACAGTGAAGCAGCAGTTAAATAAATAGCATCTGACAAAGACTGAACAACTGCTGAATATTTGCATCATTTTAAAAGACCTGTAGAATCAGACATGGTTCGACAGTTCCTTTGCTTGGTCATATTTTTAAATCCAGCACCTATTACTTCATATACATTTCTGTCTGCAGGTCATTGAAAAAGTCAGTAATAATGATTCTTATAAATTATTTTAGCTCTAACAGAGCATAATAACCCTAATCTGCTATAAATCTTGACACTGCATTTGCATTTGTTGAATTTGCCTTAATTACATTGTCGTCTAATTAGGAAGCTCAGTCTGGAGAAAGACTCACAAAAACCAACAGTGCAGAAAACTGTAAACAGTTTATTCCACTTCATGAGTTTACAACTATGGAATCGTATGGCAAAGCATTTGGAATAGATTCTATTTGTGAGGTAACCAGTATCAGACATAAGACACATGGCAATGGCCTACCATGTTAATGGAAAGTGATATTGAGTTTACTAATTCAGATAAGGGTACACAGATTGCACTTTCTCCAAAGTGCAAAGGCCTGTCACTAAAACAAATGCATGGCCCTGGCTGCAATTAATTTGATTCTTGTTCTTTTTAAGGCTCAGCTTGTAGATTTAATTAAAGCTTTCATGCAGTGGGCACATTCAGCTATCTGTGTTTAATGGTATCTTGTGGATGAGAGCAACAGCAAAGACAAACCTTCAAATGCCAGGTGAGAATGCCAAAATAGAAAGCACAGCCCCATATGCATGATACAGATCTTATATTCAAACCTTCTGAACCTCTTAAACAGTCAAGATATAATATTAATTACATAAATTGCACAAATGTGTATGAAAGGGATTCTTGAAAGTCTGAATAAAAGGGGTTTCTATTTAGGTAATTTCAGTATAGTAAGAGGAGCAAAAGTACCCATGAATATATTGACCGATAGAGGAAATATCTCCCCGCTTTTTAAAGGAGGTTGGGAGACTGGACCACATCAGCAAACTGACATGAAAAGAATATAGGTGAAAAGTCTCCCCCCTTGTCCTCCATCCCCAAAACCTAAGATAAATTAATGAGATAATTATACAGTAGTCTTACATTAAGGTTGAACTGGGTTAGAATCAGAGAACTGGAAGAGACCGCAGGGGCCACTGAGTCCAACCCCCTGCTATGTAGCAACACCCATTAAAGCATTCCCAACAGATGGCCATCCAGCCTCTACTTAAAAACCTCCAAAGAAGAAGACTCCATCACACTCCCAGGCAGCACATTCCACTGCCAGACAGCTCTAACCATCAGGAAGTTCTTCCTGAGGTTCAAGTGGAATCTCCTTTCCTGTAGCTTGAATCCATTGCTCCTTGTCCTAGTCTCTGGAGCGGAAGAGAACAAGCCCACTCCCTCCTCAACATGAAATCCCTTCAAATATTTAAACACAGCTATCATGTCCCCTCTTAACCTTCTTTTCTGCAGACTAAATATACCCAGCTACATAGGGCATGGCTTCCAGACCCTTCACCATTTTGGTTGCCCTCCTCTGGACATGTTCCAGCTTGTCGATATCCTTCTTGAATTGAGGTGCCCAGAAATGGACACAGTATTCCAAATGAGGCCTAACCAATGCAGAACAAAGTGGTACCATTACCTCCCTTGATCTAGACACCATACTCCTATTGATGCAACCAAGAACCGCGTTGCCTTTCTTGGCTGCTGCCTCACACTGCTGACTCATGTTCAGCTTGTGATCTACCAGGACTCCTAGATCCCTTTCACATGTACTGCTATTTAGCCACGCATCCCTCATCCTATACTTGTGCATTCCATTTTTTCTGCCTAAGTGCAGGACCTTACATTTCCCTCTGTTGAAATTCATTTTGTTAGCTTTGGTCCAGCTTTCCAATCTGTCAAGGTCATTTTGAAATTTGATCCTGTCCTCTGGTGTATTAGCAACCCCTCCCAATTTGGTATCATCTGCAAATCTGATAAGCATGCCCTCTGCTCCTTCATCCAAGTCATTGATGAAGATGTTGAATAGCACTGGGCCCAAGACAGAACCCTGTGGCACCCCACTAGTCACTTCTCTCCAGGATGAAAATCAGCCATTCGTGATCACCCTTTGGGTTTGGCCGGTCAACCAACTACCAATCCAACTAACAGTAGCCCTGTCCAGCCTGCATTTTACTAGCTTCTTTGCGAGAATGTAATGGGGAACTTTGTCAAAGGCCTTTCTGAGGTCAAGAAATGCTATGTTTACAGCATTCCCTTCATCTATCAAGCTTGTAACCCTATCATAAGAAGAGATAAGATTAGTCTGGCATGACTTAGTTTTGAGACATCTATGCTGGCTTTTAGTGATTACGGCATTGCTTTCTAAGTAATTACAAACTGACTGTTTAATGATCTGCTCTAGCATCTTTCCTGGTATTGATGTCAGGTTGACCAGGTAATAATTATTTGGGTCCTCTTTTCTCCCCTTCTTGAAGATGGGGAAGACATTTGCCCTCCTCCAGTCTGCCGGGACTTCTCCTGTTCTCCAAGAGTTCTAAAAGAATATTGCAAGTGATTCAGAAATGACTTCTGCCAGTTCTTTTAATATCCTTGGATGTAATTCATCCGGCTCTGAAGACTTGAATTCATCTAGTTTAGCCAGATACTCCTGTACTACTTCTCTATTTATTTTGTGCTGCATTTCCCTCGCTTCCTCACCAGCTCCCCATGCCCCAGATTGGGTATTTAGCTCCTAATGTATGAGGCACAGACACCACGAAGAAGAACCTGAGTTCATTCTGCGCTTTAGCTTTTCTGACCTTCTCCCTGCATCTCCTGGCTATTTGCTTGAATTCCTCTTTGGTAGTTTCACCATTCTTCCATTTCCTGTACATGTTTCTTTTAACACTTAGCTCAGCTGAGAGTTCTTCAGTCAACCATTCCAGTTTCTTTAGACACCTGCCACTTTTCCTCCTTATTGGCACAGTTTTCAATTGTGGCTTCCGTATCTCACTTTTAAGAAACTCCCATCTGCCATGAACTCCTTTCTCTTTTAGTATTCTTGACCATGGGATTTCAGCAAGTAACTCCCTAAGTTTAGAGAAATCAGCTTTCTTAAAGTTTAGGATGCGTGTCTGGCTACACTTGGCTTCTCCTTCCCACTGAATGACAAACCCAAAAGAGCAGGGTCACTCCCTCCTAAGGATCCCACCACCTCCACCTCATCAACCAGGTCATCCCTGTTGGTCAGGATCAGATCTAAAATAGCCAATCCCCTTGTCGCCTCTTCCACCTTCTGGACCATGAAACTGTCTGCAAGGCAAGCGAGGAACTTGTTGCATCTTGCAGTCTTTGCAGAATTTGACTGCCAACAAATATCAGGATAATTGAAATCTCCCATTAACATGGCATCTCTCCTTTTGTTTTGAATGTGTGGTCATCTGCTCCAGGAAGGCGTCATCCAAGTCCTCAGGCTGGCCTGGAGGCCTGTAGCAAACCCCTACAATCACATCCCTATTGTTTCTCGCTCCCTTAATTCTTACTCAGATGCTCTCGACTTGGCTTCCTGGATAGGTGAAAATATCCTTGACATATAAGGCTGCTCCTCCTCCTTTCTTGTTTGGTCTATTTCTGTGAAATAGGTTATACCCCCCTATTGCTATGTTCCAATCATGAGATTTATCCCATTGGGTTTCAGTGATGCCTATTTTGTTTTACTAAGAGTTGGAGTTCATCTTGCTTATTCTTTATCATTATCATTATAATCACTATAATTTCACATATTATAATTATAATATAACCACAATGGAGGAGGTGGATATAACAGGTTATGCTCAGATTATGGTTTTGCAGATTAATCTGGAACTTGTAGGAGAGGCTCAAGTGTGCTCACCATTAGTTGTAGGAAAAAAGAAAGAGAAACACCCTGTCTATAAGAATTTAAAGTTTGATGACTGGTCTCTAGTAGCTTGACAGGTATTGTCTGTTCTAATTTCTCGTAGTCTTTATTGGGATGATACATCTATCAGATGATTTTTTGGTTAGTACAGCACCATTCAGGAAAGAACTTCTTCAGTTAGAGCAGAATTACAATCACATACACACTTTACCCTGGTAGTAGGGTAACTTCTTTGTAGTTTTATTTGAAATGCATTTTGCACCCACTTTAAAAGGCTGATTAAGTTCTTTTCCTCAGGCACCGTGTGCATTTGGTGGAGCAGGCAAACGGGGCACCTCCTCCTACCTGTTCAGGGCTGGAAACTCAGTAGAAACCTCTGTTATCTATCTAGTGAAGCTTATGTGGGGGATGGTAAGGAAGGAGGGGCTAGAACGGGAGGAACTGCAACTGGCCAGTTAAAAGGAACAGGAGGGCCAGAGAGAGGAAACACACTGAGGAGAAAACAAAAGTGTCAGCACTACTTTACCATGTTATTTATGCCAAATGGAATACGGTATTTGTTTTTTTTTTTCCCTTGGTGGTGTTACTGCAGTTTAGGCCTACCTGGCGATAGCACTAGATATCACTTTGATATCATAATTCGGCCTTACCATACCACCCTTTTTCCACGTGTTTGTGAGGCCTCCAGACAAGCACGAAACTAGGTTCGGCACTTAACTGCTGAAATATTCTCAAACAATACAGGTACGCCAGAAATAGCCAGATCGCAGCTTCAGGGACCTCCCCGGCAAACACCACATTATGTATGTGCGCTACCTACAAAGGGCTCCCTGCCCTGAGCAGGCAACTTGACAAAGGCTGAACCATCCACCGTCAAGCACTGTGCATTTACATACTGGCTATACCACTGTTAATTCGGCTCTGATTCCATCATGCTAAATTGTGACCTTTTGGAGACATTGTCTCACACCCAAAACTCATCGTTGTCCCCGAGTAAGGCATAGCCTGCAGTCACACTTCTCCCTATAAAAAACCATGATTCTGAGACCTTCCTCGGATCACTCCCGAGTTCCAGACCACCTTGCTGCCTCTTTGCTTGGCGAGCCTCCCCTCAGCTCCACGTGCTGAGTCACATCGAACCCCAGCATCGCTCTCTATTCTTCCGGACTTCAGGACAGGTTTCGTATCACCCAAACCAACTATCCCTCTGAAACAGCCCTCTGTCCCACTCCCACCTTTATTTTCTATAGTTATCTGAATGAGTGAGTTGCATACACTGTTTGGCTGTATTTTAATAAAGATCTCATTTATTCTTTCAAAACGGTCTGCTTCTTGACTGGCCTGGCCCCGTAGACACAGGGTTCAAGATCCTGCTAAGTTACCCTTTCTCTCGTAACGCTAAAGCAGTGCTCAGAGCTAATTTTCCCCACCTATAGTTGAGCACATTTCGGTGTCCCTCATGGGACCCCCAATAAACAGGGAAACAGAGGACTGTGGACTGAATCAGCTCTGGACCAGTATGTTGGAAGTGACAGGAGGCCCTTTGCACCCTGACCTGCTATGCACCTGCATAAACACACCCACACAGACACTCAAGCATACAAACAGACCCAACAGACAAATATCCATATACACATGCAAATACAATGTTCAAATTATTTGACCTGTGTGATTCCTCCCTCACTAAAGCAACTTAATAACTTGCAAACTACAAAGAGTAAAGGTACTTGGAGTTTGTAATGTGTGACCTCTATCAATTCTGACAGAGTTACAGCTTCTTCCCCACACTAATCAGTCTTCTCTTTAAACTAGGGAGAGTACCGTGTTTGCCATAAGAATTACTCTATGTTTTTACATATTTATTTATTGACATCTGGCAGCTCAGACATGGTTTCTCCGATGTCTAGTTCATGGTTTTCATACTTTCTAGGCCTCCTTGACTGAGCTCAGCATGACCGAAGGCTACAAGTCAAAAAATGATAGCAAAAGCGCAAAACTGAAGTTTTCAATCAGCTGCCAATTATATTTTGTCCTAATACTCAATTCTTTGTCCGAACAATTTTTTTACAACAGGGTATTTCTCAGTTCATCTTTCTTCAAACTCTATATAAACTCTTACTCTTCTAAATGGAGAGTTTTAGTGAAAAAAGGAATATGATACTTGTTACTTAAAGATACAATGCATACTCTCAAATCTAAACATATATGCAGCAAAACTCCATGATAAATGGTGATGTATCTACTCAGAATATATGAACATTTAGGACAACAAGATAATTGCAGCTATACTATCCTCACTGATCTTTTAACTAACAGGAGTTAGTTATCTGTAGAATCACAACATCTTTGATCAAAAGAAATAAAAATAAAAACAAAAACAACCCTGTATAGATCTTGTGCTGCATTGCCCAACCTACAGTAATCAGCCAAGAAAAGTTTGATACCATTTGGACACAAATTATCCAAACCAGATGGCTACTTAATCTTGAGATACAACTGTATTCTCTCCCATAATGTCAGGGTGGGAAAGAAATCCTTTGAAGAATGGGAAGGAAGAAGTCATGGGCAAAAGCTTCAGGCTGAGATAAATTACCTTGCGGAAATACAAAAGAATACTGACAGATGGTCTCTTGGGGCAGATTATCATTAATCTAGTCATAACACCCACATATAGGGTCAATAAAGGTATTTGACTCAAAGCATCTTCTGTAGGATTAGAAGGGAATTCAAAGGATAGCTATTTCAAATTTCAAATAAAAATATAATTATTTAGGAATGTTAATAGTAGCATGCTAAATGAACACACTTCACTCCAGAGATATGAGCCATTTTGTTTCAACTTTTCTGAGGCAACGAGTACCAGAATATATGAATAACAGGGCTTTTGAGTTAATTTCTCTACCTATTGCCGTTTCTTTTTCTTTTAACTGCAAACTGATTTACGTACGTTCACCTCATTCCTCATGGTTCTGCCCTTGGCACTTGGTTCAATATTTCATTAAATCACCCTGAAAACTAACAGCTCAATTTGTTATGAAACTACAGTCTCCAAGCAACATAAATTACCTACCAAGTAGTGGTTTCCCCATGCAGAATAATATGGCCTTAAGAAGCATTTCTAAAATTCAGTGATCAAAATCCTGCTGGTTGCCGACCAGAGTTAAGGTTACCTCATCTTGGTTCAGGCTGGTGTTTGAATGGATGTGGCCTGTGACCCAAAACTATGCTGTGCAATATTGTGCTTCCTTGTAACAAATCCTCTAAGCAGCCATGTTCACCCTTGGGGATTTTAGGCCCCAATCCTATATTGGTTTGCTTTATGAAGCATCTGAATCCTACTGTTTTGTGAGAGGAATCTCATATAGCTCTGATGAGTTGACCCATATCTGTTTCCTGTTTATATCTGCAGTTGGCAGGATGGGTTAAATAGTGGGAGATGTGCATTTCTTATGATACAGTAAGGGTGACAGTGGTAATGTGGGTAATGGCTCGGATGTGGTGTTTGTAGCTGTGTTTCCAAAGAGAGCTCTCAACTGTAGTCACTGGAGAAAGTTCTGACTGAAGATGAACTCTCTGGCCCAAACTGAAGCTGGGGTGGAATTGGTAGATGGGGTGGGGGTGGGCCCAGGTTTTTTAAAGGTAGATCTATAGATAAACCCTAGTGTACAATTGGCCTATTCACTTATAGTGTATAGACTTTTTAAAAAGCCGAATGATAAAATACCAACAACAGACCCTTGCTTTTTGAAGGAATACTTTGGGGAGAAACCCAGGCTATGTTATATGAAATTGTTTGATTGACAATCTGATTCTCACACAATTTCAGATGAAAAGTTATTTACCCATCACATCAAGAATGTGATCTAATGTAATGGTGGCCTGATTTTATAGAAACCAAGGACCACCTTGAACTCTCATTGATACGGCATACTTTGTGCCCGGAACTTTTCAAACACTTGCTCCATGGACATATTACAAAGACGGCATGCACTCACAGAAACAAAACTCAGAAGATCACTGAAACTTAGAAGATCATCAAATGCTTTATGTGACAGTACAACTTAATACCTCAATTATTAATTTAACCTGATATTACACACCTTATTAAAATATTCTTCTGCCTCATCCTCCATTGTTCTTGTGGTTTAAACAGAACATCACATCAATTCAAGAAGATCTGCTTGAATAGTCAATTCAGATCAGAATTCTGTTTCCACTCATAATTACTGAGTTCTCTCTGGATACTTACATGTATGGCATAAAGCAAGGGTGGGCAAACCACAGCCCATGGGGTACAGCCTCTCACCAACCCCAAAGCCACCCTTCATGCTTTTACGAACATAGTGAAGCAATTTTTCCAGGAACCCTGGCCCCTTTCAGGCCAAGTGGAGGGCTTTTTCCAAAACCAGAAGGAATTGCCCCCTTAGGATCCTTGCCAGTATAGACAGCGATTCTTCAATAAAGTTTCAAATACATTTTTTTAAGTGATATTTTGAGGGTGGCGAGTGATGGCCTTTCCAGGTTGGTGTGTGTGTCAGAGCCTGGGAAGGTTGCTTACTGCTGGTAAAAAGGCAAAACACATACTTTGCCAAAAGGAGTTCTCTACTAGTTATCTATATGCATAAGGTATAGTTATGACTCCTTCACTGGGCATCTCCAGCAGGATTGTTTTTGGGGAAAAGTAATAGATTATGACAGAATATGCCATGTAACAATGACATTTCTATTAAAACTATGGCTTCTTTTAAAAATAAAATAAGATAAAATAAAAATAAGCAAAATCCTCTGAAATTCCACTTTTGAGTCCAGATATCAAAATTAAGATGTTTCCTATTTTACACAGCAAATTTTCTGGGATCAACATGGCAACAACTTTCCATTCCATCATATCCAAGTACATTAAAGCAATATGTTTGTTTATGAATGGGATCAAAATGTACACAGCAATGGATAAATGGTAAATGGCTGCACATGTACATACATCACCAGATTTTCAACATGGACAAAAAAGTAGAAAAATCTGACGGCACAATCCAATGTCCACTTATTTGGGAATCGGTCCTTTTGACTTTGGTAGGAATTACTTGTAAGTAAACATGCACAGGATCTTGGCACCAGTCTTTTAGTTAAAGGCTAATTCAATAAAAGCACTTTTAGTAACAGTGCTTTTCGCTACTGACTGTTTTCAATGGGGGGAAGGGAATACAACACTCTAGCACACAGTACGTGGCAAAGGAAGCTTAAAGGGAAAGTGGAGTTGAACACAATGATATGAAGATGTTTTTGTTTCAAGCAGAGCTGAAAAGTGTTTTGAGTTTCACAAGGAAAGTTGAATCATTAGTATTCATTATTCATGCACAGAAGAACAACATGGCAGAAAGCATGTCTCTGATGATGCACAAATAAGTTACTTACAGGTAATAAGTGTAGGAGTGATAGCTTCTTCTGCCATGATGGTGGAAGGATTTAGGCAGTGGAGGAAAAGATGAAATGGAAGGAAAGAAAAGCCAAATATTAATGTATGAAAAAATCAAGATGAGACTAGAACTGGAGAAACAAATGAAAAGGTAGCAAGAATGCACCTCAGAAATATCATGCACCACATCTGGAACAGACAGATGACACATTCATTCTCCACAACAGCTTAAGCAGTAGCTAACAAATTCATCATTGAAATTTTTAACACAGCTTACCACGTATCTAACAGCCATGACTAACAAAGATATACATCGTACACATACATAGAACATAACACAGACACACTCCAGTTAATTCATTAGCCATGCTTTTGATTTTGTGTTATAACACTTTGAGTAAAAAGGGAAGCATGCCATCCCTGAAACATAAGTAAGACATTTGAATAGTAACATTTGACAGTGTTTTTGTTTTGCCAGCGTACTGTGGGCTATTTGATACTGGAGACCCTCTCTAGATCTTCATCTTATGGAGGATAAATATGCTGCAACACAATGGACAGTTCCATTTGATCAAATCTCAAAGAAAACAAAGAACCATGGGCTGGCTTTTTATCCACAATGAACAGGGGGAAAAAAGAATAGAATTTGCATACAAATATATGTTTAAAGGGAAGTATTCTTTTTTCAGTACGTTTTTCAAAGCAAAAATAACTGACATTTTTCTTTCATCTCAAATTTTGAAAACGACTGCTGGTAAATTCAAAATCTTTCCATTAATTGAAAAGGAGCATTCATCTCTTTAGCCACCTGCCCAGTTTGTGTACCTCTTTTGACTCTGTTGCCAGACTCCATTGACAGACTCCATGCCATCTTACAAGTGGTGACAATAGCTGGGCGACGAATCATCTACTATTTTAATTACCCACAATGCCTTGCTCCAAGGCACTATGGAGAATTGAAATGATGAAAAGCAAACAGTTTCCAATAACTCACAGATAAAGCTGCAAGTAGGTAAGGTTCAGAGAGAGAATGGACAAACTAAAAACTTGCACTGGTGGACTCTAATGGGGTTCTAGCAATTGACTAAGGGTGCCAGGTATGGACCGTAAGGTGAGTGAAACAGGTATACAATAGATGTTTCTGTACTAGTGATTCTGCAATAATATTTCCCTATTCATAAATATATATATTCTTAACCAAGAAAGGACATATGTTTGCATTGCCTATAGTACAATGGCCTCTGTGCTTTTGCTTTACTCATGATTTTTTTTTCTCATAGTGAGGAGGCAGGAACCACATTTTATAAAAATCAAAATAATTTTTAAATGTTCTATATTAAGATGGAATTTAACTTTTATTTTCTTATTTACCATAAGGGTCAACAAAGTAACATTCAGGGTAGTAAGATGATACATAGAAAAGGCACTAGAGACATAGGTAATCTTTACTTTTTAACTACAGCAAAAAACAAAACAAAATAAATCAGAAAAATTATATCCCCATATAAATAGGCCTTACAGAGAACTACAGCTAATGTTAACTTGCCTCCAGCAACATCCTGCAGGCATCTCTTTGAAAAAAAGGCTTTCATCAAATTTTCTCTCTCATCTTCTTTGCCTGTAGAAATGTTTGCCAGTTTTATATTCTTATTTTTCTGATGCTAACAGTATTGTCTAAACACAGGAGCTAAAAGTTTAATATTTAATCACATGGGGCAGATTTGCTAAACGTACCCCTGTTCAAATAGAACGTATCACGTTTCAGGAGGATAGCTGTGCTTATACATGTTCTTGCATTTCTGAGTCATGCAAAAAGATTAAAAAAACAGCCCAGAGGCACAAAGCAGACCCTGAATAAGGAATATACAGATCTGCCCTATAAAAATACTTCTACCTACCCACAAGTGAAAGATAGACAACAGCCCTGTTGCGACAGTGTATGTGCATATAAGTAGCAATGTTTTCCCCTCATTTAAGAATTACTCATTCCTACTTTCCCATTTATTAGCTCATGATACAGCACACTCTACTTTTTGACGTGATGTAGTGACAGAAATATAGTGTAATTGGTATAAATGCTACCATACTTCTCTATGTTGTATAGCACCTTCAGAAACAACAATAAATATAATTAGTCAGTGTAAAATTGCCAAGTGCTTGGATTTAACATGCTGCCAAAAGTGTACTGAGATGAATTATTCTATTTAAAAAAAATGGCTGAAGAGTCAATTAATTTCAATTCATGCCTCACATTACAGTATGACATAATGAAAGAAAAATCGAGGAAGCTGCTCCGATACTTTTATACTGAGTTTCTATAATAAGATCATGAAACTTTATGTATGAGGATCTGTGTTAATTAGATAGTGGAGTTCTTAATGGCAAATAATAAAGAAATAGAATATCTAGGTGAAAATATATCTTTACTTATGATTTATTTAATAAGTACAAAAAAATTGCATAAAACAATACATCTCTTAAAGAACAATTCTGTCTGGAGGTAAGATTTCCACACTGGAGGAATTGCCCTGAACCCAACATCCTGTGGTTAGAAGTCAGTTTCCTAGAATTCCTTTGGTGGGGACAAATCTGCTATCTCAGCAGATGAATTGCACTTCTGCTACACCCAACAACACTTAAGATGAACTTTTGTGGGAGTGGGGTTGCTTGGCCCACAAAGATTCTGGAAAAATTGAAGTTGATTTTCAGATTACATTTTAACCTGGATAGATATTAGATAACAGTCTAAGGAAGTCTTCTAAGGCCTTGGGCGGCGGGGTCTGTATGTAAATCATATATGATATGACTTATGAATGAGCTCAGTCTTGTTTCAGATTTAAGAATGGTTCCCTAGGCAGCAAGGAACAATAAACCCTGTTGCTGTTGCTACTGTTGTGTGCCTTCAAGTCTTTTCTGACTTATGGCAACTCCAAGATGAGCCTATAACAGGGTTTTCTGTGCAAGATTTGTCCAGAGAGAGTTTGCCTTTGCCTTCCTTTGAGGCTGACAGACTGTAATTTGCCCCAAGTTCACCCAGTGGGTTTCCATGGCTGAGTAGAGATTCAAATCCTGGTCTCCAGAGTCATAACCCAGGGGTCAAACCATTGCACCACCCTGACTCTCATGAAGTAAGTCAGCTTCCATACACATGTGTTGTTGTTGTATACCTTCAAGTTGTTTCCAATTTATGCAACTCTAAGGTGAACTTAAGGTCAACGTCTTCTTTGCCTCAATCTTCTCCGAAAAGAAAAACAGTGTTCAACTCAGAGAAAATGGAACAGATGACATAATAAGGGAAATGCAACACAGGATAGGTAAAGAGACAGTACAGGAATACTTGGCTACTCTAAATGAATTCAAGTCACCAGGGCTAGATGAACTACATCCAAGGGTATTAAAAGAACTAGCAGAATTAATTTCATAATCACTGGCAATAAGCCTTGAGAGTTTGTGGAGATCAGAAAAAGTCCCAGTAGACTGGAGGAGAGCAAATGTTGTCCCCATCTTCAAAAAGTGGAAAAAAGAGGACCCAAACAATTGCTGTCCACTCAGCCCGACATCAATACCAGGAAAGATCCTAGAGCAGATAATTAAACAGACAGTCTGTAAGCAATTAAAAAGGAATACTGTGATCATTAAAGGTCAACATGCGTTTCTCAAAAACTATTAATGTCAGACTAATCTGATCTCTTTTTTTGATAGAGTTACAAGCTTGGTGGACAAAGGGAATGCTGTGGATGTAGTGTATCTTGATTTCAGTAAGGCCTTTGACAAGGTCTCCCATTATATTCTTGTAAACAAGGTAGTAAAATGTGGATTAGACAAAGCTACTGTTAGGTACATTTGTAATTGGCACAATGGCCAAATAAAAAGGGTGCTCTCCAATAGCTCCTCTTCATTCTGGAGAGAAGTGACTAGTGGGGTGCCACAGGGTTCTGTCCTGGGCCCAGTGCTATTCAACATCTTTATCGATGACTTGGATGATGGCATTGAGGGCATGCTCATCATATTTGCAGACGACACCAAATTAGCAAGGATAGCTAATACACAGAGGACAGGATCAGAATTCAAAATGACCCTGACAGATTAGAGAGCTGGACCAAAACTAACAAATGAATTTCAAAAGGGAGAAATGCAGTGTACTACTCTTTGGAAGAAAGAACGAAAAGTACAGATATAGGAAGCGTAACACCTGGCTTGAAAACAGTACATATGAAAGGGATCTAGGAGTTTTACTTGACCATTAGCTGAACATGATTCAGCAGTGTGATGCAGCAGATAAAAAAGCCAATGCGTTTCTGGGCTGCATCAACACGAGTACAGTGTGAAGATCAAGGGAAATAATACTACTACTCTATTCTGCTTTGGTTAGACCTCACTTGGAATACCGTGTCCAGATCTGGGAACCACAATTCAAGAAGGATATTGACAAGCTGGAATGTATCCAGAGGAGGGTGACCAAAATGGTGAAGGGTCTGGAAACCATGCCCTATGAGGAGCAGCTTAGGGAGCTGAGTATATTTAGCCTGACAAAAAGAACATTAAGAAGTGACATGAAAGCAATGTTTAAATATTTGAAGGATGTCATGTTTAAGATGGAACAAACTTGTTTTCTGCTGCTCCAGAGACTAGGACATGGAGCAATGGATTCAAAGTATAGGAAAAGAGATTTCACCTAAACATCAGGAAGAACTTCCTGATAGTAAGAACTGTTTGACAGTTAAATATGCTGCTTCAGAGCGTGGTGGAGTCATCTTCTTTGGAGGTTTTTAAACAGAGGCTGTATGGCCATTTGCCGGGGTGCTCTGAGTGTGTGTTCCTGCATGGCAGGGGATTGGACTTGATGGTTGTTGTGGTCTCTTCCAAATTTATGATTCTATGATTCTATAACTTCGGTTATTCATGCTATCCCTGTGGTATAAGAACCATCACTTCTTTCAGGAGAGAATGGTCAAAAGAATCAATGGCCATTGATTACATAAGAATTTAAGTACAGCCTACACTCTATAGAGCAAAGCAGTAGGGGGAAAAAAGGACAGAATTAACACAGTTCCTCATGATGTCTGAATTTGAACCTAATTAATGAACTGTAACACTAAACAATAGTTTGATCCTGATTCATTTAAACTGACCATGGTTATATAAAAATACTGTTTCCCACAGTTTGGGTGACACAGGGAGCTGTGGTTAGTTCCCAAATAAAAGTAGAAAGTTTTGGTCTCTCCCTGACATATGCTAAGGAGGACCACAGGGTAGAGAACCAGCTAGTTTTCATCTGTGGTAATTAATGAATATGCTGTGCTTATGAAATCTTTGCAGAATGACCTTCAGGTTCATCTAATTATATTGTGAAGCCTCTGTTTCAGCCAGTAAGGAGTGATACTCCTTTTTAATGGTCAATAGTATGAGAATAGTGTACTTCTGTCCTCTACATTGCTTAAGTAAGTTAGATCATGTGAGAGGAATCCACAACTCAACTCCTTTTCACACCAGTTCCTGAAATGTAAATAAATTTATTAAGGGCCCTTTTGTTTGACCCAGAGCTTCTGGTGTTATTAGAGCTGCAAAAGGAGGACATATACACTCCACTGGCTTTCACATTAATAAGGTAATGTCACAGAAAGCTATTACATTTTAATTTTTTTCTTATGAAGATTTCAGTGTATCATTTAAAAGCAGTAATTTTCAATCTAAGGAAGTTCCATCAACCCACCAACCTTTCTAATAAATTCAAGACTACAAATAAAAATGGGCTAATTCTCTCTTTGATACTGTTACTACCCACAAGTCCAACTCCCATCTAAAGTTGCTACCACCCACAAGTTCCAGCTCTCAACCAAGAGCTATGAAAGATGCTCCAAGATATAGGAGATTACTCCTACCTCCATATAATTTGAGCATTGAGTTACATTACTGGGTGTGTTGCAGAAAGAAATAGTAGAGCTTTTGGGTTCACTTAGATTCCCTGAAGCAGCTACTGGACTGTTATGAGGCAGGGATTCCTTCCAGTTTGCTGTATGTATCCCAAGGGTTATCAGAATAATGAATATGTGCCTCAGAAAATGATGTCCTACGGCTGGGTCTTTTTGTAAGTTATGAATTATAGAAAGCTGACCAGCTGATAAAGCTGGCCAAGCACCAGCAAGGACTGGTGATAAGAGACATGAGATACCATTTCTTACCATCAAGACTTACTATGCATGTGTAATCAATTGAGACCTCCTCATACAATGCCTTGGTTCCCACCCTCTGCAATATCACATGTTGCCCACAACACACTATTGGGTTCAGCGTCCTGCTCTACCATTTCTCTGGTTCAATGTAATTTCAATGTAACGTTGCATTCTGAAGTTCTGCTTTCTTGTTTCTTTGTTTGAGCATCAAGTACTGAAATCCCCTGCATATAAAGACAGAGCAAATCAGTAAAAGTGAATGCTGGGCTCTGACTGAACAGCAAATTTACTGGCTGGATTGATGTTGGATGTGAAGGTAAATGTACCCTCCTCACTCAAGGAATGCATGCATTGAATTTAAACAGGACAGCACTGTTGACTTTATTCTCAATACCTTGGGATCCCCAATCAAGGTCCGTAAGTTGCGCAGTTAGGCTTTTATACAGTCAGGAAATCTCTTGCAAACTGGGTTCCCTGTTATGTGAAACTCTGTATGCATAGTGCTCTACCAGTGACCATATTCAACATCTGGCATCTATGCAGAGAAATCTGAAGCAAAGAAAGGTAAGGACATAGAACACAGCACACAAGAGAATTTGACACAACTGGGAACTCCCATCACAAGTAGTGGTCTAAGTATGTAGGCTTCCCTGCTGCAGACATTCGTGCTTCATATGCAGACATCAGCCACAGGGCTAGCTGGTGTGCACACGATGATCATGAGTAATGTATGAAGGGGGCTTGTTTATTTTTTATAGGAAATTAGAAACCTTGAGCAAGTAACCAATTATTATAAATAATGATGAGCCTTTGAGGATGTTTTAACAAGGTATAAAATGCTATCACAGAAGAATCCATCTAGAGGTAACTGAAGCAGAATGTTTTAAATGATTAAGTGTCTGATGCTGTCCTCAGCTGATAACACCATGAGTGATCCACTGAGCACAGCACTACTTCTGCTCAAGTCTTGAAGAAACAACTGGAAAAAATACAGGAAATTTCTGAATGCCCACACCTTTTACGTTTATCAGACATACATAGGATTAATGCTGCAGAAACAACTGCAGCAGATGTTACACAGTTCTTCAGAGTCTGAAAGGAAGCCATACATTGTTTTTAAATGCACAGAATGTATGGAAAAATGGGCAAATTAAAATCGTATCCTATTTTCTAAACAAGTATACATTATTTTCATACATGGTTTGGACAAGTGAAACTTCTGAAGTTCTTTCTTGTGTGGCAAATTAATATAACACTGTCTTAAGAATGATTAATACACAATGGTTTTGCTCCTAAGTCAATTATTTTACAATTTCTCCTAACTATGAGGGCACAAACACAGTAAAAAATGGTTATCTGCAATAATGTAAGCATACATGCATTTGGAGGAGTAGATGTTCTGTAAATATTTTCACTGTGGTTAAAGATGTATCACTATCCAGCCCGAAAAAGCTGTAGCTAAGTAGGCGAAAGGTAGACTAATTTTAAAGTATTCAAGGAAGTATATTTTGTTAAGTGTCTTAGTTGCTTCCTTTAATTTAGATACTGATTTTTTTAAAAAACTTCATACCTTCATGCAATTGGAGGGGGGATTAGATTGTTACTCTGCTAACCTGTGAGATAATACAACTCTCCTGCAAATAGCTGACTTAGGATTCTGTTCCAATAATAAAATAAGCATTACATAGCCAAAGCTAATGTTGCTACTTTTGTTTTACTGAATTATTTCATTAAAAAGATAGGGCTGATAAAATTGGGCCTCCAGTTTCCCAAAATATGTAGGATTGAATTGTTGTATTGATAGTAATTAAAAATTACAGTCATCCCTGTGAAAGTGGAAAAATTGTGAATAACTCTAGGCCCTCCCAAATCACATTTACTACACAAAAAATTATGATCACCATATTCATGGATTCCTTTGAGGCACCAGGGTTCCTTCACAAACCAGAAGTGGGTGGTTGATGGGGCTTACTGCCACCTCCACTGCTGCCCCACACAATTTTAAATAGTGACTTACAAGCCTTGTTCATAGTTTCTCAATCTCATGAGCTTGCAGTCCCTACTAAAAATGGCATAGGGAGGCAGCAGAAGTGACATCAAATAATTTGTGAATAATCAAATCTGCAGAAGTGAAACCCACAACTGCAGAAGGCTGACTGTACCACAGAAAAATAACTTACTACCAGTGCATAGGAATGGAGTAAAAGAGCTGATGTTTAGTAAGAAAAATATCCACAATGGGAGAAAATTGTAAATTGTAACAGGTATTTTCTAAGAAGTTTCATTCTTGGGAAAGATTATACGAATTTACAGGGGTCAGAAAAACCAAAAATATTTCTGTCCCAGTCCTAACTCACAATTTTAGGAATACATATTGCCTGTGGGACAGGAAGAACCTTTCCCCACATTAAGCCTTTCAACTGAATGCCTTACATTTTGACACAATTTGTTATAATGGCAAACCATAGGTCTGGAGAAGTTCTAGAATATAAAGTAAATCTGTACATGCCTTATACTCCCCCCTAGTCCAATATCAATAGGTGGAATATTCAATAGATGGAATTTCAACCAATGACATGTAAAAATTTCTATTTTTTTTTAAATGCAATACAGTGGATTCCTCTCTGATACTTAGGAATCTGACTGGTATTAACATCTTTCTCTTTTTTTCAAAAAAGTTCATTTATTTTTGTCATTATTTCTTCTTGTTTCCTTTACAAGTTCCTTCCATTACCTTAAGAAAGCAAATTCCATCCGCTTCTCCATCAAGCCCCCAAGGAAGATATTAATATACTGATGACTTAAATACACAGGCAGATCTCTCTTCCCTCAATTTAGTGCAGTTCATAGATCATTTCTGATCTGGGACTCTCCAAGATCTATAGCAAATAGGCCTGATGCCACTAAAAGACACAAGGCCAGCAGAAACTGCAGTGGCGTGTACTTCAGTTAGGAAGTACAGCGAGAGAGAGAGAGAGAGAGAGAGAGAGAGAGGAGCTCTCTAAAACACAGTCAGATTTTTTTTTCCAGAGCTAACTTATCTAATCAATTCAGGGCTCCACCAAGAAATGAGCTTAAGCACAACTATGAAGTTACCAGTCTTGAAGTTCTTCTACTGTAGTATGCAATACCCTTCTTAATCCAATCATTGAAAAAAAGAGATTGCTTTGCTCTATGCACTCAAATATCTCACCTTGACATCAGATAGCAGACAGTATTACAATAGTCTTAAACTAGTAATTTATCAGGCTACTAATGTTCAGAAGAAACTCATTCCTTCTACACTCTCAGAAACACTTGGTGACTTGTTCTAAGTTATCCTCAGCATCAATGTCATATGGTTATTTCATTTGTTTAAGAGGGGAAATATACAGAAAAATATGGAATTCCAGGGAACTCAGAAAGCAAGCCTGCTCTCATGCATCTGTCTCATGACTGGATTGGGCCAACAGTTTTTCTTTGCTCATGGAAGGAAGAAGCCATGCACAGAAGGCCTATGTCAGTTCTTCCATTTAAAGTGTTCTGTGAGGGAAATGAAATCAGATCAAAAGATGGTGTTTTGGCTGTAGAATAGCTTCTGGGACCATTCTCACAAGTGGAAGCATGAGAAAGGATGTGGAGCCTATCCTGTCATACCAAGACATGGCATTTTTAGTGTTTATGGACATTTCCAAAATCCACTCAGATTTTTTGCATCCAATCCTATGTTTCAGACTTTATCAGAGTGTGCCACTGAGTTTTCTTTTAAAATCAAATTGGGAAACAAGTCCGTATGTTACAAGGGATCAAATATCTCTAGCATTCACCTTGACTCTGGATAGAGGAGAGGTACAGATAAACAATATTTGTATGTCATTTGCGCTGAGTGTTAGACTTCTCATTCTTAGGGCATTTTAACACAATAGCTAACACTAATTCACTATGAACACTGCAGGACAGAAGAATAAGATACTGCCATTTCATCTAACACCAACAAGGCTTTAGGGAAAATAAGCAGGAATTTCATTTTCAAACTGTTTTTAAATGTGGTTGGGAAGTTTGCAAGTATTTTATTGGAAACTGCTGCAGGAGATTCTTCAACGCAAATATGCACATATCAAAGTTTTGTTAACCACTCACCTTTTCTTCATAACTAACACAACCCCAAGAAATATAATAACGAACAGCAAGATGCCTGCAATGACTCCAGCTATTTTAACAGTGTGGTCTGTTTGTTTCTCTGGCTCGGGGTCTGGTTTTCGAGTAGCAGCACCTACAGAAGAATATTTTAAAAGGAGAAAGGAAAAGTATTGAGACATTATACCTGTTATATTTAAAACAGTGGTAGTTAATAGTTAACAATAGCTATAAGAGGTGGCATGCACTAATATTTTTATTTCTTGCGATTTATTATTGATAACAACAATCAATACACCCTATGAGAAATCTAATACATCCTATTTGCTGGCATATAAGACTCAATTTTTTCTCCAAAAATACTGTTTGAAAATGGGGTACGTCTTATACGCCAGTGTGTCTTGTACACTAGCAAACAGTATTTGCAGACGTATAAATGGGGTGCGTCTCATATGCTGGTGCATCTTATACACCAGCAAATATGGTATATGTTTCATCTTACCTTGTTCTCATACAGCTATTTTCTATATTTTTATTATCCCTGCTTCCCACCGTGTTGTTCCTATTTTTTTTAAAAAATGCCAACAACACAATAACTCTCATAAGCCTTTACCCAAATTTGATTTGCTGAAACATTTTCTGCAATTATTTTTCATAAATGAAGCAGTAATTCCTTAACATATTAGCTTAAACACCTGGAAATGTGAGATAAGCTTATTTACCATGCATTTTACCAGCAATTGTTTTGTTTTTACACAATAGACTGTTTTTGCCTTTGGAAATCTAAATCTAGGTCACATCTGGTAGGCAAAAGACTCTTTCTAAGCAATTTATTCACAAAATGGGAAGCAGCTGATGATCATACTACTGGCATCCACGTTTAATATCTGTTTAAATGAGATAACCAGTGCCTTACAGCAGCCACTGTCTTAAGCTTTTATAGCCTCCTCGTTACAAAAAAACAAAAACAAAAAAATCCCTCAGTTTGTTCTGTTTACTGTATAATGTGATAGAACACCAGAATCCATGTCTATAAAACATCAATTTTTCTGCTAAATAATTTTAGCATGAAAACAGTTAAGAATGTATTATTCAATTCAGTGTGTTGACCCCCTTAAAGGACTTCTGACTTTTAATCAAAATATGACAGTATTCATCATCTAAGGCACCATGTCACCTTCACAAGGCAGACAGACAACCTGGGAAACAAGTCTGATTTACAAGCTTCCTCATTATAGTTCCTTTTGAGTGACATGGGTGTGGGCGGAGAAAGAGTAAAATGTAATTAAACTTTAACGTTTGGGGACCAGCACACTCCTGTTTTCATCAAGGTCTCTGAAAGCCCTGATTAAGTTCTAGCTTTTTTTTTTTTTGCCTTGAAACCAAGGTAATGAATAATCATCCCAGGACAGATTTCTTTATTGCTCAGCATCAAATGATGTCAAATGTTCAAGGATACTCAGTTCTCACAGAGTCAAACTGGGGTCATATTTACAAAATTCTTCTTGCCAAAGTTTGCCATAGCTATATTTTCAAAAACTGACTGCTATAGGCCTGGGTGCAGTTTTGCTCTGACATGACTCAGGTGTACCCTCCACCAAAATTCACCATGGAAAAAGCCATTCACACAAACAGAAAATGCTTGTTTCAAGGCAGTTTACCCAGTCTGCAGCTGAATTTCAAACTGTTAAAATACCTTGATGCAGGAAATGTTTGTTTTAAAGATCTCTAAGTGATCTGCCAGCTAATTTTTGTAAGCGTACATTGCTGTTGAATTTCAGTGGTGTGTTGTTTTGGAGGAGGCTAGGGGCTATAAAACCACCTTGGGTCACATAAGGAAGATGGACGATATACTGCCTGTCTTGTGAAAGTGACATAGTGCCTCAAATGATTAATGTTTTTTTATTAGGTGACTGAATCTTGCTGTTTGTTTGAATGCTCAACAAAGGGCTGAGCCACTAGGTTCCTTCTATGCTAGTGGAAGTCCTTACACAGCAGTTGGCCATCTGAACCGGAATATACAAGTGGAACAAGCCCTACCATGGTTACACTAGGTGACATCACTAGGTTATCGCTTCCCATGCTGCCTCTGTTTTGCCAATTATGGTGACATAGGAAACAATTCTGTCTCCTATTTCTTGCTGCAAGATGAAGGTAGTATTGATACAACTACTGTTTTTATAAATGCTAAAAATGAGAATGTGGTTAGGTTTTATTTTGGGCCCAACTGACTTTTGGTCTGACATATAAATATTTTCACATTTTTCAGCAGATTAGCAAAATTTCTTGACAAGTGAAATTGTGTTGTTTAGTTTTGTTCTTAAGTTTTTCTTCACGTACACACTTTTACAAGACCACCTCTTTGTCTTTGTTTTTAGAAGAACTCTTACAAGTGAATATCAGTGACTAAGCGCTATAAAATACTATTAACACAAACGAGGGACAATCCTAATGTTTTGTACCAGATTAGCCAACTTAATGTTGTATACTTTTTCAAGCTAGGTCAGGATTTAGGACAGTACACATAGCCCAGTAGAAAGATCACAGCAGCTGGAAGAATCTGGTGTCAAACCTGCCAAGACAGTACAAACAGGATAATGCTCCTGTACCCCAGTGCTTCAGAGTGTACTTCTTCTTTCCAAGAAAAATTAAAAATGAATCCCTTCTATCAGTGAAGACTGGGTCACAGTTTCCCTCACGGCCTTAGCAGAAGCAGCATGAATTGCAACAATGAATAATTAGCAGAAATACAGATAACATAGGAGAAGAAGCTTCCAGATGCAGTTTTATAATTTTAATCCTACTTCATACATCACATTCTTATTCTTCATTGTCATAAGATGCAGTGGAAGCTGCCAACTTGGGTGGCTTTAAATGGGGACCTGACCAATTCATGGAGGATGGGAACATTGATGGTTAGTGTTCAGGGTAGCTGTATATCACCTCCAATATCACAGACAGTACGCCTCTACATAGCAATTGCTGGGGAGTGCAAGACAGAGGGTGCATGTCTTGATGTGGAAGAGACCCACAGGCAGCTGTTTAGCCACTGTGTGCAGAGAATGCTGGGTCTGATCCAATGTGGGTCTTCTCATGTATTGCATGGAACCAGGTGGGCATGGTTTTGAGTTTTCCCCACTGTGCTTCCTATGTCCTTGTCCTATTGTGTTCCAGTTAAGGGGTTCTTTATATAAAAGAAAAGACAAGACACTTGATATATAATGTGTAAGACCCAAAGGTGTGCTATACCCACAAATCTCTGATATGTACCCTTCCTTTAAGCACCTTTACATTTTTGCCACAAAAAGTGTAAGTGGAAAAGCATCTATAATGGTGTAGAGAACATATGGCCCTCCAGGTACTGCTGGATTGCAACTCCTTATCCAACTGAATAACCCTATAGTCAGAATGCCCAGCAAAATCTGAGGGCCACGTATTCTCCATCCTTGGTCTATAAACCACCAATGAAGCTTGCTCCAGTGCAAATGACTGCAGCCTCACACCCACTGAGTCTTACAAGCTGCTGTATTCGCAGTACAATTAGCTGCACCTGAACATACACACCCTGCTAACAGGAACAGATATTTTGCCTTACAAGCTAGCCACCCATTACAATTTGAGCACATGTAACAATGAAGTTGAATGAAGCAGAAGAGGTAACAGATATGAGCTGGCAAAAATTTTCCAAGTAAATACTCTGATCATTGTAGCTGAACTCGTTGTTCTTTTTCTCCCAAACTAGCCTCAACATACAGGGTATTAGGGGGGCTTTTAAATTAAAATCTAACTGGTTTGGTATTATGTGCTCACATCCACACAAAAGGCACTATTTTAACCTTAAGGTACCACCTACCAAAAGAATCATTTCCTTTATTACAACACATTTATTTCACTTTAATTTTTAGTTTAAGCTGAACAGAAGCTGTAGCAGTTTTTGTACTACCACTGTTAGCCTCAAATTCAACACTTTCAGGCCCTCTCTGCCCACAAACCTAAATGTCTTGTAAAGATGTTCAGATCAAGAAACGCAATGGTGAAGTCATAAAAAATCCAAGAAAATAAGCACAGCAAACCTTGGCCTCTAATGAAACATACTCTTTTGCTTATTAACAGGCCCGTGACATTTTTTAATTTACCCCACTTTTTCGCTTTAACTTGAATTATATAATATAAAAACTGCTAAATATCTATCTGTTCCTCCTGAGGGTAAGGTAAATGATCACTCTTAAAAAAAAAAAAAAAAAGTAATACCTTCACGTCCTTAAGAGGCATGCAATCAGATTATGATGCAGATAGTAGCCTCCAAGTGATATCACTTTTCAGCACCAACGCTTAACTCATATTACAGATAAGGTCATGAAAACGAAATGTTATATCCCTCTATGACAGCTGCATTGTGATTAGGAACATGGAATCATACAAAACAGGAGAGGACTAAATTGTTGAACAATGGTGTGTGTCTGCTTTTGATTACCTAATTCAAGAGGTCTGCCACAACTGTAAGAAGATAGAGAAGAGACCAAGAAGACATGCAGTTCTACCTTAAAAGGCTCAAAATTGTTCCATTTTTCAGCTGAAAATGATCCTGTGCACTTGTGGCTGAGTTGGCTGTGGCTGAGGCAGAAACTGGGTCAAATGCTAAAGAGTTCTAGCAAGCCATCAGTTCAAGGGTCTAATCCATATTCTCAGCCAGTGGGTACACAGGGGTGTGAAATCTTAGGCTGTATATAGGAATGGCAATAGGCAATGCACAGCTGGAATATAAAAGAGAAAGAAGGCAAAAGCAAGGCTGTACCTGTCAGAGAAAGGGATGATCCTAAAAATTAGCTCAACCTATATCTGAGTGTTCATCAAACCTCCTCAGCACACATTTTCAACAGCCATTTTGATAATGGTAGTCAGAATGGGTCCCATGTCAGCAACACCCCAAAAATTTGCCATATATTATTCACTAAAAGAAACAGTGCAGTATTATGGCAGCTCTCAAAAACTATAAATCAAATTTAAGGTCCTGGCACATGTGAATGTCTAGATTGGTTGGTCCAAAGGCCAAAAAGCCAAAATACAAAAACTAACTGATTGAAGCAGGTAGAATCTCCACTGTAAATCATGGCAGTGATATAGACCTGAGTCTATTGACTTGGATTCAAGTTGGACTCAAGTCACTTCAGTGACTTGACTCAGCAATAAATGACGGACAGACTCCACTCGACTTGTGACCTATTTTTTGTGATTGACTTGCTGCCCTTGGTCATCCCACTTCTCCCTCCAGCCTTTCCCAATCAGCAGTGAGGGGATGCTATGTTGATAAGCCAGTGAGAGCTTCACATGCCCCTTATCCCCACTTCTGTGCCTCTCTTGTTTCTCTGGAAAGCAGAAGTGGGGGAAGATTGAAGATGGGGGAAAGAGGGATTTGCAAGGTTTTTTTTCTGTGAGTGTAGGCATGGAGTAGTCGCCTTCGAGAGGAAGCTACAGTCCACTTTCTCATGGCTGGCAGAGCCAGGGTACCTATTCCAGTGGCTTCCTCAAGAGCAAGCAATACAGTCCACTCTCCACATTTCTGGGTTTCTCTTTCCCGGGGAGTTTGTAGCTGCCGCTTTACTGGTTTGTCCTTCTTACCACCACCTCCTCCTCATCCTCTCCTGCTTGCCTAAAGCTCCAGGACAGGATGGGGCTTTGATTGTCTAGTTATTGAAATTCAACCCTGACCCCAGCCTGTTAAAGCTGGCTCCCAGACTTGAAACTTGACTTGAATTATCTTGCAAGGACTTGAGACTCCACTTGAGACTTGAAGGTAGAGACTTGAAACTTGGAATAAAAGACTTAAATATATCACTGAATCGTGGAACAGTAGCACAAAAACCTTGATCTACACTGTGGTCATTCCATTATTCCTTGAGTCACTGTTATGCCTTCCATTAAAAAGAATGTTGGCTTTCCACCAATTCAGCTAGTGATGATGACAAATTGTCAAGCAAGAAGCGTTTCTCTCAAATATTCTTCTCTTGCTCAGATTATAATCTGAATCACTACAGCTTCTTTTCAGCATTATGGGTCCTTGCATTATGGGTCCATTATGGGTCATTCTTCTGAGGAACTTTTATTTATTATGTTGCTTTTACAGATTTCAAGATGGCATACTTTCATCTTGACAATAGTCTAGGAGTTGGACTGAGAGAAAACAACTGGGCTGGAATGTGAACCACAGACTCCTGGTAATGCTCTGACCATTATACCATACTGGTGAATCTTACACAATTCTACACAAGGGGCTTTGGGAAATTTGTTTTCACTGGTCCCGACAGTCATATTAAAGATTTAGGTGCTTGGGAAAAATATATTTCCTAATTTCCTTTATGTTTGGGATTTTGACAAAGCAGCGTTCAAGAAGTGAACGCAAAAGGAACAAAAAGATTTCAAACAGGACTTCAGCATGACTTCCCTGCCATTGTTGCCCCAATCTATGCAAGAGCATGCAAATGATAAAAAAGTCAAAATACAAGCATAGGGAGGAAGATAATGGGCACACTAATGGAAGATATTGAAATTATACTGACCTCCTAGTTATGTTTTCAGGAGCACAACCACATAATTTCCATGGTACAGAAATTTGGACATGGATTTGGAATTTTTTTTCATTTTTGATTCTTTTGCGATAGGAGGGTGACAGAAGAAGTTAATTAAGTTGCATCTATATTATTAATGACTGATGAAACACAGAAAGGATAGCTCTGTGAAAAAAGATCACTCCTCTCAGGTAAACCGTAAATAAATTAGCACTGTAAACTATATGGATCATTGTGTTTGGTGACACTCTCCTTCTATTCCTTCCAAATATGTATTAGTGGCTACAGTTTAAACTTAAAAGACAGAGATTAGTAAACCAGCTGAGCAATATGTTCTCAGTAAATTGAAGGCAAACCACATCTTACTTCCTCTCCCTTCCAAAGCAACATGCAATTTAGGATTTATTCAGTGGGTGTCCAATTCATCCAAATGGATCAGAATTAATTACTGACTGTCCATCAGTAGTATAAAATAATTTCAGCACAGATCTAAAATGGAACACTGTGAATAATATAATGACTTCAGCAGTTTTCTTTCAGATTAATTGTTAAATCCTGCAATAAAACAAAAACCAGAACTATGCTGTTCTAGTTTGCCAACAGGAGCACAGCCAGACAATTTCCTCTGCTAAAGCAAAATGGAAAGTATCAGATGTTGCAGATATTCCTTGGTGGGGCAGATTAGTTTTTGAAACCCTTTCAGATGTTGACTAATTAGGATACTAGGGAAGTAAACAGGGATTACAGCATGGAATTATCCCCTACAGACTTGTTTTCTGAAGTACCTGATGATTGCCAATTGGGAATTAATTTTATAAACATAATTAAAATCTAGATGTGTGTTCTGGGTGGATGTGTATGCAAGTAGGAAGAAAATAAACATGTCATGTTTGAGCACCAATACAGCTCACAGTCACTCAGACAGATAACAAATGCAGCAAACATATTGATATGTATATGTATGTATATGTGTGTGGGTGTGTCAATTTCCCTACCTATTTCTTATATCAACGTTTATGTATATTTCTGTACATGGTGACAATTACAATCAGAAGAAGAAAAAGAAGAATCATGGCTATACCAAAATGTTCTGGATTCCTGATACCCAACCTTGTTCCTTTTAAAGATGCTTATCCATTCATTCTTTCCCATCTTTCCATGATCTCCCCATTCCAACCATAATTCAGTGTTCTGTCCTCAGAGATTCTGGGCTGATGGAACGTAGTTTTCCCTTCTAGTCAGCCACTCATTCTCAGCCTAATTTACTTCAAAAAGTTGTTGTGAAGATAAAGTTGGGAGGAAGAGAATTATGCATCTTGAGCTCCAGAAAGGAAAAGTGGGATATAAATGTAATTAATATATAGGATGAAATAATTATGCTACTCTTGTATAAAACTAATGGGTTTTGGGGAAGGAGAGAGAGAGAAGGAAGGAAGGAAGGAAGGAAGGAAGGAAGGAAGGAAGGAAGGAAGGAAGAAAAAAAGACAGACAGACAGAAGACAAGTACAACTGGAGATAATTACATTCCAATGATATATACATAAAGATGTATGTGGGGCTGCCCTTGAAAAGTGTTTGAGAGTTAGTGTAAAATTCAGCAACCATAATGGTGTTGGGTGTGCACTTTAGAGACCACATAGCACCTGTCTCACAAGAACTGCAGTGGCTTCCAATTTCCTTTGACCTCAATTCAGGGTGCTGCTTTTGACGTACAAAACCCTAAATGACTTTGGGCCAGGGTATCTGATAGACTCTTCTTCCCCTTTGAGTCTGCCAGAAATTTGAGATCTTCAGAGGAGGCCCTGTTGCATGTTCGAACGCCTTCTGAAGTTAGGTTGGTGGGTACACATAACAGGTTTTTTTCTGTAGCAGTACCTTGGCTGTGAAACTCCCTACCCAAGAAAGTTAAGCTGACCCAATCTCTTTTGACGTTCTGGTGAGGAGCCAAAACAAGGCTGTTCGCATGCCATTCAATGTTTGAAAGTGCTATTTTAATTGTTCCAAAACTAGATTCTAGGATTGTTTTTAGACTGCTTCCAGGAATTTTTAAAGAATATTTTAATTCGTTTTAAAAATGTTTTTATCTTTGCATGGTTTTAATTGGGTTTTCTTTGTTCATTGCCTCTGGTGCCCTTGTGCTTTGGGAGGTGATAGAGAAATAATTTAAATAAATAAATAATACAGATACTGGTACATCACAACCAATTCTTTGTTTTCCCCTAATAATTATTTTGCTCTTTAATAACTAGATGATTTACATATAGGAAAGAAAGAGTACATTTTAATGGAAGCCATTTTGTTTGTGACATATTTTGTCTATGTTAAAGTGGTAATCCACTGCATTGTTCCCATGAACTATTACCTCTATGAAATTCAGGTCCCAGTCAAGGATTCTGATCATACCACATTGACACCAAAGGTGGTAGTATTCCACACTAATATACTAACAAGGATCTTAGCTCCAATATCTCCAAGACCCGCTGTGTAACTATGCTCCCTTCTACTTAAGTGTGTACAGAAAAGCACACTAAAACATACATCCATTCTGCTTTTAAACAAAAATTCAGGTCCGAGTGAAAAAACACCAAGAGGAAGCATCTAAGAAGTAAATATGTTTGATTTATTGCTGTAATTTTAGAACACTATGACATATAATTGAGAGCCTTAAAGTGTAATTTGACTTTGTATAATATTTTCTTAAAAAAACCCAGACGATTTATATAAGGCAAATTAAAAGATGTGAGACTGCCACTTGATAATTATCTGTCAGCCTAACCTACCTCGTAGGATTATTGTGAAGATTAAAATAAGATTATATATGCCACTTCGGGAATAAAATGTTCTCATGGCAATGGTCAGGAGCACAGAGGGAAGGAGGGAGAGAGAATTCAGGGCTGGGCAAGTGTGGCAACAGCAATGACAGTGGGAGGCGGGTGACTAATTTGCAAAATCAACAGTCAGGGCCAACAGCTTTTCATTTACCTTCTCTCCTCACCTTCTGACTCCCTTCACCTCTGCAAAGAAACCCCCTCTCCATATATAACAAGGTCAGTACAGATACAGCACAGCAATGGCAACTGTTAGAGAGTGCAGGTTCCTGCCTAGCCTGGAGGAGAAGCTGGAACAATTGGGTCAATCCTGCAAACTTCACAGGAAAGACAGAGATGCCTTGAAATAAAGTTTCAAGGACTGAGGGAAAAACACAAGTAGCTATGTGACTTTGTAGAGAGGGCGAAAGGGGAAAGAAATAGCTACGGAGATGGAGACAGAAGGATCCAGAGTTGTCTGCTGTGATGTATGTGCAATGTTAGGCTTCTTGCCATAAAACATTACCAGCTACACCTACAGTAAGAGAAAACTGGCATCAAATATCTTTAAACTGACACACAGAGTTTGGGAAACAAACAAGATGAGCTTGAAGTCCTAGTGCAGGAAGGTAAATATGACTTTATAGGTACAAGGGAGACCTTGTAGGATGACTCCCATGATTGGAATATTAAAGTGAAGGGTATAACCTACTCAGAAAGAATAGGTTTTTGAAAAGGTGTGGCACAACAGGTGTGGCAGAAAAGGAGGAGGGGTACCAATATATGTCAAAGACAAATTCACTTGTACAGAAATCCATGACAGCGATCAGAATGGATCAGTTGAGAGCATCTGGGTACAAATAAACAGAGAAATGGATAAACGCAGCATTGTGGTAGGAGTTACTTCAAGTCACCAAACCAAGAAGAGGTGGTGGATGACACTTTTCAGAAACAAATCTCAGAAATCTCAAAGATGCAAGAATTAATAGTTATGAGTGACTTCAACTACATTGACTTCTGCTAGGAGACTAACTCTGCTACAGACTGTCCAACAAATTTCTGATGTGCCTTGCAAATAATTTATTTAAAAAAGTAGAGGAAAGAGCACAGACAATCCTGGACTTGATCCTAATCAATAGAGAGGAGTTGGTCACTGGAATCAAAGTAGTCAGTTCTTTAGGGGGAAGCAACCATGTAAAGCTAGAATTTCCAACTGTGGAACACAGCAAGGAACAGTATAATCAAACATGAAGTTTGGATTTCAGGAAAGCTGATTTTAACAAGTTCAGGAAAATTACTGGTCCTATGGCTACACATTCTAAAGGAAAGAGACACCCAGCAAGGCTGGAGTTCCTGAAGAAGGAGTTGCAGAAAACACAATCACAATCAATCCCAAGGAAGAGGGAAAATGGGAAACATCTGAAAAAGCCAATACATCTGCACAGCAAACTCAATAAGAAAGTGAAAAGAAAAAGGAGTATGTATATAGAATGGAAGGAAGGACAGATCACAATGGAAGATTACAGGTGTGTAGCCCAAGCTTGCAGGAAAAGTATAAGGAAAGCTAAAGCTGAGACTGAGCTGAGATTGGCTAGACAAACAAGGAGCAACAAAAAGGTTTGTTGCAGATACATCTGAGGCAAGAGAATCACCAACAACACAGTGTGACTGTCAATTGATAAAGATGGCAAAATGCTAACAGATCACAACACAAAGGCAGAACTACTCAACAGAGATCTGGGATTGGGAGAACTATTCAAGGGATCCGGATTGCAAATCAAGATTGATAGAGAGTTAGTCGGGAATCGCCTTGCTATCATAAACAAGTTCAAATTTGCAGGAACAGATGAATTGCATCCCAAAGTACTGACGGAATTTGCTGATGTATACTCTGAACCACTTGCTATAGTCATAATTAGGAAATCATTAGGGAACTCCAGAGACAAATGGAACTTGAAACTAAACTAATGATTTTCAACCTCTTCCCACTCCCCAGCAAAGTCTTCCTTTATTCCCTTTCCTGCCCGGCAATCAAGGCACTATCATGAGTCCCATGAGCTTTTGTTACATAATGCTAAGACCATTAGTCCGTTCCAGATCACACTGGTTGTGCTGAGAGCCATTAACACCTTCACCCTCCAAGCAGAAACAAGAGTATTTAAACCTTGACTTTGGACTAGCCAACTTGTAGTACTTTTGGCATACTGACTGTCACTCTGCCGCTCTGATTTCTGATTTGTACTATCCTTGGACTTCTAGTCTATGCCATGATCACTTCTTTGCTTCCTCTCTGATGGATTGGTAAATATCACCCACTTTGCCCTAAACTCTCACTATCTAAACTTCCCCCCGTTTTCCTTCAGTTAGCCTTGTGTGATTGTGAGACTGCTTGGATCTTGTGTGTGTGATTGTTAATTCCCCCCAATAAAACACACAAGCATACTTTTGAATTCCTGGCTGTTTTTTCCCTGTACTAGTACCAGTATATATAGGTATAAAAGACCTTGTAAGGTTATCATCCCCTTGCAGGTCTCATCTTTGAGCTAATATTCCCCACTGTTTCGTGGAGGTACTGGCATCACGGATGGACTCCTGAGTCACCTTTGTTTTGGGGTAACATTGCAACAAAGAAAGTGAATGCTGTTTTAGCTTGCATTAATAAAAGCATAATTTTCCAAGTCAAGGGAAGTAATCATCTCCCTATATTCTGCACTGGTCACACCTCATCTGGAGTACAACATTCAGTTCCGGGACCTCATTTTCAGAAGGATATAGACAAGCTGGAGCAGATTCAGAGAAGAGCAACAAGGATTATAAGAGGCATGGAGAATAAAACATATAAGCAAAAAATTGAAAGAGCTGGAGATGCTCAACTTGATGAAGAGAAGACTTAGGGATGACATGATTTTAGTCTTTAAATACCTCAAGGGCTGTCACAGAGACGAGGGAGCAGACCTGTTGGCCCACAGGGTATGACCAGCTCTAATGGTTTGAAGTTACAGGAGAGAAGATTTTGACTGAACATTACAAGGAATGTCTTGATAGTAAGAGTGGTTTGGCAATGGAACCAATTCCCTAAAAAGCTGGCTGGCTCTTCTTCTCTGGACATCCTCAAAAAGAGGCAACACAGCTACCTCCTGAGGATGCTTTAGCTGAAGACCTTGCATTGAGCAAGATGTTGGACTTGATGGGCCATGACTACTTGGTTACTCAGAGAAAGGTGGGAGATTAATGCACGTAAATAACATGAAATCTACCACAGATTTCAGTTCTACAAACAGCATCTAAAAAATACCAGCAACTAAAAAGCAAAAGAAAATAACCAGAATTTAAAACATCGTAATTTACATTTTGAAGACTTGTTTTTCCCCTGAATTTAGAGTTCATTTACCTGTCTCTACTGAGCATGTATATCTCCACCACCACATTCGTTCTAACACAAGGATTGACTTTAGAAATAAGTAATTAAATAAATCAACATGTGTATTAGCATACATGGCAGTGACATACAATTACTTTTTCTGAGAAGAAAGAGACTAGCATGTTGACAATATTGTTACAGTTATTATAGGTTATAAAAAAGTAATCACAACAGATGCTCCTAAAACGCACTGTTTTGCAATTTAATACTTTCTATAATACAACAGCAGGCCTTTAAATCTTGGTGACATTCTATTCCCTTCTCCTCATCCCTTCACTGTTCCCCCACAGGTGAAATTGGAAATGCTGCCTCTGGGTTCAGATGGTTAAACAGTTTTCAAAGGAGAGGTGCAACTTTCAAAAGATGTTGCAAATTAACAAATCCACTATATCTACCAATGATTCCAATGATGCTGCAAAAGAATGAACTACTGATTACAATTTAATCAGACACTTAAGATTAAACTTCTTCCTCAATCTGGAGCTTTCCTTTAGCATGTGTGGACTACAACTCCCATCATTTGCATGGCTGTTACTTGGAGTAAACAGTGTTAGACTGACACATCACATATTAGAAGTTCCCCCCTCCAAAAGAAATCTACTTGCTGTATTTCTTATAGAATCATAGAAATGTAGAGTTGGAAGAGACCACAAGGGCCATCCAGTCCAACCCCCTGCCATGCAGGAAAACCCTCAAAGCACTCCCGACAAGTGGCCATCCAGCCTCCGCTTAAAAACCTTCAAAGAAGGAGACTCCACCACACTCTGTGGCAGCACATTCCACTGTCGGACAGCCCTGACCGTCAGGAAATTCCTCCTGAGGTTCAGGCGGAATCTCCCCTCCTGCAGCTTGCATCCATTGCTCCTTGTCCTGGTCTCAAGAGCAGGAGAAAACAAGCCCACTCCCTCCTCGACATGACACCGTTTCAAATATTTAAACATGGCTATCATGTCCCCTCTCAACCATACCATAAAGTTTTGCACTGTGTATGAGTTTACTAATGATTCTAGAGTTTTCATCTGGCCTTGTCTTCTAAAAAGTTTAGGGCTGTGCTTCTTAATTGTTTCACTTCTTCCACTTCAACCTCACAACAACACAAAAGGAAGATAGATTAAGTGACAGTTCAAAGTCACCCAGCAAACTTTACCTTATCTACTAAATCACAGGGACTTCTGTTTAATGTTAACAAACATACAATAGTTTGTCTTGCTGTTTCTGTAATCCTGAGCAATAAAATAATGCTTCCTACTTGCTGGAGTTTTCTTTGAATGGATGTTTCCTTGAAATTTTTTTTGGTGCTTTTTAGACAATGAACTGAAGAGATGACCCGAGAGTCTGGCTTCCTTATTCAAGTGCTAGTGAGGTTCTTGTAAAGCTTGAGAAGGGTAGACAAGGTGAAGGAGCACAAAAAGGCTCAAATGAGATCCAAGTCTGGCTGGATACATTTTGGCCATTTCTGCACGGGGCGAGGGAATCGTTCTGTGCCGCTACTTACCGGATGTCTTCGCTTCCCAGTCCGGTCCGCGCTGCTCTGGAGCAGTGTGTGCTCATCGCTCCGCACTGCTCTGGGAACGAAAATGGCGGCTTCCATGTTTTTGAAAGACCTGTTTTAAGCGGTCTTTCAAAAGCACGCTTGACTACCATTTGGGGTCGTTCTGGAGCGGGTTGAGGTGTGGATCTACATTAAGTAGGTCCGACCCAGTCGGCTCCCAGGTGCAGACGTCCTCCCTGGAGGACACTCTGCACCGTTCTATTAGCCCATGTGGAAATGGCCTTTGTCTGCTTCCAGGCTCAGTTTCTTTGAGGTCTTGAACAATCTATCTCTGCTTACCCTTATATTTCAGAATGCTTATCAAGACTGCCTTTTTCTAGTCTTTTCTCTCTGTTCCTCCCAGATTAGTCATCAGGTACACCTGTGAGGCTTGCTCACACAGCCAATCTAGGATACGGACTAAACATTACAAAGTCAAAGTTGCCATGTAAGCACAATGAGGTCTGGTTGCATGACAGCACTACATTGCCTTCAATCTGAATTGGGCGGGGGGTGGAGAAATCTTCCTTGTCTTATCATCTTGCTATTTCTTTCTTTATCAGCACTCAAAGCCAATCCAGCTCAAGTTCTGTTTCACCATGGAAGACCAGCTGAAAGCAATGCAGAATGGATAGACAACATGGATAGTCAGACACAGATTGGAATATAATTTATCTATAATGTGTTACTTTCAATGGACTGTAGATCTGGATTATGTTATGGTCCGGCTACTCATATGCATATTTCTAGATTTGGGCCAGTAGTATACTGCACAGTTCCTCTCCCTACACACCTCCAACTTGCAAAGAGTTTCATAGCCTGTCAAAAATAAAAATAATAAGGGGAAAAAACCTGAAAAGCAAGCTGCATCTTCTGTGAGGCATCCCAACCGTGCATCCGTTTTGGTCTGATAGTACAAAACAGCAGTAGTGAGAATGTCTAAAATTTACAGTATTCATAGTACACATTTATAGAAATAAAAAATTAAAAAGTGCATCCTTTAATTACTAAGTGCAATAAAATTAGCTCTGAGGTTATCTGTCTCTACAGACACATAGACACATGCACACAAGCTACGTTATCAACAGAGAGTTTAGTGTGGAAAACAAAGTGCCCTATTATAAATGGAATGATAAACCTGTTACGTAGTTTTTCTCTATCTTTTCTACTTAAATAGATATCTGAACACTAAGCATGTAAATCTTTTCTTATTTTGTTCTTGCATGTAAGACGGGAAAAAAATCATTTCTAAATTGAATGAATAATCATTTCATATTATTTTTCATAAAGCCCAATTATTTTTTCACAGAAAACATTATTGTACTAATAGTTTTTTGTGCCAAAATGTCGCTTTTTGTGCAAATCTTGATGTTTTCATGCAACACCCACTGAATATTCTTTACAAAATATTCCTACAAAATATGCAGGAAATTTGCTGTATTTGGTGATAGTTGGAACAGTACTATTGTCACAAAAGTTAAACCCTTTTGTTTAAAAAAAATCCATGCAAATTCTAGTTTCTCATTTTATAAATTTTCATGTAATAACTCTACCACTCAGAACTCTACAGGCCCAATCTGACTCCCACTGACTCAATGGAATTCGCTTAAGTGTAGATTTAATGTGTCTAGGTGGAACAAGCAAATGGATTCAGGCTCAGGATTTCAAATCCTACTTCATTTCATTCTTTCAAAGCTGATGACTACTGAGAGGTAGGCATAAAGTAGCAGTTTTTATTTTGTAAATAATGACTGGGCTTGATCATACAGTAACTGCAGGAATTTCACAGAAGAAACACTTCTTGACCCTTCTTCCATTTGTACAACTTAGACTCTTTAAAAGTACTATCTCTGGCTGGTTGGGGGCCCATCAGCTAATGTTGGATATGGTCTATGGGAAGGAGGGAATGAGAAATTTAATTTCAAGGCCACATATTTTCTTTGAGACATTTGTTCATATTTTTCACTTCTTGAGTTTACAATTGCTAACAAAGCTGACATATTTTCTTCAGTTCTGAGTGCCAGTTGATACCACCCAGACGGTACAAACATTTCAAAATTGCTGTATCTAAGGAAACACAGCTAATTTTTTAATTTTGTTTTTCAAATTCTCAAAAATAATGGGGGTACAAGAGAAGAAATGTCCTTTGCAGCATTGTCTTATTCAGTTTATAGATCAGTATCTAAATTGGATTCTGTCGGGGCCTCTGGCCCCGCCGGAACCTCGGAGGCCGCCGCGGAGATGGCGCCCGAGGCCGAGGGCACGCTGGCCTCCTCGCGAGTCGCGGCGGAGGCCTCCCGCGCCGGGAACGGCCAGCCGGCCGCCGACGGGGGCTGCACCGCCGCGGAGGGGGCCGCGGAACAACCCACCGCCGGGGACGGTCGCCCGGCCGTCCCCGCAGGTTCCACCCCCGGGGGGAAGCCGCGGAACCTACCGCTGCGGCCAGCGGCCGCCTGGTCGTCAGCTCGAGTCCCACTGCCGAGGAGGAGGTCGCGGAGCCGCCCGCCGTGGAGGACGGCCGCCCGGACGCCACTGCAGATCCCGCCGCCACGGGAGGGGCTGCGGGGCCTTCCGTCGCCGAGGGGGAACGCCCGGACGCCGCCGAGGACCTTACCACCGGGGAGGAGGCCACCGGACCCTCTCCCACGTGGCGACAGCGACGGCAGGCCAAGGAGGCCGCCCGACGCTCCCATCGGCTACTGGAGCGTCGGGCGGAGCGCTCACAGCTGGCTTATCACGTGCAGCTGTGAGGCAGGCAGAGGGCCTGCAGCTGCGAGAGAGCTGCAGGATTGGTCGGCGCCGGTCCAGGGGCCCATTTAAGGCCGGAAAGAGGACAAGTCCGGCATGGGGCAACAACCGTTGGGATAACTGCGCCGTCGGTCTGTCCCGGGACCCGTGCCTGCCGAAGCTCCGTCCGGAGGAACTGCCAGCCAGCTGTCTCTTCGTTGCCAGGGTGAGGAAACCCCTTCCTTTTGTTATTTCATTTGCCTGCCGCAAGGCCTGCTTTTGTTTGTTGCACTGCTGGCTGGAATTCCGAGGCTAGCCTCGGCCTGAGACCACCCTAGCCTGCCCGGCCCCGCCCTGCCACCGACAGATTCAGATAATACAACAAACCCATTTGCCAACTCTTTTTCCTCTATCCATGCTAGCACACTGTTATAAGACACAATAACATCAGCTGTAACGTCAGGAGATCATTCACATGTCCATCTTCCAACATTCTTCAAGAAAAGAATTTCAAGGAAAGAGACGTCAGCATAAAAATACTGAATGAGAATTAGCCACCCTATGATCTTGTTTACTGGGGAGTAACAGGGACCACAATTTTAAAAATGTAAACACAGTTCTTAAAATCGTATGATTTTTCTCAGTTAAAAACTACGGCTGTTATAAACGTTTGCTGTATGTTTGTTGTCTAATGAAGTTCTATACTATAAATAGTCTTCTACTCTGAGATTTCTAGAAGAACACTGGGGTGTACATACAGCTAACTGATGGAGAGATATAATGTTCTCCTAGGGCATAAATTCCCGTATGTTTTAGCTGTCCTAGAAGATGACTGAGGAACTTCAATGAGTGTAGAATGTGGCTGCAAAAATTACTTTTACAGCCTGAAATGGCTTGAGACTCAAATCTCTGAAAGAACATCACCTCTACTGTTAAAACACAACTGACTGCCACCAGTTAGTGAAGTCCATTCTTTCCATAAAAAGAAGAGGACCTTTTATGTGGTACATCCTAACTTTGCAAGGAAGTTTGGCTGGCAGCGATGTTATGGCATAACAGTCCTTTTGGTGCATGGCTAAAAAAAAAATCATCTACCAAGCATTTTAAAACAATTTAATTGCCTCTGTCTGCAGGTTTATTGCTTGTTGACCCTCAATTTAACGTAAGCATATGATGATGATGATGACGATGACGATGATATACATGTGTGTGCTTCATCATATTGTACTCTTATTATTCTATACTACCCTGAAATCTGTTGGGACGAAGGGAAGTCTAAAAGAGCTCATCTATTCAACAAATAGATGAGCAAACTTTGCACAGAATTGCCACAGTGTTTTATCTCCTCTATTTACAATTCTCTCCCACCTTAATGCTGGTATGTCCACCTCTCCTCAAACTATATTATTACATCCACCAATTGGGGATAACACTTCATCCCATGAAGTGGGCTATAGTCAATGAAAGCACACACTACAATAAATATATCACAAGCAATATGATAGCCTTTAAAGGGCCACATCTTTGCTACATTTGCTGCAACAGACTAAAAGAGGCTGAAGTGATTACTGGAAAGATGCTGTGTTTGTCAGCTTCAGCTACCTTTGTTTAAATGCTCCTGTAGTAAAATAGTTCAATTTTCTAAACACAGACATTTCATGCGCAATTACACTGAAATGCTTCTATCAGATTTTCATATATAATTTGAATGCAGTTCTAAGCTGGAAAGACTTCAATCAGAAATCACAGAAAATGCATCTCCTGCATTTGAAGTGAAGGCACATGGCCAGTTTTTATAAGCCCACAGCTAGTACACTGGCTGTTTACCAGGACTCTTTGTGGAACTAGAGGCACAGATTACAATGTCTGCAGAAACTTTCTTCATCATTAGGCATGATGGAAAACAGAGAGGGCTAAGAAACATACACTAGATTGTTTCTTAATGGTACATAGACATGATAAACAACATGGAATTAGTTGCAAGACTAATTAGGGATTTGGGCAAAATTCGGAGAAATCAGATTTCTTGGAGCAAAAGTCGGCTTTTAGAGCCTAGAAGGTCTGGAAATTAAATGCAGTAAAACTCTCTGGACAGGTGTAAAAAGTGAGGGATGCATAAAACTAAAACGAAAAATAAAGAAAAGAACAGCTCAAGAATTGACTGTAAAAGTAGAATTTACTGGTGACCACAATGTAAAGAGTTTGTTCTGAGGGAAGGTTCCTTGTTATTAGAACTATGATGTAACACATTTTTGTTGTCTAATGAAGTTCTATACTATAAATAGTCTTCTACTCTGAGATTTCTAGAAGAACGCTGGGGTGTACATACAACTAACTGACGGAGAGATATAACGTTCTCCTACGGCATAAAGCAGGAATGAGTGTTTTTCTTAGAATCAATTATCTTCTAATAGCCGAATAAATCTTAATACGTCCATCATCTCTGTTTACTGGCTACAGATCAATTATCCTAAAATATTTCTTTATTTTATAAACTGTGCTTCAATCAGCCCTTTGGTGGCAGTCTTCAGTCTCAAAACAGAGTAACATCAAAACATCAAAACAGCAAACAGAAACAATTAACCATCAACAGGAACAAAGCAGCAGCCATTCTACCTAATCCTGACAACAGTCTTGCTATCAGAATAACGATTAAAGGCATCATCAACTACAACGTACAAGAATACCTCATTCTGGCTCCCTTCACTTTAACATGCTTCCCTAGTGCGGCACTTTTCAATTGTACAGTACAGGGCCATTTTCTTACTTCTATTCAGGTCTGTTCACATTTGTGTACCCTGGGTCTCAATGTTGTATTCTGGAAAGTTTTTTATTATTTTTATAGGCCTAGCACTATTGTACACTTAATAGATGATAATGTAAATACATTTTAGGCTGTTACATCCACTGGCAGATGACAAAAAAAAAGGTGTGACTCACTTTAAGGCGATGATCATTCACAAAGGTGTTTTGGAAGCTAACCTACCATATTAGCAAGGTATGCCCGTAGTTTTAAAACTCCTGACTTTACAACTGGGTACTACTGTAATTGTGATCAGGCACTGAAACAAAATCCTTTACTAAGTTTTTCACAATAATACAATGATGACGCAGACTTAAGATCTCACTGACAACTTTTTCTTATCAGTTCTTCACTATCTGCATATAAGTGTAGCAAGGTGTCTATTTGCTGTCTTTTACTATTTATGAGGACTGTCACCATCCTGAGAAGAAATTCTAGTCCTATTATTCTCTTGCTTTTTGCATTTACTGCAGTTATCTAGTTGTGCTGCATACGGATAAGCATACTGGAAGTGTATTTTCTCCCATTATGAAGACTAATCTCTGAAGAAGACTATTTGAACCCCCTTTTGGGGGGGGGCAAAAGAAAGAAGGAGGAAAGAGCAGCAGCTGGAGTGGGAGAGAGGGGGAAGGGGGAGAAAGGAGCAGCTCCTGTGGCCATTCTCTATCCTCTTAATATTTTCATGTAACTATACTGTTTTACAGATAAAACTGCCACAGCAAAAAATGACAAATACAACACATAAAAGAACAAAAAGGGGCAATAAATCACAAGTGACATTGTGTCCTATTAAAATGCATTCAGTTGCAGTTGCAGAAAGGAGGGCACTTCCCATTCACTTTATATTCTGCTCTGCAGAAGAGAAAGAAACAGACTCTTTGAGCTATCAATATAACAAATACTGGAGTTCTAATCAGAGCAGATATACAGGCCATAAGGCTCATGACAAAGGCAGGCTTGGTAACTGAGGGGGGTTATCAGTCAGAATACTTTATCTAACCGGAGAGTATAGAACTGGGAGTAGCAGATCTATACTTCACAGTGCAGTGTATCTATGGTTGCTACAAGCATCCAGAGAAAATACGTAAGAGTAGACAAACAGATGCAAAACCAGAATACTTTCTCATGGGAACTTTTATTTGGCCATGGGTGCCCAGTGTTATGAGCAAGGTGTTTATAGGCAGCCCACTGTCATTCAGACTTTCTTTATGTTTGTTGTGGTAAACACTGGGGTATATGATGCAAAAGTGATTTGCATCCAATTTGGAGCATGGTGGTGGTCTGACATGTGAATCCTAGGATACAACGATAGCAGTGATAAAAGGGGAATGGGGGAAAAACAGGCGCAGCTGCAACGTATTTTCTGACCATTATATTTGAGAAGAGAACTTGAAATGACATTAAAAACCAACAATGATTATTTATCATCATATAGGGCAGACTTCTCAAGCTATCTTCAATAACAATGATCAAACGGCTCTTGTTATATTAACTGACAAGTATCTTCTACAGGGATCCACAGTACTAAATACTGGTTTGTTTCTAGGCAAAAGCAAAGTGCTGATCATGACCTATAAAGCTCTATATAGCTTTGGTCCAGAATATCTGAAAGACCGTATCCTCCTATACAAACCTGCCAGAGTCTTTAGATCCACAGGGGAGGGCTTTCTCTTGGTTCAATCCTCATTACAGGTTCACTTGGTGAGGACACGGGAAAGAGCCTTCTCAGTGACCACTCTCATTCTCTAGAATTCTTTTTCACAGGAAGCTAGGCTGGCCTCCTCCCTGCTCTCCTTTTCTGTCAGGCAAAGACCTCTTTGCTTAAACAGAATTTTACTGTGTAAGCAAGGAGGCTTCTTATTGGGGTGTATATTTATTTTTTAACCTTTCGCATGTTTTAAAAATAATTTTATGCTGTTTTAGATGTGTTGGTTTTAATTGCTTTTTAAAATTATATTGTCAGGTTTTAATTGATTTCTTTTGTGAGCCATCTTGGGTCCTACTCTGGGAGAAAGGTGACATATAAATGAAACAAACAAGCAAGCAAAGAGACTTTTGTTCCTTAGTTTAACTGGCCAAATAGTAGGTAAATAGACTAGTTGCTTACCTAAAACACACTAGTCAAATACTGTCATGTCAATTTGTGAATCAGTAGTTTCAGAGTCAGTACTTAGGTCCCTATCATACTACACAGTTACAGCACTATTATACCACATTAACTGCCTTGGCTGCACCCTTTGGAATTTTGGGCTTTGTAGTTTGGTGAGGCACTGGAGCTCTCTGGCTGAGAATTCTAAATGTCTCTCCCTAAGCTGCAAATCCCATGACTCCACATGATATTGCCATAGCAACTGAAGTGAAATAATAGTGCTGTAATAGTGTAGTGTGATAAGGCTCTTATAAGGGCTTGGAGATCCTCAAAAGTAAAGGTTTATCATTGAATATCAAAACCAGGATTGTCTATGCCATTGTAGTTCCAACTTCTCTGTATGGTTGCGAAGGACAGCGAGGAAGGCTGCTAGGAAGAGAATCAACTCATTTGAGATGTGATGCTGGAGGAAGAGTTTTGTGGATATCCTGGGCTGCCAAAAAGACAAATAAATAGATCCTGGAGGAAATCAAGTCTGAGATCTTCCTGGAAGCAAAGATCTGAAACTGTCATACTTTGGATATATCATGAGAAGACATGACTCAGTGGAAAACACAATAGGGCTTAGCAAGGTCAAAGGTAGGAGGAAAAGAGGAAGACTGCGCTGCATTAACAAATTCAATCAAGGAAGCCATGGTCCTGAGTTTGCAAGACCTGAACACTGATGACTGCATGACCTAGAGGTCTCTTATACACAGGACCGCTGTAAGTTGAAGTTGACTTGACAGCAGTTAATAACAGCAACAAAATCCTTTGTAGGAATATTTATACATATCAAGAGAGAAAGCGAGAAAGAGTTGTGTGCATGCACTTTGAATTTATTTCAAGAGGGATTATATATCTGTTAATCAATTCTGCTAGTTTCAGCTAACCCCTTTGCTGTTTAGCTGAAAAAAGCCAAGAGCTGTCTCAGCAACAAACCATGTGGTACTAATTTAGATCATGTTTCACTAATGGTGCTTAGCAGCTACTGTCTGCTGCCTCTTCAAGCAGAAAATTCACTTTAATATACAAGAGGGAAAGACTGCAGAAAAGAAAAGTCATCCTGGATGCTGCTTGCAGATGGGAAAGGTAGATCACGTATGCTCAGGAGAAGCACAGTAATGGAGCAGATGAGACTTTCTATCTGGCCTCTCCTCACCAATAAACATTCCACTTTCCATGCCACAGATGGTACTTTGCTCTAAATCAGTCAGAGTATCTGCAGAATACTGTAGGTAGTTATTCCAAGTGTACTCTGATTATATTTAATTTGAAAGAGCAATACCCTATTGGAAAAACATTTGATTCCCTAAACAGTGAGATTCTCTGAGCAAATGTGTCTTTAAATGATTTTCAACAAATCATCTCTGGTTAAAGCAATCTAGCAAGCTAGATCCCTCATGGCAGGGCAACTACTATGGCCAGCTTTGTTCCATGTTCTGGTGTGACAAACATGATGAGACACTTTCAAAACAGCTCAGTGAAGAACCTGAAGCAAATTCATGTTTAACTATCAGCCCACAAGGTAATATAACTATTTCCCTATACCTAATCACTTTTCTTTTCAACAGAATAAACTCTTCCCTTCTCCATACAGTTCCCTTCCAATGCTTTCTTCATGCCCTCATTCTTGGTAATTTGTTTATCTTCTCTCTGTTCGCTATCTTCTGTAACACTTCACATCCAGATCTTTCAGATTATTTGTTGGTTGCTGAAATAACAATATATATTGTAATTCATAAGGAGCTCAATACTTTTATAGACAACTAGTACATATACCCGGTGTTGCCTGGGACATATGATACAAGGAGCCAACATAGTCCTGACACTTCCATCGTTTAGCCTTTATCTCCTTATGCATCTTTGCTAGTCTCTCTGGTGTAAGGTACCAATGGTACATCATCTTATAATAGTTTTCTTTGAGATCACAGCATAGAACAGGTTGCTTACCTGTAACTGTGGTTCTTCGAGTGGTCATCTGTGCCCTCATACATTATGAGCTTTCGCGCCTGTGCAGTAGCGTTCGGAAGATTCTAGAGCTCGATAGCTTGGTGGGAACCCCTCCCCTATGCCGGTACTGCACATGCTCAGCCCACCGAGCAACGGTCTCTCCTCAGTTCTGGTCCGCCGAGTAGAATGGGACCTGAAAAAGAGGGGATGGTTGGGCGGGCATGTATGAGGACACAGATGACCACTCAAAGAACCACAGTTACAGGTAAGCAACCTGTTCTTCTTCTTCGTGGTTTCTGTGCCTCATACATTAGGAGGCTGTGTAGCTTACTGGTAGGATGGTGGGTCAGGTGCCAGGTCCTACAGAACAGAAGCCAGCACAGCACGTCCAAATTGAGCTTCCCTCCAGGACCGGCAATCCAGCCTGTAGTGGTGCACGAAGGTCGATGGTTGGGACCAGGTCGCCATATGGCAGAGTTCCTGCAGATCAACTCCTCGCAGGAGGGCTGCAGATGTCGCCACAGCTCGGGTGGAATAAGCCCGAAGAAGGTCTGGCAGAGGCTTCTTGTCAAGCTCATACGCCAGGTGGATAGTCTGGCCCACCCACTTGGAAAAGCGCTGGGTGGACACCTCGTGGCCTCTTCGGCGCCTGCCAGAGCACACAAAAAGGTGCGGGGTTTGTCTATAAGAGGCAGTCCTGTCCTTATAGAACGCCAGGGCCTGACGGACATCCAGGGAGCGAAGGGACCGCTCCAAAGGTGTAGCTGGGTCCGGGTAGAAGGTGGGCAGGATGATGTCCTGGCTCAGATGGAAGCTGGACACCACCTTCGGAAGCAAAGAGATGTCAGGCCAAAGGACCACTTTGTCTCTGTGGAAGACGAGGTATGGCTCATCAGACCGAAGTGCTGTCAGCTCTCCTGCCTGCCTGGCAGAGGTGACAGCCACTAAGAAAGCAGTCTTCATGGTGAGCAGCCTGTCATCTGCTGTCGCCATTGGCTGGAAGGGCAGCCTCGTCAGCTGCGACAGCACCAGCGATAGCAACCATGGCGGTAGCGGTGGCGATACCGGAGAGTAGAGGTGCTGCAGGCTCTTCAGGAATTGCTTGACGGTACCGTCTCTGAAGAGAGCAGCCGATGGGGATCGTGGTGGTTGGTATGCCACGATCACGGTGAGGTACACCTTCAGCGACAGGAAGGCCAGGCCCTGCTGTCGGAGGTGCAGGAGGAAGTGGAGCACGGTATGCAGGTTGACAGGCAATACTGGCTCTCGATGTTCCTTGGAGAAGGCAATGAAACGCCGCCACTTGTAGTGGTAGTTGTGGCGAGTCAATTCCTTCCTAGCCGTGGTCAAGACATTCCCGATGACAGGGTCATCTACAGTGATATCCTCCAAGCATGGAAGGCCAAGAGCGGCAGGTCTGGGTGCAACATGAGACCGTTGGAATGGGAGAGGAGATCCAGCACCGTCGGGAACCGGAGGATCCATCCCCGGGCGGCCTCAAACAAGGGCCCGAACCAATGCTGCCTCGGCCAGTATGGTGCCATGAGAACCACATCCGCTCGGTCCACCAGGATCTTTGCTATTACGCGGCCCAGAAGGGGAAACGGAGGGAACGTGTAGAGAAGTCCCTCGTCCCACCGAAACTGGAATGTATCAGCGATGGAGCGGTGATCACAGCTGGCCCTTGAACAGTACCGACGACACTTCACGTTCTAGCTAGTGGCAAAGAGGTCGATGGTCGGCTTGTCCCATTGGTCCCGAACCATCTGGACGGCCTCACTGGAGAGGGACCATTCGTGGTGGGATGAGGTGTCCCTGCTGAGAGCATCCGCTGTGGTGTTCTCCTGCCCGGCCAGGTGAACTGCCACCAGATGGATCCGTAGCAAGACACACCAGTCCCAGAGGTCGAGGGTGATGTTGAGGAGAGTGGTGGAGTGAGTCCCTCCTTGTCTGTTCACGTAGCAGACCGCAGTCATGTTGCCGGTGGGGATCAACACCGTGTGGCCCGTGATGAAGCGATGAAACGCCCGCAGTGCTTTCGAGATGGCCAGCAGCTCTCGAGAGCGTTGATGTGGAGGGCGGTTTCATGTCCAATCCACTGACTGCGGACTCTGAGGTCGCCGGAGTGTGCTCCCCAGTCGAAGAGCGAAGCATCCATTGTCACCGTGACCGAGGGGTTGTGTTCCCGGAATGGCATGCCCGACAGGAGGTGGCGGTAGGACTGCCACCACAGTAGTGATTGGTCCACCTGTTGAGGCAGCTGGAAGCGACGAGACTGGTAGTCCCAGAGCGGATCGAAGGCCCTGATGGACCAGTGCTGAAGCGGTCGTGCGCGCAGTCTGGAGAAGTAGGTTACGGCGGTGGTCGAGGCCATGTAGCCAAGGAGGTGCTGGATCGTCCTGGCTGATACTGTCGGAGCATGGAAGGCGGCGGACGCTGCCTGACAAAGTGTCTGCGCCCTGTCCAGTGGTAAGTAGGCCCTTGCCGATACCGCGTCTAGGATCGCCCCGATGAAGTCGAGAAACCTTGTGGGCTTGAGATGGGACTTCTTCGGATTGACCCTGAGTCCGAGACGAGTGAGAAGGGTCAGAGTCCGATGAATGTCGTGGTATAGTTTCCATTGGCAGGACGCCACCAACAGCCAATCATCCAGGTAGGGGTAGACGGAGACGCCTTTTGTCCACAGGAACGACACGACGGGGGCCATGCACTTGGTTAAGACCCGTGGTGCGGTCGAGAGGCCGAACGGCAACACCCGGTATTGGTAACAAGAGCCGTCGACCGCGAACCGCAGGTACCATCTGTGCTGCGGGTGGATGGAGATGTGAAAGTAGGCATCTTTGAGATCGATGGAGGCGAACCAGTCCCCTCGTCGAAGGAAGGGCAAGATCGAGGGTAGCGTGACCATCTTGAACCTCTTGGGGTGGATGTAGTCATTCACCCCTCTGAGGTCTAGGATGGGCTGCAGGGTTCCGTCCACCTTCGGTACCATGAAGTACCTAGAGAAGAAGCCGGTGGTCTTGGCTGAGGACGGAAGTGCCTCGATCGCTCCCTTTTGTAGAAGGGACTGGATCTCTTCCAGCAGTACCGAGCTGGCCAGGGTGGAGTAGTAGACCCCTCCCGGCAGAATATCCCGGAACTCTATGGCGTATCCCAGGCGGATGATGGTAAGATCCAGGAGTCTGCAGAATTTCCGCCACTCGGCGAGGTGTCTGGCCAGGCTCGGTTGGTGTCGAAGGTCTGCTGGGAGGGTGAAGATTGGCATCGGTGGTGTCCTGCAGAAACCCTCAAAATTGTGATTTCATCCCGGAGGAAGACTTCTTTGAGGACGAGGATCGGCGTCTTTGCAGAAGCCTCTGTGGGGTGGATGACGTAGGTGGCCGGGACGCAGTCGACCGTGGTTGGTATGCGGATGAGGAGGAAGACCTTCTCCACGACGACTTAGGGCCAAAGCCGCAGCTGGACTGGGCTGGCTGGTTTATGCCCATTTTCTTCGCCGTCAGACGGGCCTTACGAGGTGGTCCATGGTCTCATCTGTCGACGTGTGGAAAAGTCCCTGACCGTCGAAGGGGAGGTCCTCAATCCGTTGACAGCTGTCCTCCTGGAGGCCGGATGATTGAAGCCAGGCATGTTGTTGGAGGGCCACCGAACCCACCATCACCCTTGAGGTAGCCTCCACGGCATGCCTCAAGGAGGCGATCTGCTCATTGGCAACCACGACAGCCTCACCGAAAAGTTGCATGGCAGCAGCGTGGGACTCCTCCGGCAGTTCAGTGAGGAGCGGGGCGAGTCAGTCCAGGATGTTACGATGGTAAGCCGTGAGGCAAGCCATGGTGTTGAGGGTCCTGGTCACCAGGGAAGACGCCGAGTAGAGGTGCCTCCCAAAGGTGTCGAGCTTCTGGCCTTCATGGTCCAGCGGGGTGGTATGAGCTCAATTGCCTCCCTTCGTTTGGGCCGACTCGACCACTATGCAGTTTGGTACAGGATGGCTAAAGAGGAACTCCGTGTTCTCTCTTTGCGTCCTGTACAGGTGCTCCAGCCTGTGTGGTATAGGCTGCGCTGACGCCGGCTTCGCCCATGGCTGCTTCATCACCTCGACTAGCGTTGGCAGGAAGAGCAATGGTGTGGTCAATGGCGGGCGTGTTTCAAGGTACTGAAACACCGGATCCTGAGCCACTGGAGCCGGTTTCGCCACCTTTAGTCCGAGGGCTGTGGCCATACAGAAGAGGATTGCAGAGAACTGCTTCATGTCCTCCGGTGTCGACTCTGGACCCGGTTCTCCAAACACCAGTGGAGGCGACTCGTGTGATGAAGGAGTCGAGTCTCCGGAGTCCGAGTCCGACTCGTAGGACTCCGAGGAAGGAGTTGGAGACCTCTCTCCTGCGATGGTTTATGGGCAGGGGGAGCGAGGGTCACTGTTGGAACTACGGGGTGCGTCGGTACCGAGGTCGATTCTGTGGTTGGTATCGGCGTCACCTGCAGGGGCACCACTGAGGGCCAGGGGCGGTGGGCGGCCTGCATTGTTGATGTCACTGGATGTGTCAGTTGGGCCGCGGTGGTCTGCGGCGTTGGATGAGTCACAGTTGCAGTCGTCCTCGGAGGCGGTGAGACTGCCCTATAGCGGGTTGAGGACTCCCGGGACCTTCGATGACATGGCGAGTCAGATCGACGTGGCGATCAGCTCGGCATCCTCTTGTAGTAGGAGCGATGGACCTCCCTGGAAGGCGAACGAGACCGGTGTCGTGGTGACCAGTACCGTACGTCAGGATGGTACCGGTCCCTATACGACAGGGAGTATGAATAATACGATCCCGCCAGCTCGTGCCAAGGGTGCTCCTGGCTGTATCTACCGAGGTAGGAGGCAAAGGTGTATACGGTATACCTGGAGTAGGCCCTCTCCAGGCGCATCTCCCGGTGTCGCAGGGATGGAAGCCTGGCTCTCTGGACAGGAGAGCGGGACTCACCACGTGTAGAGGCTGGTCAACGGACAGGCGAGGGTCGGTGTCTGACCACAGCCTCCTCCCAGCGGTCGGCCGGCAAGCAGCGATCCGGCAGGGTAACCGCAGCCGTAAGCTTGGGCAGTTCCAAGGGCAAGGCCTCTACAGCTTGCTCCTCATCGGACAGCACGAGGACCTCTTGGTCCTCCAGGAGCTCTTCAGGTTCCTCAGCAGGCTGGGTGGGCAGAGGTGTCGGAAGACAAGTCTCCTTTTGGGGAGAGCGTCTCTTCTCCTTTCTCCTCTTCTTCTTTTCTTTCCCCTTCCTGGCATCCTGAGTGGGAGGATGCTTCTTTTGAGCCGGTGTCAGTGGTTTGGAGGAGGAGGCCTGCGAGCCCGCAGGATCCTCCCGCGCTGGGGGAGCCGAGATCCTTGGAATCCTCAGCAGCTTCATGGTCAGTACCGAGCCCGGTGGTACCAACGATGTGGAAGGTGCAGCCGCCGCCGCTGCCAGTGAAGAGGTGGTAGGATGAGATGATTTCTCGGCCTTGGTACCATGGGCCTCGGACTTCTGGGCACACAGTGACTCCTCCCAACAGTGGGACTTTAGTCTCGCGGAGCGGTTGCGGAGGGTCTGGTGAGTAAATTGCTTACAGACCGGGCAGGTCTGAACGTTGTGCCCCTCGCCCAAACAAAAAAGCACTCACGGTGTTTGTCCAAGAGGGCGGCCTTCCTTCCACAGGAGGTGCAACTCTTGAACAGCGCTGACATAAAACAAACAGCGGGAAGAAGAGAAGAGCGGGGGAAGCGGGGAGTCCAAAGTCGTCAAAACTAGTCCAAAGTCCAAAAAACCGTAGTCAAGCCAGAAACGGGTCAGAACCAGAGCCGAAAAACACCAAGCCAAATCGAAATCCAAGAAACGAAGTCAACATCCGAAAACCGCAGTCAAGAAAGCCAAGAATCAAGCAGAAAATGCACAAGCTACCAATAGAACCTTCTGTTCGCAACGGCGGACAAGAAAGAACTGAGGAGTGACCGTTGCTCGGTGGGCTGAGCATGTGCAGTACCGGCATGGGGGAAGGGTTCCCGCCAAGCTATCGAGCTCTAGAATGTTCCGAACGCTACCGTGCAGGCACAAAAGCTCCTAATGTATGAGGCACAGAGACCACAAAGAAGAAGTATATTTTTAATATCCTTTGTCCACAACTTTTCCCAATGATCCATATGTACATTATATCCAAAATTCTTTGCCCAGTTAGTCATATATTCCTTTACTTGTTCATCTTCCATATCAAACTTCATCAAAAACTTATACCTGTTAGCACACAAATGGTCATCATCTAAACACAGTGATATTTCTAAATCAGATTTAGTCTGTTCAAACTGCTTAACTTTCTCACCTTCTTTAAATCTTATGTACAATTGTCTACCTGAAAGCCACTGTAAGTTAGTATCTTCTTCCTGTAATTGCTGTAATGATTTCATCATATAATCTTGATTTTCCCCCCCAATAAGACATAATGTATCAACCATTTTTGGTCAGTTCTCATTTCTGTTCTATTAAAGGCCTTTTGTGGGAGATCCACACTGGAGTTTCTGGACATAATTCCAATGTATACTTACTCCAAATATTCAATAAGGCATGCCTAATACAATGATTATTAAAAGCATCATTAACTTTAACTTTTCCATACAATAAATATGTGTGCCATCCAAATTTTAAATTATTGTCTTCTAAATTCAGATCCTTACTTTCTTTCAACAGAATCCACTTTTTAATCCATGTCATACAAAAAGCGGTGAAATACATTTTCAAATATGGCAAACCAACATCTCCTCATTCTTTCAAATCTTGCATAACTTCCTAACTCACTCTAGTTTCTTTACCTCCCCAAACAAATCTTGACAAACACTTTTGCCATTGTTTACATGGTTTTTCTTTAGTCCAAGCTGGTTTCATTGGAAGAGAAAAATCATCCTTGGGAGAACATTCATTTTTATTGTTGATATTCTTCTTAAAAAGTGATAGGTTCAGTTTTTGCCATTTATCCAAATATTTCTTAATCTCTTTCCATGTCTTTCCATAATCATTTTTATATAATTGACTAAATTTTCCCATTAAATAGATGCCTAAGTATTTCACTTTCTTTTCAACTTTTAAAGCCTGTTCTTAACTGTGATTCATTCATTTCTTGACAATTACATTACAGAAACCTTATAGAAAATAAAACCACTTTGTGTCCTGTTCTTAACCCTGTAAGCAAGAGCTCTTGCAGCAGACAGCAATTTCTTTACAGTCTGTCTGGATGGCAACTGCCTCTATTGTTGAAAACCTTTGCTAACATTTTTTATATCCCTAGCACAATACGACTGGAAAAACTAATGGAATTCTGGTAGCATACTGTCTTTGTCTGTTTATGTTGGATTTTGGGATGGAGTGGTTTGTTGAAATCCTGCTTGTTATCATGCATGCACATGTCTTTGCTCACAAGTTTGGTCATGGTTTGTTAAAGAGATATAGACCACAATCTTAATCCATGGTTTGTTTTTGGCTTGCCAAATTTTGCTTATTTAAACATTGCTGGCTATGACATCTGAACCTACAGCTATAGATTCTCTCTGGTTTGTTTCCTCAGCTGGCCATGTGCGAGCTGGTAGGAGCATTAGAGAAATAAGCCAACAACTAACCAGGAATGGGGAAGATACACTTCAGTTTGTTCAGTTTTTTGGCTTAAGGAACAATCAAGTATGTCCAATGTGTAATTAATACGTCATTATCCAAGACTGGCAGCTGTACTGCACAAGAAATCACATGGAGTGGGGGAAGTTTTTTGCAGCAGTTAGAAAAAAAATTAATTAATATGCAGCAGTCAATTGGACACTGTGACTATCTGAGGCACTTTGATGAGTTTCCATGGACAACTGAAACCAAGGGGTGAAAAGCTTAGTAGAAATATGGGACTAAGCTCTTCACATTCTTATGAACACATTTTTTTTCTGTCTAAGAACCAAGGCATTTGGTTTTATTGATTAAACTTAAAATGTGCAGTTGGGAGAGGTTTGCATTCCAGTATCTATATTCCACTTTGAAAGGGGTGAGAAACTGCCATAGGTGGAGGGGGGGACAATGTTCTGCCCCTAGGACCCTTCAGGAGCTGTACAGACTTCCAGCTAACAAACAAAATCTGGAATTGGATAGAAATCCAACTATGATTTTGAAACTTATTTCAAAAAATGTTAAACAGTAAAAGAAGCCCTGCAACATATTTAAAAGGTGGGATGCTGCTCCTGTTGGCCCCCTTTTTCCCCAGAGTCTGTACAGCTCAAAGGCTATGAACCATGCGGCCCCCAGACCAGATTTTGCCTGAGCCTGTACTATGGGCTTTGTATCCAATCACACCATTATTTAATTATACATATACTACAATGTTATGTTAACTACATTCTGTGCATTAGGGAGAGTTTTCAGCTTTTTATATGAAAAAATTCTTTCCTGATCCTACAAGTCATGAGCTAAATGTCTGCATATTGGTTACATGTCTTGTTCTAATAATCCAGTAAAACTCAGACATATTTAAATGTTGTCACTTGGATTTAGAGATCTATACACATAATAAAGCTGGCAGAAGCTGACTTTATCACCCTGCCCCTTCTCTTCCTTTAAATTCCCTGGGATTCATGAAACCACTGTCCCAAGGGTCAGAAGGGGTTACACAATTCATCCTATGTTCATAATCATAGCATCAAGTCAAAACTTCTTTCCTATTCGCTGATTTAAACAACATTCCATGTTTAATACTTACTGAACTATTGATGGTGATGGTGAGGAATTCATTAAAATACTTAAAATACTTAAGAACTTTTTACCCCTGAGACTTTTATTTAACATATGAATATGATTGCTTAGTCTTTTGAGAGTTTTTAGAGTTTTGGGGAAGAAAACACCTGACACTTATCAAAGAATCTTCCCCTCTCTTTTGCAGCATAACAGCAAGCGAGACATATAGCTTCAACCCTTTGCTTCTGCTGCAGTCATGGTCAGAATGCTCCTTTCCCTCAGGTCTGCTATTCAGAATGGAAGGAAATCTTCCACTGGTACCAAGAAGAAGTATCCTCACATCACAAACAGCAAACACACGTGCATGTATACATCTATGTTTAATCGTTTTGCTGTGATGGGGGTGGGCCTAAGGGCAGCATAAACTCTTCCTAGTTTTCCACTAATCCCTGCCTTTTGGTTCAGCACTACAGACCACCTTGCTAAGCAGGATCTCTTGACCTTTAGGGAGGCATTTTCAGGGGAATCTTGGGGCTTAAGAAAGGTAGTTTCCGCTAGCTATGGGTAGATTTCTGGCTGGAACCCTAAGTGTATATATTAAACTGCTGAAGAATATGTTAGTTGCTAGAAAGTTAGAACAGACCTTTCTTTTAAATATTAGGCTTTACAAGGATCAACTCAATGTTCAAATACATAATGAAACATGCAGTGGAATAGTTTTGCACTTATGAATACAGGTGCTCTAACTCTTTGCTATCTAACAAATTGCTCAATGGCAAATTCTACAATGTGGTAAAACAACTATAAGCAAAGAATGATGAGAATGTGAAGGAAAACAACCCCCCAACCCAATACGGAAACAAGCCCAAAAAGCGAGATGGAAATGGGTAAGATGACTTGTGTATACTTGAGTGTCTGACCTGTTAGTTGGTCGTCGCCTGCAGCAGGGGCGATGCGAATGTATGGTGTTGTAAGCTGAGTCACGATTATCGCAGCTAAGGCAAAGGAAGATTTCCAGGTCAGCATGCATGAGGGAAAAAAAAGCCAGACTGAAGCTAAGCTAGCAAGAAACAATTTCTTCAATTTTTATTGTTTCAATTCCTCACAAATTGAAAGGAAAGAAGGAAGGAGGGAAGGAAGGAAGGAAGGAAGGAAGGAAGGAAGGAAGGAAGGAAGGAAGATTAAGAGTGATTTGCACTAATAAATTCCTCATGTTGTATACATGCCTAGGTGCACAACCCTTTGTGTGAACTGGATTGCACACAAGAAAGATGGCAACCATTTTATTACTATGGCTGCTGGAGAAAAAAGCAAAACCACAACTATAGCCATGGCTGCTCACTAATACATGTGCACAGCTCAGTTCCCATTAACTTTTATCTACCCAGTTAAGTACTCATATAACTTAACTGTATGGAGAAATTTAGTAATGTGAATAACTGTTAGGATTCTGTGGTACTTACTGATGAGCTCTGAATGACACTTTTATTTCAATAAAAAAATGAACAAACAAACTGAACAATCCCAAACACATTGTGTAAAATAGCAAATTAACTATATGGTGGTTCCAATGGGATGAATCACATACATTCAGGATTTTTAATGCAATCAACCTGAAAACACTAGTCAAATACTAGTTAAAGAACACTAGAACACACTCATGTACACTGCTGCAAAATTTTCATAATGCTAGTCATTAAATTGGTTTTTGAAGGATTCCTTGATATTATTTTTATGTCATAAAATATCACATTTCCATTCCTTAAATAAATAAGAAAAAACTCTTACAAATTATTACTTTGAACCTAAATTACAAAGTCTTTTCTCTATGGGCATGAAATGAAAACTTACTTTCTGGGCTGTCAAAGGGCCAAACTAGTGGTGACAAGAGAGATATAAGAATGCTTCTCCATTCCCTTTGAAAACTTTTGAAAACAGAATGTCAGTATACAACATGGGTGGGTAAGTTCCAGGGACGCAGCAGCCCAGGATCTACATCAGACTCACGTAATAAAATCAGAAGTGAACTATTTTTTAAAAAGAAGTTCCTTGTACATACACAAATAAAAACATCTTTTAGGAAAAATTACAAAAAAAATTGGGGGGAAACACTTTGAAGGAACACATTTGGTTCATGGACTACCATCTCTCCTCTAGACACAGAGGGAGATCCAATGCAGGTTGGAACAGCAGCAGTGAGGTAGTCCTATTGGGAGAAGTAGCAGCCTGTGGGGAGGTGTCCTTTCATTAGAGAAAAAGCAGCATAAGCATAGGAGGAGTAGCTGAATACCACTACTCTACACACTATGGTTCCAATTTTTATTCCACCCTTCATGCTATTTTTTGCATTTTAGATGCACTCTTTTAACTCCAACATCCAATTAAATTTGGCCCTAATGGGTTACAGTTTAAAGATGGAGCATGACACACGTGCATCAGTTCTGTTTCAGAGCAGAAATGAGAACTATCTGATTGAACTATTCACATAATAATTTGTCTTTAAATTTAGGACGATTAAGATGTTTAGAGAGAAAAATCACAAACTGGAGATTCAGAAACGATATAGATAATTCAATTCATAAAGATAGTATGTCATCTAAATTCTGCTTGGATAGAACAAGGTAAGAAATGGAACTCACATATTTCATGTTGGCATCAGAGTATGGGATTAAATAAAAGTTAGCCTTTCCAATTTGTTTACCTAAAGAATTCACAAAACCTGATAGCCCGTGCTTTGTGAACTATGCCTCTTTATAGAGTACACTGAAAAGGAACCATATTACTTTCTGGGTTGATTTTCTATGCATTTTTTTCATAATTTATGATGTATGATGGTGCCTTACATTTAAACATAGAAAATTCAATAAAAAATAAGGTTAGAAATTCATGGTTTGGTTTAAAAATCACATATATGAAATAAGTATTCTAAGTATGTATTTGCAATTATAGAATGACTCAGGATTCACTCTAGGAAGCATTCCTAAATTCCAGACTTGAACAGAATCAGCTCACAAGCACTCCTACAGAAAACAGGTGCTCATTCCCCCTTAAATTTCAGTTATAGAATGATTCATGTTTATGGCAGGAGATCATAATGATCATGGCTCCTTTCATGATGAGAAAAAAGAATGAACAGTGCCTTGAATACTTAAAAGTTCAGTAGTATTGGTGTTCACTGTTTACTTTTTTTATATATATATTTCTTTCCTTTCCAAAAATTCCATACCTAAATGTCACTAAACTATTAGACTGTCACCCATGTCAATACGTTCTTTCGGGAAAAAAGGAAAGGAAAGAAAAGCAACTTTTAACCATTCAGATCTAGCTTGCTGCATCTGGGAAATGGAATGGAGGAAAAAAAAACCCAGAACCCAATGGAAATTAAGAAAAAGGATCATATGAAGGCTTGTAAATTCACATAGAACAGCCTGTGTGCAGTTAGATATGTGGCACTGAGTGAGGAAAGGAGATTATCCACCATCTGCAGACAATTAAGCTCAAAACTACCGCTGCATAATATTTTGAAATATCTCCATGCAACTCTGAAACATTCTGTTGTTAGTAACTGTTACTGCACTGTTGGTACAAGACTTTAAACAGGATAATAATAACAAGCCTTCTCTGTTACAATGGATGAAAAATTCCCAGTTCATCCAGAAAAATTAAAACAATAGGCATAGACACCTGTGGTCTTACACAGGGAAAGGGAAATAGACAAAAATTCCTATGATTGTAGAATTAAAAAATATGTACCTTGCAGACACAAAGGATATTTGCAAAATACTTTTTTTGGTATTTTTGTATCTTAATAATATTTATTATTCAAATCACATTATACTGATTATGAATAACAGTAATAGCAACAAGAACAACAACAAGTACAACAATAATAAAGCTACAGAGTCTACTGTTGTTTACATTTGGCTAAACACTTCTTTGTAATCCTTTAGTTCCTAAATTACATAAATTAAATTGCATAGAATTATATTGTCTATCCTAAAAGCCCAAAGAATGACCTAAAATTCACACCTGGGCCTAATTTGTGACCTGCAAGTCTAGTTATGTCCAGTTAGTTATGATGGTATATTCTTCATTACATTTCATTTCTTTATACTTGAAGACAGAATAATTATAAGAATAATTATAATAATAAAAAGTACAGCTTTAATACAGAACAGGATAGTTTTGTAAAATTACTCAAATCCATGCCACCCTTTCTTTTGCTGGGCAAGTCTCACAGCAATGGAAATGTCTATGAGAAAAGTCAAATTTTAGTTTTGCCAGAGGCAAGCCATTCCATGTGGAGGCCCGTATTATGAAATAAGTGAACAGTCAATGAGACGAGAATTCACCTTTTAAGGAAATCTAGACCTGTAATTTCAGCCGTGTTCTCTGGTTATTCTTTGGGGAAGGAGCAAAAAGAATCCTCTTTCCCCAAGTGTGGATAGTTGGAAGAAACTTCTACAGTCTTTGGGGGTGGGTGGGCTTACCTTGCTTTATACTAAGGCCGGGTTGGTCAAGGCTTTGTTCTTGGCATTTCCACAAGGATCTGCCATAGGAACAGGAAGCAAGGAACCTGACAAGGCTGTAGTGGAGAGTCAATGAAGCTTATTTTTAAAGTATAAAGAAAAATAAAACCCTTGCCAGATAGGATGTCATCTTAGTACAAAAGTTTGCTTGGCTTAGACCAATTTCTCCTTTTTTTTTCTTTCAAAGAAACAGGCTGCCCTCAAAATATTGATGGAATATCTCTGTGTAATTTTTCTGATTTAATCCAGTATACTTCCCTCCAAACAGAATAGTACAAGGACATACAAAGAGCACCCATATTTCTCTTTGAGGTAAAAAACGCTCTTAATTTTCAGCATCGAGGAGGAAAGCTGAAAAGTATCACTGGGCAAACTTTTCTTCTCGAAATTATCTTCAGTAAACTGAACTGTTTTCAACAGTTGTTTAAAAAAAAAAAAGAAACAAGATGGAATTCAACCACAAACTTTGAACTTTGCTGTAGTCTGGCTGACTACATTGGGCCTGCATGCATTCTCCAACCTCTATAGGCCCCCAACTCTGTGTTCTGCTGCCCTGCTCCCTTTGACTTGCATAGCAGCTATGAGGGGAATATCTTTCACAGGAGCCCTTTTGGTGAGTTCTCCTCCCTTGGAGATTTGAATGTTAAAAGAGGAGTGGCCAAGCCATTAGGGATTCTGGCAAAGATAGGATGGCATTCTGTTCCATAATTACTATGTTATAAACACAACTTATAACACCTTGATTACACTAATTAACTTTACAGTTGTACCATCACAATGACAAAGAGGGCCCACCAGACCTACCTTTAAGCCCTGCACACACACCTCCCCAAGAAATATCCAAGGTGCTGAAGAGGAAGGCAATGAGCAATGATTCATCTAGCCCTCTTCCAGTGGGGGGGCATGCGTTGACAGGCAGTTACAAAAGGATCCTACAGTGGCCCCTTCTCTGAGTGTTATGTTTCCCACTACAAGAAGAAGACTGGATGTATCACTGTCTGTGTGGAAAATAATATTTTTATGCATAAGTATTTCTTTCCATACAGAGCAAGTTATTTCCTGTGCAGAAAATATTGTTTCCTGCACAAGATAATGATGTATGGATTTTGTGTACAATAAATCCCAAACTGCGAAGAATCTCATCAGCCCAGGATTCTTCTTGAGAGGGTTTCTCAACATTCAAGAAACATATCTTTTGAATATTTTAGAATATTATTTTCATCCCTTGTCATTACTCACTGCTCCGCCTTCCAGCACCTTGTTCTGTTGGGGGTGGGAATGACATGGGGTAGCATCAGGAGATGTAGCGCTAGAGATATAGTTATGTTTCTCAAAGCAGTATGTCAGCCATAACTTTCCTAGGATGCATGGGGTTTTTGGGAGTTATGTCAAATGTTCAATATGGTCCTTATGCTTGGAAATCTGATAAGCACTTTCACATTTTAGAAGCAAGATTCTTCTGAAAGTTCGAGTTATAATTTCCTTTACCGTAGAGGTTTACTGGCGCGCACTGCTTCAAGTATAACTGGCACAAAGTATGTCTGGTCATAAAGGCTTTTTTTCCTCTCAGAACATTTAATATGTTCCTTTGCTTTTTGTTTGTTCCTTTCATCGTCTTGCTCCCTTGAGCGGCTCCCTCAGCAGGCAAGGAGACAGACATGAATCACTTACACTGAGATTATTGATTATCAACAGAAAATTATTTACTTATTTAAATAAATAATTTCTGATTATTGAGTCACTTTAATTATGATCATTGCTGTTATGGTACCTTACATAATAAACACTTTTCTGAATTGAGAGTCAAGATGTTAACCAGAAAGCTGATACAAGAGTTTTGAATGTAAAAACCTTAACTGATGAATTGTCTCTTGATTCTGAGGATTCAATTCCTTAATTTCTCTATTCTAACCTGTTAGGTAACAACTTATTTCTTATCAAAAATTGACAAATGCTGACATTTAGAAAAGAGACAGGGACATTTTTGTACAACAAGCTGTGGGGGGTTGTGATTTCATTCCCATGAGAGTTACCAAGTATAGAGGACATGACTCACTAATCCTACCTCAAAATGTACTTTATAAATATCTTTAGTTCTTTATCCTGTAAGTTTCCACTGCCACTCTAAAACTGCTAATAGATTACAAATTATACAGCAGAGGAGACGCAGGATACAGGAATTGGATGAACAAAAACAGAGATTTATTTAAACTTTGAAACAAACACATTAATATGTCTTTAAATGTTATTTATATATTATGAAGTTTAACAATAAAGAATAAATGTTAGCAAAACACTGTACTAGTTTCTTACTTAAATTGAGATTGTAATTAATGAAGTACTATACTAATTAACTCATCCCTACTCCTGCCCCAAACAGCTTTCTCATACTGATTCAGGGGCCCATTCACACAACACAATTATAGGCAAAACCAGCTGCCTATTCACATTACACATTTATTGTGTGATTATTCCACTTTAACTGCCATGGGTCCATTCTGTGGAATCTTGAGGTGTGTAGTTTTGTGAGGCACTTACAGTGCTGTGGCTGAGAATTTTAAATGTCCCTCCCAAAACTACCAAACCCAGAATTCCATAAGATGGAACCGTGGAAGCTAAGGTGGAATAATAGCACAAAAATTGTGTAGTCTGAATGGGCCTCTGGTTTAGGACTCACTAGAAGAATACATTGCTGAATCAAGTCTCACAGCTCCCTTTTAATATGGACCTTCAGAATTCTGAGATGAATTATCTTCATGGCAGACTTGCTTTAATTTCATTATCATCATCATTATTATCATCATCATCAATTTAATTTATAGCCATCCTTCCCCAAATGGTATCCAAGGTAGCTCACATGTGAGTCAAAACAAGGTACATGAATTAAAATATTCCCTCTGGTCAGGGACAGTGCAAAAAATCACCACTTAGTTCCCTCTTCTGATGGCTTTCAGCAGCCAACTGCCTCTCACTGTTAGTCTGATCACAAGACTTCCTGCAGTACTGCCTCTGAAGTCTTCTTTTTCTTGCTAGTTCTCACAGCTTCTGAATTTATAATTTCAGTCACTCTTCTTCTTCAGCTTTTTGTCTAGCGTCTCTTGCTGCTCCTTTCTTCTTCAGATTCTTCTATGCTGAAATGACTACACTGCCTCAAAACTCCTTCCACTGACCACCAGGAGTTTCGGGGCTGTTCCTTAACAACTCTGTGATTCAGGCCCTTTTGACATTTTAGAATCAATCTTGGACGTTTTTGATTATCCAGCCCAGTATCCTAGCCAGTAGCAGTTTTCCTTGGCAACTGCAGCATTTCTACTGAGAGCAGGCTGCCATCACATATTTTATGGACACTGGGGTAAGAGTTAGGTTTTAGTTAGAGGCAATCATGATGGTAGTCTAATAATACTTTAATAATATTTTTCTTAGACTCTTTGATTTTCCACAGAATCAAAATTATGCTGAAGAGTGGGAACTATGACCATTAAGTCACATCACATGTGAAAGGGGGAGGAGGGTGTGTTCAAACACAACATACAACTTATATTAAAAGTGGCTTTTCATGAAGCCCTGGAAGATTTTGCCATATCCTATTTGTCTGAACAGGCTGCTGTATTTTGAAAACTGGCATCAAATATTCACCATTATACAACACCTGGGCCATGAATTCCTCTGTCTATTCATCGAGAACTCCCTTCCTTGACTCTTGAAATACACATGAGGGTCATTGATTTAGATTTTTCTTGAATGCAAGCTGCTTCTTACTACAACTTGGATCTAAATGCTTCTGTTGACTGGCATACCAAGAACAAGATATTGGTATGGTTTTAAGATAAAACATTTCTCTGTCCCTTTTTTCTGCCAGAAAGAAAAAAATGTCAGAATCCTGCTCTAAGAATATGCGCTTAATGTAGTGTCCATCCTTAGCTCTCTTTTTAGTGGAAAGAAAAATAAATGTCGTGATCTAAAATCGCGTGGCAAATAGGTACATACCATATTTATCAGCTAGATTTTCAGCATTTAGGTAAATTAGTGTATTCCACGCATAATACAACAAAAGTACTATTTTTAAAAATAAGCAATCATTTGGAAAAAAAAATTTACAAGACCATTTTAAATCTTCTTCTGTCCTAACTTGTAGCGTGTATCCTGTTCCTCGCACATAACACAGAGAATACGACAGACTTTTCAGAGATTCTACAAAGTACTCACAAACATGCTTTCACAACATAAAATGAGGTGGCATATGTTTTGAATAAAAGTTAAATCTCTTTCTTTTCTTTCCCCTAAGAGGCTACTTTGATGTCATCTATTGCTATGGTAGATATTTTATTGCAGAAAATACCCTCTCTTTTTTCCTTTTCTCCAAAGGAATAAAAAAGTTCACCTAATCAAACAGTGAAACAAATGGCAGAATAACTTTTAAAGATTTAGAACACAGATTGCCAAGCGATGTTAATGAACCAGTCTACTAATTTATAATAAACTGGGACCAAATTTTTCCTCTACACTTAATTCTTCCTTTTTTAAAAAAATGCCAGGACAAAAGACGAATAAAATTCTGCAAGATCAGGAATAATATACAGGAAAATATACAGTCTGAAGATGTCAAAACTGGGAGGTGACTGTAGCCCTTTAACCAACTGCCAACATGTAAGCCATATAAAGTTTGTCACATCATCTTGTAGAACGCCCAAAATTAAATCACCTATCTTATTCTTTAAAAATGAGAGAAAAAATAAATAATCATGCCAAGAGGCTTATTATATGGTATAATATGACACAGAACAAGTAGTGGTTGTTTCAGCAAAGCAGTCTGAGAAATGCTGATGGAGATCCTGAAAAACTACTCTGGTTGCCAACCAGATCATAGGGTAAATTGTTGACTACTAAGCAAAGCTTACTCAGCTTTCCTTTTCCTAAGAACATTTCCTTGCTCAACAGGGCGGTTTTGAGATTTAGGGAGTCACAAAACTGATTTGCAATGCAGGACAGAAAATGCTGTTCACAAGTACCACAATTGCACAGGAATCCCACATTCCCAGTACTGGCTAACTTATTCAGAGGGAAAACTCAATAAGAAAAAGCATGCCCAAACATAGATGGAGAAATAAGGAGTACAACTTCGTAACCATTGCTTGCAGAATTATATCTAGATGTCCAGGAGCCCTATTAATCATGGTTGGTCTAGATTACTAAAGTGAAAGTTTTCTGATTTTTTAAAATAGCGTTATAAGATAATTAAAGTATGAAGAGAAAATACACTTTCAACATTTACATGAACAAGCTGAGAGCATATGTGCTCTGACCAGCTGTTCTACATCCTAGTGATTTTAAGCTGGCAAAAAGTTAGCATGACATCTTGCAATAACTATCAGATAGATGAATTGTTCATGTCAAGACATTCACAATCAGGCTGTGTTTTCAACAATTTGGCATCTTGCTTTGGTATTTAAATAGTTACAGTTTAATGTGTCACAACAGAACTGCACATATCTATTCAACAATGCAAATGTTCTACCATAAAGGTCAGCAGATTTAAGGTTGGAAGAAAGAAATACGAAGCATACCTTTTGTGGCCACTCTGACGCAGTCAATTTTTGTTTCCTATGTCAGAAAAAGAAAGAAAAGGTCATTTGCTGGTTTGTATCCACAGGGGGTAAAAAAAAGCCATTGGTTTTGCTGAAGCAGCTTCTAAGATCTGGAAAAGCATAAACTTTCCATGTTTGTTCTCAAGCTTAATAGGTTCTTGCAGTAATTCAGCTCATTTCCTTGCTATAGACAACAGAAGGAAAATGCACGTGGGCATGTTAACATCAATACTTCACTTAACATTAACCTAGAAGATGAATGAGATGTTACTAGACATGATACCTGCACTTTTCTCCCCCTCTGACAACACACTGACCTTGGGATATTTTCTCTTCTTTATTGTCAGCTACATAGATCTAAGCAATATGCTAGACAACGTAAGAAAGCAAACAAAAATCAATGGTGTTTCACATTTCTGCACTGTCAGTGTGTTGTAAAAGAGGGGTTATTATGGTATTTGGCAGAAAACATTTCCTTGCTGTCAGCGGAGACAGCCAAAGCTTATCAGGAGTTGAAGGGCTTTGGGTATGTCTGTCCAGAAAATGGAAAACAATGGTAGAATCAGCTGGATAAAATGCAAACTGCAAAGGAAGAAGCTTTTACATACTATTCACTTTGACTCAGTCAACTTATTTCTCTTACACTGTTTGAGAGAGAAAAAACAAAAGACATGTCTAAGTCAAGACAAGCAAGAGGGAATTATGGGCATTCAGCCTGATGTAAACGATGTAATTCAGTTGAATAAGCCAAGCAGACAGATACTGGAAAGGCAAAAATCATTTAACAATAGCAGTATGACTGAAAACAGGACAGAATACCAGTATTTTTGTAAGGAATGTCTGCCTGGGCTTGTCTCCACTGACAGGAATATGAAATTCATGCCTCCTTTCTTCGCTCCTTGCCCCTCGCAAAAAAAGGCCATAGTGAATATTCAAAGACAGATAAGTGTAATCTCTTTTCCCACTGTATTTTTGGCATTGTATGTTCAGTGCACCTGGATACTGTCTCAAACTCCAGTCTTAAGACTTACCCCATTGGCTCTGCTGACAGCTTGAAAATAAATGCTATAGCTTTTATGAGGGAGAAGAGGAGTGTTCCAGAAGCCACTGTAGGTTTTGTTGTCACCAATAGTAAAAGGCAGAGCAGCTTGAATACCGTTGGCTGGAAACTCTGCTGCAAAATAATACTGAGAGTTCAAAAGGGAAGCATTTTGGAAGTGAATTGGCACTGGATAGCATTTCAAGATTTCGGTAGTTTTCTTGGTTCTGCGGGGACGTTCCTCCTCAACAACTATTTGGTAGACACTAAGAAAGGGGATAGGGTAGTGGAGGAACAAGGAATGACAGGGAAAAAAGGGTGAATTAATTTACAGCATGTAAACATATCCATTTAGATATCAGATAGTTTTTATGTTAAAGAATATTGTGCTTAAAAGCAAGGAGCAGAGTGAAATAAAGTGAAATTTCTGATCTAAGTGTTAAAATACATGTCCCTACCTCCTTTTAAATATACATAAAGAAAATAATATTCACCATAAAACATTTAAGAGCATTTCATAGCCCTTGGATGCATTCAAGTACCATATACATATTCCATTAGTAATAAATATCTTTAAGAATGGGAAGTAGGTATACAGCTGTAGATTCTTTATGGGATATACCCTGTTTAAACAAAGCAGTATGATATCCAAGTGAAAGGGAAAATAAAATAACAAATGAGTATCAGAATCCCCTAGTTTTTTACAGTTGCCCACCCCTGGTGTAGGTGCTCTCAGCTAGTGACCACAAATATAGAATAGTGTGCATCATCTAACCACCAACGAATCGATTACTTTCATGACCTGACTGAAGTCTGATTTTAATAACAGAGGTAGCATCCTTTTATAATGGCTGTCTGAAATTTTACAGTAGAATTGGTGTTCAAGTCTAGTTATATTCTGATCCATCCATGCTGGTTAATTCACATAGAGTACTCTATGTATATTGCATTCAAAACACCTGAATTCATCCTCTGACTCATTAAAGGAAGAACCAAGTTGACTAAAGCTATTTCACACCCAAAATATCTTTTTATCTTTACTCTGAAAGACAAATTAGATTTGTGAGCAACCAGACCTCAAATCTATTTGCTCTTTAATAATTTAAGCACTGAAAGGTCACAAAGCTCTTTTCTGTTCCCTTTTATCAAAGTCCAAGTGGTAATGAAAAATGGCTAAATCCTGTCTGCTGCCCCATTTCCACACAGGACTGTCTCCCTGATGTAAATTAACACACTATAAGCACCTGGGTCAACAGAAGCCTGACAGCACTTTATGAGTTATGTGTTTTAAATTTGTATAAATGAGATCATCTTGCTAATGAATTTTATAAGATCATTTGAATTACAGCCATAATATAAAAGCCCTCTTTAAATCTTACTATTCAAAATGCTTCCTGGTAATATATAATACAAGACTATATACAGAAAAAAATCTTTAGGCTCAAACTTAATAAAACCAGCAATCACTGAACCAGATCTTTATATCCCTCCAGTGTGTTGATCATATTTTCCAATTGTCTTAAGAAGCACTATGCCCTTTATTTTTTTTTAAAAAAGCCACGCTTTTGCATTTCAACTAAAATATGAAATGAAATCCAGGCTAAGCCAGAATGTGTGACAATTTTTATTATTGTAATCTAAACAAAGACAGCCAGCATGGTGTAGTGGTTGATCGCTGGACTATGACCCCGGAGACCAGGTTCAATTCCCCGTTTGGCCATGGAAACTCACTGAGTAACCTTGGACACTCAGACCCCAGAAAACCCTATGATAAGTTTGCCCTAGGCTTACAATAGGTCAGAAAATAATTGAAGACACACAACAACAATCTGAACAAAATTATTTCTCCTTTTTTTTTACAATTACAACATGCACATCATATGTATAGACATACTTCATAAACATGGACATATTCTCTGAACTTCTGGTACTATTAAGATTAAATTTGTTTTTTTCCTTCACTAACCATACAAATGTCCAAGAGAAACAGTATGGTATAGATTTGAGTGGTGGACAAGGACTCTGGAAGATCAGGCTTCGAATCCCCGCTGAGCCACAGAAACTCACTAGGTGGCCTTGGGCAAGTTACACTCTTTCAGCCTCAGCATAAGTCAATAGCAAGGTCCCTCTGAACAAATCTTGCCAAGAAAGTCCCTGACAGAAATGATTTGATGGTACACAACAAATAAACAGCCACACCAATTCCTTCTATTTCATGAATCTAGTGAAGGAGGAACTTACCTACAAATTCTCTTGCCACAATAAAGTAGTTAACCTTTACAGTGCTATGGGATATTCTGGCACAATCTAATGGGTTCTTCTTCTGTTTAAGCCCCGTCCAAATTAATCATGAGCTGAACTGTTGATTAGTTCCCCATCCATCAAGTTGGAAGTGAGAGGAGCTGTGTGTCTACGCACTTGCTTATGGAATAAATGATTACATTAAGGATTACACACATTCCAAAAAGGCATGATTTTTATGTACTCCATTGTAGCGTCCCATGTGCTACTGCTATTGAACTTTACTGTTTTACTCCTCCCACTCTTCTCCTCGTTTGTTGTCTTATTTAGATTGTAAGCCGATGGCAGAAACTGTCAAATTCTAGGAACAATCTGTAAGCCATTCTGGTTAAAGAATGGTATACAAATGCATAAATAAATACATGGTACATCTTGAATTATGGATTCCCTTGGTCTCTGCTTGTTCCAGTATGGTAAACACAAAATCCAGGTATTTCTAAAAAAAACTCAGATGATTGAATTTTTAATTCTTTTACTCAAAGCATAAAAGGTGAGTTTCTTCATTACTTTGTGCTACCAAATCTTCAGTAAGTAACTGTGTTGTTCTTCAATCTTTAGCTAGCCAACCTTTTTCCTCACTTTTCCCCTTAAACTGCTAAGGATTGGGTTGTTTAGGTTGAGGCAAGCAGGTCACTATCATATGTATGCAGAAACTTGAAGAACTTTGTGCTCTATAACCCTGAGCACAACATTCATTCCAAACCTTACATTCTAGCTGAGAAGAACTGGTAAGACACTATTGATGTTAGTTGCTAAGACTTCACAGTTCCCAATTTCTGACTATAGGCTGCTGGTGTAAGATGTATTTTGTAGAGTGGTAATAAACCAACTAAGAAATGCCCAAGTAGCCTTCAAAAATATCCCTGCTGCAAACACCACTTAAAGCTCTTCTCTTTATCTTTCTATAACATATTTACTAGCAACTAGAAGCTGATGCTCTTCATTCAAACTCAAGGGACTATAAATCTCTGAAGCAGGTCAAGCATAGGCGAACAGGCCAAAATATTATTTTCCCTCTAGTTTACTACAGATAGACTCCACAAATAAACCTACTAAGAAATGCCCAAGTAGCCTTAGTGGAGGAAGTAATAAAAGATGGCTTAATTTCTGCCTCTAGAGATAAATGCCCAATACAAACTCTCAAGTAAGCCTGAATAAGATTTACTTTTACATTCCCAGTCTAGGGGGAGGGAAAGCGGAAGGATGGGATCTAATTTTTTTCTAAAAAAATACATGAAACCCTTAAGCTTCTTTGTGGCTGCCCAACCATTTCACATGAATATTTTCAAAGATTTAAAAAGTCACTATTTACAAAGGGGATTTTCTGCCAAAAAGAGATCCAAGCAAAGCCTTTTCTTAGCATTCCTATACACAGAGACAGGAAATCCCTATGGTTCTCCTGTAAAGAGAGTATATCATCAGTGGAAGGTGAAGGAATTTTTTCCCTGCATATTGCTAGAAGGGCATTTGCAATGAGAGTGAGACCAATTATTCACCTCCTCGGGGAGGGAAAATGCTTGTTTATTTATATGATATTTGATTGCGGCAGAGCTCTGGGAGCTTCAAAGGCTGCACATCTTTGCCACTGCATCTCCCTCCTGAACGCTAGGTTTTAGTTAAATACAAGGAAATGGCATTTCAATGCTCACTCCAATGCATACATTATAATGTCATGTAAAATGGCATGAATTTTCCTGCAGCCTTGCAAAAGATCACAGTATTATGGTTAAAAGAAAAGAATGTATAGCATATACCATCCTAACATAGCAGCTATGTTAAAGCAGATGATCACTAGGGATAACCACAGAAACCCCCAGCTTTCCTGGACAAGATAAAATCTGTCAATGGCTGGTGCAAAAGACCTATCACCTATTAATTTATGCAATATCTTCTATTAGTGATATTATTATAATCTTAAGATTATGGAATGTAGTTTATGGGCCGTTTAAGTGGATAAACCTGTGTGTGAGGCATACCACTTCAGATAACAAGTGGGGAGTCACATGACTGTTTTTCTATACACAAAATTACAAACTTCAGTTGCAAACCCAATACCAGATATCAGGAGGAAGGATTCTATTCTTCTCCTTGACATACATGATTGCAGTTGTTTTCTGTGTGGGGTATTACTAGAGACAGAGGAGATTCTATCTTCTGAGTCCCACACCAATCTGAAGTTGTACAATCCAAAAGTAGGTTTACCATCTCGGTGAGAACAAGCGTACATCAATCAAGCTTTGGCTCATATGAATCAACTAGTAAACAAACACAGGTGGAAGGGTTTGTGAGGGGTTTACACTCTTCAATGACATGGTTTTCTTGAGTCAGCTACCCTACTGGAACATTTGCACATTGTTATTTGATTCAGCTCATTAAAATCCTAGTCATTATTACTCAGAGGTAAGTTCTACTATGATGAATGAGAATTATTCCTAAATACTTATACGAAGAATGCAGTCTTAAAAATAGCTATACTGTCAAAGAACACATGTGTGACAATTGTCAGGTGATGTTCAAAAGCTTGCCTGCAGTTTGGAACAACCAGATCAATAAACAGCCATGTTTCTGGTTGTTAGCAACTGCTTAGGTTACTTCCAGTGGGTTTTGGAAATGTGATGCGAAGGTTTTGAGAGAACACTCCACAAAGATGAAATCTCCTTTTGAAGAGACCACTCTATTTCACATTTTAAGGTAATTAGTGCTGCAGAACTTCTTTCTTTATATACTATTGATAACACGCACTACAGTGCAGATGTCCATGTCCAAATAAAACAAGAGAGGAAAATATGAGGGCATTCAAATATTGTTTGGCTGTAACTCTCAGCATTCCTCTCCACGGGTTATGCTGACTACGGGTGTCAGAAGTAGTAGCCTAATAACAACAACTCTGCCTATCTGTGAAATAAGGCCAGTTTAGTCCAGAGGCCAAGGCTGAACCTGGGTCTAATTTCAATAGCTATCCACAATTAGATTAAATCCCCTAAATCAACTGCTCAATAGTAAGTCAACACATATGTAAACCTCACTGATTCTATTGGGTATTTTCTAGCTGGGGCAAACAACCAGATTTAGGCCTAAGTGACTAGCACAGATCTCAACTTGGGCAAAAGGATGCAATGGACATTCAGTACACATATACGTGGAAACAAGCCTTATGGAACACACTGAGGCTTACTTCTGAGTAAACATGTAAGGATTGTGCAGCTATTTACAGTTTAACTGCCTGAGGATTCTCTTGTAAATATTAATGAAATGTTTTTCAGGATTGCTTTGAGGATTAAAAAGATTACCACTGTAAAACACTTTGTACATTTAAAGCAAAACAGCAATGATAAACAAAATTAATTTTCCTTAATTTGCGTGTATGTACCCATCACCTATTCAAAGTAGGGAGAAGAGAAGAAACTAGCTGCTCTTGCCTTCTCTGGCTAAGCATGATGGTTTTGATTGTACTAGATTATGACACACAGAATCATAAGAAAACCGAATGTTAATAAAATGGATGGTGTTTAGGCCAACAATGTCATTCTTCTTCTAGTTTGCATCAACAGCCTAGTTTCCACCATGACTAGTATAACTCATAATTTTAAAAACAAAACAAAAAGCCAAGCAGCATTTTAGTTAAACAAATGCATTTTGATTTATACAACCCTACAGCTGAACACAGGCAAAACACATATTTTCTGTATTAATATTTCACATACTTTAAAGGAATTCATAGTTCACATTATTTTGAAAAGCTTAGGTAGTCCATGACAGAAAATGCATGCTACTTAACCAGATTTCTGTGTTAAAATGAAACAACAAAGAGAGATAGCTGGCAGTCTTATAGAGACTTTTTTAATGTTGGTCATGTGCCATATATGCTGGATATCATAAACAGATCTCCAGTGATGAATATTCCATTTTTGCAACTTTAATTTCTCCTGGTCTGGCTGTGATCTAGATAAGACCAGTTATAAATTGCTTTGGAATATTAGCTGGGTACCCTACATGCATTTTGTGTTCTATCAACCATAACTCATTACAAGAAAGAGGCTTGGCATCAGTAAGTCACTGGTACTTTAAAAAAAAAAGTATGTGGCTCAGTACCCTGCTGCTAGGCTATTTAGTGATAAAATCTGATATAATAAAATATTAATTACAACTGAAAGGTTGGGTGAAAAATATGAACTCAATTACAGCCCCATATTGCGAACAAAGGGCAGGGTGGAAAAAAATCCTGTTAGTTATGGTCGATCAGGATAATAAAGTAACAACTAGAATGTGAGAATGAATCTGAAAGTTCCCTAAAAGGCCACCTATTATTAATCTTTACATCAGGTATGGAATTCCAAGTGAGAAAGCTCTGTGCGGAAGCTCTTTCCAACTCACCTTCACCCCTACCTATTAAGCAATTTAAACCCACTGCGTATACATTTCATTATCTTCGTCTTTGCTACAATGCAACAAGTATTTTTAGGTCAGATTTTTGGTATGCTATATTATGTACATCATGTATAGAACTTATAAATCATAGCTATGTTTCTACAGTCTGAGTCAGGTAGAATTATTTAAGGGCCCACTGTGCGCACTTGGAACAGCAAAGGGCTTGCCTTGTTTTTCTGATAGCTGTCCCTCACCTCCACTCTGTTTAAATGTATTAAACCTAATTATTCCTAAGAAAAGAAAAGGGCCTGTGGAGATGTTCTTATCTCATGATTTTATCCATAAGGCATCTCAGAGCCATTCTTAACCTTCAGATGGCATCTCATTCTATACCAAATAGACAGGGAGCTTCATAGGGACAAATTAGGATTCCATGAAAATTATGAGAACCCAGTTCCATGCAAGAAATCTTTGAATTACTGAGGAGTTATATAGTGCAATCACTTTAAGGAATCATTTAAAGTGCAAATGACAGGAAACAGACAATTTCCCTTTGCACTGCTATTCAAAACACTGACTTGAAACACCCCCTGGTCCTTGGCTACTGAACTGGCTGCCTCAGATCTGACTCCAAACTGGATGATTTCCAGTGAGGAATCTGTCAATGGTGCTGTGGTGCAATGATACCATAGTCCTTTAAAAGTCCTGAAATCACTAGTTTCAGGACTCAGACCATGCCTGTCTTCCTTCAGCCTGGTTCAGAATGAGTTGATCACTGGTACTCTCTGTGTCAGTGAAAAGCTGCTTCCGTCTTTTGTCACCAGGGCTATAAAATTTATTCGGTAGTTTTCTCATCCTTGAAAAAAACAGCTTTATACATCATATTCTGGAAGTCCTAATTCACTCAAGTCCTAATTAAATGGTGTTCAGGCATAAGCATGTGTAAAACAAAACCACTGATGGTAAAAAACAAAGCTTTGTGGAATGTATGTTGTAGAAGAAATAAAAGCAAAGACAGTTTTCATATCCCTCCAATTGAAAGCAGACACAGTTGACATATATCTGGTCTCTATAGATATATGAAAGCCTCTTGGTTTTGGGCTACTAGCAGGTTCCCCACCCTCTAGGACTAAAATAAACAGGTGAGAGTTATATAACCTACCAGAACCTGCTTTCTAAAATCTGTGGTAAAGCCTACAGGTTGGGAGAGAAGACTTCACCTTGTCTGTGATCTTTGTGAATGTTCTCATCAGTAAAGAGGCTGGCGCAGGCACACATGCACTGTAAAGATGTTTAGGATATGCTATCTCTACCTTGCACATCCTATCTCAAGGGGCTTAACAAGAGATTACTGGAAATTTAGGGAGATGGAAAGTGCCCTACTACACTAATTTATACAGGGCTCTAAGCAGCTTAGAATGCCAATCTGTATAACAATGCGACAGGATGAATTTGCTTTGAAGCTGGGTAGGAATTTTTTCCTCCTGTCAGGTTTTTTTTTCCCATCTATCCTACACTGTGCCAAGGGAAATGGACTGTCAGGGCCTCGGGCGTTGCTGAGCCGGCGGGTGCTGCAGAGGCCGCCGCCGCCGTTACCTCCAAGGAGGACCCGTCGGAGGTCGCAGCCGACGACGGGGGCTGCGTGGTCGCCGCGGATGGCTCCGCCGCCGGGGGGGGGATCACCGGGACGCCGCAGCAGACGCTGATCCCGGCGAGGGTCTCCCTGGCGCGGCGGAGGCCGCCGCCGCCGCGGATCGGCCCGGCGCTGCGGAGGCCGCCGGCCCGGCTCCCAGGCCGCGGGGCGTGGCGGACGAGGACCTGCGGGAGGAGGCAGGCCCCGGGCCCGATCCCGGGGCACCGCCTACTCGCCAGGCTGCCTCGGAAGAGGCTGAGGACACCGCGCTGCCGCCGACGTTCCAGCAGCGTCGGCGGCTCAAGGCGGCCAGCCACCGCTCCCGGCGGCTGCAGGAGAAACACCTGGGGGCAGGCAGCTCCCAGCTGTAGCACAGCTGCGAGCCCGGCCACGTGCTCAGCGCGGATTGGCTGCGGCCCGGCCCACAGGCCTTTTTAGGCAGGTGTGGGGCTGGGGAAGGCACGGGGCAACAACCGTCGGCTTCCCGCGCGTCTGTCGCCCGTGCCTTGTTCCAGTCCAGCCCATGTCTGCGTTCCGCTGCCCGGCTCTACCCAGACCCTACCCTGCGTTAAAGGTGCAGTAACCATTTTGTGTTCGGGGTGAGGCAACCCCTTGTTATTTCCGTTGTCGCCTGCTGTTAAGGCAACCCTCAGTTCAAGGCCCTTGCTGGCTGCAGCGCCCGGTGGGACTGTTTGGGATGCTGCTGGTGGCCGCCTCCGGCCTGGCCCCTGCTTGACCTCAGCCCACGCTGACATGGACAATTGGCTTCTTAGGGTGGTGTCTTAAACAAGCTGTTTAATTAGGTTCACAATGGAAGGTAAAGGGGGGGTTAAGGCTTTGGTGAGTACCCATGGCACCCTTTGGTATAGGATAAGACTCTTGAGCTCTCGCGTCTCGTCGTCAGACATGGGTAGAGGATGATGATAGAGTTGTGCTTGGAGCAGGCTCATGGCTGGTCCTCACTTCAGGCATTGTGAGACAAGGGGGGCTCAGCATGGGGTTCACCCTCCAGAATAAGGGTCAGTCAAAGTCATAACACAGCCACATGGGTTTGCTTTGGGACCTGGTATCTTGCCCAAGGGAGGCTGGGGGAGAGGACCACTTGCCTTAGCAAACTCCTGTTGTGTTGACCCCCCCCTTTTTCTCATGTCACAAAGTTCAAAGCCCAAGTGCAAGTTAATTAGGCATACATTAATAAATTGCCCTAGTTTAACCTAAGCCTCATGTGTGGTCTCTTCATTTCATGGGTTGGGCAGCAAAGAGATTGCAGTGCTTTTATGAGTCTCCTCCACCACTTCAAAGTGCTTCTTTTCATCACTTTTTGCCCCCAATGTATCACTGGTGGTCCCAGGGAGGAGGGTACACTAGTGATATTACGAGCAAGAAGAAAAATATTCCTAAGACTGGAAATCTGACCAGAATCTGGCTCAGTGGCCCCTCTAATACCTAGGCATAAATTCACCTGAAACTAAATCTGCTCCTCATTTTCTTTCACTTGTGCCTTGAAACAAATAAATAACAAATACAGGCCTTGTGGGACAGGTATAATGAGTCCATAAGCAAGTGCTCACAAATACAGTTATTGCTGTGTTCTGTTGACAAAGATTCTAATCTCCAACATACTGTATTAAAATGATCCAATCTTGTTCTAACTATGGCATATATTGGACGTATAAGCACTCCACTTCCTCTTAAAAAAGGAGCGCAAATTTGAGGTAAGTGAGGGTTCTATCTTTAATAAGGCCAATCTTAATTTTGATTTAATAGATTAATCCTGTCTCACCTACACATATGACAGAGAATTCCCAGCTCCTTATGGTCATAATAATTGCTTATTTGGAAGCAAAACAGAAGGGAAAATCCATAACGATCAGAAATTTTTTATCTTGGAATATGTCTGCATGGGTTGGCTACTTAGTGGACAAAGAGTTTGGTGAGTACTGGTAACATTTTTAAAAAAATGATTTTCAGCCAAAAATGGGTAAAGGATGTATCTATCCTGCATCTAAGGGATTTTAGAGTTTTTGCCATTCCATTAATGACATGTTATAAAATTGGTTACTGTTGTGATGGCTTGGTAGTCTTTGCTTCTAATTGGAGGGTGACTGCCAAATCTTGTGTTCTTAGTCCGATGACAGCTTTTTAATACTTCAAATAAAGCTCAATAATGACATAATAATTATTTACAGTCCTCTCAAGATATCTGGTTGTCCTTAGAATCCTCTTTGATGGACTCTGCTTTTCAGTCAGAAAGCAACCACATTACTCTTGGGGGTGATCTAAACACTCATTTGGGGCAAAAAATATGAGTATGTATTTTGAATATTGCTTTCTATTGCTGAGGAGTTCTGAATATAAAAAAATGCCATAAGTATGGTCACAATCTAATCCTGCTAGACTACAAATATTTCCAGTTAATTCTGAATGACAGTCCTCTGAACATGTCTGAAGGTCATCATGCAAATTATTAATCAAGGAATGCCAGTGTAGTGGATTATTTTATTCTTTCCCCTGGTCTGCCTATGCATCTAAAAGATTTCTCAGTAGAAGGATAACCAGAAAGTGACTATTACCCTACTAAATTAGTAAGACAGCTGGCTCTGGACCAATTGGAGTTTAAACATATCTTCCTGAGATGGTCATATCTGGCAACAGATGACTCAAATGGTCTGAATCTCCAAGCACTAAGATTACAGATTTGCTGTACTGTCTCATGGGGACTCTGAGATAAAATACTGCAGGGCAGTCTAGAGGTCATGGAGGACTACCATCAAATTACTGATATTCTAAAAAACCTACTTGATCTAGTTAGACTTCCCCAAATCCCTCAGACAACATAATGTGAGTTGGTTTGACAATAAATGCTGTAAATGAACAGTAAATGAACCAAAATGCAAGCCCATCAAGTGTTAAAAGGAGTTGATTGAGAGATCATATAAGAACTTGGTAATAAAGTAATCCCAATACAACATTTTATTGAAGAGAAAGAAGATCATATTTGTAAGACAAGATGGATGGAGCTGGGTTTGGCTCTGAGGTAAAGGGATGCGGTCAATTTTTTGAATATGGCTTGTTCAGTTTTATGTATCTCTGAGCTTCATCTAGAAGCCCAAATCTCAAAGTTACCAGCTTCCTGAGAGCATCTTTCAGAGCCCTAAGCTGGCTAAGCAAAGTCCAATTCAGTACGAGACTCCCTAACTGGCTGCCAGTGTCATCTCTGATTATCTCAGGAGACTGATGAGCTTCTATGTTGGCCAAGTTGTTCTCTCCTATTCCTATTGGGCAGTGGTATAGTATTATTGTTCCTATATAGACAAAGGTTGAGAAGTCTGTCTGTAAAAACTTTAGGCCAATTAGCCTCCTGGACATACTGTTTTTGTTGAACCAGTTTTGATCCGGGGGGAAAGAAAAGGATTGATCTGGGTATAGGGGTTCACCTTGTGCTGTATGAGATTCAGTCCTTCCTTAAGATGAAGGTTTGCAACTTGAGTGCTCTGCTGGATTCAACCTTGGGCCTGGAGGCAGTGGTCAGAAGTGCCTTTGCACAGCTAAGGCTTATGCATCAGCTGCACATATTCACAGAAATGTTGGATTGACCTACAGTGACACATTTTTTAGTTACATCCTATTTGAATTACAGTAATGTGTTCTGCAAGGGTCTGCCTCTGAAAAATATTCAGCTGGTCCAAACTGCTGCAGCCAGATTGTTAACCCAGGGTAGCTACAATTCCCTTGTTACAAGAGCTCCACTTGCTGCCAATCTGTTTCCAGGCACCATCCAAAGTGCTGCTTATGACCTATAAAGCCCTAATATGGCTCACATCCAGATTATCTGAAGGACCAAATTCCCCAACATGAGCCTCTCTGTGTTTTGAGATCTTCTGGGAAGACCCTTCTCTTTGCTTTACCACCATCACAGCTACATCTGGACAGGGCCTTCTCAGTGGCTGGTCCCAAGCTCTGGAGCTCTCTTCCAAGATTGGTTAGACTGGTGCCTTCCTTGCTTTACTTCTGTAGGCAACAACAACAACTTCCATGCCCATCCTTATCAAGCAGTCCAGAAGGTTCTCAAGATCAATGTACCACAGGAGAGGTCTAGAAGAACCAAGAGGGACATCTTTCTTCTACCACTCCACACAGATTAACTACCAGACTGAACAAAGATGAATCATGGAATCAAGGGAGCATTGTTCTTGCTTCATATTAAATATCCTAAGCATCACAATAGATGCTATACTGTTTTTCCAGAAAAATAATGTAATACCTTAACTGGCCTTAGAACATTTTAAGTGTGACCAAAACAATATCAATCAATCAGAACTGAAAAAACAAATCATAACTAATTATGACCAAGAGGTATTAATTTTTGCCCTTTAGGAACAAAGGTTGAGTGTATGGTTGAAGCAGAGGTCAGAACTATGCCACGTGTGCATTTCATTGTACCAGAGAAATATGAGTTCCTGGTTTGAATTTTCTGCAGGAAAGGTAGGAAACCTTTGGCCTTCCAGAAGTTTTGAACTAGAACTCCCAAAATACTTTGATCATGTTGGAGCAAGTCTTTGGGAATGTAGGGAATCTAGAAAATCAGTAATTTCCAACTCATTATATGGAAGGTATGTAGGAAGGATGCTTAAGACCTGAGAGGATTCTCAGTTCACGGATGGTCTTTGTTAATATATTCATTTTGGACCGTCACAGATAACAGAAATTAATACAGGTGTGATCCGTAAGCTATGCACTCACATGCTCAATGCCACATACTGGACACTGATGCACAGCTGATCTGCAACACTTATTAAGTATTGCTCAATATAAATCGAGCTTTTGCTTACTAACCTTTAATGAAATTATTATGGCTAAGAGCTATTTGTTTACAATGAGCCACTGAATTTGTTTTCTGTTCTCTATCAAAGTTGGAAAGCTATTACAGTAGAGTCTTGGTTATCCGACATGCGGTTATCCGACCTTCCAGATTAACTGATGTCACGGCTGCCTGGGGGTGCGGCTGTAGGCATTTCCGCACCTCAGACACGCCCAGACGCGCCCCCCAGACACGCCCCCAAACTGGCACCCGCCACGGGCCTCTGGCTAATCCGACATTTTGTTTATCCGACCCTCCGCCTGCCCGTTTAGGTCGGATAACCGAGACTCTACTGTATCTTGTCCACAGTTGCTATCCATAATGTGTAACTGTGTGTTAAAAAAAATACAGTTTATTTCAACAAAATTTGAATTTTCAGAGCTAAGGTGTTCTTTCAAATAATGTTTTAGGTTTCAATGAAAACTTATAATATAGTAGCAATTTATCTGAGGCACAGTTATAAAATATATTTTCCATGAGTTTACGTTTGTGACATTTATAACAATGCAGAGATAATTTCAAAGATTTTTAATCTATTTCACGTCTTGGGTTAATTTCTCTTTGAAAAGAACACTGGAAATTGCTGAGGGTATAAACAGAAAGAGAACAAAGAGCTATGTTAATTGTTCAAATCTCAAGTGTTCTGGTTGCCAAGACCATTCGTTTAAGGGGCAACCCTGAACTCTAGAGAAAAAGCGCACATCTTTAAAAAGCAAAGAAAAAATAATCAAGCAATATAACAAAGAAACTGCTGTATATAGCATGGTGACATTAAAAGCAGTTATTGCATTTGTTATGTTCTCCCCAGAAAGAATTCAAAGGATATAAGAGGAAAGGTTCAAGTTGTGAAACAGCAGGCTAGAATGCTAAGTATCAGTCCTATGGCAGGAAGACCTCTAGCTAATTTATATGCAGAGTGGAATTCAAATAAGAAGAACATAACCATTACCACCACCACCACCGCTATCACTACCACCCTGCCTTTTTTCCCACCACTAGGATCAAAGTGGCTTACAAAAGTGAAAATAGATACAAATAAAAGGTCAAATCACTAAATAAAACATAGTGTTTAATCTATTGGCTAATCAATCTCATAGGTTTCTTTTGAGCTGCGGTGTAAGAACATGGCTTCAAAATGTTAGGAGAACAAGAACAAGAAGAAACAGTAAAGGATGAGTGCCACTGCAGTTTTTTTTTTTGATGTAACAACTGGATCTGAACTCCAATGCCCATCTCTTGAGTCTTTACAGTCTCTTTTTAACAGCCCTGTATGTTGCTTTCTTCATATTTCACCCCCTGCAGAATAGAACCATGCATGTCTCCTCAAAGTTATAGGTTCTAACATCACTTTGGATGCACAATATGCTGCATGAGGTTTATTCTCTTGGAGGCCTTAACAATAACAGTTTGTAGGAGTAGGCTAAGAAAAAGGGCAGCGCTCTCTTCTTGGATTCTATATCCTAGGTTTTTGATCAAAATTCAAAATGCCCCTGACAAACTGGAGAGGTGGGCCAAAGCTAACAAAATGAATTTCAACAAAGAGAAATGTAAAGTCCTATACATAGGCAGAAAAAATGGAATGCATAAATATAGGATGGGGGACATGTGGCTGGATAGCAGTATATGTGAAAGAGATCTACGAGTCTTGGTGGACCACAAGCTGAACATGAGTCAGCAGGGTCATGCGGCAGCCAAGAAAGCAAACACGATTCTTGGTTGCATCAATAGGAGTATGGTGTCTAGATCAAGGGAGGTAATGGTATCACTCTATCCTGCTTTGATTAGACCTCATTTGGAATACTGTGTCCAGTTCTGGGCACCCCATTTCAAGAAGGATTTTGACAAGTTGGAGCATGCCCAGAGGAGGGCGACCAAAATCGTGAAAGGTCTGGAAGCCATGCCCTATGAGGAGCAGCTCAGGGAGCTGAGTATGTTTAGTCTGCAAAAGAAAAGGTTAAGAGGGGACATAATAGCCATGTTTAAATATTTGAAGGGATGTCATGTTGAGGAGGGAGTGAACTTGTTTTCCGCTGCTCCAGAGACAAGGACAAGGGACAATGGATTCAAACTGCAGGAAAATAAATCCCACCTAAACCTCAGGAAGAACTTCCTGATGGTCAGAGCTGCCTCGGAGTGTGGTGGAGTCTCCTTCTTTGGAGGTCTTCAAGCAGAGGCTGGATGAGAGTACTTTGCTGGGAGTGCTTTGAAGTCTGTTCCTGCATGGCAGGGGGTTGGACTGGATGGCCCCTGTGGTCTCTTCCAACTCTATGATTCTATGATTAATTGACATTGACGATCACCTATCTGAAGTGAATAAGCGGTACAAACAGGAGAATCTGAACTGACTACAATGTAGTAGTAACGATCTGGGACGCTGTGAAGGCTGTCATTAGAGGACACCTGATAAATATGGGAGCATATAAAAAGAGGTCATCTTAAATACTTTGTAGTCAGTTCAGATTCTCCTGTTTGTAGCTCTTATTCACTTCCAGTGTTTCCTTACCTACTGGACCCACTGTATCCAAGATTCTTCCAGCTGTATTGTTTCCATCCTAATTTCAACCAAAACAACTGTTTCATTATCAACAGTGGACCAGCCAGCATTGAATCAGTCTCATTTGGCGATGCAGCATTCAGGAAGTGAACAACAGTCAAGCAAAAAAAATTGAAAATCAGCAATTATTTAACTTACTGGAGAAGTTAAAAGAAAAAGAGTTCCGAGCTATCAGTACTAATCAAAAAGCAAAATTGGAAATAAAGGCATTATAGGAACAGATAGCTGCTAAAAATATGGCTGACATAGAAAAAAAATGAAATATTGTCACCTGAACCAATTCGAGTACGAAACAAACCGAGAAAATGGTTGGCATATAAATTAAGAAAGGAGAGAGAAAAAAGAAGACTCTTCAAGATAAAAAAGGGACAAAAAGAAATCACAGATCAAAATCAAATTAAGAAGATCCTTCAAAGATACTATGCCCACCTGTACGATAAAGATACGACAAAGGAGATAGAAGTCGAGAAAGCAAAACAATATTTGGATAGACACGAAATGTTAAAAATAACGGATGAACAAAAGATAGTCTTGAATCAGGACATTACAATGACTGAAGTTAAGGAAGCAATCAGTAAGTTAAAAATCCATAAGGCTCCCGCACCTGACGGATATACAGAGCTATTTTATAAAACTTTTGAAGCTGAAATTATATCCCTGCTAACAAAGACATTAAACGAGATTAAAACAAATGGTATACCCGACTCGTGGAAAAAAGCAAACATTGCACTGATTCCTAAAGAAGGAAAAGATCACACATTGCCAGAAAATTACAGACCAATATCTTTGCTTAATATGGACTATAAAATGTTTACAATGATATTGGCATCAAGATTCAAAAAGGTCCTAAATGAGGTGATTCATACAGATCAAAATGGTTTCTTACCAAATCGCCACTTGAGAAGTAACATTTGAATTTTACTTAATTCAATAGAATACTATGAAAAAAGAAATGATAAACAATTGGCTATATTATTCCTGGATGCCAAGAAGGCTTCTGATAAAATTAGATGGCCATTTATGATACAAACGTTGGAAAAAATGAATTGTGGCGATATCTTTGTCCAATGGATACAGGCCATTTATAAAGAACAAAAGGAAAAGTTAATTGTTAATGGAGAATTAACAGAAAAAATACAAATTATGAAAGGAACAAGAGAGGGGTGTCCGATATCTCCATTACTCTTCATTGCAATATTAGAAACATTAAACATGGCTATAAGAGAAAATTCTACTATAAAAGGAATCAGAGTTAAAGATCAAGAATATAAATTGCGAGCGTTTGCAGACAATCTTGTATTCTTCGTTGAGGAACCAACATCAGGAATTACAGAACTTATGAAAGAAATCAAAAACTTTGGAGAAGCAGCTGGGCTAAAAATAAATAAAAATAAGTCATATGTCATGGTGAAGAACATGACAACCAAAGAAAAAGAAGAAGTTATAAAGCTGACTGGATTTACGTTAGAGAAGAAAACCAAATATCTAGGATTATGGATTACAGAGTCTAACAAAGACTTATTTAATAACAACTATGATAAAATGTGGAAAGAAATTATTTGTGATTTACGAAGATGGAAGAATCTGAATTTATCTTTATTGGGAAGAATAGCGACCATTAAAATGAATATTCTGCCCTAATTTAACTTTTTGTTCCAGAACTTGTCAATTGTGACAAATGACAAACCGTTTAAAATTTGGGAAAAGGAAATATCTAAATTCATATGGGCAGGTAAAAAGTTGAAAATTAGATGGAAATTGTTAACAGAGCAGCCAGAGAAAGGAGGATGTGGATTACCTGATCTTAGATTATATTATTACGCCAACACCTTGAACTGGATTCAGGATTGGATAACGTTAAAAGATATTAGAACATTAACAACAGAAGGCGTCAACATGCAATTTGGATTCCACGCCTACCTGTGGTATGAGAAAGACACGATTGACAGAGACTTCACGAATCATTATATAAGAAAATCACTGATTAGAATTTGGAAAAATATAAAAAAGTGCACCTATAATAAAATACCACTTTGGATATCGCCTCAAGAAGCTTTCTATGGACAATGGACTTATAAGAACCAGGAATGGTTCAGATATAAAGATCTAATAAAGCTTGAAAGTCCAGAGAAAATCAGACTGAAGACACGTGAAGAATTAGAAAGACAAGATATAAAACTAAACTGGTTCTCGTATTTACAACTTAAAGAGAGGTTTAAAATGGACTTTAAATTAGAAGGATTCGTAACTCAAAAATCATAATATGAACTTGAATCAATAATATTTCTCAAAACCAAACAAAACATTTCACTTTTTTATAAATACCTAAATACCCATAAATTAGAAAATGAAAACAACAAGGAGGTTATGACTAAGTTGGCAAGAAACTTTCAACATAACATTTCTTTGGAAGATTGGGAAATGTCATGGAAAAATACAACTAAGTGCACCAGTTCGCAGGACTTCAAAGAAAACTATATAAAAATGATGTATAGAACATATTTAACACTTGAAAAGATTGATAAAATGTACCATACTGGCAAAAATAAATGTGGGAAATGTAAAGAAAATCTGGGTATATTCTACCACATATGGTGGACATGTCCACGTACAAGAAAATTCTGGTTAAAATATACGGAATTCTAAAAGAAATTTATAATGTGACATTTCCTATGAAGTCTGAATTTTTTCTGTTAAACACAAGTATGTTTGAAAGAAATTTCCAATTGAAAAATAGGAGAATTTTATTGTATTTAGTAACGGCAGCAAGAATGGTCTATGCGAGGTTGTGGAAAACAATGGCAATTCCAGATATATAACAGTGGACTCAAAAAATAGCAGAGTTCAAACAACTTGATTTATTCTCATTCAAGTTGAAGGGGAAACGGTTGGAACAAGTTGAACAAGACTGGAATGCAGTAACAATTTATATGAAACAAAAAAGGATATTGGTTATAACACGAATTAAACATAAGGTTACATAATGTCAGAGAATGTCTGATAACAAATTACAATATTAAAATTTGAGATATAATTGATATGTTAAATATATTACACTGATGGTAGAATAAGGTAAGAATTGGATGTATGTACAATATATGCATTAAACTATACAATATATATATAGATAAGACAATGAAAAGCCAAAAAAAAAAAAAGTTAAGCCAAACAGGGATATATATTCGCTTTTTGAGAAAACAGTAATGTTATACCACTACATAAAAAGTGAATTGGGGAGTTTCTGGTAAGAAAAAATAGCATGAAAATAGCATGAATACCTCCTTGATAGAGGTAAGGAAGTTAGGGTAATGTAAAAGTTACAAGTTACAATAATGAGTATAATATAAGGTAAACTATAGTTTCAAAAACATACATTACCAAGATAAACTGTATATTTATAAAATTGTATATATGGAGAACATTAATTGACATGTAAATTATGAATTGTGGATTTTATTACTATGTATTTTCAATAAAAAGAAAGGAAAAAAAAGATGACCCTTGGAAAATGAGATCCAGTATGGGGAAGGTTGTGCCTCCATTTCTACACCATGTTATATCACTGTTCTCAGGACCTGTTTAGCACAGTGGTGAAGACATTCTGAAGTTTACAGTATGGCTGTGTCATCAATATCTGGATTGGATGATGATGGAAACAGAGAAGGAGACAACCAAAATCACTAACATTACTTGACTGTTGGTCACTTCCTGAATGCTGCATCGCCAAATGAGACTGATTCAATGCTGGCTGGTCCACTGTTGATAATGAAACAGTTGTTTTGGTTGAATATTAGGATGGAAACACTCAATACAGCTGGAAGAATCTTGGATACAGTGGGTCCAGTAGGTAAGGAAAATATTGGAAAGACCCAGTGGGACAGTTGATATAGGTATAAAATGCACTGAAGATAAACGATGACAGCTTGAAGAAGTAATAGGCTGTGTCAAGACTGGTATTATGGTCCAAGACTGCCTGACAATAACTCATGTGGCTGGGAAATGCTGATGGAACATCTGAGATATAAACAGTTTACGTGGAATGTTTTGTAGTAGACGCCTGAGAAAGTAGTGGTCAGGTAAGTTCTTGGTGTCTCATATATAAAAGGTGATAGGATCAGCAACAGCAGCAATCACTATTGTTCCTATGAAGGGAACAGGCATGCTGAGTATGCACACTGGAGAGGTAAGGTCAGGATTCCTGATAAAAAGTACTCAACTTCAGAATATTCCAGCCATGGCTCCATCTAGGTGCTAAACCTATTTGTGTAGGGCATACATCACAAACAGGAACATTTAGGCACAAGGCTTCTAGTTTAGGGTGGTGAGGTAATTTTCTAGTGTACTGTCGATCTATTAACATTACAAGTAACACTGTGAATATGCATCACCTGAGATGTACTGCAGGCTATACTTACCAAATACACAGCCTATCAAAAAGAACTAATGCTTCATGAGTACAACAAATAAGAGACAAAACTAAGAGTGGAATGTGATTACTTGTCCCAGGCATGAGGACTTAATATTCCTTGAATGCAATACTCATTTTATCATTTTGCTGTTCTTAATGTTTTCCTCTGTAGAATCATTTGCATCGTATCTTTATTACAGATACAGCACCTACTCAAAAGGACATGATTGCAGTGTTTCTTTATTCAAATCCCAAGTGGTGATGCAAAAGATGGGATATACATACCATGCGTGCTGAGCAACTGGCTGTGTAACAGAAAATTGTACTGGATCTCTCCCTTGTATTCACTCTAGTAACTCATTCCCATTAGATTCTTGTGCTAGCGCACAGTCAGAGACCTTGGATTCAGAACATAATTTAGCTAAGCAGATTAGTTTACGCTTTCAAATGCTTTGCTTGCTTTAATGATTTTCCTTTCATCTGAAGGAAAGGGTGTTGGAAGAAAAAGTGTTTGTGGCAAAACTGGAAGTGGACTAACTGTGTTAGTTTTCTAAAGTAGGGTAGAGTCTTGTGGTATTACGACAAAGCATGCCGTTTACACTACGCTTGTGTTTCCAAAACGAATCTGAAAACTGTCCCACTGTATCTTCCATTTTAAATGTATTTAAATTTAATACAAATAAAACTTTCCATATAGAGAAACATTACATCCCGCTCCCTTATTTTCAGCTTCAGTTTTTTGTTTGTTTAAGAATGAGTTTATGGAATTCTTTCTTTGAACTAACTGATTAAATTGCTGCTTTAATACAGTGAGCATAAGAAAATCTAACTGAAGGACCCAGGAAACTGCTTTATTATATGTGAGATTGCAGGTTTATCTAGCTCAGTACTGTAGATAATGAATGGCAGCACCTTTCTTAGCCTTAAACATGAATCTCTCCCATTCCTATCTGGAGATTCAAGGACAAGTTCTACTGCGTAACAAAAACGAACTACAACATTTTTACAATGTAAGCTATTATGGCCCTGTTCCTTCAGTGTAATTCGAACTGACCATTTGGCCATAAATAAGAATTCTTATTTGCCATAAACGAGTGACAATTATGGGCATCAATAAAGCTCCATCATTTCTATATCATGGGTTTGCTCAACCATGCTTCATGTTATTGTATGGGCAGTAAAGCTATAATTCAGAAACAGTTTACAAGTAATGATAACAGGAGATGACCCAATAGCTTCTCTTGTAAGTCTACAACTTTACAGAAACTGAAACAATGCATCTTTAAAAAAAGATAGACAGACCGACAGACCAACAAACAGACAGACAAAAGAATAGTAGTAAAAGTTTATGGCAAACATGCAAAAAAAAAGGAATAATATTTTTCGCAACAACTCTGCAATAACTTCACAACTTTTTAAAAATATCAAAATCATTTCAAAATAAGATCATCATCATTATGCAAAAACAAAAACAAACAAACAAAAAAACTAGAATTGTAGGTCTAATTCAACTTTAATTGATGAACAACAGAATTCAAACTTTGATCTGTGCTGCCTGGTGCTTAAGTTCCCTTCTATGAATACAGACACAAAAGTACTAACACAAATCAAGACATCTCTTTAAAGAAAATTATCTTTTGTTTCCCTCAGCCCTCCTGTCGATATCCTGGAAATGTGAAGAGTGAGAGGAACAAAAAGAAAAAAAAACCTTATAAAGTTAGAATGTGAGCAACTTCTAAACATTAAACTACAATCTTCATCATCCATTATCATTTACCATGCTGGCTAGCACTGCAGGAACATCACAAGTTCCTTATCTCTGCTTTATAAAATGCTATTCAGAGAGGAAGACTGAATTACAGCTGGATTGACTTAGGCAAGCAAGCCACAACCCTGAGTTTGCAAGACCTGAGCAAGTCTACTGATGAGTGGGAGGAATAGCTGGTTCTCATTCACAGGACCACCCTAAGACAAGGTTGAACTGACAGCAGATAACAACAACAACAAATCTAGATTTCACTATTATTATTCACACCTCTATTTCATAGTTAACATTCAGCAAGTCACTCCCTGCATGCCTCAGCAGTGAGGCTACACATACTGGCAATTATCCATTATTAAGCAATATCACTGAGGTTGACAGCTATGCCTTGTCCTGTCCAAAACTGTTTTTCTGTCATGAAAAAATACAAAAACAGTACAGGACATATTTTCTGTCTTAAATCCAGAAGACTATGGAAAGGGATGATCTTCTATAAACATGACGCTATCACACTCATTGTTTTGCCCAATTTGATAAGAGATGAGTGAAAAGGGAGGTCACTGCAAGGAGACAAACATTCCTGAACTCAGATGTAAAGAATTCTGTAAGAAGGACCGAAGGCTCAGAACAGAACCACAATTGTCCTGGTTCTTGATTACGCTTAGATGCCTTCCTACCGTATTCTAGTTTTACATTTTGTTGATCACATAGATGACATAAAACTAAAATTCTGGCCAGAATTTAAGTAATAATACCCACACATTTGTACCCATCACTTCAAATTTACCAGCAATACTAACACAAATATTTTTTTTCTGGGATAATAATTTGAAAAACTATCTTGAGTCATACTTCTTCAATGGGAAGAAACAGTGTTAAGTAACTTAATCTAATCTATGCTTGTTTATTCTTTTTTAATCAATAAAAATAACGTGAAAATGCATTAGATGGCTGTTGTGTAATGAAACCACTGCATAATCAGCTTGGGTTGCAGAGTTTACATTATTATTACATTTGTAGCATATATTCTCACACAGTGTTTCTAATTTTGGCCTCATCTACACAAACATCAAATCTTATGATTGATGGGTAATGAAGAAGAGTATTCAAATATTTTATTTTATTTTATTTATTTCTATCCTGCCTTTCTCCCAGCACTGAAATATTTGCATTCTGCCTTTATGGCAACAATAAGCTATCAGACCCCTTGTTACCATCGGCTAACAACAAATTTCAACAAAATAAATGCAACAAAAGACCATATATTCAGGATGGTACTTACAGTGAGCAGAAAGTAACTTAGGTATCTATGCTAAAAAAGCCTCAAGAACAATACCATTTTGTCTTGTGTTGTGTCGTCACAGCTTTAGCCCCAGATTACGGAATTTTCTATCATGAGAATGTTATCAGACCCTTTCTTTGATAACATTTCAATACAAGACAAAATGGTACTGTTCATGGTGGCCCTTTAAGTATCCTGTCTCCAAATGTTTAGAGCTTTGACAGTAATAGTATTCTCAGGTTTTCAAATTAGCAGTCAGGGACAGTTGAAATTTGGGACATGCAGGTTTGACAATCAGGAACAAATTTGTGTACTGCCTAAATACCAAATGAAAAGGATTGATTTCAGTTAACTTAGCTATGTGTTTCTCTGTAAAATCAACATATTATCTACATTCACAAATTACATGATGCACACCTTTCTATCTTTAAGTAGGGCCTACGCACCAAAATACAGGAGTTGTTGGCCTCTTGTTCAGTCTATAAAAAAAAGGTAACCTTTCTAACCTTCCAATAGGCAACATCCCTTACAATTAGGACAGCTGTGACCCTACATGGTAACTACCAGTCTTTCAAATTAGTCCTGGGAAACGACTGGGAGTCAATCAAGTTAATAAGACCCCAAAGGCACACATTTAAAAACAAACAAACAAATAGCTACAATTCTGACTGCTGAGATTTGTATGACATGACATCTTCAGATACTTTGTAAAGGTACTGCATTATATACTACTGCAGTAACCATAACTGGATGGGAGTCAGACTCATTAACTGTGGTCAGATATTTCTTCTCCAGGAAAAGGGGCAATTGGAGGAAGAGCTTGAGCTGAACAAAGACAGTCTTGCCTGAATCCCTATCTACCATCTAGGAGTAATGCCAGTCAGGTCCCGGAAGATTAATTTTTAGAAATGCTGAACTTTTCTAATTAGTTAGATGGTATATTCTGATTTATTATTTGGTAATCTAATGTTATTTACTTTCTGAGAGACAGCTTTCTGTTCCAGCAGTATGCAGGTTAAAAACCCTATGGTGCATGTTGCATCAATAAGGAAAAATGCCCCACAGAGGAAAACAAGAGTGAAAACACCAGGGGCCTTGACTGGAAGCAAACAAGCAATCAATAAATTGCAGAAAGAATAGAAGTATAACTGGAACTGGCTGCAATTCAAATTATCCAACTCTTTCATGAAAATCTACTGCTTATATCTGTAAAAAGGAAATGGAATTCCTTCTTCAGATTTCACATATGATTGAAAAGGTAGATCTATATCCTTCCTTGTTGCAGTGTTGCATAAATGGAACATAAAAGCAATTAACTATCTCCAGAAAGTATTTTGAACCCCCCACTCCTGTGGCTGCATTCTATGCTGAAATAAAATTGAGCAGGCATTATTCAATCATTTGAATCTGATATGCTCTAAATATTTACAGAGCTTATACATAAGTAATTAATAACACCAAAACTGAGCTGCCAATATTAATTTACAAAAAAGTAGATACTTTAGAAAGGAGGGTAAAGAAAAGGATGGCAAATCTACAGATAGGCTTGGACAGATGTTTTGAAGTGGGGAGAAAGCCTTTATTCTAACATTATTCTACAAACAAAAACATAATTAGCACATTGATAAGCATTCTGTTTCCACATATTATGGACTTAAAAAGGCAGCAGTTCAAATTAATTTTCTATAATTAATTACCCAAACCGTAAACTAGATAGTCTCCACACCCCTATGCAATACTGCACAAGGCATGTAAGCTCTACATATTGGAAGCAAGCATGAGCACACCTCTGACACTAGCTATTCCTGTTTTCATTGCCTTTTATGTGCAAAGGATGGTCACCTGCAGGGTAGAGCCCCCATTCTCTGGTTGTCTATAGAGTGATAGATTGCATGGAGATTCTTCAGAGAGAGAGGAAACCCTGTGCTATACACGTGTCATATTCTGCACAGATGAAGGATGATGAGAAAGGGCTTGTGCAAGCACATTTTCGTCTGTTTCTGTTCTGCATGGTTAGAACTCATATATTTTGTCAAGATTACTGGGGCTAATGTCTCCATGCCATTTAACTATATAAGCACTGCAATAATCATTGAAACCATACCCCTAAAACCTGTTTAATTTTTTTAGGATTTATGTTTACTAACTTGTAGCACTTGGGTCTGGATAATTTATAAAAACTTCTGTGCATTTAAACAACCTGTACTGCTAAACAATAATTTCTTGAATATGTTGCAAGCGTAATTGTAATGGACAGCATCCACATGAAGTTAAAATAGAGAGCAACATTCCCATTTTAAATTTTCCCTAGGTGTAAAGAGAAAAGTTAGCAAAGCTGTAAACAAGTAAACCTAGACAGTAATGTGCTAGAATTTGTGCTTACTTTCCTCTCTCTTTCTCCCTCTATCCATCAGAGCAATTAAAGATTTTTATGGGACAGAGCTGATGTGTTGATCAATAAAATGACAACAATCATTTACACTGAAAAGTTTAGCACAGTTCCAAGAATCTGCATTAACCATGCTGGGTGGTTACAGCAGAATCAATAGACAGCCATTGCACTTAGTGAAGTGCATAAATAAAGTACAGCTACACTTTTCTACCCAACAATGAATACAGATTAAGGAAATCATATACTGGGAACTTCTCACACTAAAAGCTCCTTGGAATGAGTACAAATAGGGTACTCTTGATTCTACTACTTCATGAAAATGTGGCTTGAGTAAACTTAAGTTTCTAGCATGAAGTATCACCGATGCTCAAAATTGGCAACATAATACAGAATATGTCACCTCTTTCAGGATAATGAAAGAGACTGTTTCTGTATTTATTCTTATAACCACTCCGTAAGGCAGGTCTCTATTATTGCTGAGGAGACTATTCTATGGATTCTTGTCTTGCTTGAGGGCCAATCTTACACATGATTTCCATTGATACACAGTTGGGAGTTGGGGAGGCAACTGTAGCAAACAAAAACAAAAACAACCCTCACATTAGAGTGGAAACTAGCTGAGAATACTTCTTGCCCCATTCTTGTGTCAGTCTTCTGCGTTACTGTGCAGTCTCTGACGCTGAATTCTGTCAAGCATAAAAAGTGTAGGACAGGCTAATATCTCAGCTGGAGAACCTCCAGAGGCTGCACTAAGGCTTGAAAATACCATCCCCTGGAGAATTTAAACACCAACTCCAACAGTAACCAGACACCCAGCTGTTTTTATTTTGGGGAGGGGCTGGGAGCTCCCTGCAACTCTTTTCAGAGCAAAGTTGCTTAAAAGAAAGAAAGAAGTGGTTTCAAACAATGCTTTTTGGATTTTTTTGGCACAGGTCACAAAAAAGTTCAAGGCCATGCAGAGCCCATGGGAAATATTCTCGTCACCTTATCTGAAAGACTTATTGTTTGTTCGGTCCAAAAATCTACACAGAAAGCTCCCTAGGTTCCCTTACTAGGACAAAGGCGGAATTCTTACATAAATAAGTAAGTAAATGCCTGACATGAGATTGAAGATGGCATATCTACATACCCGCTAATTAGGAACACAACTGTGGTTTACCTTACTGCAAATTAGTCTTTACCCCAACCAAACCCAGCCAGGCCAATCAAACCCAACTCACAGATTTATCATCTTGCTTTCAGTATTTTTGTGATGGCACATGGGCAGTTGGAGCAAACAAGTTTGCCTTCAGTTCTATATGTGTGAGTATGTATGTTTCTTCAAGTTGTCTGCCAACTTACGGTTGACTCCATCAATTTCATAGCGTTTTTCTTAGGTTTGGGATACCCAAAGATGGTCCTGCCAGTTCCCCCTTCTGAAGTATTCACCCAGTATTCATTGGCCAACCACTAACCATGCTGACCCTGCTTAGCTTCCAAGATCAGATAGGATCTGGTGCCTTTAGGGTATGCTGTTTTTGTTTTGTGTTCCTTCAGGGTGTTTTCTTACTTACTGTGACCCTAAGGTGAACTTATCACGGGTCTTCCAGAGTTGAGAGTATGTGATGTGCCCAAGGTCACCCAGTGAATTTCCATGGCCAAGTAGGGAAGTGAATCCTAGTCTCCAGGGTCACAATCCAAGGTTTAACCACTACACCATGCTACCAACTGCTAATTAGCACACAAGGCACACTGTGATAAGTAGTGTTTTTGTACTTACATTTACTTCTTACAGCTAACATTATCTGCATGACATCTAGAATATCATCTGGTGATTTCACCTGGATTTTAAAGCCAAATGAGCATACATCCAATGTTTTGGTTCTGACAGCTCAAACACAAGGGCATGTCTCTGTTCCAAAAAATTTATTTCATTTCTTTTTTCTTAAAGATTTACAAAACCTCTTACATTTAAAATTGCTTGCTTGTGAAAAACAAGATGGCACATACTTATCTCTAAATAATAACAAGGAGAAGGCTGGGGGCACTATATAACATTTTAGAATTTGAAAGTGGTTGACATAAATTTATTTTGTTTTTATTTGCAACAAGAACACTCTAATATAAGCCAGCATCATCCCTCTATTGCAGATTACCAGACAAAGTTGAAAAACTTGATATGTCTAAGAGCTCCTAGTAAATTCACAATAAATGAACTGAGATTGGGATCTTCTTGATTTGTAGTTTGGCCTCTCAGCCACCCTGCTACATCACTTCCCAGAACAGGATCCTAAAAGTTTTCAATCAAGCAGCTTTTCTTATTCCTTTCCCACTCTCCCTGAACATTCCTTTTTCCATTCCGTTTTGACCTGACACATTCTAGTTTTTAAATGTCCTAACTCATCTTAGCTGATTACCTGAAATAATGGTGATTAAACCCACAGGTGGAAAAAAGGGAGAATGGTTACTGAAAACATCGTAGTAGAGGACAAAAATAATGATGCGCCCTTGAACTCAATAACACTGCAGTAAGCAACTGCGTTATAGAAGTAAAGAAGCCACCCACATAACAGCACAGCAGCTTTGTTCTTTATTTTCAAAGACTAAGCTTTGAAATCCTCTACACAATACCTAAACACTCCACATCAAAGGACTTTCCTTCTTGTCTGTTATTTAATTTAATTAGAGATAATGCAAACATGGATTTAAACACTGATTGCTGAGTTAGAAAAGAATCCCCAGAAAACACTGTCAAGAAATTAATCGATTTTGTTTTAATCTTGTAAAGCTTCTCCAACAGCACCATACCTGACTGGAGCTCCTCTGCTCTGTGCAGGTTTCAACAGAACTGTCACAGTGCTGTCAGTTTGATTTAAAGGTGTTTCCAGTTCATAGGGTGGCATGGAAGGTGCTGGAAAAACAAGAACGGAGGAAGCAGACTCATTAAATTTCTAGCTTTCATACAATTTTTACAATCATGTCTTTTTTAAATGTCCTTCAAAAGGACAGAAATGCTATTTTAAATGAGAGCCTTGTGCTCACAGAAAGTATGTGAAAACAACAGTTAAATCTTTAGATAATAAGGAAGCTAATCAATAATGAGGTAAGAATACATACACACTGTACCTGCATTAGGACAGTATTCTGCCAATTAAACTCTCAGAATGAGTTCATGCATAACATTAGTTCTATGTGAACTGAAGTTATCACTTCACTGTGCATCACTTCATTCTTAATCAATTATTGCAATGATTATTGTTTTCTGTTGATACCAAGGTCAGTTATACACAACAGAATGGCAAGTCTGCTCTCTGGATAATTAGTATCATCCAGGAAAAGGAATCTTACTCAAGACTGTGGGATGTTAAATTTGAGCTCCAATCCTAATATGCTACTTTAAAAGTATGTAAAATGTTTTCAATATGTGCACATATGCAAAAATGTTAGCCATACATAAGCATTTTCTTAATGTTTCAGTAGATGAGGTAAGAAAGAAAGAGAGCTATCTTTGCCAGTATTCTCTCATCTTTTATACACACCCAGCATACCTTCCAAAAGATCCTGTATGTGTACAAACTGTACCTGCATAAGTTCTATGTCTAATATTAGGGACCCTGCCTCTGTAGTCAAATACACTCAGCATAACTTCTATTTAAGAGACTGTGTGTTTACAAAATGTATGGATATAAGCATGGCACAGGTCACTGGGAACTGTTCCAAGGATCCAGTCATAAGGACAGAGAGACTGTACAGTTTGTACATGTTTGTATGCAGACGTTTATAAGAAAGGAAGCCAAATATCCACAAAAGATAGAAGCAAGAACAGGAGGCATAATTCTTCGTCCCTTTTGTTTATGTGGAATGATATAAATTTCATTTCTCCTACCAATGGAACAACAGTAAAAGGAGTGGAAATTCATTTCCCCAATGAATGGTCACTCAGAGCAACAAAGCAGTAATGGGTGGGCCACAAAATCCACTAACACAATACTGGATTTTTCTTGTATTGAAAAGTGTGAAGAAGACTGCGGCTTAAGGCATGCATGTAAGGACAGCAAAACCAGGCATGGGCAAAGTGTGCCCCCCAGGGCTGTTTCTGTAGCCTCCAAAAATTTTGCTCCAAACTATGCCAAAATGACCTCAAGGGTGTCTGGAGGGCACACCAATCATAGTTCATTACCCAACTGTCTTCTTCAGGAAAAACACAAACACACACACGCACACTAAACAGTATTTGGTGGCATTTGGGGATTTTTTCTGTGGAAGCAGATACAGTGGGGCATGGCCCTCCAAGATTTCCTGGGGTGCTAATGTGGCCCTCTAGCCTTTCACAGTTGTCCATCCCTGAGATAAGTGGGCACATGCTACATCATAAATCGCTGCATCATTACCTCAGCTGACAGGAAAGTGTACAAGGCCAATTAATGCATGCTCTTTCATATTCAAGAGACAGAAGATCTATTTGCCATTCCTATAAACTAATTTATTGCACTTTATGGGCAATACATGCAATCTGGCATTTTTCCACATGCTTTTTTCCTTCTTTCTGTTCACCTAAAATATTTTTTATTTTTAATCAGGTTAACCAAAAAATATACCTCCCAATTGCTTTTACATTAAAGCACGGGAGAAGTAAGAAGTTGTATCCTCCTTTTCAGGAATCAAATGCTGATCCAAAGTGCAAAAGAAATTACTGATTGTACTGCTGCAGATTCCAAATTTCTGTACTAAGAAAGTATATAAATGGCTCCAGATCGAATATACATGTTTTATGACGTAGCACATGCAGTACATGCATACTTATTTTCACACACACAAATACATGTACCCAACAGGAAACTGAAGTGACTTCATCAACAGAAACTCTTCCTTACCATAGTTATCCAGATTAGACTGTTGCACTGTTTTATACCTAGGGCTACTTTTGATGACTTTAAGTCACTTGGGAGTCCAATTTTGGGAGAAAAGTGGTGTTGAGATAAAACAAATAATTCAGTAAAATTTCCTGATGACTTCATTTAGTGCAGATAAAATTACTTAAAGGAAGACTATCAGGACCATACTGTACCAGTTCTTACACAATTACAATGACTGCAAGCTTATTTCTTAGTAGAAATGATAGGACTAAAACTAAACTCTAATACTTAGATACCCTCTGTCTCTTCTCCTGTACAAGCCTTCTTGTATTCTATCACTATCATCACAGGCCAGCCTCCAACTTTCTCAACATAATTCCACCATCTCAGGATAGGATGGTGGTGAAAGAGAAGAGCACATCCATCTGCAATGCTCTGGAAGGGTCCAATGTTTTCCTGCTTCCAAGAAAAGACTTTTTTATTTGGTGACATCTTTTGTTGGTTTTATTGCTTTCACCATTTTAATGCTCTGTTGTAGTATTTATGTTGTTATCACTGGATTTCTTTTTATTGGACATTGTTTTATGACTGCATGAGGTGCCCAGAGAACTTGGTAAACTGACGGACGATACACAAATGTTTCCTGTAAATACTAATGTTAAATAACAGTATTTACCCAAAACTATTGGTCCCATAAATTTGAGTCAAACATGACAAATTTAACTATCAATAGCCTGATCCCTTAAGCAAGACTAGATTTGTTCCTGTTCTTTCTGATTTTATTTTGGAGACCCATACATGTTTGTTTATCCTAGAATATTTTCTGTCAGTTCCCAGTACAATCAAAGACTTTTTATACTAGCTACCCAGGTTGATTTATTTTAACCCAGTTTAAAATCAAAAAGAACAGAATTAACACCTGAACTTTTCAAACAGTCTGAATGTGACCTAATGTTGCCTAAAAATGGTTAAAATGCAAATCCGAAGGTTGGACAGTGAAGAATATGTATTAGATTGCAGACTATCCAGAAAGCTGTATATGGGAGAAAATGATCAAGTTGATCAGAAAAGAAATGCACCTTATTTTCCTGATATATTAGATAAAAGTTATAAAATTATAGGTACCATATTAAAAACAACAATTGGCAGACCAGAAAAAAATTTTTTATCCCATTTCAAATAATACCTGATATCTTTGTGGTGAACTGACTTGTAACAGGTGGTCCAAATCCCTTGGCTGTACTGGCTCTTATAGTGAAGGAGTAAGTAGTCCCAGGATACAGTCCAAAAAATAAATTGTGTGTTTCATTCCCATGTTTTGGAACACGTCCACTTTGGTTGGATAAATCTACTTCTGGGTCAAAGGAGCTGACAGCTTTGTAGGTGATCTACAAAAGAACAACAAAGTTATAAAATATCTTCAGCAGTCAGAGAAAGATTGCATTTTTATCCAGTAAACCCTTCTGATGTGTGCACTGTCAAACATTTTATGATAAGTTATCTGACTCCCATATATGCTTCAGTTCCAGAATCCAGTGAAAAGACACAAACAAAACTGTTATGAGTTATTACTTTTATAGATACAGGGGTTTAGAGGTACTGTAGATTACGAGTGTAAAGACTAGAGTTCAGACATAATACCGTTACATTGCTGGATTTTTATCTTCTAATTTTTGCAGGGGAGGGGGTTACTATTGGTTTAGTACAAAAATACAAACAATAAAGAGAACAAGTTTAAGGATGACAAGGGCATAGCTATATTTTAGAGTGCTCTGTCTGTGAACACATTTTGTACTAATAAATACTTTGATAACAGAAAGATTTACATTAATTCCTGGTAAACATACAAAGATATCTGTTAAAGGAAAAATGTGGCCTAATGATGTTTATTGTAAATAACAACAACCTCAAAAGAATTCTTTCTAAAGACTTGAAGAACTGGACAATTTTGGGATCTTGGGCCAATTCTGAAATAGTTGGCTAAACGATAAAATGACTACACTCTATACTAATGAACACTCATTTCTTACTTACCATAATAATTTTATTTTTGAAACAACTACAATCCTCATACAAAGATGCTGTTCCTTTGACATATATCTTAAATGTCCAAAAAATGCTTTGCCATCAATATCCTCACAAATCTATGAGATGGGTTTTTACTATTTCATTTTTTACAAATCAGAACAAAGCCGACAGAGGTAAATAATATACAAACCATGTTACGATATATATTATTGGCTGCAAGCTTTGTCTATCTTGATGTCTCCTTGCAAAAAAGACAATGGCTTTCTATCCAAAGACCCTACATTTCTAATTTCTGTCTAATTTCTCCCAAAATATGCAATTTTAAAGTCATGACATGCTAGAAATCTAAATGCACTTTAGCACAAAACTGCCCTATTCTCTGCTGCCCTTCTCTGACATCATAGCTGTTAAGCCAACGGCAGAAAAAAGAGTTTAGACACTTTTGCCAAACAATCATTTCAACCAGTTTCTGACAGAACTCAAATATAAAAACAGAACTGATCAATCATGGCTTAGAAAACCACTGTATGCTTTCATTACTTCTCATTGTTCTCCCTCCATTCTTGGCAAGCTTTCCTAGTAAGTGTGGCTCCCATGTCACTGGGGTGCTGAATTCTTTCCAGGTTTTAGCCTGAACTTTAAAGGAGTTATCTAAGATGCTGAACCTTTTCTGGAGATAAGACAGGAGCCATCCAAGATGCTAAATCTTATTTAGCTGTCTTGAAAACTATTCTTTATTAGAAAGTAGGATGCATGTTATTTAAACAAATAAATCCAAGATCAGATCCTGTTTTAATAAGGTCACTTAAAGGAGACACTGTAAAGTCTTCCTGTAATTGGAAACTCAGTTATAAGGACTCCCTGTAAACCAGGTTATTAACATGAACCTTATTCTACACTGGCTTACTGGTTTATTTAGAGAAAAGTCTGGTTTATTTAGATATACCTACTTTCCAATACAGAATAGTTTTTGAGACGGCTAACAGTATTTTAAAAAAACAAAATAATAAAAACAACCTAATCTTTTCATAACCTGGTTTTGGAGGGAATTCTTAAATATGTTTGTTAGTTCTGGATTTCCTGAGAAAATGTAGTTTAACCCACCAGGGTATCTTCCCTGAACTTGATGCAGCAAGGGAAAGGGGAACATAAGAAGTAAAGAGGGTGCATATGCAGGCAAATGACTCATTTCCAATCTGATCAAATATGCTTGCTTGGTCAAAGATCTTAAGGTCTCAGCTGGACCACTAATGAGGAGCACAAAGTGCATGCTTTGTGAATATTATTCGTGGAGTTTAAATAACTTCATAAGTTAGAAATTATATCTTGCAGTGATATATGTTAACGTTTGTATTCCAGAGTTTACAGGATCTTAACTTCTGAATTTAAACTTCAAATTATGAGTGGGGAGCAAACATATTATGCAAAAGCAGACTACCTATCCTATTCCTGAATGTTATGGGTGTCATTTATGAGAGGTACTTGGAAGTCAACTGTCCCATATAAATAATCTTATTTTAATTATATTTAAATTGCCATAAATATTGAACATAACTGTACAGGAGAACTAGACAAACCAATGTCCATGAAACCAAGAGGAAAACCCTTCTTAAGGCAAAAGAAGGCACCCTTGGGGCCAACATGTTCTTACATAGGGTGCAATTATGAAATAAATTTGGATGTCTATGTACAGGTTTGTAATTTACTATGGTGCAGCGAGAACACTGCTTTTCTTCATAGCACTGCAGAGTGAGCCACACAGACAGAACTTCCAGTACAGCCAAAGGCAATTTTGCACAGGTCATCTACAGGTTAAATTAACTTCAAAATAGCAGTGGCCCAGGATAAGCTCTCAATTTACAGAAGCTCTCATTTTTGACCTATGGAATTATAAAAGGTTAAGAGTAAACTGAAAATTTAATTCAGAATATAGAGTGAGTTTTAAAAGACAATGCACAATATTTCACACAGATGTGGTTATGGATGCCACATACATGGATCTGATTCTTGAAGCAATGCGCATTCTGATGGTTCAAGCAGACATGACATGATTCTTCCAAATGTTTCTAAACTGTGGCGAACTATATGATGACATGCAGTTTAATTGGAGAGCACAATATATTTGTTCTGGTATTCATTTAGTGTTCCTGTTATCTCATAGACTTTAATTAGATTCTGCGTACTCATGAATCTCAGTCTCTTAAGGCCAGCTTCTAAGACCTGCCGTACTATGGTAGAAAATGCATAAATAATGTGCTAACAGTTGGTGCAATGCATCATCGTATCACACACGAGGTCAGTACAGCAATCCATTTCAGAATGCCATCCCAACGCTACATGGTAGGTTAATGCCATTATTCCAAAAAGTGGCACCACCACAAAATTCCCCTACCCAAAAGTACTTTATTGGAAAACACAAAAAATGTCATCATAACACTATTTTTATCACAGTGAAATATTTTACATCAGCACACACCTAAATAACTGATGTAATGAGTGGTGAAAATGCTGTTATTACTAGAACTCTGTTATGAGAATGAATATGCCTCATCAGTCTCACTTAGGATGCCACGTGGCTTTGTACACCCAAATTATGGTTGGGCTTTTATAACGTATGTGCCCTGTCATGATTAGAAGATGAGATCAAGCAGATTTATAAACAGTAAATTGGTGCCTATGGTGGTGATAAAGAAAGGTTTGGATTTGATTGACAGGGCATTAATTTCAATAGAGAAATGCCTGTACACTAGCAAGGCAATGAGATGCAATCTAAACATCAGAGAGTAAAATTTGAAAGCCATATGCATCTTCTCTGCCTTGAGATCATCATACGAGGTTCTGCTCCAAATGTACCATTTGGTGGGTATCTGCTTGTAAGTAAATCTTTTCTGTGGTAGTACCTGGATTGTGGAATGCCGGTCTCAGAAAATCCTGTCTGGTGCTTATTTCAGTGATTTTTCAGTGTGAAAAACCCTTTTCCAGACCTCTTCAAAAGGAGGCTAGACTGCTACCTGCTAAAGATGCTTTAGATCAGTGGTTCTCAACCTGTGGGTCCCCAGATGTTTGTGAACTTCAGCTCCCAGAAGCCCTGAGCACTGACCATAGTGGCTGGGGTTTCTGGGAGCTGAAGTCTACAAACATCTGGGGACCCACAGGTTGAGAACCACTGCTTTAGATCAAGACCCTGCATTAAGCAGGTGGTTGGACTGAATGGCCAAGAGGCCCCTTGCAATATGATTATGTGAGTGTATCACTTTGTATTTTCAGGACTTTCAAATAATTTAAAACCTGAATTTCTGATAACTCCCTTTCTCAATGTTGATTTGACATTTATCTTGTGATTTGAACATGTTGTTTTACTGATGACTTAAAATTTGTGTTTTCTTTTTATTAGCAATATCTTTATAAATAATTTCTAAAAAAATAATAAAATTCTACAAAGACATAAAAATAAAAAACAACATAAATTCATAATTAATTCAGAATTAAAATGTAAAGAAAAAGTAAAAAAGAAAAGGGCTAATTTCCATCCTTCCTTTAAATAGATTATAACAATCAAATTTATTCAAGCCTCTTAAAGGCAATATCCAATGTTTTTCTTCCTCCCCTCCCTCAGTTCATGCTTTCCCCTGCAAAATGAACTTTCTTCTACCAAAGTTTAACATATCTAACATAGTATCTCAATATTACTTTCTACTACTTTCCATTGCATGTTATGTTTACATGGTAAATGACATTATATGATAAATACCGTTAATACTAAGTGCTACTTATTGACTTGATTACATAGTATTTTCACTAGTTAAAACTGCAGATCTATTACATGGTACACAGCATCACTAAATCCAAATATTTCTATACCGTTTCATATGGTAAAATCCTCTACAGCATTTATTAACCAAATCCAGTTTTCATTGTCTTACATCTATAACCATTTCATAACCTAATTTCAGCCAACCCTATTTCATTTTGAATTTAAATCTCCTCTTCCCTCGTAACCATCATATCCATGGACTCCCCCGCCCCTTTCCAATTCCCTTCCTTGCCCTTTACTACTATTTTGAGCTCCTTCCCACTTGGGATTTTAGGATAATTGTCCTGAAACAGCACCCTTTTAAAATCATCTCTCACCCTCTTCAACCATACAGACTAAATCAATTTGGTTTTGTTCAACCATTAAGCTCATTTCACTACAGTTTCAGATTAGCCTCCCACTTCTCCTCTCTTTGAGATGTAATTCCCCTTTTACAAGCTGGACATCTCCCCTAATTCAATACCTAGGCCCTCCACTGGTTCAACTTGAATTTGTCCCTCATATGATTTTGAATTTTCTTCACTTCCATTTTGCTAACTTCTATGTCTCCCACTTGTATTACAGTTCCCCACCGTTCTGCTTTGATCTCACTGGTCTCATTCCTCTATGAGGGCCTCTATCATATTCCTCTTCAAGTTTGGGAATTCCACATGTAGTTCCCCAATCATCCATTATAAAAAGTCCTGGAGAGTTCCTGGGAAGATTTCATCTTTCATTCAATCCAGCAATTTTAGTGTTAGCAACTCACTTTTCTCTCATCTAGCTGAAAGCCACCAGCAAGACAGTCCTATCAACATCAAATAGAAAATATCTGTACCTTCTCATGCTGTAGTTCTTCCTTGTTAAGATCTAACACATTTTTACAAATAAGATGAAATTCAGTCTATTCACCAGATATATGCACAACGATCATTAATTATTCTCTTTTTAAAGAAGCCAACCCCAAATTTTCTAATTTATTTGTCCTGAACTTATGGGCTGAGCACACTTACTCGTCTCTTAATTGCAGAAGGAAAGTGGCTGAAGGGATTCCACTGCTCTCTTTAAATCAGAAAAATTCTTCACTTTTGTAATTCCAAAGGCTTACGTAAGAATTTTCTTTTAAAATATAGACTGCCAGTATAGGGCTGTCAGATCCTCAGATCCAGACAGCTGTGTTTCATGGCAAGGGCAAATGATGTCACTCTCTTGGTCCTTCCCACTCATAATGCATTTACTCACAAGTAAATTTAAGTAATAAGAATATTGGACCTTAATGGGTGATCTTTTACTCCTTGTTTAATCCAGGGAGAGTTGCTCTAGCCAGAAGTCCCTCTGGCTGGCACTTTTGCTGTGAAATCTCTCCTTGCTGCAGAGCTGCAGCTGGAAGCATCTGCTCACTGGCCTGCTAGAAGTCAAAGTAAAAAAAAAAAGTGTTTTCATGCTTATTGCTTTCTATTGGTTCAGACAAGCTGCTTTAAGTATTTCAAGTACAACCAGATAGGTGTGGTGATTTTTAAACATAATAAATATCCTTGGAGAGACTCAAGAAGTCTATGATTGAATCTTATCCATGCAGGCTAGTGAAACCAGGGCAGTCAGATTTTTACATCTGAGCTAGTAATGGTTCTCTCTGACCAGAGTTGTATACCTATAGTACATTCAATGAAGAAGTTACATGGCCTCTGTTGAAAATAGCAACCATATTTGCACTGCTCTGATTTTAACAAGGATCACTGTTCAATATTCTTGAACTAGACAGATACTGAAATATCAATATATTGATAATATCTAGCTCTATTTCATATTTATATCTTCTTACTAGGAAGCTAGCAGAAACTCTCAACTGCTGACTGCCAGCTCTGAAAATCTGGACAAAATGGGTTGAAGCTTAATCCAGACAAAACTCAAATAATATTCAATGCAGATCATTTGACCTGGAGTTGGATGTGTGGCCTGTCTTGAACTGGAAAATCAGATCAGTAGCTTGAGAGAGGTACTACTTGACAGCTACAATATTGTAAGATTCAAGAGCATTGTCCATGTCAAGGGGCACCTTTTCCTAGGTCTGGCTGATTCTCCAGCTAAAACTTGCCAGGCACTGCCATGGTTGTCCATGCTTTAGTGACCTCTAGCTGAGACCAGCACAATGTGCTCTGTGTGGACCTGCAAAATATTGCAGACAAAGTGGTGCCCAGAACTAAGAATCCAGAATATACCATACTGGTACTGTAGCCACAATGTTGTGAGTTCGATTCTGCAAGGCTCCAGATTGACTCAGCCTTCCATCTTTCCATAGGTCTGTAAAATGAGTACCCAGCTTGCTGGGGGCAATTAGCTAAATACATTGTAAACTGGTTAGGGAGTGCTTCACACTGATAAGTGATATAGAAATGTAACTACTATTGCTGTCGTTCTTCTGTTTGGCTTGCAGTAGTTTCCAGTTTTCAGGCTCAGTGCAAGGTGTTCATTTTGAATCTGAAAGCTGTAATTGGCTTGGGACCTTAAGGACCACCTCAAATGCTCCTTCTCACAAATTTTGTTCAGTCGTAGAAACTGGCAGATAGTTATATAGGCGTGGCAGATAGTTAAGGCGTGGCAGATAGTTATATAGAACAGTGTCTTTTCTATAATGGAACCTTCTTTGGGGAATTCCTTACAAAATGAGATCTATCAAATCTGCAACAAGTGATGTTTCCACACTGTTGGTATCTAAGACATTTGGCTGAGTACCTTAAGGACAATCAAGTTCAATGTTGTGTACCTACAACTATGGCTCTCCTGAACCGTCTTTTTTGTATTTTCCAGTCTGGTAAGTTAATACTTGTTTCTCAAGACTACTGCTTTCCTTAATACTGGTTTTTATTACACATGTTTTTAAATATGGTATGTGTTGCTCTATAAGCTTTTGTGATTTACAATTATTTTGGAGAAAAAGGTAGAATGTAAACTTTAAAGAAAATAAATACCGCAAGAATATAATCTAAGCCTTCAGAATGGTAAACAACAACATCCAGAAGCCATGATGAAATGTGTGGAAAAGGATTATTCAAACAAAATGTAGCAGTTGGATCAAAATAAGATAGTTACACACAAATATGGTCTGACTGGAAGACTACTGTACTGATCCCACAGATCCATGCTATGCAGGAGGCAGAAAAGATTTTAAAAAACAGAAACTAGCACCAAATAGATAGGGGAAGCACAGAGAGAAGAGTAAGAAACAGTTTACTGAAATTTGCTCAACATGTTTAAGGTACAAAAGCCTTCTTTAGAGGCAATTCTTCTTTTACAATACCTCCACAATTATAGCTCTTGCACTTCCTTCCACTCATTTTTGAAAGATTATGGACTTGCATGGCTTAAAAATAAAAACATATCACCAGAACAATCCATTTTTGATCACTAAGGAGACTGTAATTAGTTAAACAAACTTCCAGAGCACATACCTTTTCATAACATATTATCTATTCACAAGAAGTTAGTCTGTTAAACAGGACTTGAAGCTTAGTAATACAAAATTAAATATTTTCTTTTCTTTTATATTTTGGGGCATATGTATTTTTCATAGCATTTCAATCATACTTTCCACAAATAAAAGAAAAACATAAGGGTAGTTTGGTCAGGTAAAAGGTTTAACTATGATTATGGGCTGCCAGCATAATACACAGAGTCTTTTGTCAGTCAGTATTTTTAAACATATGTAGGGCAGAGGTTCCATACACAAAAGAACATTGGTTTTTATCAAACTAACAAAGTGCAATTTTGTTGAATTTGCATTAAAAGACAAGTTTATTTTCTTTAATGGCACCTGCTTGTTATAGAAGAGATTTTCAGAAATGCCTCAGTGCTCAGAATTAAATTCTCCTTCTCATTTTTGGCCTTGAGTAGACCTGGAAGCATTTAAATATTCAACCACATAACTAAGCAGAATGATATTACAGGCTTAGTAAATGTGAATACAGTTTTCCTTGGCAACAGGATGATGTATAGTCATCCTTCCACATTCATTAGGGTTATGAACACAGGCCCCTGTGAAAGTGGAAAAATCATGAATAGGCTCTCCAAAACCATATTTAATACACACACAAAAAGTACGATCATCATATTCAACACCCCATGGATTCCTTTAATGCATCAGGATGCCTTCACAAGACAGAAGTAGGTGGCTAGTGGGGCTTACTGCCACCTCCACTACTGCCCCACACCATTTTCAATAGGGATTTACAAGCCTTGTTCACAGTTTCTTAATCTCAGGAGGCTTGCCATCCCTATTAAAAATGGCATAGAGTAGCAGCAGAGCTGACAGCAAATAATCCGTGAATAATCACATCCAAAAAAGTGAAACCTGCAAATGTGGAGGGCTGACTGTACTGTAAATTTGAACTTTCTTCCAGTAGACAATAAATGTAGGGGAAACATTTTCAAACTGAAGATGATGATATGGAAGTTGAAAAAGACTACAACCTGATTTAGATCTCTAGTGTTGAAATGTAGTGAATTAATAACATAACTTGTACTAAATGCATTCCAATGAGAAGTCAGGTGACATTTGTCTTTGATATTTAAGTCCTGCTTTCAGATTCAGCACAGTCCCACAGTGATGGCATAAAAAAAAGTCCATTGTAAAGATATACCACCAATGAAGCTACATGTTGGATTTACTCTTTTTTACTTTTTTTTTCTCGTTTTCTAAGACCAACTTTTGACTGGAAAACAAATGACCCCATTCTTTCATTTGTCACAGGATGATGACCTGTGAAGACAGGTCCTCTCTCCTCTTGTGCAAATCTCACACACTACAGAATAAGCCCTCCCTGGATACAAAATTTTGGACAGAAACATCTGCCTACTAAGTCAACTATAGTGACAGAATCCATCTGGAACATTAATGTGAGCCATAGGATTGTATCCCACTTATTAAACAGAAGATGCTATTCTGAAATATTCTGAAATACTCTGTGCCAAATATGTTGATGAAATATTATTGTACTTGGATTGAAAAGGGTATCTTGAAACACTTAGAAATCCTATTGAGAAAACAGACAGCTACCACAAGATTTTTTTTTGTAGTTCAGGACTTTTTTTTTGGTGGAAACCCCACAAAAAATGTGCCCTGGGGATTGGAACTTTCTCTCTCAACATGTTGGGCAGAACTCTGTACAAATGCATTATTTTTTGAGCAAATTTTTGTTGTTTCTGTTGTTGTTGCTGCTGAAAAAACTAAGGTTTTGAAATTTTTCATTCTCACACACAAGAAGGAAGTTAAGTGAAGATTTATATTTCTATTGCTAAGAGATGAGCAAGAGAGCTAGCCAAACTTCAGCAATCAATACCTGTAAGTGAAAGCATCTTTGTATTAGATCTAGCCAGTGCTTCTCAAAAGTCTAATGTGATGCTCCAGTGGCAAGGATATATTTCAGTGTTGTACTGTGCAATAATGGATCATGGAAGTGTCATCAGATAAACAGCAAAAATGCTTCACAAAATCCTTATGATCTTATGATTTTTCATCAAGACTGCAAGTAAGCTGAACAGTGTTAAGTACCTCATATAGTGTGATCACACCATACGTCTGTACTGGCTCCTTCCACTGGAGGAAAATCTTTTCTTCAAATGTACTTCCTTGGATAGATTCCAGTGGTACAGCTCCTGGAACTAAAGAACAAAAATACAAGTTTTTTTAAAAGGAAAGTGTAACGTAAATCAGCAATGCTGTATTAAAATTCTATTGCTAATGATAACAAGACACAACATTTTAAATCCCTATTGCAATCTAGTCTGGCTAGGGTTTATTTAGGAGATTTTAAAATAGTAATGAGATATCAATAAGGAAAAAAAACTACAGACTTAATCCCTAGTTTGTCTTTAAAATACTGGTAGAAACAATGTGGACTCTGTCACCAGGGGAATTGGAAATTGCCTCTCTGGTTGCTAACCAAACTGTTCAAGCAGCATATGAGGCAGACATTTTCAGCTATTGCTATGCCAAATCAGGAGCAACTGTGATTTTGGTAAAGAAACATCTACATGAGATATATAATTAAATACTTCTTGTATTATTTAAGGCCATGGCACTATATTTTAAAAGTTCTGAGATTTTCTTATGTCATGTTTGCTAAGAAGAAAAACAAAAAGGTTAAGACTCTGCTTGTTATTTCAAACCCATTTTTGTAATTCCTTATCATATTGAATATATGAAAAGAATGGTGTCTGTCTTTGAGAAAACACTTAGGGCCTTCCTGCACAACACTGTTATAGTGCTATTATTCCACTTTCAACATCCTATGGAATCCCGGGGTTTGCAGTTTAGGGAGGGGCACTTAGACTTCTCAGCCAGAGAGCTCTTCGGCTTCAGGAAACTACAAACCACAGAATTCCACAGCATATTGAAAGTGGAATAATAGCACTGTAACAGTGTTGTGTGGAAAGGCCCTTACTCCAGGGTTTCTAGAATAATAAATGAGCCTTTCCATTCTACACAAAACATCAGACTCTTCACATATATTGTTATAGACCAATATTCTCTTCAATGGAAATTTGGATTTTGCCTTTAAATGTGCAACTCCTGCTTAGCACACTGATGATTTCAGCTAGTAATGTCTGTCTGTATACACACTACTACTCATCGTTCATCCATTGAGATGAATACCGTATATGAGAATGAGAAAAAGACAAAGCCCAGACAGAAAGACAGAGGGAAAGAGGCGGAAATACAGTTGACCCAAATAGTGAAAGGCAAGTTATTTGAGAAAACGTTCGTGTAGGAGGAAATAGACTCTCCCATCTAAAGATTCTTCTACAGTTGTTTCAAAACAAATGAAGAAAGTTGTTGCCCAGTCAGAATGAATGCAAATACTGATTCAGAAGCATCACTCTCACTCTGAACTAGCTTTGGGACAGTATGATACATTCATATAAAATATTCCTTATATGATACCTAAACAATCTGTATAATTATTTTCAGGAATAAGAATAAAACAGTGTTGCTGAATGCACAACAGATTAGGGAACCAAAGGATAGTGAAGAGCCAGAGAACAAAGTGTATGTGAGAAAAATATTATGAATCACCTATCCAAAGTACTCCTTCTGCAAACATAAAATGAAACAGGTGAATATTTGGTGCAGGCCAAATATGGGTGTGTGCAACTAGCCCTGCTCATGGGATGCTCTTGCTGGAGAAAGATGGGGACAATTTTTGCCAATTTCTCTTTCTTCCAGAGTCCCCCAAAAGGCTGGTTACAGGGCCATCTAGAACCGTACATGATGCAATATGGGGAACTATAGGGGTAATTTGCAATTATCTAGCGCTGCTTTTCCCCATTGGACATTTCCAGCAGATCTCAGGAATGTGATGTCAGTTTTGTTTTGGTTGAGCTCTCAGAATGTGACCAGCACTCATGCTGTCCCAGTTCCATATCAGGATATAGAAGGTTTCCCCACTTCTTTCCACATGGAGATTCATACCTGTTAGTACGCATTTTTTTCTTTATGCATTTTTCTCAACAACTAAATTGAGTGTGTGTTTCAATGGTACACATTTTTAGCTAGTCACAAATTAAAAACATATGCATACTTTTGCAAATATTTTTATTTTTCTTAAATGCACTGCAAAACTTGTTACTATGAGTGTTTCCATATTCCATGTTACTATGAGTGTTTCCATATGAGTGTTTTGTCTCACAATGTGCCTTAAGATGTGAGAAATGGATACTATCATCAGGAATTTTGGGGGAAAAATCAGTTATTTTCCCAAATCATCTTAATCCCTTCCAGGATCAGGAAAAGCCCTTTTGGATCTAACCCCTAATGCAGTGGTTCTCTACCTGTGGGTCCCCAGATGTTCGTGGACTTCAGCTCCCAGAAGCCCCAGCTTCTTGAACTATGGTCAATGCTCAGGGCTTCTGGGAGCTGAAGTCCATGAACATCTGGGGACCCACAGGTTGAGAACCACTGCCCTAATGTAAAATTATACCAAGTTCATTTACTTTTGTCAGTTACATCTACTTTTAGACCGTGTTCCTCTGGAACATGTCTATAGATATGTTTATACAGGTTCATTCATTTCCAACACACTATGAAAATGTAAGCCCTTCTAAAGATGTGCCTATTTATGTTACTAGATTACTAAAGGCATTCGGGAAAAAATCCATTTTAAAACTCACCATCTTCATCTGTCTGAACCACAATTTCTTGGCTTTCTTTCCTTCCTTCAGGATTCATTAGAACAAGTTTGATACTGACATTAGTATAGGGTGATAGATTAGTAATGGTGTGTTGAGGGTGTGAGCTGTCAGTATCCCAGCTCACTTCTTCTCTGACTTGTTCTTGTCCACCAGCTTGGTAGCGATAATGGACTGTGAGGTTGTACCTATGGCAACGAGTTACATTGTAGCCAAATGGTTCCCAAGTGATGGTAATTTGCCAGGATTTGATATCTACAACTTCCAGTTTTCTTGGACCACGCATAGGATCTGTAAAAAGAAGACAATCACTTTAATGTAAGTGCTTGTAGACCATAAGATCTGACAATGATTATGCAGGTCAGCACTGAGTCCCCGGACCTGCACGTCCACTCTAACCTGGGGTGGGAGTAGCATTTTGCGGGCAGCCTCTGTCTGTCTGAATTATTGGCAGTTAGGCCAGAAGAGGCTTTTCAGGCACGTATACTTATGCATACACAGTAATGGCATAATTTTAATTGTTTTTATTTGATCTTGCCATATTGTTCCTTCTTATCACAACTTTGGAAGATGGGTTTTGGCACTGGGCCACACCTTTCTGAGGTTGTCCAAAAGGGGCCTACCTGACTATCACCCCACTTTTGAGCATCCTCTTAAAAGATATTGGAGTGATGCTGGGAAGGGGCAAGGCCAATCTGGGTTCTGTTCAGCCTGCTTCATCCCCAGTTGGTGTGGGAAACCACATAGTGAGTTTTATTTGATACTGCATTCAACAGCACTCCTCCGGGGGTGGATGGGGAATTTTGTCAGACAGCAAGGGTATCACCCAATGCCCGGAAACTACCATATGCTGTACCAAGGTAAAAGTGATTGTCATGTTGTCTTCCACTAATGTGTGTTTATGTTTCTCCCCACCCTCCACCAATCCAGTCCTCCTTGAACTACCAGACTTGCAAATTCTTTTCATACCAATAAAAATAAAAAAAATATCCAGCTTAGATTCCAACCTGCAAGAGAGAGAGGTTATACTACATAAAGACCACAGGTTCTGATCCACAGATCTTGTGCACAAAGATCTGTGTGTGCATACTAGATGAACAGACTACTGGCATTTTTAACAGTAATTGTCTTGTCTGTTGTCTGTTTCTTGGAAGAAAGAAGCCTCTGTGGATTAAGACCACTTACATCTGCTAGGGAATGCATTAACACACTTGCCATTAGATGATACTCCTGATACCAATGAATGTTCAATGTGGGGATTTTTTACATGGTATTGAAAGAGTGGCCCACTTTTGCATGCAAATCATATCCTGATGAAACATCTCGTTACTTTTCAGAGGACTTCAAACCAACAGAGATGCAATAAGAACAGCAAGTCATTGTCTGTGGTGGAACAGTTATAGCCATGAACCCAAAACACTGTTATATTTATGCTGTCCAAGGAAAAGAATTCTCAATGAAAAACTTTTGTAAAAAGATGAAAAAGAAGAAGCCTCCATCATATCATAGTACGGGTTGGCGCTTGTCTTACATGTCTAGTAAAATACTCAGAAGACTGTCATCGGTGGAGCTATTATACAAATTTAGCAGTAATCTAATTTTTATTTCATATGAGAGTCCTCAACAAGATAAAAGACAATGACTAGTTTTATCTAGTGCTTCGCTAGTTGAAATGCCAAGAAGAGTTTTAATGAGCTAGAAAGCTCATACATAAACAGATTAATATGCATCTTCTAGCTCATGTTTATTAATCAACACATCTTTACCAAGAATGTTCTAAACACTTGCCACAAGATTCCATCACTTCTGGCTTCTAATAATTCTCTGCAAGCTTGCAATATTGCTCAAATACACTGTTCATTCCACCTTAAGTTTGCAAGAAAACGCAATGAACTTATAAGCTATACAGCCTTCAAATTCCGTGGTGAATTCCATGAATTCCAAATTCCACGTCTTTCTGAAAGACAATATAAAATTATTTTACTTTCTATTACTCCACCCTCCACTCCCACTCTGTTTCCCTTGACAAACATTTGTGGAAATCCTTACACCCAGCTGCCAGGAAGTCTGTAGGGGCTGGACTTACTTCAACATTTCCCTCCTTTCCAGTAACCCTACCCTCTTACTTGCCTGATTCCTTTTAACCCCTCATCACAGCTAGCAACTGGATTTCTTGAAAACAACCATGATCATGCTCGTTTTGAGCATTAGTTCTGACCTAATGTAAGCGATGAAGATGTTCTAGAGATTACAAGACAATGATGATGTTATATATCCTTGTGGCTTCTAATGAATGATTTTGTGTAGACATCATGGGAAAGAGACTGGCAAGAGGACGCAAGTCAGACTCTTAGTGAACACAGGGAACAGATTTCATTTTCTATGCCTATCTACAGAAAGGGTAGGTATGGAGCTGGCTGGGATGCCACTAGCTGCTAGAAATGAGAGTGTGCTATTGCCCAATCACTTGTGATACCTTATTTCATTTGTGTATTTCTGCATATGTGAGAGGCAAACAATCAGGTCACTCATTAAAGTAGGTATAGAGGAAGACAAAAGGATGGGGAAAATATATCATCATCTGCCTCCCTGCATTGACTCAAAGGCACTGGACATCGTTTCTTCTTATTGTTGCTTAGAACACTGCTATCTGCAATTCAAAGTGCAAGAAAAGGTTGAACATGTTATTACAATTAGCACAAGAAATGTCTCTGGTGGGAATAGTTGGTTTCCAGTATTTTCAACAAATTATACAATGGTGAGTATTAATGTTCATGCTTGGTGCGTGAACAATGTTCCAGACAACTTGTCATAAGAGGAATATAACACTCTGTTTGTGTATTAGTATAGCATGATAAAAAAAAAAAGCATTTTTCTAGGCACTGTGTAAAAGGGTAAAATGTTACACAAGTTGCGTTTATTAAGCTTTACCTGGGAACAAGAAACAAGTGGACTATATTGGGCTCTATATATTCATCAGGAAAGGTCAGAAAGGAGGCATCAAAATACTGTGCTCATTTCGTAGACTCTGCCAAAACTGGGTGTCCAATAAATAAGTAAAAAAAGAAAAGGTTGCTTACCTGTAACTGTGGTTCTTCGAGTGGTCATCTGTGCCCTCACACACTAGGAGCTTTCGCGCATGTGCAGTAGCGTTCGGAAGATTCTAGAGCTTAGTAGCTTGGCGGGAACCCCTCCCCCATGCCCGTACTGAGCATGCTCAGCCCGCCAAGCCAATGGTCTCTCCTCAGTTCTGGAGTCCGCCAATAAGGGACCTGAAAGAGGGGGCAGCTGGGCGGGTGTGTGTGAGGGCACAGATGACCACTCGAAGAACCACAGTTACAGGTAAGCAACCTGTTCTTCTTCGTGGTCTCTGTGCCTCATATACTAAGAGATTTTGTAGCTTACCAGTTGGACGATGAGTCAGGTCCTAAAGAACGGAAGACAATACCGCACATCCAAAATGGGCATCTCTCTGGGACCGGCAGTCCAGTCTGTAGTGGCACACGAAGGTCGAGCGTTGAGACCAGGTCACCACACGGCACAGTTCTTGCAGGTCCTCTCCTCGAAGGAGAGCAGCTGAAGAAGTCACGGCTCTGGTGGAATGAGCACGCAACAAAGCCGGCAGAGGCTGCCTGGCCAGTTTGTACGCCAGCAGAATAGTCTGGGCCACCCATCTGGAGAACCTCTGGGTGGACAGCTTGTGGCCTTTTCGACGCCCCCCCCCCGTAGCACACGAACAGGTGAGGAGTCTGGCGAAAGGACGCAGCCTGGTGTGCGTAGAAGGCTCCTGCTGCCGGCCACACCCTCCTGCCTGGCCTTGAAAAGGGACAGACAGTAAGAACATCCGAGAGGCTCCTGCTGCTAGCCACGCCCTCCTGCCTGGCCTTGAAAAGGGACAGACAGTAAGAACACCAGAGAGGCTCCTGCTGCCGGCCATGCCCTCCTGCCTGGCCTTGAAAAGGGACAGATAATAAGAACACCAGAGAAGCTCCTGCTGCTAGCCGCGCCCTCTTGCCTGGCCTTGAAAAGGAACAGACAGTAAGAACACCAGAGAGGCTCTTGCTGCTAGCCACACCCTCCTGCCTGGCCTTGAAAAGGGACAGACAGTAAGAACACCAGAGAGGCTCCTGCTGCTAGCCAGCAGATGGGTTGCTGGGTGGGGAGGATGGGTTATGTTATGTTATGTTTTAATTGTTTTTAATATATTTGATGTATTGTTTAATTGCTTTGATGTATTTGATGTGCTGTGTGCCGCCTCGATCCGTTGGGAGACGCGGGATATAAATAAATCAGTCAGTCAATCAATCAAGGCCAAGGCTCAATGAACATCAAGGGAGTGGAGGGAGCGCTCCAGAGGTGTAGTCGGGCCCGGGTAAAAAATAGGTAAGATGATGTCCTGACTGAGGTGGAAGCGTGACACCACCTTGGGCAGAAAAGAAATGTCAGGGCGAAGGACTACCTTGTCTCATCAGACTGCAGCGCTGTCAACTCACTCGCCCGCCTGGCTGAGGTGACAGCTACCAAGAAAGCAGTCTTGATGGTCAGGAGCGTGTCATCCACAGTTGCCATGGGCTCGAAGGACGGTCACATCAACTGCAATAGTATCAAGGACAGCGACCAAGGCGGTAGCGGCGGCGACACCGGTGGGTAAAGGTGTTGCAGGCCCTTCATAAACTGCTTGAGGGTAGCGTCCCTGAAGAGAGCTGCTGAGGGGGACCCTTGCAGCTGATAGGCTACGACAGCAGCGAGGTACACCTTCAGGGATGGAAAAGCGAGCCCTTGCTGCCGAAGGTGGAGAAGAAAGTGGAGCACGGTAGGCAGACTGACAGTGGATACCGGCTCCCGACGCACCTCTGCGAAGGAGACAAATTTTTGACACTTATAGTGGTAGTTGAGGCGTGTCGACTACTTCCTGGCCACGGTGAGGACACCCTGGATGGTTGGATCCTCTAAGGCATTATCCTCCACCAGTGGAGGGCAAGGAGCGGCAGGTCCGGATAGAGACCAAGACCGTCGGAGTGCGACAGGAGATCTGATGCTGTCGGAAACTTGAGTAATCGACCACGAGCAGCCGCGAGCAGGGGCCCGAACCAGTGCTGCCTCGGCCAACATGGGGCTACGAGGACAACGTCGGCTCAGTCCGCGAGGATCTTGGCGACCACTCGACCCATGAGAGGGAACAGCGGGAAAGTGTAGAGGAGCCCGTTGGTCCACTTGAACTGGAAGGCATCACCAAGTGAGCTCCGACCGAGGCCGGCTCTCGAACAGTACCAATGACACTTCCTATTCTGGCTGCTGGCAAAGAGGTCAATCGTCGGCTTGCCCCACTGGTCTCGTATCAGCTGGAATGCCGCATCCGAGAGGGACCACTCGTGGTAGCACGAGGTGTCCCTGTTGAGGGCATCTGCCGTGATGTTTTCCTGGCCTGCCAGGTGCATCGCCACTGGGTGAACTTGAAGCGACACGCACCAGTTCCAAAGTTGAAGAGTTATGGTAAGGAGGGTGGTCGAATGAGTCCCTCCCTGCCTGTTCACGTAGCAGACGGCCATCATGTTGTCCGACAGGATCTGCACCGTGCGGCCAGAAACCCCATTGCGGAATGCCCTCAGAGCTTTCCAGATGGTGAGCAGCTCCAGGGTGTTGATGTGAAGATGTGTTTCCTCGTCGATCCAGCATCCTTAGACTCTGAGATCGCTGCAGTGCACTCCCCACCTGAAGAGGGCAGGGTCCATTGTTATCGTGAGCCGAGGGGTCGGTTCTCGGATCCCTGACAGCAGATGGCGGTAGGACAGCCACCATAGCAGGGAGCAGCGCACCTGTTGATGGATCTGCAGAAGGCGCCTCTGGTCATCCAGGAGCGGGTCGAAAGCCCTGATGAATCAGTGCTGGAGTGGACGGGCACGGAGACGAGACAGGTAAGTGACCGATGTGGTTGAGGCCATGGATCCAAAAAGCTGCTGGATCCTTCTCGCTGGTATCATCGGGGCATCGAACAGAGTGGATGCGGTCCGATGGAGGGTGTGTGCACACTCTATAGGCAGGTACGCCCTGGCAGTCACCAAGTCCAAGGTCGCTTTGATGAAATCGAGGACCCTCACCAGTTCGAGGTGCAACTTTTACGAGTTAACCCAAAGGCCAAGATTGGTCAGAAGAGAAAGAGTTCGATGGATGTCTCTGTACAACTTTTGCCTGCAGGACGCCACCAACAGCCAGTCGTCGAGAGAAGGGTAGATCATGACGCCCTTCGTCCGCAGGTACCATACCACAGGGGCCATGCATTTGGTGAAGACCCTGGGAGCGGTGGAGAGTCCGAACGGTAGACCTTGTACTGGAAGCAAGTACCGTCGACTGCGAATCGGAGGAATCGTCTGTGCTGCAAGCGAATGGCAATGTGGAAATAAGTGTCCCAAAGACTGATGGAGGCGAACCAGTCCCCTCGCCGAAGGAAAGGCAGAATCGAAGACAGAATGACCATCTCGAACGTTTTGGGGTGGATGTACTCGTTTACCCCTCTGAGGTCCAAGATCGGCCGTAAAGTACCATCCGATTTCGGTACCGTGAAGTACCAGAAGAAGAAGCCGGTGGTAGTGGCCGAGGATGGAAGTTCTTCAACAGTCCCTTTGTGCAGCAGGGACTGGATATCCTCCAGCAGAGCCAAGCTGGCCGGGGTGGAATAGTAGACGTCTCGCAGAGGTATACTTTGAAACTCTATGGCGTAACCAAGACCGACAATGGAGAGAAGTCAAGAGTCCGTGGTGATGTGGCGCCATTCGGCGAGATGTCGGGCCAGGCTTGGTTGGTCTTCAAAAGCTGCTGGCAGGCTGAAGAGTGGCTGTGATGGCAACCCGTGAAGGCAGTCAAAACCGGGACACTGTCCTGGATGAAGACTTCTTCGAAGAAGATGGCTGGCATCTCCGAAGAGGTCTCTGAGCTGAGGACAACGTCGATGGGCGAGATGAGGCTGAACGAGGCAAGAGAAGCTGGTAGGTTGATGAAGATGACTAGTGCCAGGACGAACAAGAGCCGAAAGTATGTCGGGGCTGCGACGGTTGCTGGATCCCCATCTTTTTCACCATCAGGCGCGCTTTTACCAGGTGGTCCATCGCCTCATCGGTCGTGGCGTTCAACAACCCCTGACCATTGAAAGGAAGGTCTTCTATCTGCTTTTGGGTGTCTTCCTGCAGGCCCACCGATCGCAGCCAGACGAATCATCTGAGGGCGACAGAGCCGACCATCACCCAAACCGCCACCTTCACTGAGTGTCTAGATGATAGAATTTGTTGGTTGGTGAGTGCCACGGATTGATTAAAGAATTGCATAGCACTCGCTCGATGATCCTCAAGGAGATGTGCCAGGAGAGGAAAGAATCTGTCCAGTAGGTTCCTCTGGTAGGCAGCAAGGCAGGCTTGCGTGTTGGATACCCTCCCAATGAGAGATGAGGTGGAATAGAATCTCCTGCCAAAGGTATCCAGACGGCAGTCTTCTCAGTCCGGCAGGCGGTGTGCGCCCTCCTGCCACCCTTAGTCTGGGACGACTCGACCACAATGGAATTGGGCACCGGATGCGTAAACAGAAATTCGGTCTCCTCCATCTGTGTCCGGTAGAGGCGTTACAACCGGTGTGGGATTGGTTGAGCTGACACCGGCTGGTCTCAAGGATGTTTGAGGGCTTCCATTAAAGTCGGCAAGAATGGTAGCGATGCTGTGGATGGAGAACGGGTGTTCACGTACTGGAACACCTGGTCCTGCAGGACTGGAGCCGGGTCTGCAACCTTCAATCCAAGTGCCGTCATCATCCGGAGGAGGATATCAGAAAACTTGGACGCCTTCCGGTGCCAACTCCGGTGAGGGGTCCCCAAAGGCCAAGGGTGGAGATTCATGTGATGCAGGCATTGACTCATCAGAGTGTAAGTCAGTTTCATAAGTTTGAGATGACTTGGATGGAGACCTCTCTGTTGATGCTTGCTGCGGTGGTAACGCCAAAGTGATTGTCGGCGCAGTCGTTGTTGTTGGTATCGTGGTCAGTACCGGTGGAGCAAACGGCATCTGGGACGCTGTGGTCGTGGCAATCAGTGTAACCGCAGGCAGTGGGCGCTGAATTGTCTGGGTAGCAGTAACAGCAGAGGACGAAGGCTGCATCCGGAGAGCCTCCGGGCCTGGGCAAGACACCATCGAGGTAACCCTCGGAGGCGGAGACACAGCCCGGTATCGCAGCGAGCGCTCTCGGGACCTCTCGTAACACGAGGATCTCGAGGGCGAGCGAGATGGTGAGCGCTGATTTCACAAGTGGTACCTGCTGCGAGATGGAGAGCGCGACCTCCGGTAGGGCGACCAGTATCTAACGTTAGGGTGGTACCAGTCTCTATACGCAGGAGAATAGGAGCAGTACGAGCCTGGTTGCTCCCGCCAGATGTGTTCCTGGCTGTATCTTGCTATGTGTGAGGCAGACGAGTACAGCAAGTCAAAAGGAGGCCGAGACAAGGCCCACTCCTGGTAGGCCTCCCGCCAGCGCGGGGATCAATGCCTCACTCGGCGTTCTGTAGAACGTGATTCACTTCTCCCGGAAGCTGCCCAATGACGGGGTGAGGCCCGAGGTGAGGTCGGGATATTCTCCGGGTGGTCCACCCCTTCTGGCTGACTGGGCGGAGATACCACGGCAGCAAGCACAGGCAGGCCCGAAGGTGCAGCTAAGCCAGCAGTTTGGTCTTCGTCAGAGACCTCTAGGATCTCTGGTGGTTCTAACTCCTTGCCCAGATCCCCAGGCTGTTGGGTCGGAGGAGGTGTCGGAGGGCAGGTCCTCTTAGAGGGCGAACCCCACTTCTCCTTCTTCTTCTTCTCTTTGTCTTTAGAGATATCCTGTTAAGGAGGGCGCTTACACTGAGCAGCAGTAAGTGGCCTGGTGGACTTGGCTGCCTGCAAGCCTGCAGGAGCCTCCTTCGAGGTCGATGTGCTCAACAATATTTTTGGGATCCACAGGAAGGCCGATATTGGAGGCCGAGACGATGGTACCGAGCCCGGTACCATTGATGTCAACGGTATGGCAGCCGCTGGTACCGACGAGGGTGTGGTCGCAAGTCGGATCGATGTCGAAGGCCGAGACATGACGGATTCTCCCAATGGCTGATCCCTTGCCCGAAGAGACTCCTCCCAACAGTGGGATTTCAAGCGGCATGAACGGTTTCGCAGAGTCTGGGCAGTGAAGTCACGGCAGATGGAACAGGCCTTGACGTTTTGAGTCTCCCCCAAACAGAAGAGGCACTTGCTATGCCCAACTGACAGAGCAACCTTGCGACCACAAGTAACGCAAGCTTTAAACAAAGCAGACATAGAAGGAAGACGACGATTGAAGGAAAAGTCCAAGAGGGAGGAACTGACAGAAGCGGTGAGGAAGATGTGGAGAAGACGAGGGTCAAAGAAGAAGAAAGTTGAAGGAGGGGTTGAAAAGATCTGAAAACACCAACAATACCAAAAGCCAAAGTCCAAATACCAAAAGCCAAGTCAAATATCGAAGTCAGAAGTCAAAAAACCAGCAAAAAACAGTCCGAAGAGTAAGCCAAATAGCACTACTAAGGTAGAACCTTCTGTTCACTAGGGCAGATGAGAAAGAACTGAGGAGAGACCGTTGGCTTGGTGGGCTGAGTATGCTCAGTACGGGCATGTGGGAGGGGTTCCCGCCAAGCTACTAGGCTCTAGAATCTTCCGAACGCTACCGCGCATGCGCAAAAGCTCCTAGTGTGTGAGGCACAGAGACCATGAAGAAGTACCAAACAAATACAAAGATACATTCCCATTGGTGATACTAACTGTTCTCTGCACAGGCAGATCTGCTGCCTTAAAAAAGGGGAACAAAGTCTTAACGAATCAGCTTAGTAAGAAGGAAAGTGTGATTTAGCAGTGTTAATCACAATGCAAACAACATTCATTTAGAGTTGAAGAAAAAGAAAGCCCTGCCAAAAGCAGTTTACATGTCACAATAACTTTTTTGTATGCTAAACATAAATCTGATAGGCTTTGGTAATAAGAGTAATTAATTACGTTTTCAGAAAGAACACATTTATTATCTCACTTGGTGCAATACTGTTGGAAGAGAGGGGAGATCATATAACTAGACCAGATCCTTCCCACTTTACAACCACTTGAATAAAGTATTCACAAATCTGAAGCATGCTGGGATATTATAATCAGTACTAATGGCATGAATCTAGTGACCAAATTGGGCCCACTTTCTTATGCCAACAGGCAGGATTACTTTCCAAACGGGAGCAAAGTCTGTCATGCTTGAAGTTTCATCTTATAGTTCTTTGCAATTCCCCTGATGGTACCTGTAATATTTTTCATACTGTTCTCTTTATGCCAGTTTCATCTAGGTATCAAGCAGTGAAATCTGACAGCTGCAGCTCACAACCTTAGGGACCAGTAAGTCCAGTTGTAGCCTCTGGCACTTTAGTATCCTATTTAATCAGTGTACCCAGTTTCTCCGACATTCAGCAATGTTTTTCAGAGAACAGAGGAAAAGAACCTGACTGATAGGATCAATTTCCATTGCAAGTTCAATTCACAGCTCATTTCTCTGGAACTTCATACTTTACCTCCTATTACAACTACTGTGCTTTTTCAAAAACTCAATTTCAGAATCTGTGAGAGACATTTAGGTGTAATTTTAGAATCCTGTCACTGATAATCAAAAGCTTGGAAGCAAAGATCATGCTGCAAGGGATTTTTCCCGCTTGCCCTTCTTCATCATTCACTACAGATGCTGACTGAAACAGAAGAATAAAAAATAAAACACAATGATAGAGGGGTGTGAGTTGTGTTTACAGATCTTATACATAATTGGCCTAAGGTTTTGGGTGGGCTTGAGCAAGATATCCTATAGGGCCTTTGCTGATTAGTTCTGACTCTTCTGATATACTGCTCCTGCTGCAGATCCATTTCATCACTTTTCTATACTGTTGGAGAGGACAAGGCAAACAGGTTATCCCATCACTGCTCTTTCTCCTGTAGAAGGCTGGAGGACACACTACAGCAGCAGCAGGAGGAGAAAGAGCATTAGGGTTCTGGTGGCTTGCTGACGATCCCCTGCATGATTGTTGGCTTTAAGAAATACCCAATAATGCTGAATCCTAGCTCTATATTGCTATCATATGCATACCTGTATCATGAAATGTAATGTAAAATACACATAAGTGTATCTTGGTTAGTGTAACTACAAAAGTATGCTTAAGACGTACATATTATTTTGAATTAAGTTGTGTAATACACATATTTTAATAAATTCATATAATTAAAAAACAGGATATTTCCCTAATTCTCTAATGAAACTAAGATTAGGGGAAGTATGCTAGAAGCAATAAGAACAGCAATATTGCATTTAAACCCTGAAATCTTTAAAGAGGCGATGGAGACAATGACGGATGAGGTTCTCCTCCTTTCCTCCCTTTTCCTCATCCTCATCATCATAGGGCAATTGGTTTTAATAACCTCTGTGTGGGGAGGAGGGATCTCTAGCTATACATTTGTACTAGCTGCTTCAGAAGAGATTGCTTTTGAAGATACCAATGCTAAGTGAACCAAAATAAAAGCAAGCAAACGGAGAAGATGAAAGTAATTGTTATGGACCTTTTGCAACTGACCCTCTGTGTTTTGAAAGGGCCTTTTGACTGAGTGGGAGCTGTATTTTTCTTTTACTCCTATTTTTTAAAATTGCATTTTTGTTTTTAATATTTTTATTCATTTCAGGTATTGGTTTTATAAAAACCACACTGCCCAACAACTAGCAAATATCCATCAAAAGGTCTAGCTACATTAAGACTACCAACCAAACACTGGATACTTTTCCAATTATATGCCGGTCTTCATCACAAGAATGGCATGAACCACCAGGTATATATTGCTGTTATCAAGGCTGTCAGCTCCATGGAGACCATACCATAAACACTGCCCCACACAGTTACTGTTACTCTTTTGCTGTGCTTGTGCCATTTATTGGTGTGGTTTGCCGTAACAACTCACTACTCTAGGGGACAGCACAAAAGTTCCTGAAACAGGCTCAGGCTAAAGAGGGTAAGTGCATTCTGGATCAGTCTCAATGGAGTGTGAAGTACATACAGTATGGCAAATTTGTTTAGGAGCTGTCTCAATGACATGGTAAGTAGGCATGAGGTCAGGCCTATAAGCATAGTAAGTATGTGCAGGATCTGGCCCTAGGGACTGTACACTGGCACAGGGTCAGGCTCAAGATGTTGACAGGAAAGTTAGTCTGAGGGACTGCAACTCAGTCTCAAAGTGCCAATAAGGGGCATAACTCAATTTAGGCATATTCATGATAAGAAGCAGCTTGTTCTTCTTCTAGTGCTGAAGAAGAGTGTTTGTGACCTGTTTGCAGCCCCTGTTGCCCAGACTGCCATCTACTTGAAAAACATCTCTCTCCCTCTTGTTTTCTGATACTCTTTCTCTCCTTTTCTGCTGGCAACTAGGCTCTAAATAGGTTTTCTCCCCATTTCAGCAAGTCCTATCTGCAATGCAAAGAAAGAACCAAAAGGAGCTCTTCTCTACTGGTAAACCAATCTTAACCTCCCTCCTTGCGTGCCTAGCTCAACGTGCCCCTCGTGACCTTGAGTCTTGGCATTATTTCCCCTCTTTCCCACAGCCTTCCTTTGGCTCTCTTTGCCCCCTACCTCACCTTCACCCCTGCTCACTTGCTGCTATGCCCACCTGACATTACTGTCTATGCTGCACCTATGGGTGCCATCAACTGTCAGAATTTCTCCAGGCTCCCAGCTGCAGCACAAGATGTAGATAAGGTGATGTGCTTGGTAAGTGCCTCCTTTCTTCTATCATTCAAACAACTCGTGTTTGGATTTGTTTGTTTTAGATCATTGATTATATCTGTTGCAGAACTCTTCAGTTGTGGGGGAAAGGAGGAATATATTTTGAATAAATAGTAAGTAAACACAAATGAAATTATTGGTCTTCTTGAAATCTTCTAAAGTGTCTGCTGCTTGTAGAAAGTCCATTTTCATCTTTGTGCATTGTAAAATTAAATAATTTCATTTCACAAGTCTTTCGAAAGCAGTAACTGTTTCAGAAGGCATTCACCAACAACTCATTCTGACAGCATTATGGGAGGCATTGCTAGCCCTAGTTGAGCAACTTGTTTTATTACCAGTTACAGAAATGCTAATATTTCTGCTAGGTTAATACTGCATAGATATTTTTATTTTGTTTTCTGTTATTTAAAATCCATGAAACAGCAAGTTGACAAAAGATTTATTGGACAGTTTGATTATTACCTTAGAAATTTCTGGTAAATGGATTACCATGCGAAAATTATTTCTGTTTACATTTAGTGACAAAACATTTGAAAGAATTATCTGCTTTTCCTGTCAGGTCTATAAATGCTCAAAACATTTTATTTTATAAAATATGAAATAAAAACAAAATGGTGTGTACAGGACTGAGATTACGCAATCATTTAAAGAAAGAAGACCTAATCTGTTAGTTTAGCAAGAAAATAAATTTTGTCATTTCTTCCTTATTCATACAGTTAACTAAACATTAAAAATTTGTGATGTAGGGAACTATCCACTGGACAAGTGACAACTCACAAAAGCAGATCATACTGATAGATGTTAGATATTGACAAAACAGTATCTACCAGATATAGCTGAAGTAACTGTTTTGTTCTGTTTTAAATGTTAACTTTCTTTGAATTTATTTCTAACTGCTCCTCTTCTCTGTTTCTCTGTCTCTCTTGAACACTCATAAAAGTTTTCTTTTAAGCTGCACTCCTGAGAGAACTTATTTCTGAGCTGGAATTGTCTATGATTGTACTTTTTTTCCCCTGAAAACTTTAAACTCTTCTTTATAAGCAAAATGTTCATTAGAGCTTGTTGTGTTTACAAGGCATTACGTAAATACTGAAAGTAAATAAATAAGAGATGATCAGTCACTTAGATGAGATAACTTGTCATGCTGAAGCTGTTTTTCTCATTGCAAAGTATATACATGCCTATTTATCTCATTTTGTTAGCCACTGGTAAAATGGCAACAGCTTTAGACTATGCTTTGTATCTTGGAACATGACAAGCCTTTTGAGATACTAATCTTAGGCTGTTTCTGCACTACGCTGTTATAGTGCTATTATTCTACTTTCAACATCTTACAGAATCCTGGGATTTGCAGTTTAAGGAGGGGCATTCTCAGCCAGAGAGCTCTTTGGTCACAGTAAACTCAATAAAAATGTGTTGGTGGGTGGGGAGGATTGGGTATGTTTTTAATGTCTTTTAATGTCTTTTAATGTATAATGTATTTTATGTTGTTCGCCGCCTCAATCCATGTGGAGAGGCAGGATAGAAATAAATTTTATTTATTTATTATTTATTATTATAACAGTGAAGTGTGGAAATAGCCTAAGACATGAAATGAAATATATTCCCAAAAGACTGGGGCTCTATGGAGCACTGAACAAAAAACATTTTTGCAATAAAAGTAATAATTGGAATCTGTGTTCTTCTACTGTACATTAGAAAACAGCCCCAAGTTTAACTGTTCCAATAAAAGTCAGATGTAAGCAGGACACCTCCCTGACATAACAGATCACTGTGCTTCACTAAACAGGTCCTTAGTGGGCTGCTGCATATTTCTGGCATGCCAGCATCCTTTCACAACAGCACAAATGTAAGCAGAACTTTTCCTAAAGAGACAAGATTTCCATTTTATGCCTTTTACATTCTTGTAAAGTGCTGCTCTAGGATTGTTTGGCACACGGTCTTTGTCCTTCCTTGTAGCCCTTCCCCAAGGCTCTCAGGGATAGTTTAGTTGTCTGGCTTTTGAAAAATGTTAGGTGTCAATTTTCTGATGGCAAAGTTGGTGCATGCAAGAAATATGGAACAGCAAAACTGAAGAAACTACTTGTGAGGATGTGCACAAAGATTGCTGTGAAATATGACTGTGGAGCACTGTTCAGATACAGAACCTGAATACTGACATTTTCAAACAGAATGATTTAAATCTTAGAATGCATTCAAGCACATGCAACAATCCCAACATAACCATATGGATGCATAAGATCTTTGACACCAGTGCACTGAGTCACTTTCTGTTGGACTGCATCCTGATAGTTCTTTGGATCTCAGGCATATTCATTCACACTTTAGACACTATAGAATTAATATTTGTGAATAAACACAAATAAAAAAAGGTAGCGAGGGTTATTCTTTCAATTTTCCCACTTCAATAGCAATAAGTGGAAAGAATAAGAGTCCTTTCGATAAATGCATATGCTTATGAACCTTTTTAAAAAAAATAAGTACAGCAACCTTGATTCAGTTCTTAGTCCCAAATACAGTAGAAATGTCTATCCAATTCCACACTTCTCCACTGAACTGAAGTCCTTGAGTAAGGATAAATCTTTGTACTGCCAACATTATTAATAAAATGTCCCACAGAATAGGACATGAATTTTTAGAGGGTCATGCGACTTACATTCCAAATTCTCATGAAACATTTTTGTGTTCTGGTTCAAGGAAGAGGAGAATAGCTTCAATTTATTTGCTACTCTCCAACTAAAACAACACCCTTATTGAATCAATAAAATTTACATGAGTACATTGGGCGTGAAGAAACATGGACCTGACTTATCAAAGAACAAACTCCTCTACTCAGAACTAACAAACTGGATTTAGGCGCAGTATGGTGAACCCATTATTGTCCCTTTGCTAACAGAAGGCCCTTGGGGATTTTCATCAGTGGAACACAAAAAGAGATGACTCGCAAAGATTTTCTCTTCCTGGTGGAATCCCTTGTTACATCTGCCATGCTATTCTTGACCCCTTTGGAGCAGACTTATGGGGGCATGAGAGCTTGCCAAGTGGGAGTGATGAACTGGGGAAAATCACCTCCCTCCCCATTCTACTGATCAGTGTTTCCATAGGATCACAAAGCCTTTGACAGCGGAGAGATACTTCCTCATAGAACACAACAATATAAATCATTCCAGTGCTTCCATTTCAACCAGTAGCAGGAAACATTAGGAGAAGAGAGAGTCTCAACGTAAGATCAGCTTCAATTGTCTAACAGGATACTTCAATTGCTTTTAAGCAAACCCTCAAACCTTCTGAGACCACATTCAAAACTAAAATAAAGCACAGCCTCACAGATTACTTATCCTCATAACCCTTGAATATGAAACATTTTCTTACTTTTTTCTTCTCTCACAATTGTTTCATGTATTAAATAGCCCCTTAGCCAAAGATACTCACATAATTATCAATAATTTCCTTCATAAATGTAAGATTCATATTTTTTACGAGAAACCAATTTTGATCAAAACTGTCCAGACTGCAGTACATCTTAAACTTGAATCCTGTATTTACTCCTTAGTTTGTTACTGACATTTCATAATCATAGTTTAGAAAATAACTTATTGAAATTCTACTACGAGTCTGACAGGGAAAAAATTATTCTTCATTCTTGCTTTCAAGTTACTTAGAATGCTTATTTCTATACAATGGAAAGAAGATTTTTTAAATAAAAAAATGAATATAAACAAAATTATATTACAAATCTCTGAGACATTTTAGTTACTTGGTTAAAATGACATACCTAGCTATTCAGCACTCACTTTATAATAATCTTTCTTTTCCAAATCTACTTAGCCATCAGGTAGCAGCAATGAAAATCCTGGTGATAGTTTTTACAACCACACATTAGTTTTACATTTCATGACAGCCTAATTCCAGAGATTTTCAAAGACAGACAAGTATATGTTCTTACATTTTTTCCCCTTGCACTTGAAAGAAGCATGAATTTAACTGATAAATGAAAAAAAGGGAGTGCAGACATATATTTTTCATTTCAAACTTAAGTGAATATGCAAATACAGATATTACAAAATTAAAAAAACAAAAAACAAAAATAAAAACCCAAAACCTTCAAATATGAAACATTTCTGGTCCCAAGCATTTCAGATAAGGGAAACTCAGGCCCTTTCCACACGGGGGATGGGGGAACGGGGCAGCGCACGCAGGGACGGATCTTACCTGAAAACGGGTTGCTCCGTCCCTGCGGGGAGCGCGCGTTCGCCGCTCCACACGCTGGCGAGTTTCGGCGGTGTTCGGCGGTGCCCAAAATGGCGGCCGGCGACTTCCGGCGGCGCTCCGCCAATCAGGGCAGCGTGCCAGCCGGAAGCCCGCCCCTGGGCAGCTCTGCAGGGACGCGCTAGCGCGTCCCTGCAGTTTCACACGGGGTGCTGCAATGGGTTAGCGCGCTCGCGTTTCGTAAAAACCTCATAAAATGTGGCTTTTAAAAAACGCGCTGCGCCACCCCTTGCGGTCGCGCTAGCGCGGTTTGAGGTGTGGAACCTCCACTATTCAAACCGCTCTAGCGCGCTCCACGGTGTGGACGACCTCCGGATGAGTCGCCCTAAGCCGTTTTTTTTTCCCCGTGTGGAAAGGGCCATAATCTGTAGTCTGTTAAGGCTCCACCACATACAGGAACTGTAAAAGTTCCAGTGCAAGTACAGGGAACCGCACTAGTCCAAGACAGTGCTTCTCAGATTCAGAAAAGTCATTCTCCTACCAGGGACTTTTGGAAAGAAAAAAGGCAGAATAAAAATGGGGAAAGCTGCAACACTGGGATTGCTGGGGAAATAAAAAGGAGCAGAAGCAAGAATATACTGTATTTTTGAGGACTGCAAATGGGTTCAAAGCTAAAGGAATGTGAACCTTTGCTTTAAGAGACTTCATTTTACAAAACACTCTTTTACTGAAAATGAAAATTTTACTGTCAAAATAAGTTCTTCAGGTCTCTGCTAAAAAAAATTCACAGCCAGGTAGAGATGAAAGAACATATGGATTGTACAGATGTCTTAGATAAAGCATTTCCCAGTCCAAGCAGTAAAAGATTTCTGGGTACTGGAGTGGGTGACAATCACCCACAGCTGCCATTAGGTCTCCACACCAGGAAAAGGCTATAAATGTTTCCTGTTTAGACTGAAACTCTGGCCCTTTCTGCAAGACAGCAATGTCCTTAGCTTGGGGATGCCAGAGGAGTGGGACCACGATGACGCTTCTGCATGACATAGCCATGCTCCGCCCTTCTTGCATCACCAGCTGGTGTGATTGTGGGGTGTATCATTGATGGAAAAAGTCCACCAATGACCCCCAACTGTGTGAGCCTTCCACTGCAGCCAGCCATGCAGAAGGGCCGGAAGCGCAATCATGCACTTCCTTTCCCATTGCAGCATGGGAACGCCAGCTGCAGTGTGGAAGGAAGGGGCACGCCCCTTGCACTCCCTTCCACAGGCAGCTGGTTGAGTGCAGAGAGGAGTGCTGGAGACATGCTTCCATCCTGGCAGAGGTGCTGCCAGGATTACAATGGGACAATGTGCAAAAGTGGAAACGGCCTCTGTCTAGGCAACGGCAGTCCTTATCTGCTTCAGTTCCTAATTTTTCTGACTTCCAGCTATCTACCATGTGGCTTGACATCTTAGCTCTGATGTCTACCTGGATATTTAGACCTGGGATCCCAGTTCCTGCTCAGCTCCTTCTCCAAGTTACTGTTTAATTTACTGTTGCTTCAAACTGCCTGTTTTTTAATAGCCTTAAAAAGTCCTATTGGCCCCTTGAAACTGGATAGAAGGTTCTCAAGAGAGAAACTTCAAATCAGAGGAAGTACTGGGATAAAAGTGGGAAACAGGTAATTTATGGGGTGAATGGATGCTTGCTCAAGCTTTGTGGGGTAAAGCAACGGTCTTTCTGAAAAACAAAGTGCTTTGATTTTTTTTTGCTGACATTGCCCAGAATTCCTCAGTAAGCACCTGATTTTAACAGTTTTGCACCCATAAACAGCAGGAGAGTTCTCAGCAACTGCTGATTGATGGCTACCATTTTTCTTCTTCATGAGTGAGCTGACCTGAGATGATCTGAGGTCATCGTTTTCCCCAGAATGTTCCAGACCAATGTTCTCTCATGGTCATTATGGAAGGGAGAAAACTGTGACACCCCCACCTCCAGTAATGTCTGCCATCACTCATGGCAAAGGAGTAAGTTCATACAGAATGAGTTCAAAAACAAACAATAACAACAAAAACATTAATAATTGTAAGGCTATCCTCACAGACATGTTTTAGAACCACAGCCTGGAAATGGGAGGGGAATCACAGGGGGAGTTATTTGCAATTTCTTCCATTTGTGCCAGGTTTCTGCACCCTGAACATTTGTGGAGAGGCCATGGTAATGCTGTTGACTCTTTGGCTAAAGCTTTTGTTTCTTAAAAAAAATTATAAACCCTTACAACAGGGTTGTGAAAACTATATCCTGCACTCAGGCCTCATCGGTTTTGTTGATCTTTCCACCTTGCTATCATTATTATTGTCATGATTACAGCTACTGCTATTATTGATGTATCTGCTGTTGGGACCACATGATTACTGATCACCTCAATAGATTATTCACACATGTAGAATTTTATGAGTCCTATTACAATATTATTTCATGAAATATTTTTCTGATAACTATGAATACTTTTTCTGTAACTAAAAAGAATTGTAACCTTGGGTATATTACGTTATCAATTAAGAAATCATATTGTATATTAAAGGTTTCAAGACTGGCAAAGAAAATCTGCTTGCTAACAATGATTACCAAAGTATTTTCTTCATGCTCAAGACATGTTAGGAAAGCAGTGGCAAGGATGCTACTTATAGTTTTGTTCAAAAATAAATGAGGAAATCACTGCATAGTAATATAGTAGAATGCTAAGCCTTTCACTGTAGTTCTTTGCTGCTGACAAACTACATTAATTCAGAACAGTTATTGACAGCAATGTTCATTAGGTGGCAGATTTAAGACATCACCATGCTGGTTCCAAGTGAAAAGACAGTATGTAAAATCAATGTAAAAAAAAAGAAGAAATGCCACCAATTAACGGCACTCAACTGCGCAGTGAGTATAATATTTAAAATTCCTCCTTATCTGATATGTGCAATCAACCTTAAAGTTCTGCACAGTGGAATAAACTTAGACAAGAGAGCATTCAAATGCCAAAAATTGATTTAACCATAATAAATGGATAGGATTCCTTGTATCAGTTTGACAAAAGGAAGTATCAACATTAAAACACATAAAGTATGCTGTTTTCTCTTCACCAAAGTTATATTTTATCCTCCTTATCTACTGTTTTTGAAAAAAAAGGCAAGTGTTTCCAAATCTCTGAAAAATTCCTTTGTGGCAGGAATTTCCATTTGCTAAGACATACACCAGAGCTTTCCAAACTGTGTTAGCGTGTCGGCCTGCAGTGTGTGCGTCATGTGAATGTAATGGGTGGAGGGGCTGCCTCTCCTGCTGCTGTAACTCCAGGCTGAAAAAGACCCCGGCAAGGGCGGCAGTAGTGGCGGGCCAGGCTTGGGTAGAGGAGCTGCCTTCACTTGCTGAATTACTTAATGAATTACTATGAAATGATGCATGTCTAAAAAGTGTGTCATCAATGCGAAAAGTTCGGAAAGCTCTGACATACGCTATTCTCGGGATGACAGGAGGATCAACCGACTACATATGGGTTGTGATCCTCGCGCCAGCCGATGCAGGAGCCGTCTTTGCGCAGAAGAACATTTAACCGCTCAGCTCCAGTCCCCCTCCAGTCAGTTTTTATTTCTCGTGCAATCCAGCTAGGTGTGATTTGTCCCTTTCCGGTACAATTGCTTAGTTTTTCTGAATATGGCACAAGAATTGGAGAAAAAGGGAAAGAGTTTGAGAAAGGAAGGAGATAAGATGTCCCAGGCATCAGAAAAACTGTGAGTGGTCACGGAAAGGGAAAAGATGATCCTGTCCAGAGTACCGCTGTACAGCCAGGCTCGGACAAGGAAAAACAACATCCTGTCCAGAAAACTGCAATACAGCGTCACGGACGATGGCAAAGGTGATTCCGTCCATAGAACCAAAATGCAAGGGGTCATGGACAAGGAAAACAGAGCTGATTTACGAAAAATTTTCCAAAGCTCCAGCGAAAATGAACCAGATGAGGTAAAGACTGTTGGTGGGCACAAGCAGAGAGCCCCAGACAGTCAGAAAATAACAGTTACAGGAAAAGGAATATTAGATAAGAAGGCAAAGAAAGGTGAGAAGTCGGTTAATGGGAAAAAGCTCCCCAAAAAGTCAACAGTGGCACCCAAACTTACAATCGCGACTCCCGGGTGCATCTTGAAAACATCGGTTCTAAAAGAGCGTCACCAGCATCTAACCAGCTTCCTGAAGCCTCTGAGAAAGGCACAAGGGATGGAGAGGTGGCACATGTGAGCACTGATGTTGATCTATTGCCGTCAGGCATAAAGGAAACGGGAAGGGCGTCATCATCTTCTGTTACAGAGACGCGTTCAGCTGAATTCAACCAGTCTCTCTTCGACCAAATAAAAATGACGCCTGAGTTTAAGAATTTTTTAACCGGGGTCGAGAGTGCGCCGCTTCAGAGACAAGAAATATTAAGAGAGGTGTGTGAGTCACAATCTGGTTCATGAAGTGTACCACTGCAATACCCTAGAGATGAATTTCAGGGGGATATAAATCAGATGATTGAGGAAGCTGTGCACGCACAAGTCCAAGGATCTTTTAATGCGCAGCTGCCACAGATGAATTTTAATGGAAGTGATTTAGAGTACCAAATGGCTACGTGGAATATGTTGAATTTATTTAAGAATGCTAATATGCCAAATCAATTTAATCAGTTTAATCAGATGAATCAAACGAATTTACAGAAGCAAACAAATGGAAATGATTTTGAGTCTAATGAAATTGAGAATGAATTGCCAGCAGCTAAAAGAAGGAGACTAGATCAAGAGGAAAGACCAAGTGCAAATGATTTAAGAGACAGAAGCAGTAAGGAAAAGTCTGTAGTTGAGAAAGGGAGAGCAGCACTAAAGAAACAAATGTGACAGTGGAGCAGAGAAATTCTAGAAGGAGATTGTGACAGGAATCAGAAGATAGTGATGAGGAGCATGAGTTGCAAGAAGATTTCAACAATATGGTTGAGAAAGATTTTATGTCTTCTGAAGATGAGGAGGATAAGACAGACTCTAATAGGATGTTTGAGGCAGAAAGTTTCCATAGCCTTTTAAAAAGGGTTATGCAAACATTAGGATTGGATACTTATAAGAAGGAGAATGTTGAGAACAGTAGTAAGGAAAGTAAGCTATATTCTGTAATTAGGAAAAAGGAGTCACGAGGCATGCCAGACTTCTTCAAGGATGTGATTATGACCGAGTGGTCTTCTCGGTGGAGTTCTAAGAGACTTTTGGCTTATAGTCAAAAGTTATATTCACTTGTAAGGAAAGATGTTGAATTTCTTAAAGTGTCCCCAGTGGATGCCCCGACTACGGGGTTGGTTTCGGGAGCAATTGTCCTCAGGGAAGGGGATACCCAGTTAAAGGAAGTGGATGAAAGAAGGGCAGATACATCGCTGAGAAAAGCGTATGAGGCAGCATCTTTAGCAATTAAGGCTTCAGTAGCTACTTCTCTGTTTGCTAGAGCTGATGGTCTCAGGATATTTTGGACTCTCAGGATTTAAGTATGCAAGAGTTATTGAAAGCGGTGGAAAGAATCCAGAGAGTCCTAAAGTATCTTGCTGATGCAGGTCATGATTCCACTGCTGTTGCAGCTAGGAATATGAATTTACTGACCATAGCAAGACAATAATTATGGTTGAAACATTGGGAGGCTAACCAAAAGTCTTGTAATAATTTGGCTTTTGTCCTGTTTCAGGGAGAGTTATTATTTGGAAATCAAGCATTGGAAAAGGTTTTGGTGGAGACAAAGGAGAAGAAACAGGTGATGCCCACTTTACAAAAGAAAAAAAATGGATAGGAGGAGTTTTGAAGCTCTGATAATTCCTTTCGTGGGGGAAGAGCCTATGGTTACTCTGGAAGAGGTTCTGAGTACAAGTCAGGAAGATATCAGTGGAATAGATAGAGACTATAGTTCAATAGGCAGTTTCAATATTCCAGGCAAACACAAAGAAAGCTTGGAAATATTTCCAAATGGGGGAAGACTCAATATTGACAATCAGCAGCAATCAGTGGGAGGAAGACTTCTGTCTTTTGGACACAGGTGGTGTCCGATAACATCAGGCTGGTGGGTTTTAATGGTTGTAACTCAGGGGTGCAAAATATCTTTCCACACCAGGCTGAAAGACAGATTCCTTCCATCACCAGTGTAAAAAGAGAAAAGCAAACAGCAAATTGTTCAGCAGGAAATTCTCCATCTGTTACAGATAGGGGTGATAGAGAGGGTTCCCAAGCAACAGGAAATCTCAGGAGTTTATTCAATATTTTTTGTGGTTCCGAAAACCAATGGTAAGTACGGTGTTGAATCTGAGGTACCCCAACAAATTTGTGGAATATCGAAAGTTCAAAATGGAAACTCTACAGACAATCAGGGAGAATTTGTCTGTGGGGGATTACATGGCATCTGTAGACCTCAGGGAGGCATATTTGCATGTCCCAATGAGGGAAGAGGTCAGGAGGTACTTGAGATTTCTTTACCAAAATGGCCACTAGCAATTCAAGGCTTTGCCTTTCAGACTAGCATCAGCACCTCGAGTGTTTACAAAGGTGTTGATTCCACTGATAGCTTTTCTATGTGTCCAAGGGGTACACTTATACCCATATTTAGACGATATCTTACTGAAAGCAAAAATGGAGGAGAAATTGAGAAAGGATGTAAAAATGATGATTCAAGTGTTGATGGATTATGCGTTTCTTCTCAATTTCAAGAAGAGATTGTTGATCCCAACAATGACTTTAACTCATTTGGGAGTGAACACAGACACTTCGGAGGGGAAGATTTATCTTTCGCAGGACAGACTGGTAAAACTGAGGCAGGAAACATGCAGGTTATGGGTGCACAAGTCGGTGGATCTTATGCAGCTAGCAAAAGTTATGGGTATTTTGATTTCAACAATGCAGTTGGTTCGGGGGGGAGTTTTCATGAAAAACCACTGCAGAGCCTGCTGTTGAATCACCAGCTTGCAATGGCTGTAAAGTGGCATTACAAGGTGAAAATATCCACTCAAGTAAGGAAAGAGTTAACTTGGTGGATGAAGGAGAAGAACGTTGCTTCAGGAGTTCCTATTCACATTCAAAGTATGGTTCACATAACAATGGATGCCAGTCTTCGCACATGGGGAGCTCTCTGCGAAGGTTACTCTGTACAAGGCATTTGGACTTCTTCAGACAAACGATTCAATATAAATTTCCTAGAGTTGAAAGTGATAAGATTGGTGCTTCAGAGATTTGTGAGCCTAGTAAAGAACCAACATGTGAAGGTTTTCACGGACAATATGAGAGTCAAGGCATACATTTGCAAACGGGGTGGATTACATTCAGTGCCCTTGGTAACGGAATCGACACGACTATTCAAGTGGGCCGAGAGACATGTGAGATCAATCACAGCAGTACATGTGAAGGGAGAGTCGAATGTTCAAGTAAACTATTTGAGCAGGTATTGGATACATCTGGTAGAGTGCTTGCTCAACGTAGATGCTTTCTGTTCTTTGGAAAGTATTTTTGGTCCCTTACAAGTGGACTTGTTTGCTTCTGGTGGAAATACCAAGTTAAAAAGATATTTTTCAATCGATGGAAGTGATGGTGTGGAAGCATATGACGCTCTGTCAGTGGCGTGGTCTACGAGAGTGCACTACGCTTTCCCTCCAATTCGGATTGTCCAGAGTTCTGCAAAGATTTGTTTGGAGAAAGCATCAGTGGTACTGATAGCATCATACTGGCCAAGGAGACCTTGGTTTCCGATGTTGCTACAGACGGCTCAAGCACCACTGTGGAGGTTGCCACTGAGAGCGGACTTACCCACCCACAATCCAGCGTGCCATCCGGACCCCAGGTAGCTGAATCTGGCAGCATGGAGATTGAATAGAAATTTTTAGCACAATAGGGTTATGCTGACAGTGTGGTCAAGACTATATTGGGGTCCTGCAGAGAGGCCACCCAGAAAATATATGATAGAACTTGGAAAACTTTTCAGAGGTTGTGCGATGCTAACAGAGGTTGTGCGATGTGGCGGAAGTGAATGTATCACATATCTTACACTTCCTGCAAGATGGTTTGGATAATGGTTTGCATCCAAATACCTTGAAGAGACAAGTGGCGGCTGTTGGCAATTTTGAATTTGGAGGGAGAATCTTACTCGAAGCATCCTCACATTGGAAGATTTCTAAGGTTTCTTTAAGTTCTTTTCCAACAGTTCATAGGTTTCCTTCGTAGGACTTGAACCTAGCGTTAAATGGATTGACAGCGGCACCATTTGTGCCATTGAGGGAATCGTCACTGAAACTACTATCTTTCAAAACAGCTTTTTTACTCGCTGTGACTTCAGCCCGGAGGGTTTCGGAGTTAGCAGCACTGTCTGTGAATGAACACAGGTGTAAGTTTGAGCATGATAAACTGACACTGGGCTTCAATCCCTCCTTCTTGCCAAAATGTGTGTCATCTACATCAGGGCTAGAGGAGATTCATTTGTCAACTTTTTGTCCGAAACCAGTTCACGCTTTGGAAAAAAAGTGGCACACTTTGGATGTGAAGAGAATAGTGAAGGTTTATATTAAAAGGACTAGAGAGTTCAGGCAGTCGGAAGCTTTGTTGGTTTCCTATCATCCAAAAACTTTGGGCCAGCGGGCTAGCAAATCTGTCATTGCCGAATGGATTAAAGCCTGTATATTTCTTTGTTATGATTATGCTAGGATGCCAAGACGAATGAATGTTTGGCCACATTCCACAAGATTGATGGCGACTTCTGTGGCGTACGCTTCTTCATCTTTTTTGGGAGATGTCTGCAATGTGGCTGGTCAGAAGGAATCGACGACTTTTATTAAGCATTATAGGTTGGACAAGTATAAGTCTGCACAAGCGGCTTTTGGCCGTTGGGTCCTGCAGGAGGTGTTGTAGATCTAGACCCACCCATGATACAGATTGGGAAAATCCCATATGTAGTGGATTGATCCTCCTGTCATCCCGAGAATGAAGAGTTGGTATTTACGAGAACAGTCATTCTGGGATGACAGGAGGAGCAATCCACGCCCACCACTAGGATAGGAGTTGTTTTGATGGATATAGATGTATGGTGGCAGATTTTCTGGTACGCCAGGGAATGGAACTGACTGGAGGGGGACTGGAGCTGAGTGGTTAAACGTTTTTCTGCACGAGGACAGCTCCTGCATCCGCTGGTGTGAGGATCACAACCCGTATGTAGTGGATTGTTCCTCCTGTCATCCCAGAATGCCTGTTCACATATCAACTCTTCATTTTCTTCCTATCTCATGTAATAAGGTATTAAGTTTCTGATGGGTAAATGCATTACAAGATAGGGCAAAACACAAGACATAAATAAACCAGGTGAAAACCGCAAACAAACCTTGTTGCCACTTGTTGATCAGACCTACATTTTTATAACAGTGAAGACAGACCACATGACCTGCTTTGGCCTATCAGTCACACACATAATTCTTGAAGACAAAGCTTTTCTTCCTGTTATTACCCCTGCCATCAGAGAGCAGTATTGGCCTAATCCCTGTCTATGCATTCAAAACCTGCTTTGAACTTGATTTCTGACATATTAACAATGATTGCTTCTCTCTTAAGAAGAAAGAATAGCTGTTGAACAAAGATAAAAAGTGCCAAAAAACATTCTGATAGCACAGCTATTTAAGGATTTTTTAACAATTTCCAGTGAATATTCCTTCAGATTGAAGAGGATTATACCAGTGATTCCCAAACTTTGGTCCTCTAGATGTTTGGGACTTCAGCTTCCAGAATTTCTGACTGCTGGCCAAACTGACTAGGGCTTTTGGGAGCTGAAGTCCAAAACACCTGGAGAACCAAAGTTTGGGGAACCACTGGATTATACCAGCTCATTGTTCTGTTCACAAAGTCACTCTAACAAGATCCAAAGAGCTAGCAGATGAGCTGTACAGTTCAGGAATAACTTCATTTTTTAAAAGAATTATCATTCAGATAGCCCACAAAAGGACTTACTAAAAGTTGAAGCTATATTTCCCACTTCACCATATATCCTACAGATTAATTTCACACTATCTGGAAAAAATCATTCAGAACCAGGTGAAGAGGGAATCAGGTTGAGCCTCCCTTATCTGAAATGCCTGGGACCAGAAGCATTCTGCATTTCTGATTTTTTTCAGATTTTGGAATACAATATTTTTGATGAAAGCCAATGTGATATAGTGGTTTGAGCATTAGCCTACAACTCTGGAGCACAAGGATCCCTACCTGGCGATGGAAACGCACCGAGTGACCTTAGGTGCATCACATACTCTCAGACCCCAGAAAACCCAGTCACAGGGTTGCCTTAAGGTTGCTGTAAGTTGGAAACTACTTGAAGGCACACAACAGTAATAAAACCTTTTTGGAACAGCCTTATGTCTTGTTCATAAAAATCTACTTCTCCCAGCATTTCACAGATCCTCAGTGTCTCTCTTTCTTCCACCAGCTGTCTGCTTCTGCCTTCAAGAAGCAGCTGTGGCACTCCTTAGATTTTTCTTTTTTTACTAACATGTATTTAACATATAAAAGAACATACAGAAGATTACAAAAACAGTAAGTAAACAGGCAAAGAAACTCTAAATATCTAACCTAATACTAAATTAAACTAAACTACAGCTAAACTAAAAAGGTGCCCAAAATACTCATAAATGACTTCTAACACACCAGCTATTGGTTTTAAGATAATCTACAAGGCATACTTCTTTTAGTGCGTTTATCATTATCACACTACTGCCTAATATTTAATAACTATAAGCTTAACCTTCAAAACCAATAACTGACTTTCTCCCAACAGTCTCTTCAATATACAATCAATTTATCCAATCTTTTTAAAATTTAACTAAAGATCCTTCATTAATTAAAAGAGTTAATTTATCAATTTCTGCCAAATCCAGCATCTGTGATAACTGAAGCCCCTGTCAGAGCTGCTGATGACGAGCAGCAGCTGTTGGTCCCTGTGGTTCCGGATGGAGATGAATCCTGCAGCTCAAGAGCTCCCCCTGCTGCCACGGACCAGGAAGGCTTGGACGTTCCTCTGCCTGCTCCTTTAGGGCAACAGGGATCTGATTCTGAAGATGGTTTGGAGCCTGTGCCAATCAGCCCACAAACAAGGCAGAGACTCAAGAAAGCTGAGCAACGGGAGGCTTCCTTAAGTTCAAGAAGCAGTGACTAGCCACACCTGTGTCTTGGGCTATATAACTGCCTGCCTGGAAGCATTCCTTTGCTTGTGGCAAATTTCTTTTAAGCTTTCCTCTTGCCTGTTCCTTGCTTCCAGCATCCGGTTCCTGCTACCTTGAATTGATCTCTTGACCCTTGGCTTTTGGAACTCTGACTACGGCTTTTGCTTGATGCTCTGGTAAATGAACTCCCTTGTGTAAAGTGCTTGCTTGTCTCCTCCTGGCTGGACTTTGCTGACTCTCACACTCCCTTCTCTGGGCTGGCTCGCCACCTAGGTCTGTGACCTTGACAGCATCTTCAACAGCCAGCCTTCATGTGAAGGAACAGCCATACTTTTCCATTTTTGTGCACTCTTGCTGCTATGATCATGTAGTGAAAGATTCTTCCCAACTTCTTATCAGTCTGTTCATCAGTCACACCCAATTAGAAAGTCCAGGTCTGAGTTGAATCTTTACCTTAAATACTATTTCTACATCTTTTTGTAAAAATTTTCCCGAAGATCATAACTCAGAATGCATTTCAGTTCTTTTAACCACACATACTTTCCCATTATTCCATCTGGATATGATGCCCCACATTTTGTGTATATTTAATCATACAAGCTTTCACTTGTTCATGTCCTGTTTCAATTTTCAACAATAATTTATACATTTGGGCAATTAAATGTCCCTCATTAGCACATAATGGTTCTTTAAATTCTGATTTAGACATTTCAAAACAATATAAACTCTTATCCATTTTAAATCATTCACTCAACCGTCTGTACAAAAACCAACACATGAACACACTCTATAAAAAGTAACCTTCCTGAGCCACATTATTAGGCCAAATTGTTATTGTGTGCCTTCAATCTAACTTATGGCAACCCTAAGGTAACCCTATCATGTGTTTTTCTTGCAAGATTTGTTCAGAAGGGATTTGTTATTGCCTTCTTCTGAGGTTGAGTGTGGCTCACCCAAAGACACCCAGTGGATTTGAGACTCGGTCTCCTGAACCAACACCCAAACCACACAAGGTCATGCTAAAACTTTCTTCATGCAATGCTTTATTTTATATAGCATTCAAAATGTGCCATTCTAGTTTTTTTCTTTTTCTATGTATTTTTCTATATATAAACCCATCAATTTATAATACTGAAGCGACAATGTGGCTATTGCCAAATCTTTATGTACACAACAATTCTGATTTGCAGAATCCAGAAACTTTATTTTTCCACTCTATTAAACAAACTCCATAATTTGAAATAAAATGTATTCCAACCTAGGATTATGTGTTTTATTCTTGTAAGCATGTAAAGAAAGCTGAAATCCCTACTCATGTAATGTATATAATTTAATTGTGATATAAACATTATTTACCACTTTGTTGACAGTACTAGGTTAGGAAAACCAGGAAAGCTATTACTATTTGCAGTTATAATATTGTTTTATAGTAGGCTTTATGGTCCTGCAATGGGCTGTTGCTTGTTTTTCTCCCAGGCAATTAATATGCACAAAGTTAAAATGCACTGATTTAGACATTCATGTGTTCTAAAAGCAATGCACTATTACTATTTGCATCTAGTTATTAGTATAATATTTATACAACCAATACTTAATGTTTATAGACAACTAAATCCTGCTTTATGATAATATAGGTTTTAAAACTCCGCTGCTAGTGGTACATAATTTTAAAACAAATTATGCATACCAGGGGCAAAAGCAATTTAATTCAGTTGCATTTAATAAGAAATGTATTTATGATATACATAATCATGTTTCATTAACAGCAGGTTATGAAAATCTTAAAACTTATTTATAGGATATTTTATAAACACTAATTGCTCTTGTCATACAAAAGGTTTTTGGTATCACGTTAAAATTTTAGTAAATTCTCAATTTGTGTGGATGACAGATTATTATTTTTATTTTTGAATAATAATAATGATGTATATATGGTTTGGAACTTTAGGACTGGTAAGACCCAGGAGAGACTCTGGTGGAAACCCCTGTGGACCTATTGCTAGTTGTGTGGGCAATAATGATCTCTTATTAAATGGACCAATGTGCTAGTTCAGTTAAAGGCAGCCTTCCATTTTCCCAAATCAAGCAACCTTAATATACACCTGGAGCTCACATACCACTCAATATGTACCACACATTCAATATCATCTAATGCTACTGTAAGCAGTTGGAGACACTGCAACAGAGTGCTGCCAACCTGTGCATTCCACAGGCTTATCCAGGCTTACTGTGTATGTGCTGCTGTGCAGATTGCTGATGAGGAGAACATTTGCATGCATATAAAACACTAATTCAGAGGAAAGAACTGGCAAAACCACCTCTGACTATTCCACGCCTAAGAAAACCCTATGAAATTTATGGGGTTGCTATAAGTTGACAGGCATCTTGAGGGCACATACTCACGCAAAACACTTTAAATTGCACTCTACTAGACCATTGCTTCTTCCAAAATGTCTGTGTAGCTGCAGTACAAAAACCCAGGTATAAAGTTGTTTCCATATATATCATACTAGGAAATTACCTAGTGTTGTCTAGATTGTTGTTGCTGATTCCACCCAAGATTTGAATGAAATAGAAATTTGAGTGGCAGCAGCTAAAAGCTTTAAAATTGGTTTCACTCCAAGTTCCATGCAAAATGGAATATATACATAATGGGAAATATGCAATTCAAAATGAACATGGTATTTATGCATAACATTCACAAACCAATAGTAACTGAACAAAAGAAACTTGTGCTTCAAAAACAAAGTCAAAATTGTTGAAACTGAAATAGATGGATTTGCCCATTCCTAGATGAGATGCAAAGGTCTAAATATGCTACAGGTGCCAGACCCTGTCTGATCTTAGAAGCCAAGCAGAGTCAGCCTTGGTTAGTACTAGGATGGGAGACCACCTATAAATAACAGGAGCTGTAGGCTGTATTTCAGAGGAAGGAAGGAACTGGCAAAATCCTATCAAATTCATGAGGTTGCCATAAACTGACAGGTGGCTTGAAGGCATACACACACACAAACAGATGAAATGTACTGTATCTCTACTTAAATTACACAAACTACTTCAAAATATTCTATGTATCAATGCACATACAAATTTTAGCCACACTGGTATCCTCTATTTCCATGAAGCATTTCCACTTTTTTAGTGATATATTACTGTCCTAGTAAGTATTCATATTTTGCACTCAGTGATCACAAGAAAAGTTTCCTTCCCAGCTCATAGCTGAAACACTGAATTGCACTGACACAGTTTACATTTGCTATACAATGTAAAAGTAGCAAGTGGTTAATCTGCTCTGTAAACGTACTTGGGAGATATGAAAAAAAGAAAGTGTTAAAATTTCACACTGGCTTTGGTTCAGATGCATGAAGAGTGTACTAACTATATATAAAATATTTTATTCTAGCCTAAGGCATTCTTTTCAAACATGCTGGAAAAATATTCCTAACATCTCATTTGAGTTTCTTCTATCCACCCAGTCAATGAAGAATCAAGAAAAAACATCTGAAATATTCTCAAGGCACTCTATCAGCAGAAGCAGAATGTAGACTGAATATATTCTTTCTCTCTCATATACATATTGCACGAAGGAAGGAAAAAAAAGTTAACATATTACTCAACCACACGGATAGTTACTTAGTTAAAATACCACTGCATGTAATATTAAATCATTCATAGGTGTGCACGTTGTTTGCTTCTGGTTATGAATCTGTAATTTTCATATCCTGATGTTCCCTTCCCCAAAAGCAATTAAATATCATGCACTTCCACTTGCATGGACAAAAATCTGCTTCTTTAGACTGTCATATCTCAACCACTTTTTAAATCCCTCACACCACAATCTCAGTTCCCTCAACATCAGCTCCCTTCTCACTTTCTTTTCCCGTTTCCTTTTTAACCTCCTCCCTCTGCCTCCTTGCACTTCTAAGCCAAATTATCTACAAATAATTCTTCTCTTTTTCCATATGCAGTGTACAGACTACCTGTATGGTTCAGATGCCCCAAGAACTGTTTCTCCTCACATATTAAGACTCTGGTTGCAATTCAGCTGGTACACTGCGCTGGTGTAACTATGGTAGCACAGCTGGTGACAACAGGAGAAAAAAGGCTACCCAAAGCAGCATCCCTGCAGAAAGTAAGGCACTGGAGAAACAGGTTCCTTGCTGCTGGCAGATTTTCTCTGCCTTCCTTCACCACCGCTATGTTACCCTGGAAACAGTTCTGCCGCTAGTACAGTGCACCAACAGGATTCCCGCCCTACTTCGCAGGGGCCCTTTCACACCACAGAATTACAGCACTATGATTACAATTTAACTGTCTTCGTTCCATCCTGAGAATCCTGGGATTGGCAGTTCAGGGAAGGATGTGTTTGGAATTTTCAACCAGAGCCCTCCAGTAATTCACTGAACTACAAAACCCAGCATTCTAGAGGATGGAGCCAACGGCACTTAAAAGGCAGTAAGAGAGCCCTGGAATTTGCTGCTATGCTATCTATGTGACAGTAAGAACAGTCATAACTGAAAGTACCACTTTCACAGTGGAAGCTCTGAACAACCTCCCACTACAGAATTTGCCTTCTTTAAGAAAACAAAACAAAACAAGACTACCTTTTCACTGAAGCTTCTAATTTGATTTTTACATTTTCCTGAATTGGTGTGTTTGTATTTATGCATACAAAAAATTCTTTTTGTAAATTCCTTTGAACAGCCAGAAGTTAGTGTATGTTTGTGTCTGTAAATATACACAAATGGGTAACTACATAATAGATTAAAAACCAAAAACATAAGGCGACGTTTGCTCTTTCATGAGATAGGAAAAAGATCTACAGCTAAGCAACACCTCTAATGGGACCCCAAACATGGCAGTTTAGGTTCCCTTTTCCCTGCAACAAGATTAAACTATAGGGAAAATGAGGAAAGAGGCTTTGAGAACCAAACCCAAAAGTTATACCATTTCTGTTATGATGAAAATGACACTGTGGTCCACAGGAGAGGCACAGGGGAAATGGACCCTGCCCCCAGATAGTTTCCCACTCTTGGTTTAGAATAATTAATAATTTATTTTTAATGCCCCTGCAAGTTGACTTTAAGTTATAATGACCAGATTATAGATTGTTCTTGGTACAGTTTATTTGAAGGAAGTTTGCAAGTAATTTCTTGTTAGGCCTGAGAGAGTGAGACATGTCTAAGATCACCCAGTAGGTTTCCATGGTTGAGTGGGAATTTGAACTCTGGTCTAAAGAGTCCCAGGCCTATACTCAAAGCAGCACACCATGTTCATTCCTTTTAGAATGATAATTGTTGTTATTAACTGCCATCAAGTCGATTTCAACTTATGGTCACCTTAAAGACCTCCAAGTCATCAACAGCCCTGTTCAGGTCCATCCATATGTAATGCCATCTGTCTCTTTTCTTACTGCCTTCTATCTTACTTAGCATTATTGTCTTTTCTAATGACTCATGTCTTCTCATAACATGTCCACAGTACAGAAGTCTTAGTTTTGTTATCTTGGCTTTTATAGAGTGCAGGTTTCATTTGCTCTAAGTTCCATGTATTTGTTTTTTAGTAGTCATCACTATCTGCAGAACTTATCAGTATCTGTAGAACTCTTACCCAGCACCGTATTTCAAATAAGTTGATTTTATTCCTATCATCTTTTTTTTAACTGTCCAGTTTTCACAACCATATGTAGAAACTGGAAACATGATGGCACGGACAATCCTAACTTTAGTATTCAATTATATATGCTGACATTTCAGAAAGTTCCTTCATAGCTGCCCTTAGTGTGGTACTACCTTCCCACTGTGGTGGGACTATAAGCTCCTTTCATGCAAGAGGCTATGATGAATGTAACTGAGCTACTGTTAGAGTCTCCCATGTCAGACAGCTTTTTACTAAGGAGACTAAATGTGCCTAACAGCTACTGGCCAGCAACAGTAGTAGCTGTAGCAGCTCCAAGTCCTAGTCTTCTTTTGATTTCTCGAGTGAAGTCTCCATTCTGATTAATGACTGACTCAATGTACACAAAATCTTGAATTATTTCTATGTCTCCATTGTCAACTTCGAAGTTATGTAAATCATCTGTGGTCATTATTTTTGTTTTCTTAACATTCAATTATAAACCTGACTTCGCACTTTCTGCCTTGAATTTCTTCAGAAATCTTTCCAAGTCTTTGTTATTTTCTGCTAGTAGTATGGTGCCATCTGCATATCTTAAATTGCTGATATTCCCTCCTTCAGTTTTCATGCCTCCTTCCTGTGAGTCTAATTCTACTTGATACATTCACTGTACAAGCGGAACAGGTAGGGTGAGAAAATGCAGCCCTTACTAATCTCCTTGCCAATCGGAAACCATTTCATTTCTCCATATTCTGTTCTGACAGTAGCCTCTTATCCCAATCTGTTGCGACAATCAAATATAGTAGCCATTGGGACAATCAAATAGCAATAGCAATAGCATTTATTTCTATACCGCCTATCAACTAGCGTTATCTAAGCGGTTTACAATGTATTTTTAGCTAATTGCCCCCAACAAGCTGGGTACTCATTTTACCGACCTGCGAAAGGATGGAAGGCTGAGTCAACCTTGGAGCCTGGCAGGATCGAACTCACAACCTTCTGGTTGCAGTACTGGCATTTAACCACTGCGCCACCAGGGCTCCTATATATAGTAGCATGTCCATTTTTTAAAGAATGAACCACAGTTTTTCATTACTTACGCCATCAAAGGCTTTGCTGTAAAATATAAAGCACAGGCTGATTCTGTTCTCAAATCCTTTAGTGCACTGCTATGTTTGCAATGTAATCTCTAGTGCTTTTTCCTTGCAATGTTTGTACGTTCCATTTCCTGTTCTACCAGTGTTTCTCCTGATTCAAGCTTCTCACATTCCACATTCTTATAAATTGTGTTGCACAGCTTTGGATTTTCCTTTCACCTCTGAGCATGTCAACAGCTGGATGTTCTTTTGACTTCAATCTAGTTTCATCATTAGCCACAGTGTTACTTGTAGTTGTCCTCTGCTGTACCCCAGCAGTTCATTTACTCCAGTAGTTCATCTAACCTGGAAATCTCAGCTTCTGGCACTACCTCTTGTTTCATTTCAGATTGTCTCATCACTGAATTTTCATAATAAGAGACATACAAAAGAGGTTCTCCATACCTTGTTTTGAGCAGTACTAGCAAATATTAACTATGATGCCATTTCCATTGTCTCTGAGAGACTCTCCTACTCCTGTTGCTGGCCAGTAGCTGTTAGGCACGTTTAATCTCCTTAGCAAAAAGCTGTCTAACATGGGAGACTCTAACAGTAGCTCAGTTACCATCATCATAGCCTTTTGCATCAAAGGAGCTTATAGTTCCACCACAGTGGAAAGGTGTAACACTAAGCAGAATGATAATACTCTCTTCTTATCAAAAGTAGGACCTCATTAAGCCTCAGCATGATTTAGCAACCATGATTGCATCACAATGAAATGGGAGAGGAATTATATGAATATATAACCCCAGAGCACAGAATAGATGTCCAGAGATGCAATATAATTCAATAACAGACATGGCCACTCTTTCATGGCTTATATTGTCAGTTTAATAGGTGAATGAATTAAGATGTCATTCCTGAAGGCACAAAAGATGCTGCTGAATAAACATCAGAATGTTTAATAACCAAAGCATTAACTTTATTGAATCCAACATTACAGATACAGTACCAAAAGCTGTAGCTGAAGTAACTCATGACAGAGCAACCTTAGCAGGACCGGACCTCAAGACATGTATAAGCTGAAAATGAATGCCATTTGGTGAGCACTTAAAGCTGTTATGATTGGAAGTGTTCTTCTTAGTCCCTAGAGAAGGACTGCTAGTGCATGCTACCATGAGCATTGAGAATGGTTTGTCTTTGGTTGAAACTGTGCAACTCAAACAGATTTGTTGAGTGAGGCAAAAAAGCAACCCACAGTTCAGAAAACAGCAATATTCAATATTCATATCAGTATCAATTTCTATACTTTCAAACCCTAAATCACATATCTGATTCCATACCATGATGGGAGTAGAAAAATTGCACAAAAATCCATTAAGTTTTCATTATTACAAACTATATGAAGACAAAACAAAAACTACCACAATCCCTTAATCCTTTTGCAGATATTTGTTTACAAATCCTTACATCTTACAATACAAATCTAGCAAATTAATATGATTACATATATACAGTACCAAGAAGGCTATACAGACTTCCCTTGTTCAAAGGAACAAGCAAGTCTGCTTTTTCCATCTCTACAAAAATTACATAGCTGTATATGTAAATCTCATTTCTAACTCTATTGCTTAGACATGCATGATTGCATATGGGATGTTATTTCCATCTGATGGGAGGATATTAAAGTGAATTAGTAAACATTAGTGGACATTAAAGTGAACTAATATGAATGTTTCCCTATTTTTTTTTTGGTGGGGGGAGGTCTTAAGTAATTAATATAATCTCCCTGTGCAACCCACAAACATAAAGCACAGATCTTAACAGCAGATGTTACAGAGCTCTGATAATCAGTCTCCTTGACCAACTGGGATAAAAAGCAAAGTTTCCTTGTTCAAACCCCCACTGCAAGCTTCAAACATAAGGTGCTAAGAGACCATAAGTATAAAATCAATCTTCAATAAAATTATTCCATTCAGTCTCACAATGTGTCAGAAACAAGTTCGGTCAATACGTTTGTTGAAGAGACACAGCACTTCCTTCTACACAAAAATTTCAGCTTGTATCTCAGTGGTGCTGGTGGCACACAGGATGCTCTTGCATCCTGGATACCAGAACGTCATGTACTTTTGTAAATAATGTGATGGTACTGCTTTAGGTTTAGAATTCTTTTAAAAACTTACACAAAGTTTTATACCTTTATATACATCTATATAAAGTCTTGCTTATAAAGAAGAAAAGTTATCTTTTATTAGCTCAGCATCTACTTGTGAAAAAGTTGTTCAGTGTTGTTTTAAAGTTTTATTCCACTTTATTTCAAAATTAACTCAAGACAGCTAACAATAATAAACCATCATGAAAATGTAAAAGCATCCACATCAACCCACACAAAAACAGTCATTGTGGAACAGCATTAACATAGCTAGAGAAAACCTCACATAAAGGACAAATACAGCAATTCAGAACAGCAATCAAAGTATTGCTCTCTCTCTCTCTCTCTCTCTCTCTCACACACACACACACACACACATTCTCAGCTGAAAGTCTCTTGAATAGCTTCATCTTAACTGTTTGCCTAAAAACACTGTTCTAGCTTGACATATCCCACCTAGAAGGGCTTTCTGCAACCACCGCTGAGCTGGTTCTGCTTGTTTTAAATATTTCTCACACCTCAGACAGCCAAGGAATCAAGAGGAGAAACCTCAGATACTGACTGGAAAACACAAGAAAAGTTGAAAGAAACTGACCCATCAGCTAACTCCAAAGTAAAGACAGACAAAAAAAATATAAAATTCGTTATTAAACAGCATTAGAAAACTTCTTAAAATACAATGCTAGCCTTTTTTTTTTTTTGATTGCTCTAAGCTTTTGCTTTGACTTACGGAGTTCGGTGTATTAGATGCTGCCTTTAATCTTCATCTGTGTGTTCATAAATGTGTGTACATGGAGATTTATATCTAAGCTGAAATGAATATTTGGGATTTTGATAAAACCAAAAGAATTAATGTACTTTCTGGGAATGTGTAGAGTTTCGCTTGGCAGTTATAGAAAATTAATGAAGCAATAAGGTTTTACTCATGAGTAGCAAGCACTTTGATTTCCTTTGTCTCAGAACTGTCAGTATTTCAAATGGGAGAAGAACCAAATTCCATGGACCACTTCCTTTGAATTCTACATTGTTATAATGTTGCCAGATTGAGGGCTGTTCTACTTTTTAACAGATATGTAGGAGAGAGAATTTCAGCAGGTGATGCTTGTCACACAACCAGGTAATGAGGTAAACTTCCTCTTCTATGCAATCATTAAAGGTGTAAGAGCTTTCTCCAGTTTTCACTCAGGCAACCCCAATGTTAGATACAAATGTAATGGCCATAGTATGAGCTGGAACAAGTTTTGGACTCATACCTTTTCCCCACATCTCCTCCTCTTTCACAGTTTGAGAGGACATAATGGATTTGTTACCATTTTCATTCACAGAGAGTTTAACATTAACTATGTTAACTATAACCACTTTAAAACAAATCATTTTCAGACCATAGTTTCTGAAAATGATTTAATTGAAGTAATCATAACTAACTGAACTTCAGACTGGGGTCTGCATTACTGACACTGATGTGGTTAATTAAAAGTGGAAGTGAAAGCTTCAAACTACAGGAAAAGAAAGGGGGAGTATATAAGCCTGAAGCTCTCTGTTGTTGCTTCCACCCCTGGATGTCAGGTTAAACAAGTAGCATGATGGTCACATGTAGTGGCATAAAGGTTTATCATCACTGTATGCAGGATTTTGTTTTAACCTCAAAACAAAATAAGAGGATGCCCACCATAGGATCAGACCTCAAGTCCATCTGAATATCAGTGATGACTATGCTGACTCATGGGGACTCTCCAGTATTTTTGACAGGAGTCTTTCCTACTCCCACCTGAGGCCAGAGATTGGTTTGGACGTGTCCTGTCACTTGTCTATGGTTCTTCCCCAAATTACACATTCTTTTACTTTGGGTATGGATAATGACTATTCAAAATGAACGTTACTTCTATAGCCTCAAATGCAGCCCCTGCATTTAGGTCCCTCTATTTTTTTTTGGCCCAGTATAGCCAATTCTGCCACTAAGGTTCTATGGGGCGCTTGCCATTTCACTGCATACTAAGGCACTTTTGTACCATCTCACTTTTTCAAGGCCTGTGCTAGTCTTTTCTTTTCTTGCCTTTCCCAATAAGGAATTACCAGGCAACCACAGGCCCATATGGGCTTGAAACAGACATGGATATGTTCAGATGACTATAAATGCAGCAAACTGGTTTTAGGTGGGATTCTGCTTGTTGTTGTTGTTGTTGTGTGCCTTCTACAGCAACCTTAAGATGAACCTATCACAGGGTTTTCTTGGCAAGATTTGTTTGGATTGGGTTTGTCTTTGCCTTCCTCTGAGGCTGAGAGTTGCCCAAACTACTGTTCAACTAACAGCAATAAAATGGGGACCAAAATGAGGACCACAGAGGTGAAAACTGAGGCGGGGCCTAGAGATGCACAAAGGCCCAGAAAAATAAAGAAAATTTTGGCTTAAAAACAAAGTATTTTCTGTCCTCTTTCCAGTCTTTCTTTCCCGAAAAATGGGGGAAACCAAATTGTGTTTTTTTCCAGAATGATGACTAAAAAATTTAATAAAAGGTATTCCTATGTTTAATACCCCAGTGTTATTTCTAAAAACTATTCCTCAGGTCGATTTCTATTTAAGCCAACAGACAGTATCTCCCACCATCACAACTCCTAGCTATTGTTTCATTTTCTCATTTGTTTTAATGGAAATGAATGCTTTTTGTCTGCTTGGCTCAACAGATTACCACTGGAGACAAAAGAAGTTCTTGTCTCTTTAGTATTGTTTTGTCTGCTCTTCACAAATTTCCAAAATCAAAAAAGTTCGTTTTAGTCCTTCTAGTTCAAGACCTGGAAACAAATAAATTTTAAGAAAGTTGACTGAACTTTTAATTACTGCTTGAATAAACTGTACTTCTAGTAAGTTGGCTTTGAATGGCTCTGTGCGTGGGAGATCTCCAATACATTCTGTTATTACTAGCCCTGCTAAGGTCTTGACAATTCAAAGCCATGGCATTTCTGCTTGAGTCTGTCTTCCTGTAATGCAGTCTTCCTTTCTTCCAACTACTTTTCATTACCAAGCATTACTGTCTTTTCCAATGAGACATGTGATCTCATCGTATGTCAAAAGTACAATAGCCTCAGTTTGAACTAGGGCATCTAGGGATTTAGCATTAGACCAATTTACAGTCAGCCTTCCACATCTGCAGGTTTAACATTTTGCAGATTTGATTATTCGTGGATTATTTGTGGCCCTCTCTGCTGCTCCTCTATGCCAATTCGAAGGGACATACCTTGCGCTTACAGTATCTCTGCAAGCCTCGCAAGCTGCAACTGTGAAAGCAAGGTAAAACTTGCAAGTCCTCATTAAAAATGGTGTAGGGTAGCAGCGGCAAGCCCCACCAGCTGCACACTTCTGCCTTGCAAATGAACCCCACCAACACAAAGGCAGAACTGGGCAGCTGGCATACTCCCCACTGTGGATTCAAATGCATTGTATTTTTTTTATTGGTTTATCTGGTTGTGAGGGCTACAGATATTCACATTTTTCCCATTTTCAAAGGGGTCCTGCTCCCCTAACTCCTGCAAATGTGGAGGGATGAGTGCATTTGTCTTTTTGGCAGTCCATAGTATCTGTAGAGATCTTCTCCAACAGCACATTTCAAATGAGTTGATTATTCTCCTGCTAGCTTTCTTCTCTGTCAGCTTTCTCAACCAGAGATCAGAGACACAATGGCAAAACCAAGCTACATATAATGTGACTGCTACTAAAGTAACAAAGTGGCTTTTAATCTGTAAGAGATGCTAATATTGCATTTTCCCCATTTTTTTAAAAAAACAACAACATATCCCTTTTCCTGACAGGTTCAATATTTATGGAAATTTTGCATCTCAAGAGGTGTAGTCCCCTGGGGTCTTGCAGGGGGTGATGTGGGCCTGCATCATTTGGACACCCTTGAATTGTGTATTACTATGCTATAATGTTATTGAGGGATGAAGAGAAAAGGAAAGAGAAAATGAATGGGAATTTCTTCTTTCTCTATCCAGTAACAAGATTTTAACCAACAAGCAGATTTTACGGTTACTGTTACACAGCAGTCACTGTCAAATCATTATGGGAAAACTTAGTAAAAATTCCACTTCTAACAAATGTAATTCACTTGAAGTAAATCAATGAAGTTGAGATTTTATTATGGGACAAATCACTGTCATTTTATAATATAGGCTAGGTTCCTGCCAAATCTATGTATCTACAACCAGAATTTAGCTATGTAAGGGGAGAAATGATGACATAACTTAAATGCAAGAAATAATAAAATTATAAACCCATTCCACTATAGTCTAAGGTATTTTCAACTCTTTGTACATTGTCCATCTTGTAGCAGCAAGAATAAAAAGCTCAGAGGCTTTAAAAATTCAGGTATACTAACGCTTTCACAATATTTTTACATTAATTTTACATTTTACATGCATTTTCACTTGATGGTTTGTACTTAATGCCCATTAAGCTTACTTAATTTTTCATACTGATGATTTCTACTGTGATAAAATATTATCAACTTCCAATCTCTTTTAAACATGCTATTACTTAGTTCTCAAAGTTTTTGAAAATTTGCCCTGAACAACCCAAATAGTCTATAAAATGCGCATTAGTAAAGCTCCATGCCTTCAAAACTAGCTTTAAGCTAACAAGACTTCAGTGGAACAAGTTAGATTAGCATTATTTTAATTTTTTAAAAAGCAAAATTTTATCTACTGTATACTTCAGCATAAAGCAACATTTGTTCATCTGAATTAGAATCTATTAACAGTGCAGCATTATGCAGATTGAATCTGAAGGAACTTCTGTTTGGTTTAATAGGGGTTACCCCTCCCCCACTCGAACTGTGTTTGTACAGGATTGCAGACCAAATCTACTGAAATCATGTTAATAACAAATATATTTTAATTTTGCTATTTGTCAAATGTACTTTCATTTTGCTGTAAAATAACTATATGTCAGACATAGTTATGCCTAGATTAACATCAGTCAACAGGAATTTAGTCATAACTACCTTGCCCTATTGATTTCACTGAGAATGACTAAGCCTGCATCCATTTCAATTATTTCAGTATAAAACAGGGCTGAACTTAAACCACGTTCTTCCAAGTGCTTTCTTATCAACACGAAGTAAGAGTTAGCTAATGGTTCTTACCCAACTTGTCCTTAAGCAATGAGACTAGGAAAACAAGTCTTGCTGTTTCTGAAGCTAGCGCAGAGCTAACATTATCCTATATTACAAAGCTTTCCAAGTGGGGAAGAAGAAAAGTGTACTGTGCCGGAACAATATCAGTCACACTTAGTAGAATCTTCTTTTTTTCATGCCATCTCTACTGTCCCATGTGGGGAGACCAGCAGGCTCACTTTCCAGAATTTGGGTTAAGGTCTCCTATAAACATATGCTGGGTAGTCGGCACAGTCCTAGCATTTAGGGAGAGTATGGCAGCTACCTTTGTTTGCAGATCTGAGGTATCATGGAAGGGAAAGAATCTTTTACTTATTTTGTGACTACTATGTTCTCCTCCCCCCGCCAAAAAAAAGAGAAAGAGGTGCTTGGGATATTTTCTACCGCAGGTTCCAAAATAACATGACTGTCCTAGTGTACTTTTTATATCTTTGTCAGAAATCAAAATATCCTGGGCCAGCTATACTGTGAAGGATTCCTTTTTTTCAACTTGTATTTCCCTTCCAGAGTTAACTTATAATGTAAGGGTTGACGAAAGTACACCGTGTCAAACCATGCCATAGCTTTGCAGTTATCTTTTACAGCAACCTCTTTCAATAATGCAGGTGATGACACTTGCGTTCTGGTGGAATGTGCATGAACCTGGAAATGTCTCTGAACCCTAGGCAACTCAGAGCAAGTTTTGATAAGAAGAACAATCCATCTTGAAATAGGTTGGGAGGATGTCTTTTTGCCCTGCTTTCACATACAAGAAATAAAAAGTTGAGGATCAGCTCAGAATGCTTGAATTCTTTGAAGAATGAACAACAGAAATCTCAAAATGCTTCAAGAATAGATCGTCTTTATTGTCTTGGGGAAGAGGAGACTGATATATTTCAGTTTCAGTGGAAATATAAAACTATTTTTGATCAAAAAAAGGGGGGAATACTAAAAAGAAGCAAAGCTGCTTCTTTGTGAAACATTCTAATGAAAATTAAAGAAATTAAAAAAAATTAAAAAGAATTTTGCTGCAGAACATTTAACTCACTCAAATTGATTTTACTGCAATTAAAAGAACAGTTAGTTTAATAAGGTGTTTAAGAGACACATTCAAAATGGCTTTGGTGTTATCCTGAGAGAATTCACCGCATCTATGCTTCCCTGATAGGGAGACATGTTCATTAAACTTTTCTAATCTAATTAAATCATCATCACCACCACCACCACCGCCACCACCATATCAATCATCCAGAGTTTTCGGTCAATTAAGCAATCTTAGTTGATCAGTATATTGATTTTATATGATTACATCCATATATATTGACATATCCTGAGTTCAAAACAACAACAGCAACCCCACACTACTGTTTTTGTTTTAAATCGAATGCATGCATGTACAGTGGGAAGAAGGAAGCCATGTCAGGCTTCCTATGCCTCTCTTGGCTAAGGAAGGAATATTCTTGGGTGAGAGAGGCAAATATCTGTCTCCTTCCTTGGATGAGAGAGGTATGGGAGGCCCAGTTGTGCCTCAACTTGTGCCTCTCTAGGCCCAGACATGCAAAGCAAGAACCTTGGTCAGTGGCGGCAGACACAACCCTGGAGTCATGCACTGGATCACAGGTAATAACCAATTTACATTACTTCAAACCACTGTGACAGTATTTCACCCAAAGAAATCACCCTGAATAGTGATGTTCTACTAAACTTATTCATGGCCCTCTGTGATAATGGGTTTTCCTTTTCTTTCTTAGATCCCAGGATGAAATCCCACCCGGTTTGGCTCCAGCCTTCAGCTGTTTCCAGACCGTCTGAGATTTGGGGGCGTGTGATAATGGGGCTTCGCTTCCCATTATCTAGGCTTAGCAAAGGGAGATACTTCCCTCTTCTGGTAAACCAAGGGTTAATGAGGTGTTGGGATTACATCAAGGGTCACAAGGTGAGAATTGACCAACCACAAAGAAGGAGGTGGGCATCTTGGAGAGACTTCCAGATCCTTCCAAGGAGGAGATATAAAACTTCTGAGAGGCCATGTGGTCAGAGAGAAAAGAGAGAAGAACCAAGAGAGAGATGGGATTTGGGCCAGTGGCAGACTGGAGGCCCCATGCCTAGTCTCCTGGCCCCTCCCGTCTCCTTTAGACCATCGAAGCCTATAACCTACTTGTGAGTAACCAGGAATAAGACAGTTAGTCGCGCTAGGGCTTTTTATTATTTTGGAGACTGGCTGATCTTAAGAATGTATCTGTGCTTTTGTATCTGTTTTTGTAACTTCTTGTAACTAAGCATACCTGGGAGGGGGGAGCCTCTCATGTGTATTACTATCTTGTTTATTTACATGCCTGATTAAATACTTTCTGTAAAACCTCTGTTTCTCTCCATTCCCATGTCAGCCTTTGGCAAAGCTAGCTAGGACTTCTCTCACTCAGAAAGGGGGGGGAGGTCTTTAAACGCATAGAGATTGATAATATACTGAACGGCGTCCCACTGTGCTATTTGGTTAATTCAGAATTCAGTGGGTGGTGGCAGCAAGGTTTAATAATGCTGAGGGAATTGCCAGCCTTTGCCAAGGAGGAGAGTCAACTTTGGAGGCTGGTATGAACCCAGTAAAATGCTGGAGGAATTTCCAGTCTTGCAAGGGTGGGAGTCAACTTGAAGGGACTGGAAATAAACCCCAGTATGACACCCTCACACCATGAATGTTCTTGAACATTTTTGTCTGTCAGAAAATGTGTGAAACAAACACAAACTATATGGTAAGAGGTTCTTCTCTGCAGAAGAGCATATTTTTCACACTGGAACTGATTTGAAGGGTTGAAACACTTGAACTTACAGTGCAGAAGAGATGTGAATTTGCTTTATGAAACTTTAAAAAATCAAATAAGCAATATCATTAGAACTCTAAATAGTTCAAAAACATTTAAAAGAATGGTGAAGTTAAAATTACACCATCCCCACCACAAACAATTTAATAATCTTCTGTCGAATGAATTCATTTCATTCAGATACACATGCCTCTTAAGCGTTGACATGGCTATCAGTACCGGTGATATTAGTGTTATAATATCAGGCAGTGGGAATAGAAGTGAGGATATTAATTTGGTACCCAGTGGTAGGACTGCAACAGAGATGTATCATACATATACATATCATACAAGGGGTTGCAAAGGTGGTTTTGCATGAAGTGGCAGCAGTGCAAGAAGCTGGTGGCAGCAACACAGATAACCATCCCCCACGGACTTTATGCAGGAGCCCACTGACTGATGGTATGTGGCCCTTGGGAGAGCAGCCATGAGAGAAAGTAAACTGAAACATTTGTCTGACCTTGTTTTCACTAAATTCTGATAAATGGGAAACTAGTTATAAACCAAAAGCAATGATTTTCAACATCCTTTTCTAGTGTATGAAAGAAGGCAGGGAGGACAGTGGAGCATGCAAACCTCATACTTCCTGTAGTTTCTGTACATAATGTTATACAATTATGTCCATATCAATCCACTGTGTGGATGTCCCCCTGCCCACAAAAAAACCCACAAGCTAGTAAATAAATTAATGCACAAAATTTAAGGCAACAGTAATACATTGTGTACCTATATGAATTAAGAATGCTGTTATATTTCCACAAGCATTTTTAGCAAGCTACAAGCATTATTTGGGGGTGAAGGTGGTACAAACTTGTAACGTGAGCTCCTTTCCCATCTGTATAATGCTATCCTTCATCCTTTACATAAAATCTCATGAAATGTAAAAAAAGGTTTGCTTTAATTATGAAATGACTGCTACATATTGAACATTTCTTTAAATGTCTGCCTTTGCTACTTTTGTTTAATTACAAAACTCCAATAATAACAAAAAAGAATTTTCTAACTGTTTGATAATTAAAAAAGGGTTTATCCTGTCAGTGTCCTGATTGGGGGATGGAGGTAATGGACCAATGGGACCCCAACCATTAAGCTACATTAACTTTATAGGTTATTTGTCCAACCCTTTCACTGCAAAATCATGAATTAGCCTCTCAAATGGAATGGAATGGAATGGAATGGAATGGAATGGAATGGAATGGAATGGAATGCAGAAAAGATTGTTTTGAAACTTGGCCTATTGTTACACCTTTTGAAATGACCATCTTTTTCTCACTCAGCAACCATATGGAGAGAATGAAGTGAGGAGGAGAAAAGAGACTCTTCTTCTCCTTAATGGAGGACCCAGCAAGGTGAGACAAAGCTCACTTACGCTGAGCCACAGTGGGAACCTTGCGAGGTTGAGTGGAAGCGGTTGCGAGCCAGAAGAAGCTTCTCCAGAGGAGAAGGTGATAATCGGCACCCTGGAAAGCTTCAGAATCCTCGGTAATGAGGAGACTGGAGGCAAGCTGTTGAGGATGATATCGGTATCGGTATCGAACCGGTCGGTACCGATGAGGTTGATACTGGTGGCAAAATCAGCGTTGTTGAAGAGGGCGTCAACGAAGGCTTCAAAGTTGAGAGGCCCCGAGGAGAACGCTGAGCCATGCAGGAGGTGAAAAGGGCGGTATTAGAAGCTGCCTGCTCTGTTATCCGAAGGGCTTGCTCCCAACAATAAGACTTCAATCGCAAGGCTCTGTTTCTCAGGGTTTGAGAGGTGTTTACAGATAGGACACGCCCAAACATTATGGGCCTCTCCGAGGCAGAACAGGCACTCAGAGTGGCCGTCAGACAGGGAGACCTTGCAACTGCAAGACACACACAACTTAAACAACAACGACATAGAAAGCGGGAAGAGTTCTTACAGTCTTTTTTGTTGGAAAAAAGCACAAGATAGTCGAAGAATGAAGCAAAGCAAACTGCTCAGCGAGGAAACCTTCTGAGCTGCTAAGAGGTTGGGGGACGAAAAGAAACTGAGCTGAGACCGTTAGCTTGGCAGGACTGAGCATGCTCAGTACCGGATGGGGGAGGAGTTCCCGCCAAGCTGCTCAGCTCTGGAACTTTCTGAAAAGCTACTGCGCACGTGCGAAGATTCCCATTGTGTGAGGCACAGAGACCACGAAGAAGGAAAAAAACTTAACAAATTTCATAGAATCAAAGAGTTGGAAGAGACCACAGGGGCCATCAAGTCCAGCCCCCTGCTATGCAGGAACACACTTCAAAGCATTCCCAACAGATGGCCATCCAGCCTCTGCTTAAAAACCTCCAAAGAAGGAGACTCCGCCACACTCTGAGGCAGCATATTCTACTGCTGGACAGCTCTGACTGTCTGACTGTTCTTCCTGAGGTACAGATGGAATCTCCTTTCCTGCAGCTTGAATCCATTGCTCCTTGTCCTTGTCAGGACCCTGAAACTCTAGGACACAAGCTCTGAGTCTGAGCCAGAGGCCCTGGAGCCTGCTACACCAGCACAGCCCACCCCAGAGGCTGCCCCAGACACAGAGCCTTTGGCCCCAGTAGTCCCAGCAGCACAGCCAGGGGCTGCCTCAGACCCAGCCAAGCCAGAAGAGTCAGATAGTGAGATTCAAGAGCAGGTGCCTACTTACTGGCAGCATCGGGAGCAAAAGTGTACTCTTAGGAGGTCAGAGCGTTTAAATAGAAAATGCCAGGCAATCAGGGTCCAGCTAACACCTGGAGGAGTGATCTGCCTATAAAAGCACTCACTCAGCCTTGGGTTTTTGTCGGCTCACAACCGTCCATTTTGGGGGGTGCTTGTCGTGTATCTTGGATCCCTGCCTTGCCTCCTGGAACGCTGCCCGACCTGCTGGAACGTCGCCTCCTTTGGATCTCGGACCGGCCCTGGTAACTTCTCTTGCTTGAACAAACTCAGACTGTTCACTGAGAACCTGGCTGTGACGTAACAGCCAGGGAGTCTCCTTGCTGCCAGAAGCTCTTTTATTTACTGCTGCCTTATCTATTCATTTGCGGTTCGCCCAGAAAGCTCTTTGATTTATTGCCTTATTTGCGAGAGACTTGTTAACCGGCTTTTGAGGCTACTTGCCAGGCCTTGGCGTTGACAGTCCTAGTCTCTGGAGCAGTGGAAAACAAGCCCGCTCGCTCCTTGACATGACATGCCTTCAAATATTTAAACATGGCTATCATGCCGCCGCTTAACCTCCTCTTCTGCAGACTAAACATAACCAGTTCCCTAAGCCATTCTTCATAGGGCATGGCTTCCAGACCCTTCACCATTTTAGTTGCCCTCCTCTGGACACGTTCCAGTTTGTCGATATCCTTCCTGAATTGAGGTGCCCAGAACTGGACACAGTATTCCAAATGAGGCCTAACCAATGCAGAATAGAGTGGTACCATTACCTACTTTGATCTAGACACCATACTCCTATTGATGCAACCAAGAATTGTGTTGGCTTTCTTGGCTGCCACATCACACTGCTGACTCATGTTCAGCTTGTGATCTACCAAGACTATTAGATCCCTTTCACACGTACTACTATCCGGTCACGTGTCCCCCATCCTATAGTTGTGGATTCCATTTTTTCTGCCTAAGTGTAGGACCTTACATTTCTCTCTATTGAAATTCATTCTGTTAGCTTTGGCCCAGCTCTCCAAACTGTCAAGGTCATTTTGATTTCTTTGGAAACTAACACATACATGAGGGGGAAAAGTCTCCAGGTTTTTAGTTTAAATTTTTTACTATTCTGCCCCTTAAAAGAAAACCAAAGAAGTTTTAAACAGGTCAGATAAAATACCCAAATGATCTATCTACACTGGCATCCCCTAGTTTGTGATTACACTGTCAAGACAGTTCCAGTTCCATGTTTTTCATTAGCACCTGCCTTGCTCATTCTTTTTCATCCTTATGTTAGTACCTCAGAAGGAAATGGGAACTTTGGGAGCAATGGTGTTCATGTTATCTCTCACTCTACAAACTGGGTTGAAACTATTCAGATCACTTCTAGCCCCCAAGGAAAGCAGAAAAGACAGTATCAAACCCTAATAAACCACTGAAATCAACAAAACACTATGGGACTGATATTTTAAACTGTCCTGTTTATATATTTGATAGAGTCTATTGTTTCAAAGTTGTGGTGGGGAGACTGGATAGGGTGGACAGGCTTCTGTCTTGTTCTACAGTCAAAAGACTATAGATTTCAGGATGATCTAAAATCTGAAAAAATCTGAAAATTATATTGGGTGACATGTCCAGAGAGAGAGAGAGAGATTTTTTTTTCCTTTGCTATTCTTTTCTTTCTTTGCTATTCTTTTCCACAAACAGCACATAGAAACAAAAGTGCATTCTTTTCAGTCACTTAAGCTTAACAATCTGACATTTCCTCACCTTACGTTGTCAGGCCTTAATTTTCTTACAGTGTGTCAGCAGATGTGTATTGATTTCTTACACATCTATTTTACTTTGAAAAGGACTGAACTACAGACCTCCCACTGTAAATATCAAATACTCTGCAATTTCCATTGAAAGTAGGAGGAGATCTTATATGGGCTGTTAAAAAGAGCAGTAAAGTTAGGGTCTTATTATGCAATCAAATGCTTTTTCACACCTTATTCCTCTTGCCAGCCAGCCAAATTAGAGGTGACTAAAAGCCATTTATATGTATTTCATGGATCTATTCATTACAAAGTAAGTAACTTACCTTACTATATGTGTTTAGGATTACAGTCGAAGTCAGCTCTTCTCAGGCTATTTGATACAAGGGACTGATAATTATTTTTTTCCAGTGTGCCACAGACTAGCACTGTATACTTTCCCACTGGCTATAATGGCTACCAATTGTTCCTTTCTTTCCTGGAAACTTTCCAAGGACTGGCAGCTGATGGCTCAGGGGCTGGCACCAGTCCAGGAGCTATTGCTTTGAGTACCACTGGTTTAAGTCATTCGATGAGCCGTGCAAAGCAGATGGAGCGAATCAGAAAACTTTGGAGACAAAAGAATATTATGTTGCTAATATTCCAGAAGCAAAATACGGCATCTTTGTAGGAGGTTATAGAATACTTTGGCCATTGTTAGAAACTAGAATGGTTTCAATGAATTTATGTTATACCTACACTGAACTATGAGAGCTCCTTAAAAGTTTTTTTTTTTACTAATTTGCACAACTTTTTGTTTATAGTGCAGTATTCTCTGTTAGGAGGCTCTAAAAAGAGACTCCTGAAGCCCATATGAGGTGTGTCCTTCAAATTAGTTGGTGCAGGTTTCTAAAATGGTATAAGTGTTTAGAAAATACAGGTTCAGTTTGATGCTTGAATATGCTGCATTTCCTCATTTTATGTAAAAAAAATTAAAACATGTGCATAGATATCTGTATATCACACAGAACAAGACTACAGTCAAGTTCCTATATCTGTTTGTTTTTGTGTGTATGCGCTTTCAAGTTGCCTGCTAACTTACGGCAACCCCATGAATTTCACAGGGTTTTCTTAAGCAAAGAATATTCAGAGGTGGTTTTGCCAGTTCCTTCCTCTGAAATACAGCCTATGGCAATGGGGATTCATTGGCAGTGTCCCACTCAAGTACTAACCAGTGCTAAACATGACACAATTATTATGCTGGGCTTAAATACTCTAAAGGCACCAGATGCCATCTGATCTTGGCAGCTAACCTTCCAAGATGGAAGATGTAGCTACAGTGGTTCACATCTGAACAACAGGCACCATGTTTTTGCACTAGGCATTAGCATATGCACCCTCGGATATAGCTTCCCGACTATTTTTTTACCCCAGCACAGTTGCCCTACAGGACTGGATATCAGTGTAAGTTTATATTCTTGGAAGGAAAAGTACTAGTCTTTTTTGACTACACAGGATTTCCATCCGTACTCTAGTTAATTCAGAATACCTTTAAAATCCTGCACCACAGGGGCTACGATATCCTACATGTCTTCAAGCAACCGTTTCGTGTGTGTTGCTGAAAAAGGAGAAGATCCCTTGGGCTATTTTTAAAGCCTCATTTTCAACCCAAAAGCAAGCTTTATGCTAATGTAGAGCCTCAATGTGCTTCCATCAAAGAAAAATAAAATTTTAAAGCTTTACAAACTATCACATGGGTTTCACAGCACCTGAGGGAGAAATACAATGTCCTGCACTTTCTCTGATGGGTTTGTGACAAGAATTATTCAAGTTCCACAGCAGATTGGTTTCTATCCTGTCATCTCAAGCCAAGGCTGTGGTGCCTTTTTCATTCTGCCTGAGAACTTCTTTAAGCTGTGGATTGTCAGTTCTATTATGATATATTGTATACTTAGGAGGTACATCAATATCTCCTGATGTCAGAAAAACACCAATGAAATTCAGTTTGGGCTCATACAGAGAGATAAAAAAAAGTAAGCTATAGAGCATTTTTCAATCCACATGGTCCATCTTGCACATGACTTTTTAAAAACTGTTCACTATTATCAAAATGGACATCTCAGCAAAATGCTGCTGTTAGTACCTATCTTCAATAAGCCCAGTCATAGAATACTATGGCTCTATATGTAAACACGTGCACGCAAAGGTGAGAGAAAACTTGAATTGCTAAAAACAGGGATGATCACAGGCTAAAACTGCAATATAACTTTTCAAACTTCAGACACCACATGGTTCAAGTTTTAGATGTTTTGTGAAACAAATTCCTAAGTAATAACATAGTATTACATCTTTTATGCAGCCTGATTATTTTACCTGGCCAATAATTTGATACTTGTAAAAATGCTGTTATCAGTGAATTGGGTTGTGTAGATGTCTGTTTGAGTCTGGATCAACAAAAATCTTTAAGCATAGATTATGTATGTTTTACCAGATTAGTTCAGGTGGTCAGTTAAAAGATTTCCCAAGCTGACTACAATCTTTTATCTAAGAGTTTCTACAAGTGAAGGTGAGGGTTGTAACTGAAGATCTACGCAGCATTTATTAAACAGTATTGCCTTTCCCATGATCAAGGTCCTTTTGTAATGTCTCCATGGGTGCCTTTAAGTCACCTGTGGAGTTACCACAATTCCATGAATTTCATAGAGTTCTTTTTTTAGGCAGGGACTACTCAGCAATGGTTTGCCATAGCCATCCTCTGAAATATAGCCAACAGCGCTTGGTATTCCATGGCAGTCTCAGATTGTTTACACATAAGAAATTTACAACAGTGACAGAATGACCAGGGTTGAGTATAGCAGTCACCTAATAACCACCAGGAGCACAGCAGAGAGTGAACACTCTATCTCAGGTCTGTACTTCAATAGCCACAGTATTCCAAAACAAACCAGAATGGTTCCCCTAACTTAATAGAGGCATTCATGGCTAGCTTCTCTTCCTCTTTCTCTTCTTCCATCAGTGTGATCTAGATGCCTAATGAAACAGCAACCACACATTCAACAGAAGTCGTTTTGTAATGCCTTTACTACACTTAACGCTGTTTCCACCACTGGCACTCCCCTCGAAATCTCTTCACTTGCCCCTAAGTTTATTTTTCTCAAGAAACAGAGACAATGGCAGCTGATGGTATCCAGGTCTGTGGAAGGTGAATCCATTCTGGGTTTTAGTCTAAACTTTAAAGGAACTGTCCGAGGAGTTCTAAAAAAGCGTGGGTACCTTTTAATTGTTGACCTCCTCTCTTTCTAAATAGCAAAACAGCAGACATTACAGATAAACAAATAATTAAAGCTTCCCCAATCTTAATCTTCCTTGCTGGAATAACATACTCTAAAGGTAACTTCTTATTTGAAACCGTTTATATTTCATGACACTTTAAATCCATTTGTCAATTAAATAGATAAAATTGTTATTTCCTTCAAACCATAGCTTTGCTCACTGTCTAATATGACCTATGCTTTTAGATAAAATACAATTACTGGAAACTAGACCAAGAAACCTCACAAAGTAATTTATAAATTCTTCCTGGAAAACAACCTATAATATATTTTGTCTTTGTTGGAAACAATGAAAAGATATTCAAATTATCCTTTTGTATTCTGAACTTTTTCTGCCCCCTAAGGTGTGGGATGGGGTAAATGCTCCTTTACAAGTCTACTTCTTTGCTATTTATTGTATCTCAGCAAACAGCTAGCTGTCAATTTATTATATAGTGTACATATGAAGACAGCTGTGGTGTTATCAAGAAGAGTTTCATGAGTTTAGCAAGGTTCATAAAATAGGTTCATTGATTATTTCAATATAACCATTAAGACCACTCCCAAACTCTGCTGTTCCGCAATGGAAATCAAAGATTGTTGGTTGACCCAATAAAGGAACTATGGTTTTGTGGATTTTGGATATTACTGTATTTTGCTATGGCTAACATGGCTACCTCCAGATATGGGCTCTTCTAAGGTAGTGTCTGCCATGAACTGCACAAGAAGAATCTAAAAACAAATAATGTTTTTTCTAGTAATATGCAAATACATGCAGATGGCTCAGGCTGGATGCTTTGCCATGTTGATGGGCAATGGATCTATTAATGTAAGGAACAAAGGACATTAGTCTAATTGCCCAAGTGACAGAATACATTCTGTTCCACCCTTCTGTAGAAAGGCATTGGGATGATCTGTCATACAGCCAAGTGTACAAGGCACATGGAAGCTGCTGTGGCTGTTCTTCTCTCCTTCAGAGGCAAGAACAATGGTAGGTAGAATACAGAGGGAAGCCTCTGATGAGAGAACAAGGTCACTACGATTAATTCCCAATTTTCTCAATTCTGCCAAGATTACCCATCTGCTTGGATCTTGACATAGATAAAACAGGCTACTTGATAAGGTGCTCTAAAATGACTACATGGTATCTGATAGCCAATGTATTTCACCAAGATTAAAAAGGGTTTTTTAAAAGAAAAATTGTGCATATGCTCTTAACAAAGTACCAATTTCACTATAAGTTGAAGAATTCTTCAGGAAAGGGGACACATGATACTCAATGAACAGTATGACCTCAACAGATGTGTATGCCGAAGGAAATAATAATGAACTTTCGTATCACCATGATCGAATATCCATGTTTTCTCAGACATTGTGAACAAGGTCAGAAGAACACACGCAAGGAAGAATTTGCAGGCGTGAAGGAAAGGTACTTAACTCTTCTTATGAAAATGTTCTTCACTCTCTGGCTGCTTCTCCCAGCCAGCTTTTGAAGACCGAAACAATAAATTATTTTTGGAGGATTGTAGAGTATTTCCAGGAGAGAAACTGAGTGGGAAAAGATGAGACACCTAATCTCTTTGCCAAGGCTGTCCTGCAGCCCTCCCCTACTGTATAGTGGTGATGTGGGTTCTAAAACAAGGTCCACTTCATTATTTCCATTTCATCCTCAAATTCCCATCTAACAAAGCACTTCAAGGGAAGACAAGGACCATTACATCAGTTTCAATGAACATAATGCTGTCACCCACAGAGGCCTGTTGGGACACTATTCCAAGGACAAAATTGCACTGCACTGCTTTTGAAGCATATACAGCTAGCATTTTTTGATATTTTTCACAACAAAAACATTTTTTTAAGAAAAATGAGTTTTACATTTAAAATACTTCACAAAACTTTACAAAAATATCCGAAAATGCAAATCAATAAAACCAAAAATAAAAAAATACACAGATATTCTCGCAATTTGCTCAGTGTACAGGAAAGAGTAGTTCATGTTCTTGTTTACGATAACAAAGTAAGTGAAGATTTACATCCTTGCTTTAAGTAATTATATCAGTATCTACACACTCAATTATTTATTATTGATTACATAAGGAGGGACACGCAAATCAGTGCTTTTCAAAATGATGCTGAATGAATGGACGACATTCTGTGAGCCACTGGTTGCCAATCCACAGCCAGTTCCAGGAAAGACAGAAACAGATACAGACAATGAGAAAAAAACACATTACCGGTTCCTGACATATTAGAAAGAACAAACTGCCAGTCTCTCACATTAAGTAGCCTGAGGAGCACTGATCTAAACTACGAGTATATACAAACCATTATCCAAAGAAAAAAGTTAAGGAGTATGAATGTTAATTGGAGGAAATTATTTTCAAAGATGACTAGAAAATCATCCCTGAATTAATATCCTTTCTAGTTGAGAGACATGTTTCTACAAATTAAACAGCTACAGGATAAGATTTCACTAAATTACATTTAATTATTCTAGGTCAGTGAGCTTCAGGCAAGCAAGCTTGTTGTATGTGGAATTTTCTCAATATCCACATCTTCGTTAAAAGTGTTCATGTCTTACTAGAAATTCAGTTAAGTATCCTCTTCATTTTATTACCTGCAGATTTTCCATTCTAAAATTATTCTGCTTGTCAAGAAGCTTTTCACACACATACATACACATACACAACCACTCAAATGAATTCTTTATTTTAAAAAACTCTACTATGGCTTTGGAAAATAGCTGTCAGCTAGGTCAAACATTGGATCGAGTAACTCTCAGAATAACATGGCAGCCACACAATCCCAAACCAGGATTAAGGCCTTGGCTTCTATGCTGAAGTCCAGCACAGAATCAGTTTGGACCTTCTAGGCACAGTATCTGAAGTCACTTCTTTTGAAAGAAAGAGAAAATTACTTGAATGAACAAGCAAGTTACATTACAGATAACTGTCTTACACAGGTTACTATATCACTGTATTTATTAGAATGTCTAATCAGGCTACATTGCAGAATTTGCAGAAATAAAACTGAAGAACAGCAACAACTAACCTGCTTTGAAAATATATAATACTTATTAATTATAATATTCAGCAAAACACGCAGAAGTGATTTCTATCAAAATCTTGCCAAACATCTTGTTGCTGCTTTTTATATTAAACTGACAAAAAGAAATCCAGCATGTTAATTTTAAAACATGTGCAACATAATTTATGAGTTAATTTATAATGTCCTGCGTCTGTATAATGGACAAATGAGCTATATTTATTCAGTAATAATGAAAATGGGGAAGGATTAAATCAAGCAAGGGTATAATTGGGAAATTCTCCTGTATGAGGCTCCTCAGACAGAACCAACACAAGAATATGTTTTTTCCAGTCATAAGAATACTCAGGGTTGGTCGCTTTTTTTCCTGCTAGACGAGATCAGATTTCACATTAGCAAAACACAGTTGGAAATGGATTACCTAAAGCTTCTACAGTAATTTTTAGTTCAAAAAATTAAGAAGTTTAATTGCTACCTTGATTCATTTAAGCTACAACAATTCTAAACCACTGTGAATATCATGGAAATGGTTTCATCTGCAGTTACAGAATACTTGCATTTGGCTGCCTTATGAACCAAGTCATTTTCCCCACAACTGGAAAATGTATCACTTCTTTTCATGTCAATCTGACTTCAGTCAGGATCCTACTACACTGGCACAACTCCTGGTTGTATTTTTTATACGCTTAGGTAAGGAGGTATCCAGTCTTTCTGTATGTATCCAGTGGTGGTACTCCTTTTCCCCATGGCTACAATGCTCAATGATTGCCCCCCAGGGTGTAGAAAGAAGACACCAACTGAATGCTGGGACTATCTGCCTTTCTACCTCTGGCCTGGCCATTTCTGTCCTCTCAGTAATCCTGTGTAGGCATCCTTATGGAACATTGTGTTTTGGCTACTCAATAAAATCTGGGGCTTTAAACCCACACCCAGAAAAAATCTGTCACAGCCAAGGCTTAGGCTGAAATGAAAGGTCACAAGTTTTGGTTGTCAAAACCTATCTTTCTGTAGTCAAGAAAGACAACTTGGGACTTCAAGTCACCCTTATAGGTAATGTTTATGTCCTGTTGAAAGACCAAAGAATAATACAAAAGAATGTAACACACTTTCATAAAAGTGCCTTTCTGCATCCTAAAGAATTTCTATTTATCATTACTAGCCTATTCTAACTGAATGGACTCACACTGTGTTGGGCAAAAACATAAGGTATTCTGTACTATACTGTTATAGTGCTATTATTTCTCATTCAACATCCTGTAGAATCCTGGGGTTTGCAGTTCAGGGAGGGGCATTTAGAATTCTCAGCCAGAGAGCTTTTTGGCCTCAGTAAACTACAAACTTCAGAATTCCACAGGATGTTGAAAGTAGAATAATAGCACTATAAGAGTGTAGGGTAGAAATGGCCGTATTTCCAGCATTTTGGAAAACTCTTAATACTTCTTTTTGAAAAAAGAGAAACTTGGAATGATGCCTAAAGTCTCAAGATGGTATGCTCTTCCCCAAGAGAACAAATCTGTAGCAAACAATTATAACCACAATTTAAAGAGTACAGGAGTTCCCAATCTATTTAATCCTATGCTGCACATTTGAGAATAGCAGAATTTGGTTGCTAAGCAGTTTTACTGGTTCATTTCAGTACATGTTTTTAACTTATCAGCACAGCTGGAACTATTTAAAGCAGTGCTTCTTAAGGTATCTGATGTGGAGGATCAAACAATATTTTTGTGCAGTAGGCTAGGAATTGGTAACATATTTATCCTCATTGGCTACAACTTTCTCTCTCCGTAAACTGTCTAAGGACTGGCAACTGATGACTCATGGACTCACAGACCACCACTCTGAGTACCACTGATCTAAAGCAAGATTGGAAAGACAAGTGCATCTCCTGACCAAGTAATTTCTTTGTTTTTTTTTAATTTTTTATTATTAATTTTATTATTTAAAAAAGGAACATTAATTACACATATTACACAAAACTTACTCAAATATTAACACATCAAAAAAAACACAACACACAAAGGAAAAAAAAAGAAAAAAAAAGAAAAAACAAAAAACAAAAATCATATCTCACCCACATACCTTCACAACAAAAAATACAACACATATTTACCAAACTCAAACACACTGTTTGACTTATTATTTAACTCCTGGCTAAATCCCCAACTTCCATCTTTGACTTTTGAGTCAGTTAATCATCCGTCTATCTCAAATTGGTATCCCTCTTTCCAAATCCAATTTAAATACCCCTAACAAGATCCCAACCAAAAGTTTAACCCATTCTCTTTCTCCTCATGAATTTTTGATATATTGTAGTACTTCCTCCCATTGTCTTGAGATCATATTCTTACTTTCTCCTCTTAATATACCTGTTAGTTTATCCATTTGAATCACCTCTATTAATTTCACTCCATTCTCTATCGACAGTGTGACCCTTTCTTTCCATCTACGCGCTATAACTAGCCTTGCCGCTGCTGTCATATAAAATAATTGTTTCCCCGCTGCCTTATCAAGACCCTTTCCCCCCACATCGATAACAAATATATTTCAGCTGTCATTTCAATTGGATATTCAATATCGATTCTATCCGCCTATGTACCTGTTTCCAATATTTTTTCATTATTTTACATGACCACCATGCATGAAAAAATGATCCTACGTCTTCTTCACATTTCCAGCATTTGTTAGAGTATCTATTTGTCATTACTGCCAATCTCTGTGGGGTTAAATACCACCGAAGATACATCTTATATATTTTCTCCTTAATATCCTGACAAAGTGTATATTTCATCGTTTTAGTTCATAACCGCTCCCATTGTTCCATCATAACTGAGTGATTGAGATTTTGGGCCCATTTAATCATAGAAGGCTTTACAACTTCATCCTCAGTATACCACTTTAATAAAATCCTATAGATACTAGAAATTACTTTAAATTCTTTTTCATATAACACTCCATTTAACTATTCCTCTACTAATTGATAATCCCTAATTTTTATATCAATTTTTGATTTTTCACACATCTGCCTATATACTAACCAGTGACATTTGACTCCTGAATTATTCATCTCTTGTTGTGATTTAATTCTAATTTGTTTTTGTTGTATTGATATCATATCTTCATATTTTATCCACTTATCTAATAAAATATTTTCCCTATTATAGAAAGTCTCATGTGGAGAGACCCATTTTGGGGTATACCTACAAGCTCGTACTACATATTTTTTCCAAACTTTAAAAAGAGCTTTCCTAAGATAATGCCTATCGAATTCCTTATTATTTCTCTCTTTATTAAACCAAATATAGTAATGCCAACCCTGTCCTAATCCGTCACCCTCTATCTTTAATAATTTAATATCTTCTAATTTAATCCAATCACGAATCCAATTTAAGGCACACGCGTGATAATAGAGGGTCAAGTTAGGTAAAGCCAAACCCCCTCTATCTTTCTTGTCTTGTATTATCTTCATTTTAACCCTAGGTTTCTTCCCTCCCCATATAAATTTATTAATTTCTTTTTGCCAATTTTTTATTACCTTTTCATTTTGTACAATCGGGATATTTTGAAACAAAAAGAGCAGCCTTGTAAAACTGCCATTTTAATTGTTGCTATCTTACCTAACCACGATAATTTTAAATTACTCCAAGTTTTTAAATCCTTAGCAATTTCATTCCATATTTTCAAATAATTATTCTTAAAGAGGTCAGAAGTTTTGTCATTGTAAGTCCTAAATATCTTACTTTATCTGATAATGTAAACCCCGTACTTTGAACCACCTTATTCTTTTCCCCTTCTGTCATATTCTTCATCATCACCATAGTTTTTTCTTTACTAACTTTTAAACCTGAATATTTTCCAAAATTGTTTAGTATATTCTTCAAAATATCTAGATAACTATCTTCATACTCCATTGTTATTGCCAGATCATCGGCAAAAGCCCTAATCCTATATTCCTTACCTTGTGTTCTAATCCCTTTAATTTTATCATTTCCCTTAATTTTTAGAATTAACACTTCTATCACTAAAAGAAACAACAATGGAGATAACGGACAGCCTTGACGAGTCCCCCTTTGAATTTCAAATTTTTCAGTTTTAGAGCCATTTATTATAATGCTTGCATATTGTGTCGAATAAATTGCTTTTATCCATTTTAAAAAATTTAAACCCAAATCCATTTTATCACACACTTTAAACAGAAAAGACCAATTAACAGTATCGAAAGCCTTTTCGATATCTAAAAAAAGGGAAATAAGTTTTTTCTGGGGATGATTTCACAAAGTTCTAGTACATTGATTATATATCTTAAATTGTCCTTAATATATCTACCAGGAAGAAATCCTGCTTGCTAGTCTGAGATTATCTCCTTCAATACTATTTTTAATCTATTCCCTAAGATTGCGGTAAATAATTTATAATCCAAGTTAAGTAACGAAATAGGCCGATAATTCTTTATATCTAACAGATCCTTCCCTTCTTTTTGAATTAATGTTATATTTACTTCCCTCCATGTATCTGGTATATTTCCTTTAATCACCTCATTCATTATAATTAGAAGTATTGGTGCTAGGTCCATTTGAAAAATTTTATAGAATTGAGTTGTAAAACCATCCGGGCCCAGAGTTTTACCTATTTTTGCTTTTTGAATTACCCAATCACTTCAGATAATGTAATGGGTTTGTTTAAGTCCTCTCTTTGCTGATCCATCAATTTCACTAACTTCTGATCCTCTAAATATAATCCAATCAATTCTTCTTGAAGACCTTGTCACTTATAAATTGTAGTATAATAATTCCTAATAATTTTCTTGATCTGTTGAAAGTCTGTTTGTATTGTTTCTCCACTTAATTCTGTAACCAATGTTTTCTCCTTCTTTTCTTTCAATCTCTGCACAAGCCATCTTCCTGTTTTGTATGCCCATTCAAAATTATATTGCTTTAAGTAAGTCATCTTCTCCTGGAGTTCTAAATCAATTTCCATCTCTATTTGTTTTCATAAAAAATTAATTTCCCTAAGGATTTTTCCATTTGTTGGATCCTGAGATAATTTCAGTTCTTTCTCTTTTAAATCCTCTTCCATTTTCTGAAAATTCTCTCTTTTTTTCCTATTAATTACCGCTTTTTGTTGACTACACAACCCTCTAATTACTGCCTTCACCGCATCCCAAACAGTCATTACATTAACCCCTTTATTAAGATTTTCCTCAAAATATAATTTAATATGTTCTTTAACTTTCTTTACAAACTTTTCATCTTGAAACAGTCTATCATCCAATCTCCAACTGAATAAATCCTCAGCTGTCTGCTTCAACTCTAATAAAATTGGGTTATGATCTGAAAGTTTCCGTGTCAGTATTTCTTGTTTCTTAACTAATCTAGCCAGTGACTTCGTAATCAAAAACATGTCTAACCGCGATAAAGAAGCGTGGGGCTCTGAATAAAATGTAAATTCTTTTTTGTTCCCATATTTTTATCTCCACACGTCCAATAAATCTAGATTACTCATCATATTTTCAAAAGAACTAGGAAGTATCCCCTGTCTCTCCTTTATTTTTTTCCTTGACATCCTATCTAATTTAGGTCTAATCACGCCATTCCAATCACCCAGACAAATTATATCACTATATTCTAAATTTAGAATTTTATTACACAACGTATTATAAAAATTTTCCTGTTTCTTATGTGGGCCATAAATACCTACCACCAATATTTTTCAACTTTGCCAATTAATTTCAACCCCTATATACCGACCATCCTCGTCTTTTAAAATTTCTTTTGGACATAACTTAAAGTTGACATATAATACTACTCCCCTCTTTTTAACATTCGGGATTGCAACAAATTCTACACCTACCTTTTTATTCCATACTAAGTGAACTTTTTCTTTTGGTACTCGAATTTCTTGTAACCCAACTATATCTAGTTTCTTTCTTTCAATATAATAAAAAATTTTCCTTCTTTTTTGGGGTGTTACCATCCCTTTAATATTCCAAGATAGAATCTTCAGAGTCATGGCAAGAGGATCTAATTTCAAATCTTATTTAATTGTTTTCTTCACCTGATTCTATACTCTCTTCACTTCTCGACACGTTTCCCACAGCAACTTCTTCTTCTTCTTCTCTTTCATGATCTTGATCCAATTCCTTTTTTTCCACTACTTTGATTCTCTGTCTCAACATTTTCCTGTTGCCCCTTTTGTTTTAATTGTCTTGACTGTTCCTTCCCAAATCTTCTCATAAAGATTTTTGCCTCTTGAACTGTGTCGATTTTAAAATGTTGTTCACGAAATTGAAAGCTAATACCTTCCAACTTCCCCCATCGGTATGATACATTATGAGATTTTAAAAAAGATGTTATAAATCTATATTCATTTCTTTTTCTCAAAATCCTAGGAGGTACATCTTTATAGATATATACTTTTGTCTTCTCTATTACCAAATCATTCTCCAAACTCTTCTGAATTATATCTTCTCTTGTCTTTATCCGTACCAATTGTACCATTATGTCTCGAGGGAGTCTCTTTTCTCTCGCTATTCTCGATTCGATTCTAAACATTTTGTCAATCTCCCACTCCATCTTCTCCTCTGGTATGTTTAAAAATTTTGTAAGGGTGGAATTACTCTGTGATATAAATTTTCATCCTTGCTTTCTCCCAAACCTCTTATTTTTATATAATTTTCTCGTGCCTTTAAATCTGCCAAGGCTTTTTCATCTAAAAGACGTTCTTCTTGTCTTATTACATTTTCTGTTTCTTCTATTTCCTTCGTCTTCGACTCAATTATTGAAACTCATTCCTGTGTGTTCTTAAGATCCTCTTGTAAGCTCCCAAGTGTCATTTTAATACCTTTTAATTCATTCTTAAAGTCTTGTTTCATCTCTCCTCTGAGGTCCTTCATTTCTTGTCTAATTTCAAACTTTATATTCCTTATCTCATCTAATAACGCCACCTGGAAATTATCCACCCTGTCTCTTTTATTTAATTCTGGTTTAGATACTGGTTCCAAAGATAATTTTCTTTGGGTGGCTGTAATAGTTGCCTTAGTTGTTCTCGATGTCATTCTGGTATCCATTAAAGTATCCCAGACTGATAGAATCGATACCGACAATTTGATTGGTTTCAATATCTCTTTTAACATCAATTACTAGTAATCAATATGTTTCTTTCATAAATCAATCCCCTACTATCGAAACTTTAAATCAATCATCCACAAGTCCATATACTATAATTCACAGCTTATCAATATTCCAAAATTAATTTATATAAGAATCCAAAAGATCAAAAAAAGTCAATAAATTTAAATCCCAACTATCCTTCAATATATAAAAATTTATGTGTGTGTGTGTGTATATATATATAATACACACACGTATATATAAAATAGATAAATATCAAATAAGTATCATGACTTCCGGTTCGACTATGGCACCATGACAAGGTCCTCCGCGAAGGGGTAGGAAAGAGGATCTTTACCGGTGGGGTTGATGTAGGCTGGATAAACAACGGGTCAGCTCAAGCCTTCCCTTGGTATAAGGGGGTGAGAATAAGGGGCTCTGGAGATCGAGGGGTGTCCCCTAGCTGTTTAATGTGTGAAGGATCGCACTGAGAGCAGCGGATGGGATGCGACAGATCAGAGCAGCCTCAACCAGCCGGTAAAGCTGAAACGAAAAGCGGCGCTTACGAACTGCCTTTAAAAGATCTTGGACTGATGAGGTGATTTATTGGTGGAATATTTATCCCTGACGGACTAGGCGACCCTGAAGTTAACGAGGGTAAGGAATTTTGGATAGGGACATTTGGACATTTCGATATTAGAGGAAGTGGAGGAGCGAGAAGCGGTGTTGATGGCGGCGGCGCTAGCAAAGGACTCATGCTGGGGAAGGGAGAGAGAAGCGAGCGCTAGCGTGGACAATTATTAATGTTATAAACTTAATCACCGTCTAAGAGAATAGAGTCTTAAAGATTGCTGAAAAAGAACTTGATCTCCTCTTAAGTTAAGAATACAGTGGGATGGACTGTGATTTTTGAGAGGAAGAGAGAAGAGGAAGAGGTTCACGCGGTCCGAAGAGGCGACAAATGACTGAAAGTAATGGCGACGGATAAGAAGCAAGGTGAAGTGTAAAGACTGTGACTGTGACTGGCTGTGTGTGAGAACGGGAGAGGATTGGGAAAAAAAAGAATTGAGGAGCGATTTGACAAACAACAGAAAGTAATGGCGACGGATAAGAAGCAAGGCGAAGTGTAAAGACTGTGTGTGAGAACGGGAGAGGATTGGGAAAAAAAAGAATTGAGGAGCGATTTGAATGATTTGGGAGACTACAGGGTTTAAAAAACTGAATATAAAGCTAGGAAGAGTAAGGAGACAGATGAGAAGTTGAGCGGAATGTGAGGAGAGTCTACAGAAAGGTATCATTATAAGGAAGGTGAAAGACAGAGGAGAAAGCGAAGACACGAGAAGACATGGGTTACGAGAAGGAAGAATACGACTTAGCTTGTAAAGGTTGTCTTTGTGAAGCAGAGAAAGAGGTTTAATAATTGCAACATTTTAAGGGTTGGTTAGTATTGTTAAAAGTACAGATTTAAGCCCATTACCTAAGTTTCCCAATAGAACTGCAAGTTGATTTAAGGAAATTGGAAAAAAATATAGATGATCATTATTATTATTACCATTTGTTATCGTTCTAGATTGATTTGAGGTTTCTTTTGTTTTTTGTTTTTTTTTCCTTTCCCTCGCTCGTAGAAATAAGTGGAGTGAGATTATTATATTTGTTGTGTAGAATTTGAAGTATTAAGAGAATTAATTAACTACGATTATTATTGATTATTATTGACAGGAATTATTGATTAGAATTGGAATTTGATAGTTAGTGTGATATTGATATAGATAGCTTGATATAGTTCGATAGACATCTGACCAAGTAATTTCAATGCATGCTTATCTTGCGCTCTAACCACACAGGGAAAAAACTGGAATTGGAATAAGCCAGATTTTTTTTTTTTAAAAAAAGCCTTTTGCAGTCACATGAATCCATGCAACATCAACAAGTAAATGAGGAAAATCATTATACAGTGTGTAATCACACTTTTTCTTTAACTGAGAGGAAGAGAAAGGAGTCATTTTAGATGACTTTATTTTATTTTAAATATCTCTGCAGTACCTTTCAGCAAGTCACATTCCAAGCTAGTGTATGACAACACAGGTAATAAACTATTTAAAACCTAGTACAATACAGCCCAAGCCAGCATGGTGTAGTGGTTTGTGTGCTTAACTTTAACTCTGTAGATCAGGATTCAAATATGTGCTCAGTCGTGGAAATCCACTGTGTAACCTCAGACCAGTCACATTCTCACAGCCTCAGAGGGAGGCAAAGGCAAGCCCCCTCCAAACAAACTGCCAGGTAAACTCTACAATAGGTTCACCTTAGAGTTGCCATAAGTTGGAAATGACTTGCACACCACCACCTGAGGAGCAACACCCTAAAAGTTAACCTTAACAACCATCTTAAGAGAGAATAGGTAAAGATCAGAAGGCAAACTAAAGGAAAACACAAATTAAGCGACTTGAGTAAATAGAACTGTCTTAACCTGACACTAAAAGGACGGTAAAATAGGTGCCTTAACTCTTAAGGAAGGACATTCTAAAGTCAGAGCATTGCCACTGAGAAAGCCTTCTCCCATGCACTTTTCAACTTCTATATATGTAAGAACAGCACATTTGCAACAAACACTGTGTAGGAGGTTCTGTTGCACACAGTGCTTAATACCTTTGACTTAGACAGTGCCAAAGATCAGAGACTGAAAAGGTTACTTTTTGGAATACAACTTGAGAATGTCTTCTGTTCAGTTGGGGGATTCTGGAGTTGTGGCCAAAATAACTTTTCCATAGCCTGCTATGGATGCAGTCCAGTGGAATTTGAAGGATTTTTCTATCCAACTGAGTTGAGGGTATGAATGGAAATTTGAAAAGTTCAGTAAAAGTATCTTCTTGAAAGGAATATGAGCTATTAAAATAAATACTGGTGCCTATTGTTGATCTTGCAAAAGAAAACTAACACTGGTAACTATCACACGTGTTTTAAAAGAAACCAAGCAAATCCTTTTGAACAGTTGTGTTCTACCACTTTAATGCCCTTGTGCTTTGTCATCTTCTTAACTCCCCTGCTTTTAGAATATAAAATGTAGATATTAATGGGTATTTTTATCATACTGGCTCTGACTATATATAGCTTTTATGATTCACTGTTGTTGTTCTACTGCTTGTTTCTCGGTATGTTTGTCATAGTTCTGAAACATTCTGGATACCTTCCTGGTTAAAGAACTTGATATAAATCCATATATAAATAAAAATCTGAAAGCCAAGGAAGTTTTAGTTTTTGACATCCATACCAATACGACTATGCCATCTATAAATCAGATCACAGATGCTGCACTAAGATTCACATACACAATGGACCCATGAACCTTGGCAGCTACAAATGAAAATTGACCTTCCATCTCTGAAAAGTTCAGCTACAGCACTTGGTGCTAATGATAGTATACTATTTAAGAAAAAGTATGTCCATCTCATTAGCTCCTTCACAGCTGTTTTCTCTCAATGATACTTGGCTGGTGGTTCTGAACACACACAAAACACACACACTGAGGCCGGACCTCAGTTACCACCTCTAAAGCAATGCATTACTAAGGTTATTACAGTGGATTTAGAGACAAAGCAGCCACATCCATTCAACGTCTCCAAAAACGACTTCCAGATAGCAATACTGTTGCATTATTATAATTAATATCAATTATTTCTCTTTCATACAACATCCCTGAAGTAAATAAAGATAAAAATGTTTGCAAATAAAGATGCAAAAATGTTTCAATCATTAATTTATTGTGGTAAAAGGTCTGACAGCTTTCAGATCATACTGATATAAAAATGGGAAAAATGTAAGCCAATGGCCATCCTTGCTTAAATGCCCATATGTGAGCCATTAAGGCTCTTCATTATTCACACAAAGGTGTCAGGATCTGTTTGTCTAGAAAAATGATTATCCTATTTATGTCTGTAGATTAAAAAATTATCCCAGAGGCACTGTCTATAGATATCATATTAACATGCTACAACAACAACTGTGAGACTAGCTTTCGAGGCGATTGTCTCTTGTCCTTCATTAAGAGTTAACAGAAACTGTGGGCTCCTCCACACTGCCAATTTGTCCTGCACCTTTTGATGTCACTTTTTGTCTGTCATGCCTCTTCTTGCTGCTTCTCTGCAGGAGAGCCTTTTCTTCCCCCTTCCACAACAATTAAAGAGGAGATGAGGGTTAGATGGAAGGGGAATAACTTGATTCCTTCTTTTTCTCCTATCCCTCTTCCAACCTGTCATTCTTCACCTCTTCTTTCCCTTTCTCATCTTCCTCCCTAAATACTTCCTTTATTTTTTTTAATTTGTAAAGAAATTATCCCTAGACCCACAGAACTAAAGCATCGGACTCCCATATACAAAAGGATCACTTCCTTACTCAGACATTAGTTAACCTGAGAAGTGGAAGAAAGTTTCCAAAGATGTCCCCTTCCCCTCCGCCTCCCTTCCTAATAACTAAATTTTAACAAATCAAAAAGAAGCATATGGGGAAAAAGAACAGAAAGAGGGAGAAAAGCAGAAACATTATGAAAACAGAGAAGGGCTCAGAGATGGCACACAACCACTTCAATCATCACAATCCACATGATAATCAAATGTATTTTAAAAACTTATCTCTAAAGTTGGAACAAAGTAATTCAGAATACTACAGCAAGAAAGACAGAAACATGGTGGGACTGGCAAATATGGTTTGAGCCTTTTAAAAAATGTGTAACAACAAATACTGCCACCTCCTTATAAATCTGACCAATCTGAGGAAGATCCATTTGACCTTTTGGAATTCTGTTCCCAGGGAGTTATATGTGCTCTCCCCTCTTGGTTTATAAACCAAGGGTCATTCAACTTATTCTGCTTACATTTTATGATTTGTCACACTTGTAATTCCAAGTATTTTATCCAGTGCTACTTTTGAAAACTTCATAAATGTTTTTGTTTTTTTATTTGATAGTTTTGATGTCTTAACTGATATTGTTCATTGATGTAAATAAATATAATCAAAAATAAATCAACAAAGACCTATAACATTACTTGATTTCTTTATTCACAGGGTTGAAGTGCTCAGAACATAACCCTTATTAATAGGACCACAACTGTAATAGAAATGTTCCATCACCAAGCTTTCATTCATCCAGCTAGTTTTAAAGAATATGGATGTATGCTAATTTCATATTATGATAGACAGTATTAGATAAGGGAGATGTCCAAAACACTGGTATGTTTTCCTTCCCAATTAACTGACTACACTTTATGCCCATATCTCTGACAACATTAACACTGATTGCTTGAAATATGTAAAAAGCTTGGCTAACAAATGCATCCATTATCAAATAATTTGCTTAAACAACATAATCCAGACAAGACAGAGGTGCTCCTGGTCAGTCAAAGGGCAGACCAGGGAATAGGGACTTTCCCCTGTGCTGGATGGGGTCACATTTTCCCTGAAACCTCAGGCTTGCAGCCTTGGTGTTCTCCTGGACTCAACTCTGACCCAGGATGCCCAGGTCTCAGCAGCGGCCAAGAGTGCATTTGCACAGTTAAAATTTGTGAGCCAGCTGCACCCGTTCCTTGAGATGTCAGAATTGGCTTCCATGACACAAGCCTTGATTACATCTCGGTTGGATCACTGTTACATGCTCTATATGGGGCTGCCTTTGAAAACTGTTTGGAAACTTCAGGGAGTTCAAAGTGTGGCAGCTAGAATGCTGATAGGGGCCAGTTACAGGGAGCATAAAACTCCCTTGCTAAAACAGCTCCACTGACTACCTGTTCCTTTCCCGGCACAATTCAAAGTGCTGGTTATGAACTATAAAGCCCTAAACGGCATAGGCCCAGGCTATTTGAAAGACCGTATCTCCCTGTACAAGCCAGCTAGAACCTTAAGATCTGCTGAGGAAGGCTTTCTCTCTCTCCCACCACCATCCCAGGCTTGTCTGGTGTGGACACAGGAGAGAGCCTTCTCACTGGTTGCTCCTACCCTGTGGAATGCTCTTCCATGGGAGGCTAGGCATGCCCCCTCCCTGCTCTCCTTTTGGTGGCAGGCGAAAACTTTTCTCTTCAAACAAGCTTTTAAGTAAGATGGGTAGCTTTATTTATTTATTAACTGTTGTAATTCCAATATCATTTTAAGTGTTTTTATGATTTTATATTCATTTAATTTTTTTAACTGTTTTAAATGTTTTTAATGTATTTAATGTTTTTTAATGTGTAGTTAGTATTGGAAGCTGCCTTGGGTCCCAATTCCAGGAGGAATGTTACCACCATGAACTGGCCTGGCCTTTGGTAAACTTAGGTATCATTTTTGATATCACAATTCGGCCCTGTTTTGCCACCAGCCAAGTGTTTGCAAGGCCTCCGAGCAAGCACGAAGCTAGGTATGGCTATTATATGCTGACTCATACTTGTTTACACCAAGGCAAGCCAGAAACTGCCAGATCTGCTTTAGGAGACCTCCTGAAACAAACACCTTCATTACAGATGCGCGATAATACAAAGTGACCTCTGCCCCGAGCGGGCACCCTGGTGAGCTGAGTGCTCAACTGCCAAGCTAGCTGTATCTGCATACCGGCCATACCATTGTCAATTCAGATCTTAACTCAATCATGTAAATTATGACCTTTCGGAGACATTGTCTCAAGCCCAAAACTCACTGTTTTCGCCCAAGACCAGACTAGCCCACGGTTATTCTTTCCCTGATAAAAACCCTCCAGTCCTGAGAGCTCCTCGGATCTCTCGCTGAACCGCCCGTTTGGACTACCTTGCCGCTGCTTCGTTCTGTAAGCTCCTCTCGGCCACCACGCCGAGTCTCCTTCTCTTCACTTGGACCTCTTCAGGACTACGAGAAAGGTGTCGTATCACCCACTTCCCCCAAAACTCTCTTTCCTATTTCTAGTTAGCTGTGTGGTTGTGTTTTCTTAATAATTTGTCTGCTTGTTAATAAATATCATTGTTGCTATTTTAAACTGTCTGACTGCTCACTGACCTGAACTGTATACATAGGGTAAAAGATTCCCGCTAAGTTACCCTGCCTCTCGTTAGCTTAAGAGAGTGCTCGAGTTAATTTCCCCATCTTTGCTTGGTTTGTTTGGTCATTTGGGCGCCCCTCCCGGGACCCCCAATCTACAGGGTAACAGAAAGGCGGCCTACAAATACAGTAAACAAACTTCAATGTGGAGCATATCTGCCCCCAAAATGGTGTCTCTTGGTAGTCTAAATTTATTCCTTGCTCTGTGTAGACTGGAGGTCAGAACTCTAAAAGATCCAATGAAGCAATCCATATATTCTCTATTTAGGTATCGGAGCAACAACCACAGTTAAGCCATTTAACATTCTAATGATTTCAATGTTTTTACCATGCTTACCACAGATAACATCGAAGATTTCTGACTACCAGTAACAGCATTTTAAACCAGCAATGTGAATTCTGTGACCCATGGGGGCCTTTGGGCAGCTCCCAGAGGGCTCAACTGGGCCTCCCATCACATTTTTTGTAACAAACAATGCAGAATTATGTCTCAGGAAGTCTCAGGAGATGCTTTCACAGATAAAGTGAAGTGCACAGAGTCTTCATGTATTATTTTATACCTCAACCATGAAAATAAGGTTGCTACTACTTGCTTCCAGTTCTGCTGGGAACTAAAAACATGAGCTACAGGACTCTGGGAAATAGGGTATCTGTGAATGCTACATCCTCTGGAGCTACCTACCAGTTTTATCTCAAAACAACAAAAATCCTGAATTTTAAAGTTAGGATACATAATTTAAAGTAATATGCTGAGAAATCATATTAACTCAACATACAGACTTACCAGCACATTTTGTTCTTGTCTTAAGAGCTGGTCCAGGGGATCCAGTGCCTCCTTCACCTGGTCTAGTAAGCAACACACTAATTTCATACTCAGTATCTGGATCGAGATGGCCAATTTTATAGCTTGTGGAATCCACTGGTTGTTTATCATACCAATTTCCACTGGAGGTGCGATATTCTACTTCTCTCACAGTGATGGGCCCATCACCATTGATGGAATTGGCATTTAATTGTATCCATAAATAGGTTGCACCCACTGACGACAGCTGAGGTGGTGCAATGGGAACAGGTGGCTCTGAAATGAAAAAGATACACTTTAAAAATAAAGAAGGAACACACATCCAATAAATAAAGATATCATAACATGTATAGTTTTAACTCAAACACCAAAAAGAAATCATATTTATTTCATTTCTATATAATGTGTTCTAGTTGAGATCTCGAGTGACATTTATTTATTTATTTGATTCATCGATATCCTGCCTTTGTCCCATTCATAGAACTCAAGGCAGCTAACAATATATTTTGAAACAATACAGATTAATAAAAGTATAAATAATAAAAGTATAAATACAAGAGTTATTTTAAAACTGCTTAAAATTTTATGAAGTTAAAATATTAAATATTAGATTAAAATATTAAATATTAAAATTAATTAAAAGACTATATACAAACTTTAAAACTAGTACCCACAGAACTAAAACTCAACCCCAGTCAGATTTTTAACGCCTGAAACCACTAAAAGATCTTAAGGTGCTCTTGGAAAGAGGATAAGCAATGGACCATCCTGGCCTCCCTAGAGAAGAAATCCCAAAGTCTGGAAGGGCCACCATGAAGACCCTTGTTCTCACCAAATGAGCCTGAGCCTGAGAGGAAGACAAGGGCCTTTCCAGATGGCTGTAGAGCTCTAACAGGTTCATAAGTGGAGATACAGTCCTTCAAACAACCTGGAACCAAACCATACAGCACTTTATGGATCAAAACCAGCACTCCAAATTGTGTCTGGAAATGGACAGGCAGACAATTGCAACAAGCAAACTGTGTGCTCTCTGTAGGCCTCCTGAGTTAACAACATGGCTTCAGTTCTTTGGGCCGACTGACATTTCTGACAAACTTTTCAAAGGCAGCCCTATGTAATGTGCATTACAATAATCCAAATGGGATATAACCAAGGCATGGTAGCACAAGTTGACAATGGAGTGTCGAGTGACTCTGTGATTACGATTCCCTGGATCAGTTTCAGTTAGTACATATCACTTATGTGGACAAGCTGCTGGGTCATGTAAAGAAGACAACTTGTCCTCTTGATCCTTATTCTTCTTGGCTGGTCGTCCAGGGAAGAGATGCAATTAAATCTCAATTATAGTATATTATTAATGCATCTCTCAGAAATGGAAGTTTTTCATCTTGTTTTAAAAAACAGTGGTAGCCCTCTTTGGATCCTCTGGACTTTAACTACTACAGACTGGTATCAAATCTTCTTTTATGGGGGGTGGGGGGGACAAGGTGATTGAGAGGACATTTGCCTTCCAATTCCAAGCAGCCTTGAATGACACAAGTTATCTAGGCCCATTTCAAACCAGCTTCAGAGAAGGATACAGAGTTAAGACCACTATAGCTGCCTTAGTGGATGATCTTTGCCTGAGCACTGACAGGAGAAGTATGTCCCTGCTGGTGCTTTTGAACCTCTCAGAGCCATTCAGTGGTATCATGGTATTCTTCTGGAATGCCTGGGGGATCTGGGAATCAGAGGCACTGTGCTTCAGTGGTTCCTGTCCTTTCTCTCAGGCAGATTTCAAATGGTGGTGCTTCAGGACAGCTGCTCCTCAAAAAAGGAGCTGCTACACAACACACCACAAGGTGCCATTCTATCTCCAACGCTATTCAATATCTACATGAAAGTGCTGGGAGCAATCATCTGGAGGTATGGAGCAGGGTGCTATCAATATGCTGATTACAACCAAATATATTTATTCATGCCTTCAAAAACTGCTTCAGCTAAAGACAGTGTGTCTTCTCTGAATGAACGCCATGGGGAGATAACATGCTGAATGAAGAGAAACAAACTGAAGCTGAATCCAAAAAAAGATAGAGGTGATTACTATCAAGGGTCCAAACCTGGGTTGGGACGTGTGTCAACCAGTCCTGGAAGGCATTACACTCCCTCTGAAAGACTGTGTTCACAGCCTGGGAATGTTTCTGGATCTGTCACTTCAAATTTCAACTCAGACAGATGCATGGACCAGGAGTGCGTACATCAGCTTTGGCTGCTATGCCAGCTGTGCCCCTTCCTAGAGCTGGAGGACCTAAAGATGACAGTGCATGGGCTGGTAACCTCAAAGCTGAACATTTGCAAGGCACTGTATATTGTTCTACCTCTGTACCAAGCTCAGAAACTTCAGTTGGTTCAAAACACAGCAGCCAGACTGGTTACTGGTCGATCGAGAAGTGAGTATATCATACCAATACTAAAGTCACTCCACTGTCTGCCAATTAGTTTCTAGCCAAAGTACGAAGTGTTGGTTATTACCTTTAAAGCCCTTCATGGTTTGGGTCCTGGTTACCTACAGGATCGCCTCCTCACATATAATCCGCTCCGAACACTCAGGTCTTCTGGGGGACATTTATTTCAACTAGCCAGGACTAGACTGGCAATGGTCACCCAGAGGACTTCTTCTTCAGCCACCCCTAGACTATAGAATGACCCAGCAGACAAGATGTGACAGCTGAATATGGTGCCCAAATTTGAAACAGCACTAAAGACCAGTCTCTTCCAGCAGGCCTATCCAGATGATTTTAAATTGTGAAATTTTAATAGGTATTCAAATTATTTGCTCTTTTAAATTGGTATTATGTATTTTAATTGTTGTTCTTTAACTGATGTTCTGTTCTGTTGATCTCTTGCTCTTCCCCATCTTGATTCATGGGGACAGGCAGGTAAGAAATAACAACAATAACAACAGCAGCAGCAACAATAACATCATCATCACCATCACCATCACCATCATCGTAGTAACAGAACCACCGTGGCCAGATCTGACTTTTTCAAAAACAGCTGCAGTTGGGACAGTACCTAACTGTGCAAATACACTCCTGGTCACTGCTGAAACATGGGCTTCTAGACTCAGAGCTGAATTTAGGAATACTCTCAAACAATCAGTTTCACATATACGTTAAACAGTGTAGGGGACAAGGGAGAATCCTGAAGGGTTCTGCAGACCAATGGCCAAGGAGTTAAGCATGAATCCTCCAGCACCCCCCTGAGAGTGCCCCTCCAGGAAACAATGGAGCCACTATAGAGCAACACCTCCAATCATCACTTTGTAATGTTGGCTTAGCCAAAATGTATTACGCTATGCATTATATGATATAATATATATAACTACATAACATTATGACACTTTATTTGTATTCACTGTCATGCCCTTGTAATGTCTGAAAACTGAGAAGGCTAGATCCATATACTTCTTTCTAGTATTCTCACACTTGCTTAAGCCTAGAGCTGTTGTTAAATGATGGCATTTACACAGTAAATGTCTCTGTGCAAATGATCGAGAAAATGTACCACCACTAAAGGAAGCAACATTACATGTCTCTACATTAATGAGCTATTGTCACTGACTCCCATGAAATAAAAATGACAAATCAGGTAGCAACTCCTATAAAGTTCTTATTATTGTTGCCAAATATAGACTGCTACATTAAGCATACTATATAGACATTTTTAAATATTGTGTGTAATGTCACCATCAATATGTGCCACTAAAATAGTTTAACCATTTAACCATTTAACGATTCACTTAACTACAAAGGATCTATTGTATATAAGCAAGTACTTTATGCGAAATCTGTACAATTTAAATAGCTATGGGTTAACTCAGGCTGACTTAGCTTCACTTTAAATCATTAGTCTGTTTTTTTTTTCAACAAAAACATAAAATGGAGCTTGAATAGAACATCCTGAGGCATTTACATAACCATGCTGAAGTAACGGTTAATTGCACTCAGATTACAAGTGCTGGTAAGGACTGTTGAACTACTATTCAAAATTCAAACTAAAGATTGAGGTGACAAAGGTTAGTGGTTATGCCAATCCATTTTAGGTCATTCAGGTATTTTAAATAGACCTTATGTTAATAGCCCTCCCCCCCAAAAAAAGGTATTTTCTGATGCTTGGAGTACCCTTAAAAACCTGTATTCAATTGCTTGCTTTGCCCTAGAACTAATGCAACTTAAATTTCAGCCACAATAATATTAAATTTGGCATAAATAAATCCAATGTAACTCAGATAGGAGAAGAAAGCATGGAAATCAAATCATGTCACTGAAAATCATTCAGGACCAGTCCCTACAAGTAAGGTGGATTAAGAATATAAAACCTGTCCTGTAAGTAGTAATTAACAAGCGCAAACTATTTGGGGCTTTGCAGAAAGTACTTCCTTTGATCATTTTTCCACTTCCCCTTTTATAATGATAAAATGTCAAATCCTGGTAAATCACCAGAACCTTTGGGATAAACGTACAGTATTAATCTAGCTGGATATTTAAATTAATAAGTTAACCAATGTGGTAATACAGATGAAGTACTTGTCTTGGGGCAGAGAGACCTCAATTCAAACTCCTATTAATAAAGCTAACTGCACCATAGTCACAAGTCAACGTATCTAACCTAAATCAATTTCACAGAGCTGTCACAAGGATGAAATAGGTTCTGTATCTCTGGAGAAAGATGAGGTACTAATCTAACAAACAACTAAATAAAGGTAAATGCTAATACAAAACATTAACATTTGATGACTTGAGAGATCTGCCCAGATGCACTCCAAGAAGGATGCTAGAAAAGGGGAAGAGAGGAACTCTCAGGTACAAACAGAAGTGAATGTCTTCTTCACGGGCACTGGGAGACAAAACATGAGACAGCAATATGCTCTCTACAAGAGCTGTTTTCAAATGAATACAAGGGAACATGTTGGGCTAATTAACTTCTTATGTACCTAAAGCTCCTCTCTCTCCTTTTTCCTGTATCAGTTTTCTACTGAGCTATTCAGCTCTAGAATTTTCTGCACAGGCACGAAGAATCCACTGTGTGAGGCACAGAGACCACAAAGAAGAACACAACTTAACCAACCTCTCTATCATCTGGAGAAGTTTTGAGGTTATTCAGATGTACAGAATTTATCTTCATAATCTAACAATATTTCAAACAAAGTCAAATAATACTGCACTCATTCCGGGAGATATCTGATATGGACATGCTAACACATACCTTTGTTACATCTCATGTGGATTAATGTAATGTACTCTATGTAGGCCTGCCTTTGGAAACAGAAACTTCAGCTGGCCCAATGTAACGCAACCAGACTGTAAACTGGGCCTGGCTACAGTGAACATACAACTCCCTTCTTCTAAAGCTCCATCAGCAGTTGGCTGAAAGTGCGCTTATGACTTATAAAAGTCTATATGACAGATCCAACCTAATACGAACCAGTCAGGGCTTTAAGATCTTTGGGGGAGGCCCTTCTCTCAACTCTACCACCTTCCCATGCATACTTGGTGAGAACCTTTTTGATGGCTTGTCTTGGGCTTTGAAACCCCTCCCCAAAGGGAGGCCAGAATGGCTCCCTCCTTGACATCCTTCTGCTGGCAGATGAAAATTTCATTATTCCAACAGACTTTTTGAAACTGAGCATGAGGGGCTTTTAATGGTGTGCTGTTCTGTTTATTTTTATCTTCTTTATATTAATGGATTGCTAATTCTTTTAATTCTATATACTGTTTAATTAATTACTGATGTAGCAGTAGTAGTTAAACCATACCAGTTTTAAATGACAGCATAATAACTGTAAGAACAAATTGTAAGCATAAATAGATTTGTGCATTTTAAAAGCCGTGTTCACAGAATACAGCATTTATAGAGAATGTAAACCAAATCCTGAACTCTAAACTTTAAAAGTGTCAACCACATGGATAGCACTTTCGCATTGGCCCTGAGATCTGGGCCCTAATTTCACTTAAGAGAATACAGACTGGATCCAATTACAATCCACAACTGAGCAACACTGGAGGGCACAACTCCACTTCCAACTTAAAACTACAACCCTACTTCATATCACCTTCCAACATGGAGACTTGGAAAACCTATCACAGTACGTCTGCAACATTTTTGGGGGAAGTTCTGGGGTGGACCTCCACACAGAATAGAGTGCTTGATGAACAGATGTTACTAATGGACATCTTCAAGGAACAAAGCAAGCAAGATGTCACCGATAAGGAGAATAAGATAGACAGAGAGCTTGTACACAGAAACACCAGAGAAGAAAGATAAGTCTATTATTCTTAAACATTCACTCTTAAAACTGTTTATGATCAAATTATGTGAGTTTAATGTTTTCTTAACTTTTACTACAGTTTTCAAAACAATTTTTGCCCTCATATTTGCACATCGTTCTCTGTTATATAGGTCCTTGGCATGAGAAGTGTTATTCAAAGTGCTAAATTTTCCATTTGACAACATGAGGAAAAATAAACCACAGTACAGATGGTTGCCCTCCCATGCCCTTACTTAAAAACCTACCAAAACTCCTTCTAGCCAGTCTGACACCTCGCTTTACCTGGTATGAACTCAGTAAGTACTTTGAACTCTGTAATAATCTGGTATCTTCTCAGACAGGCTCATTCCTTTCTTTTAAATCTAATCTACGTGGCAGCTGATCACTATTAGGAAAGTTCATTAAATGGAGTGTATATGCAGGACTAATTTACTTCCCCCAATACATTTAATTTATTCTTGTCGTTGTTCTCCTGTTTTGGGGTGGGGTGGAGTGGCAATGTCTGATCATTTCTACAGCACCTACTAGCAGAGAGGTACTGGATTTGTTTATTTATTCTGGTGGATAAGATTTCTTTGTTTTTACAATATATGGGTGATCTGAAAAATCTAATTCCATGCCTTGAATTAGATGAAGTGACATTTCAAACCAGTTCCCTGACAAAAAATAGCTGAAGATATTGTGCACGTGGAACATTCAGAATGACAACCAACTAACTCTACTCACGCTCCCGTCAGAATCAATATTTGGGTTAAATTGAAAACATTTCTGTTTAGGATTCATTTAAATTGTCCAATCAACATTTTGATTAGCTGTTACATAAAAAGAAATGTCTATAAAATGCCACTTGACATACAGTTATTTTAGCCCTACGCTGATCATTTAATAGCATATTTTTCAAAGCCTAGCCATACTAATATGTACATTTATTTACACTTGATTCAAGATGATGCCATTTGAAAAAAAATGCTAGTTCTACATTTATTTACAGCAACTCAAGATGGGGATGAATACATTTATAAGTACATAGCGAGGTTTTGCTTAAAAGCATGTATAGACGTGGAGGAAGGGAAAAGGAAATATCCTAAGAGAAGTAACATCTCAGCTCAAGCAAGAGTAAAGGAGAAATCTATGCTACATATGCATTTTTGTAAAGAGATGATGCAGGGCCTTGAAGCTGGGATTCTTTGAAAAACCCACTCTTCTAATGGCTTAAGAAGACATATATCTCTTCATGTTACAAACATGAAAAAAAACAACCTTAGAGATATTTAATATAAGAACGGCAAAAATATCAGTTCGTAAGAGTGAAAATATGTCTGTGTTTGCTGCAAACTATTTCCGATAAGAGAATGGGAAAAATGAGCCTTTTAAATCATATGAAGATAATGTATGTTAAGTTGGAGTTTAGTAATTAATTAATTAATTTAGTAATTAAGGAGCCAGCACGGTGCAATGGTTTGAGTATTAGCCTATGACCCTGAAGATTAGGGTTCAATTCCCTGCTTGGCCATGGAAATCCACTGGGTGACCTTGGGCATGTCACATACTTTCAGCCTCAGAAAACTCCATGATAGGTTTGCCTCAGGGTCCCCATAAGCTAGAAATGACTTCAAGGCACAGAACAACAGGAAAAACGGGAAAATAACTTTTTCCACTTCCATCTTTTTACCACTTTTCATCTGCCAAGTGACTCGAATTGATTTGTACTCCCAAAAATCTAACTCAAGCATGTTTAATAGGAAGACCTTACAGCCATTTACACCTGTACATGATCCAGCTAAACAAGCGTGCAGCGTAGCAACTGCAAAAACACATGCTTTTTGAGAACTACAGACCAAATCAACTGTTAGCCCCACTACAGCAGACCCACTGAATGAATGGGATTTATTACTTCAACATCGATATAAATCCATTTGATTACATGCAACTATTCAGGTCTAGAATGTGCCCTATGTAAAGTAGAAATACTGTGTACACTGACTTCCAGAGGAAGTTTTATTAATTTGCTCTGAAAACACCTCTGTTGCACTCAGCTGTGGCTCAGCTTGTCATTAACCGTATATACGTTGCATTTATTCCTTTCCCTTCCCAACTCTGCTGGAGCCATAAAGAGAGAAACCAAAGCATTTGTTCAAATTTATTTTAAACTAATCAGAGTTCTTCATTTCACCTAAACTCTGATTAGTTTAAACAAAGGGTGGACAACTTGCAGCGGCTGCAAATGTTGTTAGACTTTAACCTTGATCAGCCTAGTTCTTAGAGTCAGTGTTGAAGAATCATGAGAACTGCAGTCTAATAACATTTGGAGAGCAACAAGGTAGCCATCCTGGTTTAGATTATGGTTTGGTAACTAGCCAGAATCATAAACCACTGTTCCATCTTGGGTTGCCTGGAGAAATAATTATTCAAACTAATCAGAGTTACCCTGAATTAGCTGGAAAGCGGAGATGAAAGAATCAAATTTTCATGGCTCTCGTGCTGGGGAAAAGGAGAGTGTGTGTGCCCAAGTTCCTGTGTGTAATGTAAATTAAAATGCAATATCCGAAAAGGCCCACCATATATAGAATTCTTTATGTAATAACAACTATTTCTATGTAAGAAATATACTGTACTATCAAGAAATCCCAAATCACATCAGAACGCATTAAACACTATTTCTATATAAATAAGGCACTAATATTATTCTAACATACATAATAATTTAACCATTAGTAAAAACCAAGCAGAAATAATCGAGTGGGAAAAAGCCTCTATAAATCTCCATTTAATTTATAACTCACTGATAACCTGTTATATTAAAAACAAAAACTTTACTGAAAGTATTCAATTTTCTGTGAAACATATTTAAACAAATGTAAATCCTTCGTAATTACCTATCATTAACAATGTAAATGAGTTCAAAGAATCCATAATGTTGTTATTTAAATATAATGTGTTTCAAGGTCAGTACACTATTTAAAATGGGCTTTTCAGGTTACAAGGAATGACCTGCATGAGGTCTCATAAAAGCTACGGCACAATCAACAGGGATTACCATAATTACTTCATCACAGTACAAGTAGCTAATGGGATTACACCCTAAGGGTAAGCAATTATTCGCTGCACACAGTGTAAATGTGCTGAGAGAGGTGGATAAGAGCAAATATTACAATGCCATGATAAATAAGTTCATATGTGGCAGGGTCACGGTCAACAGCAGTATGTTGCTACAATTTAAGAAAAACAGGTCTGCAATTCTTTCAATTTCTCTACAATAGGCCTATAATTCTGTTCTTGCTTCCTTTCTTTTTTCATTTTAAAAAATGTGTTACTATATGTATGTCTTAGACAGAAACATCCTCCAGAATTTTTATTCTTGTTTTGTCCTAAACCTATACAAGTTTTAGGTATTTGCAACAGACACTGAAAGCACCCGCAAACAATATATAGAAAGTCAACTGCGATTAGCAGGATAAACCTTCAAAGTTGTTTACTCTTTTTCTGTACTGTTACACTATGGGTCAAGAGTTACACCAGTTTCTTCCCCTGTTCTATCAGCACAGACCTCTCAGGAGAAAAACAGGCCAAATGCTTCCCCTTTGGCAGTTCAACTGTTTCCCACTTCCTCCATTTTCTACTTGAAATATCATGCCAGGGAAAAATCTTCAGCTTTCATTTGGTTCAAGAATCTGAAGGAGTCTCTTTGCCTCATGAGGACGCAATGTTGCAGCTGTTGGCAGCTGACCATATGTTAACTGAGCACATTGCTGGCCAACAATTTAGAACTGTGGCTTGTATTTTATCAATGGCAGCTCCCAATAGTTAAAGAGTTTGAAAAGATATCCAACGGAAGTTCAAAGAAGGTAACAGTCAAAAAGAGATGGGGAGGGAAAGAACATCAAAAAAATAACCCCCCAAAGATTTGGTCTTCTGAAAGAAAGACTTCTGAGACTTCCTATCCAGAGTTAGCTGGGGAGGGCTTTGTGCTACACAAGCTGTTCTCTGGAGATCTACTGCCGGCTGAAAGCATGTTTACTTGCTTCCAATATGCTCAGCCTGCGTATTTGTAAATAAAATAAATACTAAAAGGACACCATATGTCTCCAGTGCTGTCAAGCAAAGGATACTAATCCCTGTAGTACATCTCCCAGAATTTTTCACTCTTTGGAAGTGGGAGCGCATAACAGTATGATTTCACTAGGGACATATAAGATGCAAATATGTCCCATACTGCAATAACCTTATTTGATAAGCATCAAAAGAAGAGTTATCTTGATTTTGAATACGCATTACATTCACAGTAGATATTAAGAACCCAACATTAATTTCTTTTAAGAGCTACTTTTCAATACTCTCTTCCAGTCTGCATCCTGCAAGCTTAGCAAAGTTATAAAGAACTATTTTTAATATTCCAGAAAGTGGCCTTAAATTGCATTTCCTTTATGATTTATTAATATACACACAGAGGTCCATTTCCCCAGGTCCATCTTGTTCTTCACATGTCACAACCTCTGAACGTACAATACTCTATGTCTGTTTCAAAGCTTCAAGGGCTTCAAATCATATTCAGAATTAATTAATTTATATTATTAGATTACCAAGGCAGATACCGGTCCAACATGACAAGGCAGAAATTTGCAGGAACTCTGGATTACAGTGGACAAGCATTATGCTGGTACGTGCCGCTCAACTATTCCTACTTGCAGCAGGAATGGCTCAACAAACCAAAGGGTTTCCCTCTGTGATTTATCATTCCTGTGGTTTATAGCTCTAGTCTGTGTTACTCCAAATAAAAGAGAGAAAACTACCACCATCAAACCCTACATTCTCAGACAAACCTTGGATGTGTCTCTGCTTTGCTGGAAGGGGAACAAATCAGAGGAGTAGCTGTTTATCCCTGGTTTAGGATAACCAAGCAAAATCCTGAAGATCATTTATTTACTGCCATTGAAAACAAGAATGACTGAGCAGTATGCACCACTGCTTACTCGTCCACAGAAATTTTTTTTGGGGGGGGGGGGTTCTCTCACTTCTTTTTGTTGTGCAAACTGGGCCACTTCGTCCGATATGAATATATTGAAAAGTCTGGTGAAATACCTTTCACAATCAGTTCTGCATAATTTGACACTCCAACTCCTCCTCCTGTGCGAATCATACAGCGGTAATTGCCTGCATCCCGTTTGGTAGCATTTGCCACACTGAAGGAAGCTACAAATCTCCTATCATTAAAAATTTTCATGTCCTTCAGAGGTGCATCTCGTACAAGCAGACCCTGGTGAGAAACAAATGCAAAACTCAGTATTAAATTTAAAAGGAAACTACTGTTGGAAAGATGTTGTATTTGTCAAACACTTTTCAATAGGAATTATATTAAATCTGACATCTAAATTAGCACATATAATACTTATTTTCAGTTTGGATGAAACAATTAATTAACAGACATCTAAAATATCTAGCATCTCTTTTAAGTCACCGCAGATCTCGTATTAAACAAAGAAATGATGGAAGTACGCCTTTATAATTTGTTCTTACACTACAGAACAAATTAGCTTTATTAAAACAAAGAAGCTGAACAGTTCCAAAACCTGTGCCACCACTTCCCTTTGACTTGGAAAACCGTTTTGTCCCAGCTTTTATCTTTGCATAAAAATATTTGTAGATGCCTGTCTTAGAGAATGAAAAATGTGACAATTATCAGACTGGCACTGAACAAACCAGATTAATACATATGATTATCTACAGATATTACAGAAAAGAAAAGGAAGGGAGAGCATCTATACAGGAGTGTTGGCAGGGAGCCTTCTCAGGTGTACAGAGAAGTGATTTATTAAGCCCAATGCATTTCAAGAAAGGTCTTCTTCAGAGACAAAATGCATTGGGTCTAAGGAATAAATCTGTGTACATCTGAGACACCCCCCTCTTTTTATTCATATATGTGCATTTTAGCCTGTTTTTCTACAAATGCTCTGAGTGATTTCCTGTGAAACAGCAAATGACAATTAAAACACTAAAACATAAAATCATAACAAAACAGTATTCAGTAAAGCAACAAAATAAAACATCATGATAAAACAAGGACATCATAACATGTTAAAAGTTTTGGTCAAATATATGGATTTCTACCTTGAATCAGAAGGAAAACAAAGACAGAAAGAAACATATTTCAGAAGAAAGAATCTAGTGAAGATGGCACAGCACAACAGAAAAGGCCTTTTCTTTTATTATGACCAGCCTTATTGCTGAAGGTGGAAGGACTCAGACTAGCCTGGGAGGTCAGTCTTAACATCTCTATGGAAGAACCAGTTCTCTCAGTGGCCTAGTACCAGGCCACTATGAGCTTTGTAAATTAAACCTGCACTCTGCTCAGAAATGGGCAGAAAACCATTTGAATATTCCAATACTTCCAAAATGTGTTTCATACATCCAACAGCAACTGGTAATTTTTCTGCTACATTTTGCACAACCTGTCACATCTGAACAGTTCTTCAGACCTAATCCCACATGCAGTGCAGTAGTATAGAGAAGATGCATTACAGCTGCATCCAACATCCCATCTTTCACCCTTTTCGCACGCAGTTTCTGTAGCACGAGGGCCCCTTGAGTGTCGCATAAATGGGAGCGTCAGTCTGTACAACACACTCCCATTCACGCGACGCTCATGAGCCTAAAGTGGGACGCGCGTGCAATTTCTTATTTTCGGCTCTAAGCCGAAAATACTGTGCGGTCGCGCAATGCTCCTGGGGCCCTCGCGCACTTAACTGCATGCGGTGCGTCGAACGAGCCGGGCTGGTCATGCTTCCTCCCCCAGTGCAGCCTACAGCTCCAGACTGCTCTGCAGAAGGAAGAGGCAGGGCGTTTGCACGACACTCGTGTGACCGGCAAACAGCTGTAGGAGGCAGAAGGGCTGCCGTGAGCAGCTCATGCAAACGGCTGCTCGTGCAAGTGCCGCCCCCCACCGCCGCGACGAAGGTAAGGTGCGAAAAGGGCCTTTGTGTTGTCAGTGTTTTGCTAGCAGTGTGCTTAAAAAAAGAAGCTACAGAATTAGTTTACTGTGTGTGGGACAGTCTCTGTATATCTACTTTTTAAAAAAAGTGACTAGTAACATAATTCCACTAGAAACACTTACAGTTCCTACATTCACAAGAAAGTACTTGTTGATACAATTGCATTTTAAAAGTACAGTAGAATCTCGGTTATCCGACCTTCGTTCATCCGACATTCCGGATTATCTGACGTCGCGGCTGCCTGGGGGCATGGCTGTAGGCATTTCCACAGCCCCAGACACACACCCCAGATACGCCCAGAAATGCCCCCAAAATGGCAGCCGCCACGGGCCTCCGGATTATCCAACATTTTCGGGTATCCGACGACCAGCCCGCCCGTTTATGTCGGATAACCGAGACTCTACTGTAATCCTTTACTTTCACACTTCTCAAAAGTAACTCAAATGGTTGTTTCAAGTTACTTTTAAAAAACTGAATGCTATAATGTGCTGATCTGACATAGAAAAACATACTCCTGCTCACCTTGTCACCTAAACATCCAACACAAGCAGCATGAAGCATAGCACAAAACAGTATGTGAACCACTGATATTTTTCCTCCACCATTTAGTGAAGTCATCAGTAGAAAAGTAAATAAACACAACAGTTACTCCACAAAATAAGTGATGTTGTCCCTTATTAATATATAATTATAATGTAAATTACATTATTGTACATATGCAACTTACCTCCACTATTGGGCAAAGGAACAAAATTACAAGCGCCTAATTATTTGTAATGAATTACCTCCAAACTCTGCTTTTATCTTCTATTACACCCAATCTAAGAGCAGACTTGGAGAAAGAGAGGGAAGGAAGCAATGTACTGGAGACTCAATGCATCACCTCTCATCCATTAAACTGGTATGTTTCTGTGCAAACTACATTGGCAGAAAAAACTCTGGAGTATTAATTTCTACATAGTAGTAATGATTCACAGAAAGCTAGGGACTGAAGGATTGAAGTGCACATCTGAGCATACCTAATTTCTTCTAAATTATCATAATGGTCATATGCTTTCAGAATTTTCTCTTTGTCTTTAAATACAAATTAAGTTACAAAAAGTATGTATGAAATCTAACCAGCCTGACTTTATGAAGTGGAAAGAGCAAGCCCTGCCTTTTGTACCAGAAAACAAAACAGAGAACCTATTAAGGAAATGCTGAACTCAGTCCATTAATTATGGTATTCAGACATCAACATGTTGAAAGTAAACTTAACATGCTATTTATAGTTGTTGGAAAGCTCCAAATAATGTCAACATTAAACTGACTCTTGTACATAATTCATGAGGAAAAAGTCAAGGTTGAACAGAACATTATTACCAAAGTACTTCCATATTAAGCAGTAAATAACACAAATTTTAATTTCTTTAACAAGTATAGCATTAATGAAAACATCCAACTTTTACAGGTGATTTTATGGCATGGCCTATTTAGGACAGCGTTGAAATTAATAGCCATGGAATGGATGGTGCAGGGCTTTGTCCCCTGCTGTCAATAAATCTCAAGGACACACTGTAAACTCTGGGTTTCACCTAACTTGGTAAGAGTTAGACAAAAGGATGATGTTCAGTTCAGTTGTGGAGGGTTATTATTAATCCTGGTTATTTTACACAAAAGTTGACTGGTAAATGGCCTGCATTTCCCCCCCCACACACACATATTTATGTCTCTAACAGAAATAATTTATTACAGCAAGATGGTTTCAGTTGACACTTTCTTCAGCTGCTTAGAATAAACACTCTGCACTTGCCAGAATATGTTCAAGGGTTTATGTTTTGTGAGTCAACCAAATAAATATACACAGGTTTCCCCCACTTATCTGACAGGTTAGGGAGGAGAGCACTGTCAGAAAATGGAACTGGTTGAAAAGGGAACCCATGCACTGTACTGTAGGGAGCATGAACGACTTACAGAGGATCACTTGGGGCCAAGTGCACAACCACACTGCTTGCAAAATCTCTCAGCCAACTTAGCAGCCTTTCCCCCGCTCACCTCACTCGGCAAGCAGTGTGTGCACACACGTGGTGCCAAATGAGCCTCCATTGGCAAGAAGAACTGATGAAAGAATGGAACCTGCACTGAATGAATGAAACTTGTTCTTTAATTTGAAGAGTCAAAAAGAGAGAGTCTTCAGATAATAGGGCGTCAAAAGGTGGGGTCTTCCCGTACTCTTAAATAATTAACTGTATCCTTCTAGGAGGAAACCCCCCCCCACTCTAATACGCTTTAATGCTTTAAAAACTACATCTATCTATCTCTCTGTTTCTGATCTATGTGTGTGCATAATCAAGCTACTGTGGTATAGCAGCTTGAGCGCTGGCCAAAGACTCCATAAGACCAAGATTCAACTCCCTGCTTGGCCATGGAAATCCACTGGATGACCTTGGGTACCTCACACTCTCTTAGCCTCAGCAAACATCCTCTCAAGAAATCTGGCCAAGAAAACCCCATGATAGGGTCACCTTATGGTCATCATAAGATGGAAATAATTTGAAGGCACAAAACAACAAAAATACACACCTTTATCCTCATCTCTCTCTCTTTTTCTCTTTCTCAGCATTCAACCTTTTACCAAGTAGGGTTTGCACAGCTCTGATATATTTAAGTTAGTAAAAGGAGAGAACTGCAGGACGCTCCTCCATATGGATTTCAGAGTTTGGTAAACCTAGGAGCATTCCTTACCAGCTACCTCGGCCCCTTATTTACAGATAAAGGGGAGAGGGGAGGATCTGGGAGGGCTGAGGTATTTCTTCCTTAACAATTAGATGTTACGAAGCATATTCAGGAATGAGAATTGTTGTTTCAAAGTTTCCTCTTTCGATTAATTGAGCTGCCAAAACCTTTAAAACGGGGGTTGGAAAATGTGGGTTACACACATTCCCAACCCCCTCCCCTTTTTATAGTTCCCTATCATCCCAGGACACTCTCAATGCCCCAGCCGAAACATTTATTAAGAAAAAAAATCTAGGCAAAATGTTCCCCAAGCCCCTGCAAAGACACACCAAAATGCGGAGTGAGATGTATTCACCCTACCAGTTAACCACTAATCCCCCCTCCAGCCAAAAGAAGCCAAAAATAAAAGTAACACAAACCCAGAAGTGAGTAAAAGTTTGTTTCACCTTTATTCTCATATTAGTGCAGCTGAGTAGGGATTGATAGCTTCCAAGCTTCCCAATGGGCAATGGATGTTCCAGATCTTTGTTCAAGTTATCAAAGTCTAAATTATGAAATGGTACTGATTCTTTCATGCACACCCTTTACAAAACTATGTTTGGTTTAAAAAAGAGAAAACAACTGAGATGATTGGCTAATTGTGAGCTCACTCCAAGCTGGGCCCAGACTGCAGTGGCATTATTGGCTTGCCTTGTAAGGAGCTGGGAGAATGGGGGCCTTTTGCATTTTTCATTCAAGACAATCTCACTTTGCAATTTTCAGATGCTTCACTAAATTTAAGTACTGTACACTGTTCTTCCCCCACCCCCAAAAATCTGAAACTTCAAATAATAAAAATAAACTTAGGTCAGTCATCTATATAAGCAGATCTTTAAAGAAATTATAAATTTAATAAAAAAACTCTCTATCTTGCTTTCAAATACATGTACGTCAAGAGAAGTATTACTTCCATGCCACCGAGACAAGTAATTATTTGAGGACTACATAAAGTAATTTTGTTTGAAACAGGCATGCAATCTAAATTTTAAAAATTGAAAATATAATACAATAATCAAATCGCTCCATGATTTCATTTTTATAACGTCTTCCCAGAACTGTTTTCATAACCAATTCTCTTCCTTAGAGATGAGAATAATATACTGTGATTATGTTCTGCTTATTATATGTGCATATATTAGCACTTCTACTAACCAATGAGGCCACCTTTGCACAGTGTTATTTCTAAACCATATTATTGTCCCAACTGGAATAATTATATTATAGTGTGCAATATCAATGATTCCTTGGGTCTGTTCATAAGCAGGGAAAGAAAGTGTTTTTAATCAGTTCTTTTGTGCAGTCTAGAAATTTAAGTGCTACATGTCTCAAAAAATTGGCACATTTGCCCCCAAATTCTCCATACAAGGAAAATAACATGTGGAGAAAGAAAACTGGGAGGAGGGAGTATAATTTTGTGTCTGACAGCTATCCCAGAAGTGGTATTTCTGTCTCATTTTGTATGCCTAAGGACCACAACATGAACAACTGTGCTTCTGCAACTAGAAAAGCCAACATTACTAGCGGTACTGTTTTCCTGCACTAAACTTATGCTGGACTTAGAGTTGTGGCCTAATACATATGGATGACAGATGATTCCATAGAAGTACTTTCATTATCTTTTCAGTTAGTGTCCACTTCATGCGCACTCTTCAATCAAAAGAATTCAGGCCATTACAGTAGATTAATGCCTGGTTTGGTAGTTGAAAGTTTTAAAAGGGGTGTTCTCCCAACTTCCAACTCTGAAAGCAGGAGTTAGTGAAGTTATTTGCATGGGTGGAAATTTCTAACTAATTCTTCTGCAGCAACTTGGGTCAGCAACAGTAATCAAACACAGGCAAACAAATCTTAGCTCACCTAAAACAGTCTTTGCCAGCACTGAATTCTCCCAAATGAATTATTCCACAGTTTCCCCTAACTTGGACAGTGTGATTCATTGTTCAATTCTTTAGCACTTGTCTGTCTTTGGATTCTCTGTGTTTGGTAATAGGAAGGCTCCTTGTGTTAAACCTACTTTGCATTCCTGCTGTTAATCTGCATAACTGTAGCTTGCAGCTGTCCTCATTGTGGATTATTAGATCATAAATTACTCCAAATTAAGTACCTTTGGAAATATTCCTATTGTAGTGGATCCCAGTAACTGATTTATTACATTTTTTTTCCTTGGCTGCTTATCCAATTAGTACAAGAGTGCAATTCAAAGCTATTAAACCCAATGGGAGCTTTTCCACTGACTTAAATGGGATGTTGATTGCACCCTGCATTAGCAGCAATTTTTGAGCTTTAAGTTTAGGCCTAATTTGTGACAAAGCATTCTCCTCTAGATGTGAGTTAGACTGCTGCATTTTTAACCTTCTGACTGACTTTGAAGATAATATTCTAAACTAAGTATTATGCTATGCTTGAAGACTGTCTTGCTATATTCTTAATTTAAATAGCCTATAACTTGTTTCATGGAATTTCCAAAACCATCTACATATGTAAACCACTGATGGTTCTATCCTGCCTATGAAACACTACCCCACTACTGGAAAGACTGACAATTTAAGCCAGGAGTGCAGGACTTGAGTAGCTTTGTGGGCTTCGTTATTCTAATTTGCACCCTGTTTAAAAACATATTTTAAAAACTTTAAAATGTACAAGAATATTTTCACCCTTTATTTTGGGTCATACACATTTTAACACATACATTTATTAAAACATGTTTGTAGATTACAACGCACATCTGTTTTTACTTAATATGTACTCATGGACAATTATTACAGCAGTGCACACACGCCACAGGTAAAATCTGAAGTGTGATACAGTGTCACTGTCACCTGATACAGCATACACATGTTTGGGTTTTTCTTAGCTTTTTGTATATTCTTTTTCTTAAAGCAAAATTCTGTATGTGCCTACACCAAACTGTGAAGAAACTAATGAGTAACCATATATATGTTGTTGTGTGCCTTCATGTCATGTTTGACTTATGGCGGCCCAAAAGCACCCCTATCATGAGGTTTTCTGGGGCTAAGAAAGTGCCCAAGGTGGGTTTCCATGGTTGAGCAAGAAACTGAACTCTGATCTCCAATGTCATAATCCAGCACTCAAACCACTACGACTACACCATGCTGGATTTCAACCATACCTGTAGAATATTAAAATTTATCTCCCAATATTTAATCAATGCTCAGAACTTCCAGGGGAAAAGACTGCCCACTCCTACTCTAAATTATTGTGAATCATCATCTTACAAGATATGGTGTGCCCTTAGGTTTTATAAAGGATTACAACACCAAACTATTCCTTTTAATACAAAACACAGCATATTTTGTTAACTATGTTGATGTTACTAAGTACATCAATGCTAATAAAAAAAAGTTTGATTTTCATCTACTTTGTAAAATTTGCTTTAAAGAAATCTGCCTAGCTACTTTCAAACACAAATAAGCAGAAATGTTGGACGACTTTGTGAGTTTTGTTTCTAACAGCCATTTATTTTGTGTTTCCATTAAAAGGGTAGGAACAGGATTTTCACATCTTTAGAAAATGATGTGAAAATGAAGCTTTAAAGCTCTAAAGAGAAAAGAATCATGGGGAAAGGTGAGAGCGGAATGTCTTTTTCATGAAAGACTTCGTTCATTAGGATACTGAAGTGAAGAATTTGAAATATACAACAGCAAAGTTGAAACACAGACTCCCTTGAGTCTCTAACAACCCTGTGCTGACAAAAAGAAATCCTCCTGGCATAAGAAGATAAAAGGAATGGAAGGCAATTGCAAGCTTTCACCATCTCTGTGGTTCTTGACACGGTAGCTTTATTCTGGCAAGGTTTCATAAAAGCATTTTAAAACCTCAGTTTTACAGAAAGCAGATCACTGCAGTTCTACCAAAGCAAAGAAAGTAAGAATATACACCCATATTAAAACTTGTAACAAACCTGGTGGAGACCTAGGCGAACTCCTGATGATCACCTGTTCATGACTGAGATTAATAAACTTCCAAAATCTATTTATTCTTAAGGATAATTATGAAATACTTAAGGAACCCCTTTCAACAACTGTTGCTGCTGCAATAGTTTCCTCAAAAGTTACCATATAAATATAACATAGTTCTGCAACTCAAGCACAGCCTCCACTGTGTAAACTCACATTTTTGTACGAAGCAGGAAAGATGTCTCTTTTTTAAATCTGATTTTATACGAAGTTTGAAAGACACAGGAAGAAGGCCACTGGATGGGGGGCAGTTTTTCTTTTTAAGTAGGTAGCAACTCTGATATCAAGAGGCAAGACCAGGACAGAACAAGGATTGCCTGACTGAAGACTAGAGATGACTTCTGTACCTATATTGCTGTGTAGCAGAGGAAATTTCAGCAACTGTTGTTTGCTACTTGCTAGCATGACAAGCAACACCTGCTGAAATTCTTGCTTCTACGCAATCATTAAACCTCTCAATTTTTCAATTTGGAAATCCTTCACAGAATTACAGACCACATACAAATCCATAATTTCAGCAACAAGAATGATAAGTAACCCATTTTAGGTAAATTTGTTCATCTAAAAACTATAGGCTTCAACAATAAAGAATATATGGTACAATGTGTGAATATGCAAAACTAAATGTACTTACAGACATCTATTCAAGAAATGCAATACGCTCAAGACTATAGGATTACATTTTTAGGGTGAAATGCTCTGAAAAGTAATTTGATTGACTTTCAGATCAAGCACAAAACACCGAAAGCAACTATAAATGATTACAAGTCTCAAGCAAGGACAGTCTGGTTCACAACTCAAGTAAGCCAGGAAACTGGCTGTAGTTGCACAGACCTTCTTTAGAATATGTATTTACATAAATGGGATTTATTTTCATATGGCCATGTGCAGGATCTGGAAGTTTCAATTTAAGCAGATTTTCCCTGATGATAATTTGACTATACCTTATATACAATAATTACAGCATAACTGGTCTTTAGACTGTGTGCAACTTTGATACACTTAAAGACACTTTGACATATCTTGGGACTTTTACCTAAAACCAGATGTTCTTGCATACACATGTATTGCACTGAGCACTTAAGATGTCTTATAGGGAACCTCAGTGAAGACCAGTTCCTGCTCCCTTGTGGGGGAAGATCTAATTTCTATTTACTATGTGATAGCTGAGCTCATTGTAATTTGTCATATTTTCCCTGCCACATTTGTTTTCAGTGTGTATCAGTCAAAAGCAAAGGCAGCCAGCTTGTGACAAACATATTATGTTTCACTTAGAATCATAGAATCATAGAAATGTAGAGTTGGAAGAGACCACAAGGGCCATCCAGTCCAACCCCCTGCCATGCAGGAAAACCCTCAAAGCACTCCCGACAAGTGGCCATCCAGCCTCCGCTTAAAAACCTCCAACGAAGGAGACTCCAATACACTCTGAGGCAGCACATTCCACTGCCGGACAGCCCTGACTGTCAGGAAATTCCTCCTGAGGTTCAGGCGGAATCTCCCCTCCTGCAGCTTGCATCCATTGCTCCTTGTCCTGGTCTCAAGAGCAGGAGAAAACAAGCCCACTCCCTCCTCGACATGACATCCCTTCAAATATTTAAACATGGCTATCATGTCCCCTCTCAACCTTCTCTTCTGCAGACTAAACATACCCAGCTCTCTAAGTCTGTCCTTATAGGGCATGGCTTCCAAGCCCCTCACCATTTTGGTTGCCCTCCTCTGGACCTGCTCCAGCTTATCCATATCCTTCTTGAATTGGGGTGCCCAGAACTGGACACACTATTCAAGATGAGGTCTAACCAATGCAGAATAAAGTGGCACCAATACCTCCCTCGATCTAGACACCATACTCCTATTGATGCAGCCGAGAATTGCGTTGGCTTTCTTGGCTGCCACATCACACTGCTGACTCATGTTCAGCTTGTAGTCTACTAAGACTCCTAGATCCCTTTCACACGTACTGTTAGCCAGCCACGTGTCCCCCATCCTATATTTCTGCATACCATTTTTTCTGCCTAAGTATAGGATCTTACATTTCTCTCTATTGAAATTCATTTTGTTAGCCTTGGCCCAGCTCTCCAATCTGTCCAGGTCCTTTTGAATTTTGATCCTGTCATCAGGCGTATTAGCAACCCCTCCCAATTTGGTGTCATCTGCAAATTTGATCAGCGTGCCCTCTATTCCTTCATCCAAGTCATTAATGAAGATATGGAACAGCACCGGGCCCAGGACAGAACCCTGTGGCACCCCGCGAGTCACTTCTCTCCAGGATGAGAATCTGCCATTGGTGACCACCCTTTGGGTACGGTCAGTCAACCAGTTACAAATCCACCTGACAGTAGCCCTGTCCAGTCCACATCTTACTAGCTTCTTTGCAAGAATGTCATGGGGAACTTTGTCAAAGGCCTTACTGAAATCAAGATATACTATGTCCACAGCATTCCCTTCATCTATCAAGCAAGTAACTCTATCATAAAAAGAGATAAGATTAGTCTGGCATGACCTATTTTTGAGAAATCCATGTTGACTTTTCGTAATTACGGCATTGTTTTCTAAGTAATTAGAAACTGACTGTTTGATGATCCGCTCCAGGATCTTTCCAGGTACTGATGTCAGGCTGACTGGGCGATAATTATTTGGGTCCTCTTTTTTTCCCTTCTTGAAGATGGGGACAACATTTGCCCTCCTCCAGTCTGCTGGAACTTCTCCGGTCCGCCAAGAGTTTTCAAAGATTATAGCAAGAGGTTCCGCAATGACCTCTGCTAGTTCTTTTAAAATCCTAGGATGCAATTCATCTGGCCCTGGAGACTTGAATTTATCCAGTGTGGCCAGGTATTCCTGTACTACCTCTCTATCTATTCTGTGCTGCATTTCCCCCACTTCCTCATCTGCTCCCCAACTGCCAGGTTGAGTGTTTTTATCCTTTTGGGAAAAAACTGAGGCGAAGAAGGTGTTGAGGAGTTCTGCCTTTTTTCTTCCTCCTGTTATTAATTCATCATCTTCCTTGCGCAGTGACCCTATCGTCTCCTTCTTTTTCCTTTTGCTGTGGACGTATTTAAAAAAGCCCTTTTTATTGTTTTTAATGTCTTTGGCCAGCCTAAGTTCGTTCTGTGCTTTAGCCTTTCTGACCTTCTCCCTACATCTCCTGGCTACTTGCTTATAATCTTCTTTGGTGATTTCCCCCTTCTTCCATTTCCTGTACTTAGCATCACTAAAGATCATAATGATGCCAGATTTAAAAATGGAAATAGTTCTTGTACCTGTGATGATTGTGGAAAAAAAGGAATTACAGAAAGTGTGGTTTTTCATGCAACCAGGGAACACCTGCTAAAATTCCTGCTCTTCCTCTCCAGTTTTCACTCTGGCAATCACAGTTGATAACCATTATTGGTTTTAATGTTAATGTTAACGTTGAAAGCATAGGTACAACAGGCAAAGAAAAGGTGCAGAGGAGACAAAAACAAAATCCCTTCTCAACTTTCTTTAATCCAGCTGTGCTCTGCATAATTAATAGGATCCTGAGGTGGAGTTCATACTCGCAAAAACAAACCTGCAATGTAAGCCTGAAATATTCTGGCTCATATTATTATTATGTCATCTCCAAGGTTTTTAACAGCAGTATCCTTCATGACATTTTATCATCTGTCATGGACAAACTCCATTTTTAAAGTTGTATTTCATAGAGAAGATTACATACATCCTTTACACAGAACATTACTGTCTCTTGGTTTTAACAGCATCTATGTATTCAAAGTCAAAAATCTGTGTAAGGGTTTTAATAAGCATACATGAAATAGCTAAGATAGTGTAAACCACTGGGAATTAAATCTCTGAAAAGGAGATTAAAAGGATGATAGTAGGATTCAGGAGAGTGATGCCTTAGAGGCTGAGTGGCTGGTTATAAAGACTAAATTAGAGAGCTCTAGACGAAACTGTCATCAGGTTAATATTATAATAAAAATAAATTTAAAGAAATGTTTGAATAATTTGCTTCAGTAACACTATTATGATTTTTTAAAAACATTTATGTCTTACTCTTTCTCAAAAGAGGATGACTAACAATTTATATAAAAACAATGCAACACACAATACTATTAAAATTATAATTTAATATCACAATCACATAACAAAATACAATGGCACTTTCAGCAAGGATAAGCAGCTAAATATGAGAATCAGTCAGCTATTTCATGAAAGTATGCATACAGAAATGCATTTCAGACTGGTACCAAACTTGTAAGATCAGTGTGTACACATTAACAAGACTTTCTCATTGTGACTGTGCACCCTTCCTATCCAAGCAAAGTTAGACTGACCACATTTCTTTTAAGGCAGACAAAACAGTGCTGTACTGCATGGCAGTCCTGTGTTTAAAAGCACTGTTTCACCTTTTTCAAACTAGACTCCAGGATAGTTTTTAGTCTGCTTTTAAGGCCTTTTTAAAAAGTTTTCTAAGGTACTTTTTTAAAAAATGTTTTTATCTTTGTATTGTTTTAAATTGTTTTTATTTGTTCATCACCTCAGTGTCCCTTGTGGGCTGGGAGGCAATACAGAAAGACTTTAAATAAATAATCATAAATAAATATTAATTGATTGATACACCCCTGATTGAGATTAAGAGGGTTATTCAGGCTGAAGTATAATATTTCATCTATAACAGTGGTTCTCAACCTGTGGGTCCCCAGATGTTTGTGGACTTCAGCTCCCAGAAGCCCCAGCCACTATGGTCAATGCTCAGGGCTTCTGGGAGCTGAAGTCCAAAAACATCTGGGGACCCACAGGTTGAGAACCACTGATCTATAACTAGGTTTCTTTGGATCTTGGAATTGTTCCCCAATTCATTTTCTGTTTTTTGGTGAAGACTGCATAAAATCTTACTATTCCTTCTATTTCTTTCCACACAACTTTCCAAGTTACTTATTACATTTCAGCTATATTTTATCTGACTAGGAAGTCCAAAAACAAAGGTGGGGTATAGATTCCATCAGAGTATGCTGTTCCCATACTGATTTAAGATTGTAATTCAAGATTCAATAAAGCCAGGATTAAGATTTCTAAACAATCGAGCCAAGCTAACAATTTAAAGATTGCCTTCAGTTCAACAGAAAAATCATATACAAATTTCAAAATATTTACTTCAACTGGATTGCATACATAATATTTTTATCATTTTCATATGTCAAATTCATACAATTTAGAGAGCTTGCACCTTCAGTGAAAAACATTTCACTAAACAATAGCCCTTGTGCCTTAACAGCTCTTTAATAAATATTTACAGTTAGGCATAGTTTTAATTAATAGAAAACCAAGGAATGATCAAGTGGAGATCCATGGTTTTTCACAGCAGGCAATCCAGTGCCCCAACAGTATGCCCCATTTTGCTCCCTTAATGAATCAGCGGCACTTGAGAAAGGATCAAGTAAATATGTGCTCAATATCAAATCTCCTGGGTTATGTAAGTGTAGAGACATTTGGTTCAAATTTTTTTACTATTATCCAGAAAGCCAACTGTGGCTTGGAATTAAGAGTCTGAGGAACCAGTTATGTGAGAAAAGGAGACAGCAAATTCAAGCCCCACTGGATATCCTGCGAATTGCAAGGCTGAAAAACTCAAGGTTTCTATGTCCAAAACCTGCAAGCTCAGACAAACACTGAGGATGCCTCAGTCTAGCTCCAGCATTGGGATAGTACACTCTCCTTAGAGAGTTTTTCAGTCCTACAAGCCAGTGTGACAATATGACCCATCACTTTAAAGCTTCCCATTCTGTGGAAAAAGATGGGAGAATGGAACAGATAGTAATTTTGGACCAGAAGTTTAAAAGGCTTCAATCGAGTTTCAGACCTTGTAAGAGCAAAGTGTTTGTTCTGAGCTCTCCAATGAGCTGCACTATCTGCTTTGTCTTACTCTCCCAGACCCCTTTGCTCTTTGGACTCCCAAATTTGGCCTGAATATGACAGTCTTCTTTGCCTGAGGATGGAGACCAATGTCATCTTGTTTAGCTGGAAAACAACAGTCAACAGCTCTCTTTTCTATCCACAGAGTATGAGTTATCAGTGCTTTGCATGTGCTTTCTAAGGGTTGAATGTATCAAATACCAAGGAACAGACTGGGGTCAGTTATTAACCAGCTTCAATCCCCCAAACATTTATGAATCATTTCCTTCAACTGGGAATAAATTTGTAAGTCATTTGTTCTTTACCTAATCACAGAAAATTACCACTCCCCTCAGCTGGATTCCAAAACAATCTCTGATTTAGCTAGCTGGCTATATAATAATAATAAGAAGAAGAAGAAGAAGAAGAAGAATGATGATGATGTTTATTTATAACACCCTTTACACCAAAGGGCAGAACAACAACATATACAATCAGGGACAAAGACATTAAAACAGAAAACCGCAACAATACACGGCATACGATCGCCAACAACCTACCTGTCGCTAACCTTTTCAGCACCTTAAAACACATCTCAATGATTTAAGGTGGAGAGTCAAAGAGGAAGGTCTTCAACCATTTAGGAACACATGTGAGATCCTCCTCCAGCCAGAGGTCCAAAGGAAGATCATTCCACAAATGCAGAGCCAGATCTTGAAAGTTCATAGCCTTGACAGAGCCGTACGCGTTGGTGGAGCAGACAACAATCCTTTGCCTGTAGTTCTCATATTCCTGGACAAAACGTACCACACAAGCCAAGCTGCAATGGTTTCAATGGAGTAAAACTTTGGAGTAGGCCTTCCTTGATCATGTTGGCATGAGAGGTTAACCCTCATGTGTGGATTTGTTTCTTTAACCTACCTGAGAATGAACTAATTAAAATCCAATGATTTTATAGATTAGAAGAAACTTTCAGCTAGCAAATCTGTGAATGTCCAATTCATTCATGCTCCAATCACCAGCAGAATGGCCCTCCACCTCCCAATGCAGCTGATGCCTAGTGAAGTAGTATTTTGGGGGTGGGGGGGAATTACAATCATGCCAATATTGTCACAGTCATAATTAAGTAGCAACTGTGAAAACAGAAAAGCTACCTAGACTTAGTAATTTATAACTGCTCCATTTTCACAATTGCTACTTAATCACAATTGTGACTATTGCCAAGATCATAATCTCCACACACATACATACGCAGACTACTCTGCATTAATCTCATGGGGAGAAAGAGGTCTGTTCTGTCAGTGATTGGAGCACAGGTGAATGAAGTTTCCATCAGGTCTGGGAGGACATTAGGCCAGGAGATATTACTAAGTATACTTAAACAAGTAGCTGATGGAGAATAATGGCCACCAAGTACTATTATGAATTTAAAATGCACAGCATTACAAAACCACTAAGAGACTTATTTTTTATTCCTTTTTTGACAGCTATGTAGAATAAGAGTTTCTTTCAATATTAATCTTTCTTTACACTACATGGCTTCTAAGTAACAAAAGCTTTTGTATTTTTGACAATCCTGTATCATTCATTTTTCCAAGTGAATTTCTGAACATGAATATGACTGGCAGTTTAATGGTCTTCACTGATAGCCATATTCTATACTAGCCAATTTAACTCTTTCTCCCTTTTACTAAGCTGAACCTTTTAATTTGTCACAGTCATGAATGCTAAATTAAAGGAGTATAACATTCCTATAGTTAAGATGAGTTGTAGGTGGGAAAAAGTTCCACTACTATTAGCCGCAGAAGTCTATTGCATGTAAAAATTGACACTTGTTGAGATAACAATCTGAAGCTTGACATCTATGATCTATATAGAAGTTCTGCAAGAGTGTCAAGTTTAAACCAATCTAATAAAAAGTGCCACAAGTACAGGTGGCTGAGAACTGACACTTACTCATTTAGCTTCAATTATTGCTCAGGCATATAATGGCCAAAATCTAATTGTTAGTCCTATCTAGAATATGTAATGAAAAACAGTTTACTCAAAGCTTCTGGCAGTTTCTATATCCCCAACAAGCCTGTGGATTCATGTTTACTTAATGCTTTCATCTGCAGTGCTACAGTTTGGCTTGGTGTAGGCACAGCCAGGTGCCGCAGCTGAGATAATTTTTTTCAGTCATGTTCACTTGGAAAACTGCTTACAGACAAAATACTGGAAAGTTCTGAGGTTTAGGTCCTGTGATTCACCAACTGGAATCTCTGAATGCTATGAATTATTGTCCCTTACCTAATTTTTTGTCTTGCCCTTGGGTGTTTGGTATTCTGTTTAAGTTTCTGTACCTGTATGTCTGAATCCTGTTAAGCGAGGTCATAATGATAACATTCTTAACTATGATTATATTATTTTACAAATAAATCTGCCTCTTTAATTAGGTTGCATAAGTCTTACTCTTAGAAATTGCCTTTATTATGAGCCATATGAGCCTGTCCAAATTTTAGACCTTTACCAGAAGTCCTGTTACTTTTCCCAGCACCTTGTGAGACTAGTGTGCTATGTACATATGGCAAGGCTTTCTCTGTAGCAGTACCCCAACTGTGAAACTCCCTGCCAAGGGACAGTAGACTCCATCTCTTCTGAACTTCTGGCAGGCAGCGAAACAGTGTTGTTCCACATAGCTGTTCATCCTTGAAACTGCACTGGCTGTTTTAACAACTTGGTTCTGAATTATTTTAAAGAATGTTTTTAGTTTGCTTTAGGTTTTTATCTACATATTGTTGTAAATATTTTTATTTACTGAATACCAACTAAGGACCCTTAGAGCCAGTGTGGTATAGTGCATTGGACTATGACCATGTAGACCAGGATTCAATTCCCTGCTTGGTCATGGATACCCAGTGGATGACCTCACCCACTCTCAGCCCTAAATAAGCCAGTGATGGATTTACCTTTGGGTTGCTAAGTTGGAAACAACTTGGAGGCACACAACAACAATTCAGGTCCCTTGGTAAAGGTTTATAAATGCCATAAATGAATGAATGGTATTAAATCCAGTAGTCCTCCAGCACCACCTCTGTCCCTTCAGACAGAAATGGGGTGACTGTAAAAGAGCACCTCAAAGCTTCACTTCCAACATGGAATACTATGGCTGATGGTACTGAAAGCCAGGAACACGCTGACCTCTCCAGTTCCCTGCAAAGTTCATCCAACAAGGCAAGCAAAGCCATTTCCATCCAAAAAAATGGGCCTGAATTCAGAAACAGCTAAATAATCCATCTCATCTAGGAACCCCTGGAGCTGAGATACCACCACATGCTCAAGGAATTTGACCAGAAATGCAACATTGGCGAATGGCTGATAATTAGAGTACATTCAGAGACACTTTTGTAAACAGGATGTGTTATAATTATCTCTATCAAGCATATTGGAACCATGGTTTATTAGAGAGAAGCATTAAATATTCCCTTTACCCATGCACCCAGTCCTCTTCTGGACTTTTTGAGAAGCTGGAAAAGGTAATAATCTAGGGCACATGTGGTGACTCTTCAAGGATCCTGTCCACGTTTTGTTTTTTTGTTCTTGAGGAACTACTCTAGGAGTTTCTGAGAAGGAGTTTCTTTCTCATTCAACTGTGAGGTTGAGGGGAGAAAACTGAAAGGGGAAAAAAAGGGACAAAGAAAAGTAGTTTTGAGGTCAGAGAATGAAATGCTGAGACCTTCAGCTGCTCAATGTATTCAGATCCCTCCTATTTTCTGCTTAATTTTGTTACCTTAAATTGTGCCTACAATTAATTAATTAATTTCTCTTTTCCTAACCTCTGTTCATTAAATTTTCATAAGCAATTTTTTTAAATTTGTAATAGCATTTTTATTGAAGTTTTGAAGTTTCACAAGGGCGTTTTTGGTAGGCAGATAAAAATTTGGTCTTTGGGAAGGGAGTATACACAACTTGTCCGCATTTAGCCTCAGAGGCTTCATAAAGCAATACAAGACCAGTAAAAGGATAAGCATCTGTGTGCAACCACTCCATTTTCTCCACCTGGATCTGAACACAGAAGACTAAGGACATGTGTACATAGAGAAGAACTGGCAGGCAAGGAAAAATTGTGACACTGAACAACACAGGGGTGTCTGGTAAAGCATCAGTCCACTTCCTAAAATTGTGAGCCATCTGACACACTGTTCCTTCAGATGCCTCTAGGGACATGTTTTGCCATATAATGTAAAGATGTTTTGGTAGTTTTTAGAAACAATAACAGACAATCCTTCCAATTTGCTCTTTGGGAGTGGTTTGGGGCATGGAGTGCTAGTGGTGGTAAGGACTGGTGGGGGAAGCACATACACCTTATGAGCTGCATTTTGCCCACCACTGTTGTACAAAGAACTGATTACTCAAGAAGGATGCATAAACAGTTTTTTCCCCTTTTCAGAAAAAGATGAATATTTGTTTAACTTTGCCTAGTGGTAAAACCATGTCAAAGTGGTCTGTGACAGGCTAAGTCAGATTAATTGAGTCAATCACTAGAAGTTGAGTGTGGTTAGTGATTAAGTTTTTCTAAAAAAGAGGAGGGAGAGAAGGTGCTGGAGCCAACATTTGCCAAGAAGCAAATGAACAAACGAGGGTCATTCAGCAAAAAGAATTCTACATGTGCTCTAAGCCCCTTTTCTTTTGTATTTTTTCACATGATGTACAATGCTACATTAACTACTATGAGTATATGAAAAACAGTTAATCTAGAACTGAAAATCTGGAAGACAAATAAATATGAGAAGAGAAAGAGTTATGAGTGCTTCTTATTCAGTACAATTGAGCAACTCTGTAACACTTCTATGCATAGCAAGAATGATTTAACTTCTTAAAGAGTTTTACCACAGAACATAACAATCCTAAGATTTTGCATCCCACCTTGTACTACCTCTCCATGATGGTCATACTGTGTGCTCTTTATAAGGGAAGTGACGATGCTGCTGGCAGCACTGCTGTTGGTAGTGTCTTCTGTGTCAGAGAGGCTTCTGCCAAACAGCCAGACGAAATGTGCCAAACAGGTACTGGCCAACAGCAGTAGAAGATGACACTGGTGGAGGATCTTTCAGAGCCAATGGTAGTGGTAACACAGCTAACACTTGTTAGTCGTGCATATAAGGAGGGAGGATAAACCCCTTAAAAATGTCTTTTACCCATAAAAGCCCATAATAAGAGATGAAACAAGAAACAATGGCAGAAGAAGAGACTTCCAGGTCAGAAGCACTCAAAGAAGTTCTGGGGAAGAGTGGAGGACAAGTATGAGTAGCTCTGTGGCTAATGACACATCTGGACTCAAGCTGAAAGGATATTTAGCTGTTCATGTGCCAGAGGTGATAGGAAAGTCCAAAGCTGAACAACCCATATAATAGGAACATGAAACGTGAGAAGCATGAATCACAGGAAGTTAGACATTATAAAACAAAAAACAGATGGGTAAGTATTGGCAATACTTGGGGGGAGCAGACAGCTTTCTATTGTTTTACGGAAAATAAAACGATAACCCATAGACTGGAAATATTCCATACATATTTCAATCCACAAGAAAGAAGATATCAGATTATATTAATCTTCCATGTAAGCGAAATGATGCTCAAAATTTTACAACAAAGACTCTTTTATATATGGAATGAGAAACGTCAGGTGTTCAAGAGGCTATGGAGAAACAGAATGGTTTCCAACTGGCAGTTAGGAGGGGTCAGGCAAAGCTGCATTTTGCCACTTTATCAGTTCATCACCCTATCTTTTGATGTTCCACATTATTTGATTGTCCCGATACATAACTTGTATGCTGAACGTGTCCATGTGAATCTGGATTAGACTTTGAGGAAGGAGGTGTGAAAACTGGAGGAAAGAACATCAACAATTTAAGATCTGCAGATTACATCATATTACTAACACAAAATAGGAAAAATCTGGAACAACTATTGAAGAAAGTCAAGGAAGAAAGTGTTAAGTCAAGGTTACAGTTCAATTTTTCTTTTTAAAAAAATGATCACAAATGATTTACATAATTTTGCAGCAGACAATGAAGACAATGAAATAGTTAAAGATTTTCCATTCCCTGGTTTGGTCATTAAACAGAATGGAGACTGCAGTCAAGAAAGCAGATGAAGACTAGAACTTGAAAGGCAGCTATGAATAAACTAGACAGGACCCTGAAGCCTAAAAATATATCATCAAAGTCAGGACTGCCCACGCCATCATACATTTGAATTCTACGTACGTTTGTGAAAGCTAGAAAGTGAAGAAAACTGATAGGCAGAGAAACAACTAATTTGAAATGTGGTGTTGCTGAAGAGTTCTGTGAATAACATGGACTACTAAAAACAGAGAAAAATGGGTCCAAGATAAACAAGCCTGAACATTCCCTAGAACAGTGGTTCTCAACCTATGGGTCCCCAGATGTTTGTGAACGTCAGCTCCCAGAAGCCCCAGCCACTATGGTCAATGCTCAGGGCTTCTGGGAGCTGAAGTCCACAAACATCTGGGGACCCACAGGTTGAGAACCACTGCCCTAGAAGCAAAGATAACTACTGCCACAGTTTGGAATGAAAAGACATGACAAATTAGAAAGACAATTAGGCTTGGCATTGGTATATGCTTGGTACTAAGGAAGTGGGAAAAGAGAAAGACAGCATTATGGATGGATAGACTCAATCAAGGAAACAACAGCCCTGAATCTGCAAGATCTGACCAGGTCTGTTGACAACAGAGTGGTTTGGAGGTAAAAGCTGATCTAAGGGCAGTTAATAACAAATATTTTGCACACAGTAAAACAGCATCTGTTTGTTTTCCAATACAAACCTAGTTCCAAAACAGAGTTCATCAATGCAAGAAAAACATTTAGCCTAACGGCATGCCTATTAACAGTAAACAGTCCTTTTGTATCATTTGTGCTCTATTCTTTCACTGATACTGCACCTAGCGAGAACATTAAATTCACAGTGATGCAACCTAATCCACAACCGGTCTAATGACATAATGGTGACTGTAAGAGTGGGAAAAGATCTTGCACTAGGCTGTATTACACTCATGATTTCCTTCATTTGACTTTAACCTTAGGTGCAATTGGTTCACTTAGTGTCAATTTGTCTTCATATTATCTGATATGCTAGAATCAAATCTCATGATGCAGTGTTCACCTGAAAAGGGCCAAGCAGATTAAAGTCATTACCTAGGATGACTTACCATAGAGAGCTGATTCTCTCTCTCCCCCTCTCCCTTATGCAGTGACTAACTGATCTAAGTGCTATCGCTGCCTACAATACAGTAAGACAGCTACCTGATCCAGAAATACCATTTATCATTTAGGTTAATTTTTTTGTTCTTAACAGAATCCAATCTAATATCTATGATGGCAGAGCTGCACACCAGTAGTTTCCCTGGGTGAATTACTTCCCCATCAGAAAAACACAGTACCCATAAAAGCAAGTTGGGTAAGTTTAAATCAAAGCAATTTAAACTAGTGATTAAATCATGTTTTAAATCCCCAAATCATCCAGATCTAAATTAAAGTTTTCCTATATACCATTTCACATCTTAAAAATGCTTCAGATCTGATCACCAACACATGTCAATTTGCAACTGAACAGAGCAATCTGTAACAGCCACAATTCTGTAACACTTTAGATAACACTCAAAAGTGCTTTGGAATATTTCCTAATAGGGTTTCTCTCTTACATCAAAGCCACTACACCAAAGGTATGACAAAGTATGGATATCTTTCTGTCTTCCTCTCCTATATTGTTTGTCTGCCTTAACTAACTCTTCTGCCTTACTTGGTCCAGCTCCACCCCCAAGAGTTGTCGCATTCAACCTGTGGCTTTGGCTGTCATTTTAGGCAGCTGAGAAACAGAAAGTCCAGAATTTAAGCAAAAACTGTTAAATTGTCATAAAATAAAAGACTTAAATTGACCCCCTTGCTTGCCTGCAGGTGATTCAATGAGAGCATGACAAAGCCACTAATTTATTTTTATGAGACTTTATCATTTATTTATGTATTTAAAAATCTATAGCATATATGTATCATCTCTCAACCTGCTGCTGGGCCCCCAAGATGACATATAATGAACTAGAGCATTTGAAACATTCAATAAACGAATACAATCTTTTTCTACAGGCAACTAAAACAACCAGAGCAGTCACTCCTAATTTTAAAGAGTGAAGGCCAAGCAAAATAGCAAAGCCTTAGCTGCCTATCAGAAGCTGAGAACGGATGGAGCAAGCCTGAGTTAAATTAGGAGGCACTTCCACAATCATGGTTCCACTACAGAGAAAGCCATGCCAGATGTACCCATCAATCTAGCCTTGCAGGGTCATGAACACATGCCACAAAGCAAACTGAGAATCCGAAATTTTGGGCAGGTTCATATGGGCAAAGGCCGTCTTTCAGGTATCCTGGCTCTGATTTGTCTAGATCTTTGTATGTTAAACCAGTACCAGTGAAAATAAACTTTTACTAATATTGCTGGTCATAATTTGTGGAAGAGAACCAGTGTGGTACAGTAGTTTGAGCACTGACTATGACTCTGGAGAACAGGCTTTGAATCTTTGCTCAACCGTGGAATCCCACAGGATGACCTCAGAAAAGTCAGACTCTCTTAGCCTTAGAGAAAGGCAAAGACAAATCTCCTATGAACAAATCTTGCCAAGAAAATCCTGTGACAGGTTCACAGTAGAATCATTATAAGTCGGAAATGATTTCAAGGCACCCAACACCAGCAGTTTGTGGAACCTGACTGTTAGCAGCTGTGCTATGGTTTAATTGGCATACAAGGAAATTGATATACTGTAGCCAGGCTGGCCAAGAGGAAAGCTAGCTGAACATGTGCATTATGAAATTAGCCCCCAAAAAACACCTGCTGGGCGTGGTGAGGTCATAGTCAGGAAATCACCAGGAAACTCCAAAGATAATATGCTGCTGCTAGCCTTGATGACCCTTCTTTCTTAAACGACAATGATTGGGAGATTCCTACCAGACCACTGATTGTCTCAAGCCCTCTTCCCTTTGCTCTGCAATCTATCTCATTATTTTCAGACCCTTCCACAAACACTGAGCTATCATACAACCATTAGTCCCTTTGTCACCTAATGCTAAAACCATTAGCTCATTCCACACCTCACTGTCTACTCTGCGAACTCCACTGTTTACTCGGCCAGAGAGTCATTCGCACCCATGCCATCCAGGCAGAAATTATGTATAAACCCCCCGAGTTTTGGGTAGCTAGTTTGTAGTACATTGGTTGCTGCATGCCACTCTGTCACTCTGATTCCCGATTGTACTGTCCTTAGACACAAGTCTAAGCCACATCGCTGCTTCTTTGCCGCTCTTCTGGATTGGTAAATATTGCCCACTCCCTGAAGTCTATCAACTTTTCCTCCTTTTACTCTTGGTTACCCTTGTGTGAGTGTGTGAATGTTTGGATCTTGTGTGTGAGTGATTGAATTTTCCTTAATAAAACACATTTTAGTTCAACTTTTGAATCTCTGGCTGGTTCTTCCCTGCAGAAAACCCTGTAAACATTGGTGTCAAAGATCTCATCAGGTTACCCCCCTCTCACAGGCCTCCTAATCTTGAGCTAATAATTCACCACCTTTAAATGGAGGTATTGGCACCATGGCAGGATCCTGAGTCACCCATATTTTGGGGTAACATGACCTCTCTTTATTTTAAGTATCCTGTATATCAGTCTTAAGAAAAATATATAATTATCTAAATATCAATAAAAGAAGGAGGAGGGAAATGATTACTCCAAACTCTCAGAAGAGAAAATATAAGTTGCACAGCAACAATAAGAAATAAAATTTGTTGTAAGATGAACTTACTCTTGCTATGGACAAATTCCCACACAAATTTAATTTTTTTTCAATGACACATCTATTTCTCCAGCATCAAGATGTACAAAAAACTCATTTGCATAGAGTCCGATTTATAATGAGTCTTTCTCTGTGCTACCACTCTTTACTCTTGTACTTCCCCTTTTGCTCCTTCAATCACCTCACTATTTGCATTGCATAAAGTCCACTATCCATCCTCTGTCTGTATTATATAGCAAACACACCAAAGGAATGCTGGCTGGCCAAATTAGTTTTCCACTGCACTCCTCTCCCACCTCCAGAGAGGAAAAGTGACTGCAGAAGGTTAACACCAGAGTTCATGTGTGCCATACTCCAGATAGATAATGCATACGTAGGTTGTTGGCTACTTCTGTGGATAGTTTCATTCTCAACTAAGACAAGATGCCTACTTTAGTTCTAGTGCATAACAAGCCAAAATGCTGGCAGCTATGATGGGTCTGAGGTTTGGATGGAGAGAGTAGAAAGAAGAATAAAAGACTCTCCTACCTATAATGCTGGCTAAAACAGCTAATGAGTAGGTGCCTTGTTGGTTCATCACAGTAATGAATAATGAATTAATGATTACTGAATTAAAGTAACCATTTCCTTTAGAAATATCGTTCCAGTTCCTTTAAAACCAGTTCCTTTAAAAGTATCATTCCATGGTCTGCATAATAGTCATGCACTTGTTAAAATAACCTTTCATCACTGCTGGTAAATATGTGATTATTCTCCAAAGTTTGTGGGCTTAGCCTTACAAGAAACAATTTTAATTATAACAGATTCCTTCTGGGGAAATGAGAGGAAAAGTATAATGAAAGAAACTACTGACAGGTAGTGACATCACTTTTTTCACATAGCAAGTAACATTTACTTGTTACTTTTACTCATTACTCCAAGAGTATCTTGGAAGAGATTTTAGGCTTCCTTTTTTACTGTTTTAGCTGGCTTTTCCCCCAAGTACCTAAAAAGTAACAGGTAACACAGTAAATAATTCAAGTAACTGCAGTAACTTATGTAATAATGAGTACTGGTAATCTGTTTCTTTAAGAAAACTACAGAGCAACTAGCAATCCCATTTAAAATGTAACTTTTCAAGTTCCATTGTCCACATGTATACCCATGCACAATTGTAGAACACAGTGACTCTTGACAAATTTAGCGTTTTTTTTTCATAATGATACCACATTTATATAATTTGTTGACTAACAACCAATAATTTTGAGACACTGCAGCATGCGCTACTGCATGTTTCTGTTCATGGGAAACAACTGAATAGTATTTCTAAGCATAGTGTAATACAGGAACAGATGTTTAACACAATATACTACAGTTCATGAAATCATTACAAATATCAGAACAGCTTTCAACAGTCAGTATTACTTTTAGAAATGTAACATAACACACACAAACATGCAAGTACATATTTAAAAAAATATGTCTGATAGCCATATATATTGCTGCAAAGATTCATAGAAATCAAGTGGCAGCGTGGGCATATGTTGTTAAAAGTAATATTATCTTAATTTAGCATACATCTGTGCTGAGCAAGACTGTTTCAGAATACTAAGCAATTAAACTTTAATTACTGAAGCAGTGAAGCATTCTCCTTCGCAAGCACAAACAGCAATGAAGAGAAAAGTAGCCTTTCTGCACTTTCAGTGATCCCAGCATTCTTTTCTGCAACCACAAGAGATTTTAATAATTTCATGCACTGCAATCATATCGTCTAGTTTGATATATCTAAATCATGGTAAATATATTATACCATACTCAATTGGTTGTCCTCATCCACACTTATGTAGAATACTGCACACTTCCATATCTGAAAATGTTCACAATGCATCAGTCCACAATTGGTGTAAATGTGATGCATAATATGTGAAAAATACAGTATAAACCACATATTTTATACCATGTGTAATAAGCTGTGGATGAGCATATATGTGGAATTACAAGATGCCTCTACATACAGAAATGATGATCATTTTTTTTGTCTGTAAATGGTACAAATTTGGTGATTTCTGAAAAAGTACATGGTTTCTGTGAAAAATCTTTCAAACATCACACAGCAAAATTCAAGGAAGGATTTAAGATTTGTATAAATGACAAAAATGGCTGTTAGTAACTGAGTTTTTTAAATGCTTGTAGTCACAGGGGTCTAAATAACATACATGTAAACATAAAGGAGAAATACGTGTGCAACTTGGGAACTGCTGATCTTCCCTGCAGCCCATGTGGTTCCTTTCTACATGCACAAATTTATTATTTGGATTTTAACTCTGTATAACCATACTATGTACATTTTCTGATGTGTCAAAGCTGCACAGAAGGAAGGGTAAAATAGACTACCTGCAGCCAAAGCCTATTCCCTTGAACCGTTCTGCCATTGGCAGTACACTGGAAAGTAGCAAACTGGCCAGCATTGACTTCCACACTCTGGACACGCAGAAAATGGGGGGTGCTGCCTGTTGAAACCAAACGGGTGGGGAAAGAAGCATGTCATTAGTCCAACGACACTCTAATTTATCTCAATTTTTAAACAACTGCTGTTTTAAATATACATACTGGTACTTCAAATACAATAAAAATAAAATACATGTAAACACACACACACACACACACACACACTGTTAAGAGTCAGAATGTGAGCTTTAGGCTATAACCCTGAATACCAGGGTTCAATTCTCTGCTCAGCCAAGGAAACCCACTTGATGATTTTGGGCACGTCGCACACTTTCACCTCCAGAAAACCCCGTAACTGACTCACCGTAGCGCAGCCATGAGTCCAAAACAACTTGAAGGCACACAATAATAATATCATATTAAACAAAATAGAATACTGTTGTTACTGTGTGCTTCCAAGTTGTTCTGGACTTATGGCTATCCTAAGGTGAATCAATCATGGGGTTTCTGGAGGTGAAATTATGTGACTATTTATTTTAACAGAATTTTAATTGTGCTTAATATCATAATGCTGTTTGACATTACTATTGTACTTTTTAAAGAAAAATCTAGGACTGAACAAAAGAGAACGTTAGCTTATTGTTCCTGTTATGAAAACAATTGTGGCTTACTAACCTTCTTGTAAAACACTTCTATGTTTACAAAAATTAAACTAAAATCTCCAAAACATTTTCAACAAAGCCACTGCAGGTATTTGTAGTAGTAACTAGACAAGAATTGTAAAAACGTGTCCATGTATTTTAAGCCAGGTAGTTTATGTGTAATAATTGTGTTTCTGAACAACATAAGAAACTACAGTTGTATCAATATTTTGAACCACAGAAGATGTGATGTTGCCGAACAGATTCAGAGACTCTCTGCACAGCTGATATCAATCAAAGGATCAACTGCAATTGAGGGACCAATATGCTAGTTTAGTTTAATGTAGGTTCATTTAACAGCCTTGTTCAGTGTAATGTCCTTAGTACTATTTTGATTCCCAAAGTATTAGTCAAAATTCAGCTGAGTCCCTGTGTAACGGAAGAAACCCACATACAGATTCTAGAGATGGAGATTCCTACATAAAAAGAATTCCTCTTCCCCTCAGCAGTTCCTATCCAAAACAGAGTTTTGAGTGGTGGATGCATGTGTGTATGTGCCTACAAGCTGTCTGTCAACTTATGGTGACTCCATGAATTCCATAGGGTCTTCTCAGGGAAAGAATATTCAAAAGTGGTTTTGCCACTTCCTTCCTCTGACATATTTATTGGTGGTCTCCCATCCAAGTACTAACCAGAGATGTTCCTGCTTAGCTTCCAAGGTCAGACAGGCTTGGGTGACTTTATGATGAGGGTACAATGTACCAATGTGGACTGTGCAGGAGAAATATTTCATTTGTGGGCTAATGCTCTCTGCCAGTGCAGTAGTAGTAGCAGTAGTGGTAGTAGTAGTAGTAGTAATAATAATAATATTTTTATTTGTTACCCACCTCTCTCCAGGCTCAAGGCAAGGAACAACACAGATACAATGGACAAGAAATTACAACTAAAATACCCTAAAAACACAAAATCATTTAAAATACATATATATCCTAGTTAAAATACAACATAATTAAAAAGTACAATTAAAACTACAAATACAATTAAAACTACAATTACAAGTACAATTAAAAGTATAGTTAGAAATGGACTGCGAAGGCCTGTGTAGGGACCAAATTGGATTCTGGCCATTAGATAATTTGTGCAGCATCTTAGCCTAAAGAAGTCTACACCTCTGATAGCTGGACAGACCTTTTGGAGAGCTGAGCATGAATGCTTTGGGAGATCAGAAAGATACTAGTGATGGATTTATTTCCTCAACCCCACAAAACAATTCCAAAATGTGATGTTCAGTCACTTACTGCATGGATGTCCTAAAACTTTCACATCATCAATAGCCAGGTATCCTTGGTGACCTGAAGTGATTACTTCAAAAACTATCTGAAACACAAAAAGGGCAATTTTATCGATCAGTGCAATCAACAGAAATAAAGATGTTTGCTCTGCAAATGTTAAGAACTATCCATTTGTTTAAATCAAATTCTAAGAAGTTGCAAAATGCTTAGAAGCAACCTTATAAAACAGCACAGCATTTCTGATCAAGAAGATTTACTCTCACTCTAACTGTATCTGCATCTGAAGAAAAGTTACTCACACATTATCTGCTTTCGTACACAATTCTCAGAATAAAAGCTTACAAAAATGAGTTGAGAAGGACAGGTTGCTTACCTGCCACTGTGTTTCTTCGAGTGTTCTTCTGTGAAGTCGCACAAAGGGGTTTATGTGCCTGCGCGAAACAGCATTCAGAACCTTCTTGAAACCTAGGAGTAGACATTTTGGGAGTTGATCCCTCCCCCATCCTCCTGGGGAATATAAGGCCCCTCCCAGTATAACGGTCAGTTCCTTTGCCTCTAGAGTAGCAGCATGGGAACCAACCATCCAGCAGGGCATGATGTGGGGAGGGCGGGTAGGTTGTGTGACTTCACAGAAGGCCACTCAAAGAAACACAGTTAGGGGTAAGCAACCTGCCCTTCTTCTTCGTGGTCTCTGTGAATCACATAAATGGGAGACTACCAAGTGTCCTGTTGGAGGAAGGAATGTCATGCTTAAAATTCTTTTTCTTATCATCATATATATCAACAATTACATTTCAATTATTTTTGCCCTTTTATTATATATATCAATAAACTGTAGAATCTTAACATGCCAAATAAATTAAAATTTATTTATGCCAAGGATTCATTTCTGCATTATATTCAAATTTTAATTTTTTCCCCCCATCACAGAAGAAATTAAAACTGTTCTCCCAAATGTTGCATATTTCTTGCTCTGTTATCTCCCTTATAAAGAAAAATAAATGTCATTGGTTGTGACCATTGATCAACTTTGCATATGTCATGTAGTTGCATACCAGGGAAAAAAAACCCTGATGTCACCATAGAGCTTGTTGAATGGGCCCTTGCATAACTGGAAAGGAATTTTATTTATTTTTTATTTTCCTTCCTGCGAAAACCAGATTCCCACTGCTTTGGAACATAATAAAAAAAAAGCAACCCTTTTGTTTAACAAATTGAAGTATTATGTTTCCCAAAAAAAGTAATGCATGTTTACTGTCAAGGTACTGCAACCGTTTCTCCAAATCAGTTAACGAGTTTTCCATGTATATAGGTAGTACAATGTTCTGGTTAATGAAATTATGACTCCACCTTAGGTAAAAGGGAAAATATTACCCTTTAAAAAAACTTCCCTTTATGCAAACACAATCGGTACGAACGAAAATTTTTTGTTTCCCCCAACATGGGTTTTTATAGAAAAATAAAACTCCAAAGAGAACAAGGGAAATCACATTTTTAGTGATTTAAAGGATTTAAGTGCAAGTTGCAAAGGACACATTTAAAAACCCATCCTGATACTGGTAGTCATACTGGGTGTGTGTGTGTAAATGTTTATAACTGGGAGGAAAACTCTTAGCTGTAGGGTCCATAAAACTAGAAAGTTTTCCTTGTTGCTAAAGAACAGAAAAATGCTGATAAACAACATTTTTCCTACCAACAAGTTTCTTTTGTGAAAAACAATATATCACAATACCGCATAACTGGAAAGCAATCTCGATGTCCTTTAAGTAGGAACAAAACTTCTCCATTTAGGAAACCACTGAGACGTAGGTTTGAGCAGCCAAAACCATTTTGGGTTTTTTATTTGTTTGTCCCCCCCCCCTTTTTTTTAAAAAGTAGGCGACCTCATACCAGAACGTAAGCGTCTGACATGAGACCTTAGAGGCAAGGGTGGTGTCCTTCACTGACGCCTTGTCAGAAAGTTAGTTCCACAAACTCACATTGTAGGATCTCAACTGTCTAACCTCGGGGGATCTTACCTCGGCCATGTGTTATGGATCCCCAGAAAAGATTAAGTAAAGAATTCATGATATCCCCTTCAAAGACACAGACTTCTTAAACCCATAGATGGTACCATGTCTCTATTCACATCTTGGGCAATCATGAAACATGATTCCCTGCCGCAGTACTCAGTACCGTTGGAGACAGGGATCGACTTGAAGCAAGACTAGGCTGCTCTTTTTTTTTGATTTCTTTGATGGTCCTTCATGTGAAGAGTCCTTCAACCTACTCTTCTTCCCTTTGTCTTCTGTTTTCTGTCAGGAACAGTACAGCTTGTTGTCTTTTGTTTTCAAATAGATCCAACACAGTATCGTCCATTGGAAATATGTTACTTTTCCAATCTCATCTGTGCAAGACAAAGGTGTTCTGTTGAGTGCACCTGCCAAAAAGTTTTCTGTTCCCGGTAGTAACTGCAGAGTAGACAATCTTCTTCGAGAGGAGAATGAATTCAATAGTAACACATGCGACCAAATCCCTCATTTATTGATATAGTATATGCTATTGTGAATATGTAGAATGAACCCTAAGTGCACATCCCTCACTTGTCCTTCTGGCTCAGGTTATCGCTAGCAAAAACACTGTTTCCCATGATAGCAAGTTAATGTCACACTTTGCCACAAGTTCAAATGGTCTTGAGTGAACTGCATTATCAAGAAGTTCAACCTGGTACAGGGCGTTGGAATTGGAAGGCGTAAATGCTTATAACCTTGAAAAATCTTAATCATAGGATCCAGAAACTAGGATGGTCTTCTTGTTATAAATGCCAGGAATTTGCTGCCACACGATGGCTTTATGGGAATATAGCCCGTCAGATACCAACAAGGTACAGAACAAGAAGATATCCACGGTACCGCAGGTCCATGGTCAATATCATTGTCTCATAGATAAGCACAAAATGTTCTCCCATCTATATGCATACGATCTTGACATTGAAGGTTTGGGTGCAGCCAAAAAATTTTATATGGATGTATGAATTTTTACTTCAACGGGGGAAAAGAACTGACCAGGCCTTGAACAGGTGACTAAAAGCTCCGTGGTGTCGGGCCCACCACTAGCCATCCTGGCAGTTCCATACCGTCAATCACAGTGACTGAATGTCGGGACGCAGGATGGTATCGAAGTGGATACTCAATAGGTCTAGTCTGTGGGAAAAGACTACCAACCTTTGGACGTTTGTAGAAGTAGTGCAAACCAATTACTGTATTTTATGTTACCTTATATGATTATTACTATTATTATTAAATTTACTTTCCAGATGATGCTATGATGAACTAGTTAACAATATATGGAAGCAGGATGATATCTTTCCATTGTAAAAAAGCTACCACCGCTGAAAAGCTTTTGGTGAATCCCCTGGTATTACACTCATATCAAAGGGGAGAAGTCTGAGTCAATAAGCCTGAAATCCTATTAAAAAAACTAAAAGTTATTCAACATAGGCATCATCAATATCAAGGCTACATTTGAAATAGTTTCCTCTGTATATCGGGTTACACCCAAAAAACAGGGTAGGGCCACCGTCTCTCCTTTTTTTTTTTTTTTTACACCAGGATGTCAAGAACATTGTAAGCAGAAGCAATATCGGATCTACTCTGGTTTGATGTCAAAACCATGCCTGATGTCAATATCTAAATAAATCAATGATAGGAATCTGAAAAAATATTGTCCTTTGGGGACAAAAACTTCGCTTAGGTGGATCCTGATATTTTTTTTTTTTAAATGTGAGATGGTAATTTTCTAAAGGAGTGTTGTTGAGGAGTTGTTTACCTTTGTTGTCACGTAGGCAACAACTCAACACTCTCCCTGTTCCAATTTATCATCAGTAGTACCACTGAACAGGCCCAGCTGAATCAAAAGATAAGAAGAGTGTAAGAATCAAACATGGTTCAAAAATAGGCACCAGGTCTAGGTATCAAGCAAGGCACCCAATTTATACCAGCCTAGGTATTAAACCTAGGTAGTGAACCTAGATACCAGTAGGCATAGAGGACCGAGCTCAGGATTCAATTTTGGGATCCATCTTAGGTATTATGACTCTAGCCTGTTCAAGAGTCTTAGAGCTGCCAGTTCACTAGCTCTTCTGCAAGTTATAGCTACAGTAGAGTTCGGTTATCCGACCTGCGGTTATCCGGCCCTCCGGTTTAACCAACGCCGCAGGGTTGGGGGAAATGGCTGTAGGCATTTCCGCGCCCCCCAAAAAGCCCACATGCCCCAACCCCGCAGCCCCCGGCCCGCCCCGACACGCCCTAAAAAGGCGGTCACCATGGGCCTCCCGGGAATCCAAACCCCTTTTAGTTATCTGACCCTCCACCCACCCGTTTAGGCGATAACCGAACTTTTACTAAAAATAGCTTTCCAAGATAGTACTTCAATTAACTGTAGGGAGTTGTCTCCCTGTATGACGACTTACAGTGGATACATAAAAAATCACGGGACCAAGGGAGGATGCAAGAAAACCCCCAATGATATCAAGATGAAATAGAAAAACAATTCGTGTTCCAGGTAAAATTAAGTGCCCGATACATGTTCGGAAAATGTTGCCCAAAAACATCTAAAGGGGCAACATGTGATGGAGATTCAGAGTGAAATTTATGGTCTAGGCACAATGTAAGTTCCAAGCGTAGGTATCCAGTCTAGGTATCACGCCCAGGCATCCAGTAGGCAACAAGTGTCGGTATGAGGCTAGATATTAAAGCCAGGCACCAAGCTGAGGCATCAATCCACAAGTCCAGATACCAGTCCTAGGCACCAATGTCAGGTATCATGGTTGTACAGTATTATACTACCAAGAATTGATCCTATGGTAGTGTTGACAATGCATCAAGCTCAGGCACTAAATAGTACCAAGCATAGGCATCAAGCTTAGGTACAAAACTAGGTATGAAGTCTAGGTACCAAGCCTAGGTATCAAGACAAAATATACGGTATATACATCATCGTCGATATAAAAGTCGATGGTATCATCTCCTTGAGATCAACAATACCGTGATGGTAGACGAGGTGACTGGAAACCGCCTCTATGAGAATGGCAAAACCGTCAAAGGTAGAAATCACAACAGGCCGATGGCAAAGTCTACTTTCCCGATGGTACCGACTGGTAGGGGGGGAGGAGAATGGCCTTCCAACTCAGCCCCCGTGGATCCCCTTTGGTACCAGAAAAGCCTCAGGTACACTGCTGTTGAAGAACCAGTGAACAAGCCCCCTTGGTGCCATTTAGAAATACCATATTACAGACCGGTGGGGAACTGGGCCCAAAACCTTTGAAGGACCATTTTTTTAAAGCAAAGCCTGAAGGGCCCCTCTGTTAAGTCGTGTGGGGAGTTGGGGATGACAGCAAGATTGAAATGCAATCCTCTGAGAGGCAGGTAGACATGCAAATCTATCGATATCCAAGATCTTGCCTCTACTAAATGCAGGGTTTTAAAAACCACTGCCGATGCCACCCCCAGAAAAATTCTGAGGGGTCGTAGAGAAAAAGATATAACTTCCTCAGTTATAACAAGAAGATTCTGTGCCGTTCATGGTGAAAAACAAGTTTGTTTGCTTCTTCCTGTTATGTTTTCAGCAGTGATTCCTCCTGTGAGGGATCATTCAATTTCTTTATTTATTTATTTTTGGCAAGTAGGAGGCTGATGTTTACTCTAGTCCCCCCCAAAGGATGCTGATGGTGCCCCACCTCAAGCTTGTAGTGTCATGTGAAAAAGGCAAAAAAGAGAAGTTAAATGTTACAAACAACCACTAAAATGCCAAGAAAAACTTAAGTATTTACTCAAATCTTGTTTTAAAAAAAGCGTTAAACCAATCTGAAAGTAGAGGAAGGCTCCTTTATGCTGCTACCGTGGCAGAAAAAAAAAGAACTGGCTGTTACACAGGGAGGGGCCTTATATTCCCCAGGAGGATGGGAGAGAGATCAACTGGAAAAATGCCTACTCCTAGGTTTCAAGAAGGTTCTGAATGCTGCTACGCGCAGGCGCGTAAACCCAGTTGTGTGATTCACAGAGACCACAAAAAAGAAAATGCAACTTACAACAGCAACTTGCAGCCCCCCCGCTTAAGATTCTTGTTTTGCAAACTTATACATGGGTGATAAGTGCAATAAGTTACATTACTTTAACAATGCCACCCACCCACCCAAAAGACCTGTAATCCATATATTTCTTACTTTCTATGTTTACAGTCATCACTCTACATTTGCTAGAGTTAGGGGCACAAGGACTCCTGTGAAAGTGGACAAACCGTCAATAACTCTACGTCCTCCCAAACCATATTTAACACAAAAAAAGTATGATCACCATATTCAACCCACCATGAATTCCTTTGAGACATCAGGGTTCCCCTCACAAGGCAGAAGTGGATGGCTGGTGGGGCTTACTGCCACCTCTGCTGCTCCTCACACCATTTTTAATAGGGACTGATGAGTCTCGTTCTCAGTTTCTCATGAGGCCTGCAGTTCCTATTAGAAATGGCTTGGGAAGCAGCAGAGGTGACAGCAAATAATCTGTGAATAATGAAATCCACAAAAGTGAAACCCACAAATGTTGACGTCTGACTGTATTTATATTCATTTAGACTAGTAAAATTTGGATGGGGTGTGTGTGTCAAAATTACATGGGTGAATTCTTTGCTATTCTTCAAGAATTTAGATATCGTTGATCACATAACCATAACAGCAGTTTACTGTTGAGCCAGGATGCTCATGTATGAACAGGTTGCTTACCTGTAACTGTCGTTCTTCGAGTGGTCATCTGTGCCCTCACACACTAGGAGCTTTTGCGCATGCATGGTAGCGTTTGGAAGATTCTACAGCTTAGTAGCTTGGCGGGAACCCCTCCACCATGCCCGTACTGAGCACGCTCAGCCTGCCAAGCCAATGGTCTCTCCTCAGTTCTGGAGTCCGCCAATAAGTGATCTGAAAGAGGGGATGGCTGTGCAGGTGTGTGTGAGGGCACAGATGACCACTCGAAGAACCACAGTTACAGGTAAGCAACCTGTTCTTCTTCTTCGTGGTCTCTGTGCCTCACACACTAGGAGACTTTGCAGCTTACCAGTTGGACGGTGGGTCAGGTCCTAAAGAATGGAGGACAACACCGCACCTCAAAAACGGGCATCTCTCCGGGACCGGCAGTCCTCTCTGTAGTGGTGCACGAAGGTTGAGCGTTGAGACCGGGTCGCCATACATCACAGTTCTTGCAGGTCCACTCTTTGAAGGAGAGCAGCTGAAGAAGCCACGGCTCTGGTGGAATGAGCACACAACAAAGCCGGCGGAGGCTACTTGGCCAGTTCATACACCAAAAGAATAGTCTGGGCCACCCATTTGGAAAACTTCTGGGTGGACACCCTATGACCTTTTCGACACCCCCAGCAGCACACGAACAGGTGAGGAGTCTGGCGAAATGATGCAGTCCCATGTGTGTGTAAAAGGCCAAGCCCCGACGAACATCAAGGAAGTGGAGGGAGCGCTCCAGAGGTGTAGTCGGGCCCGGGTAAAAAGCAGGTAAGATGATGTCCTGACTGAAATGGAAGTATGACACCACCTTGGGCAGAAAAGAAATGTCAGGGCGAAGGACTACCTTGTCTCTGTGCAAGACCAGGAAAGGCTCATCAGACCGCAGCGCTGTCAACTCACTCGCCCGCCTGGCTGAGGTGACAGGTACTAAGAAAGCAGTCTTGATGGTCAGGAGCCTGTCATCCGCAGTTGCCATGGGCTCGAAGGGCGGTTGTGTCAACTGTAATAGTACCAAGGACAGTGACCGAGGCGGTAGCGGCAGCGACACCGGTGGGTAAAGGTGTTGCAGGCTCTTCATAAACTGCTTGAGGGTAGTGTCCCTGAAGAGAGCTGCTGAGGGGGACCCTCGTGGCTGATAGGCTACGATAGCGGCGAGGTACACCTTCAGGGATGGATAAGCGAGCCCTTGATGCCAAAGATGGAGAAGAAAGTGGAGCACGGTAGGCAGATTGACAGCGGATACCGGCTCCCGAAGCGCCTCTGTGAAGGAAACAAATTTCTGCCACTTCTAGTGGTAGTTGCAGCGTCTCGACTCCTTCCTGGCCATGGCGAGGACACCCTGGATGGTTGGATCCTCTAACGCGTTATCCTCCACGCATGCAGGGTCAGGAGCGGTAGGTCCGGATGGAGAATCAGACCGTCGGAGCGTGACAGGAGATCTGACGCTGTCGGAAACTTGAGGAGTCAACCGCGAGCCGCCTCGAACAGGGGGCCGAACCAGTGCTGCCTTGGCCAATACGGGGCTACAAGGACGACGTCGGCTCGGTCCGCAAGGATCTTGGCGACCACTCGACCAAGGAGAGGAAATGGCGGGAACACATACAGGAGCCCGTCGGCCCACTCGAACTGGAAGGCATCGCCGAGCGAGCCCCGACCGAGGCCGGCTCTCGAACAGTACCAGTAACACTTCCTGTTCCGGCTGCTGGCAAAGAGGTTGATCATCGGCTCTCCCCACCGGTCTCATATCAGCTGGAACGCCACATCCGAGAGGGACCACTAGTGGTAGCACAAGGTGTCTCTGCTGAGGTATCTGCCGTGGTGTTTTCCTGGCCTATCAAGTGCATCACCACTGGGTGAACTCTGAGCAACATGCACCAGTCCCAAAGTTGAAGAGCTATGGTGAGGAGGGTGGTCGACTGAGTACCTCCCTGTCTGTTCATGCAGCAGACGGTCGTTGTGTTGTCCGACAGGATCTGCACCATGCGGCCAGAAACCACGTTGCGGAACGCCCTCAGAGCTTTCCAAATGGCGAGCAGCTCCAGGGTGTTGATGTGAAGATGTGTCTCCTCGTCGATCCAGCGTCCTTAAGACTCTGAGATCGCCGCAGTGCGCTCCCCATCCGAAGAGGGAAGCGTCCGTCGTTACTGTGAGCCGAGGGTTCGGTTCTCAGAACGACATCCCTGACAGCAGATGGCGGTAAGACAGCCACCATACGAGGGAGCGACGCACCTGTCGAGGAGTCTGCAGAACGTGCCTCTTGTCGTCCAGGAGCGGGTCGAAAGCCCTGACGAATCAGTGCTGCAGTGGACGGGCATGGAAACGAGACAGGTAAGTGACCGACGTGGTCGAGACCATGGATACAAGAAGCTGCTGGGTCCTTCTCGCTGATATCATTGGGGTATTGAACACAGTGGATGTGGCCCGACGGAGGGTGTGCGCATGCTCTATAGGCAGATACGCCCTGGCAGTCACCGAGTCCAAGGTCGCTCTGATCAAATCGAGAACCCTCACCGGCTCGAGGTGCGACTTTTCGAGTTGACCCAAAGGCCAAGATGAGTCAGAAGAGAAAGAGTTCGATGGATGTCCCTGTACAGCTTTTGCCTGCAGGATGCCACCAACAGCCAGTCGTCGAGAGAAGGGTAGATCATGATGACCTTCGTCCGCTGGTACCATACCACAGGGGCCATGCATTTGGTGAAGACCCTGGGAGTGGTCGAGGGTCCGAACAGTAGCACCTTGTACTGGAAGCAGGTACCGTCAACCACGAACCGGAGGTATCGTCTGTGCTGCGGGCGAATGGCGATGTGGAAATAAGTGTCCCGAAAATCGATGGAGCCGAACCAGTACCCTCGCCGAAGGAAGGGCAGAATCGAAGACAGAGTGACCATCTTGAACCTTTTGGGGCAGATGTACAGAGGGTTTACCCCTCTGAGGTCCAAGATCAGCCATAAGGTACCGTTCGATTTCGGTACTGTGAAGTACCGGGGGAAGAAGCCGGTGGTACTGGCCGAGGACGGAAGTTCTTCAATGGCCCCTTTGTGCAGCAGGGACTGGATCTCCTCCAGCAGAGCTGAGCTGCCAGGGTGGAATAGTAGATGCCTTGCGGAGGTATACTTCGAAACTCAATGGCGTAACCAAGACGGATGATGTAGAGAACCCAAAAGTCCGTGGTGATGTGGCACCATTCGGCGAGATATTGGGCCAGGCTCGGTTGGTCTTTGAAGGCTGCTGGCAGTCTGAAGAGTGGCTGTGATGGCAAAGCGCGAAGGCAGTCAAAACCAGGACTTTGTCCCTGACGAAGACTTCTTTGAAGAAGATGGGCATCTCCGAAGAGGTCTCCGTGCCGAGGACGAGGTCAACGGGCGGGACGGAGCCGAATGAGGTGAGCGAGGTTGGTAAGTCGATGACGACGACCGGCGCCAGGACGATCAAGTGCCAAAGTTGCGGCGGGGCTGTGGCAGCTGATGGATCCCCATCTTCTTCGCCATCAGGCGTGCTTTGACGAGGTGGTCCATCACCTCGACGGTCGTGGCGTTGAATAACCCCTGAGCATTGAAGGGGAGGTCTTCAATCCGTTTCCTGCTGTCTTCTTGCAGGCCCGCCGATTGCAGCCACGTGTAGCGTCTCAGGGCAACAGAGCCAACCATCACCCGCGCCGCAACCTGCACTGAATGCCTTGATGATAGAATTTGTTGGTTAGTGAATGCTACAGATTCGTTAAAGAATAGCACTCACCCAATGATCCTCAGGGAGGTGTGCCAGGAGAGGAAGGAATCTGTCCAGCAAGTTCCTCTGATAGGCTTTGAGGCAAGCTTGGGTGTTGGACACCCTGGCAATCAAAGACGAGGCGAAGTAGAATCTCCTGCCTGTCAGGGGCTCGGGCATGATCGTGCCCGCTGGCGTCCCCAAGGCCGCCGTGGAGGCTGCCTCCGACGAGGAGGAGGGCCTGGACACTGCGGAGGCCACCACCGCCGGGGATCACCTGGACGCTTTGGAGGCCGCCGCCGCCGCCAGGGATCGCCCGGACGCTGCGGAGACCGCCGCCCCAGCTTCCACGCCAGTGGGTGAGGCGGGTGTTGGCTTGCCGGGGGAGGCAGGTCTTGGGCCCGATCCCGGGGCTCCACCCACCCGTGGCTCCGACCCAGAGGAGGCTGAGGCCTCCACCCTGCCGCCCATGTTCCGGCAGTGGTGGCAGTACAAAGAAGCGATCCGCCGGTCCCAGCGGTTACAGGAGAGGCGGCTGCGGGCTGAGAGCTCTCAGCTGTAAACACAGCTGTGAGCCCTCAGCCGCGTGGTCATTCCGGCTTGGCCGGTGGCAGCCAAGGGGGCTATTTAGAGCGGGCGCTGGGCTGGGAGGGGCATGGAGCAACAACCATCAGCCTACCACATTACTGCCGCCCGTGTCCGGTTCCAGCCCAGCCCGAGTCCGCATCCAGCCTCTCTGCCAGCCAAGGACAATCCCTCTGTGTTTGGTGAAGTAACCTCCTTTGTGTTCCGGGTGAAGTAACCCTCCTTTGCTTTCTGTTGGAGCCTGGTGCTTGAGGCGTGTCCTCAGTTAAGGATGGTTTGTTTTCCGTAACCCCTTGTTTGCTGGCAGCAATAAACGCTGTCTCCCTCAGCTGCTTGTCCTGCCTCTGCTTGACCTCCGCCCGCCGCTGACACTGCCAAAAGTGTCAAGTCTGAGGCCTTCTCGATCCGGCGGGGTGGTGTGCGCCCTCCTACCACCCTTGGTCTGAGAGGACTCGACCACAATCGAATTGGGCACTGGATGCGTAAACACAAATTCGGCCTCCTCCTTTTGCGTCTGGTATAGGTGTTCCAACCGGTGGGGGATTGGTTGAGCGGACGCCGGCTGGGCCCAAACGTGTTTGAGGGTCTCCATCAAAGCCGACAAGAACGGTAGCGACGCCGTGGACGGTGGACAGGTATCCAAAAACTGGAACACAGGGTCTTGCACAGCTGGGGCTGGGTCTGTAACCTTCAGTCCAAGCACTGTAGTCATCCGGAGGAGGATGTCGGAAAACTGCTTGATGTCTTCCGGTGCCGAATCCTGTGCAGGGTCCCTGAAGACCAAGGGTGGAGATTCATGAGATGCAGGCGTAGACTCGTCAGGCTCCGAGTCCATCTCATAAGTCTGAGACGACTTAGATGGAGACCTCTCCATCAATGGCCGCTGAAATGGTAACATCAAGGTGACCGTCGGCACAGTCGCTGTTGTCGGTACCGTGGTCGGTGCTGGTGGAGCAACCGACAACTGCAGTGCCAGAGTTGAAGTAATCGGCACAACTGCAGGCAGTAGGTGCTGAATTGCCTGGGTAGCGGTCACAGCGGAGGTAGACGTCTGTGCTGGGAGAGGCTCCGGTGCCAGGCGAGAAACAGTCGCGGTGACCCTGGGAGGCGGAGACACAGGCCGGTACCAGGGCAAGCACTCTCGGGACCTCTCGTAATGCAGGGACCTCTAGAGCGAGTGAGATGGTGATCGCTGATACCGTGGATGGTACCTGCCGCAAGATGGTGAGCGTGACCGTCTGTAGGGCAACCAGTGCCTCACATCTGGGTGGTACCGGTCTCTATATGCAGGAAAATAAGACCGGTACGAGCCCGGATGCTCCCTTCAGGCATCTTCTCGGTCAAACCTCGCTATGTATGATGCAGATGAGTACGGCAAGTCAACCGGGGGTCAAGACAAGGCCACTCCGGGAAGGCCTCCCGCCGGCACGGGGATCGATGCCTCACCCAACATTCTGGGGAGCGCGACTCACTCCTGCCAGAAGGTGCCCAATGACCGGGCGAGGCCCGAGGTGAGGTCGGGACATCCTCCAGGGGGTCCATCCCCTCTGGGTGACTGGGTGGAGATACTGCGGCAGCAAGCACCAGCGGGTTTGAAATTGTAGCCGAGCCAGCGGTCTGCTCCTCATTGGACACCTCCAGGATCTCAGGCAGTTCCAGCTGTTTGCCTAGATCCCCAGACTGTTTGGGTCAGAGGAGGTGTTGCAGGGCAGGGCCTCTTGGAGAACAAACTCTGCTTCTCCTTCTCCTTCTCTTTGTCTTTAGAGACATCCTGTGAAGGATGGTGCTTACGCTGAGCAGCAGTAAGCAGCCTGGTGGACTTGGCTGCTTGCCAGCCCACAGGAGCCTCCTTCGAGGTCAATATGCTCGACGTGCTTGACGATATTTTCGGGATCCGCAGCAAGGCCGATATCAGAGGCTGAGATGACGGCACCGAGCCCGGTACCATCGATGTCGTATGTTAGCCGCTGGTACTGATGAGGGTGTGGTCGAAGGTCAGGTCAATGTCGAAGGCCGAGACATGACGGATTCTCCCGCTGGCTGATCTCTCGCCCAAAGTGACTCCTCCCAACAGTGGGATTTCAAGCAGGATGAATGGTTCCGCAGAGTCCGGGCGGTGAAGTCACGGCAGATGGAACAGGCCTTGACGCTGTGAGTCTCCCCCAAACAGAAGAGGCACTCACTATGTCTGTCCGACAGAGGAACCTTGCGACCACAAGCGACGCAAGCTTTAAACAAAGCAGACATAGAAGGAAGATGAAGACTGAAGGAGAAGTCCAAGAGGGGGGACCCACAGAAGCGGCGGGGAAGAAGGGTCGAAGAAGAAGAAAGTCGAAGGGCGGGTTCAAAAGATCCGAAACACCAAAAGACCAAAATCCAAAGTCCGAGTACCAAAAGCCAAGTCAAATACCGAAGTCCGAAGTCAAAAAACCAGCAAAAACAGTCCGAAGAGTAAGCCAAATCGCGCTACTATGGTAGAACCTTATGTTCGCTATGGCAGATGAGAAAGAACTGAGGAGAGACCGTTAGCTTGGCGGGCTGAGCATGCTCAGTACGGGCATGGGGGAGGCGTTCCCACCAAGCTACTAAGCTCTAGAATCTTCCGAATGCTACCGTACATGCGTGAAAGCTCCTAGTGTGTGAGGCACAGAGACCACGAAGAAGAAGGTGCATTTTCTTCCTCCTCCGACTCCCATTTTATAAGTAGGTCTACACTGAACTTTTATCAATAAAAAAAAATCTATAATTCATAATATAACAGCTATGGGCAGACTTGTTCAAGTGAACATGAGAGAATGAAGTAAAGGAAGGCTGTTAGGGAGGAGAAACACAGGTTGCAACAATCATAAAACTGGTATGAAAACCAAGCAACACTCTGAAAATATTTTGGATGCTAACAAAACTAGCAAAAGAGTACAAGAGAAGATAATCCTCTTCTCATCCTTCACACCTGGAATAAATCACCTGAGGCATGAGACCATTAGGCACGTTAAGTAGGATTGTTCAGTATTCTTCAAATTCTTCAAGTGAGTTGTCTTCCCAATTTAATGAAAGAAAAAACTTGTTAGTGTTCAGTTAAGGGCATCAGAGGGTAGAATAAACTTTCTTCACTGTGATGAAAAGACAGAGTTGCAAGTTTATTTGGGGAAGGAGATCCATGGATGTGTAGAACAGGAGGGACATTTTATTCTGTGAGAAACTCCAAAGTTGGATATTGGCCAGTGTCACAACTTTCTTTTTTATCCTGTAGCTCTTATTCATCTGACAAAATACTGATTATACTATCATTTATCCAAGGAATAAACAAGTTGCAGAATTCCTATTATCTAAATCAATGTAACTGTGATTAAACCCTTAAACGCATATGTAAGATTCTAGTTCAGAGCTTCTGTGGTTATGTCTAACTGTATAAACACAGGCAACCACAATGCAGGGAAGGGGAAGGAATTCAGCAGAGAAAAATAGAAGTGATGGACATTACCACCCCACTGTTTTGTAATACAAGAGGTGATTAGCATATGGCTTTGGAAATAGCAGCTTTCCCCCCAATACATTTTAAGTCTCTAACGTGCTTCAGAGCTATTGTTTAAGAATAAAAGGAAAATCCCTAGAATATAGTACAGTGGCTCTGAATATTTTTTTGAGCTTCCAGTAATCATTGAGAAATGATTTGAGATTACTGGCACAAGTGCATAAACAGCAGCTAGCGTAGAACAACCAGCATATAATGATGTCAAACGGCTAAGCTGCCAGTAGCCTTAACACAGAAATAGAAAATATTTTATAGCTTGCTAAGTTATTGGGTGTGTGTGGGGCCCCTATGTTAAGTTTAGTACCACAACCCAATGACGTTTTATTGCAAAGGGATTTAGGTCTCTCTCAGCTATTCAGCTTTTCTGTTCATGTGTTCAGTGCTACTACCAAGGCACAGGCTGGACCCCAATGGAAAATGAGACATGTGCAGCTTAGTAGGTATGCTGGCTCCTGTAGAGTGTAGTTATAAGTAACTGCCTTTTGATTGTCATGTACTCCTGATGTATTCTGGGAAATGAAGAAGTGGACATGATCTTGACTGGAGCTTTGGAATAAATCTAGCCAATGGCTCTGCCCTCAAAACTTTTTTTTTTTTAAGAGGAGGAGGAAAAGAAAGGAGTGGAGCTGACATCTGCTACTGAACCTTCTACTTTACTGGTTGCTCAGTAAGGAGGAGAGGAAGGAACCAGTTGGTACCTGTATAAAATGTACTGAAAATAATAGAAAGTTTCCAGTTAGATCCCACCTTGATGCCTGGGTGGGATTTCCCTTTTTATTTATTTTGAGAGAAGGAAAACCTCACTTGTTTGCTCCCTCTACCACCCTTTCACTCACAAACAGTGGAAAGGGAATAAATCTGTCTTTTTTTTTTTTTTTGACCCTATTTAAAAGAAATGGGCAGTACATGCGGAGCAAAGGCAGCATCTTGCATAGCAGATCTGTTTTGCCTTGTTAGTGTAAACTACTGAAGCTATATTGTACACAGCTGGACTTCTGAACGGCCAAGAGGGCAAAAAAATGACTGGAATTGATCAACAGCAAAAGCTAGAACTATTAGGAGAGTTATCATGCAAGAAATGCAGCATAGATGATACAGAACAAGAGAAACAAGATTGCTTTTCACACACTTAAATTGCATTTTGCACTCTTCATCATTTGGGTCTCCATTTGATGGGACTCAAGACAGCTTACAGCAAAAATGAATTAAAATAAACACAATTAAAACATAAAGCATAAAAAATTAATACAACCATTAAAATGTATCTGTAAAAGAAAACAACACACATCCAGATAAAAGCCCTTTCCACAGCAATGGAGGCCAGCTGCAAAAGTCCTGCCTGAATAGAAAAGCATTTGTGTCCTGATGAAAAGATAATGAGGATTAGACCAGTCCTCTTTTGTCTCCCCAGAAACATAACTGTAAAAAGGGCAGAAGGGTTTCCCCAAAGATCCTTATGTCTTGGCAGATTTATATCAAATAATATGATCCTTCAGATGGTCTGGACCTCAGTTTAATCACTGCTAACAATCACATATGAATCTGTCTTTATCAACAGTCCAGAAGCCACAGATACTCCATGCAGAGCAGAAAGACTGTTAAAAGATACTGGTGAATACAATAATATTACAACAGTGCTTTGTCATCTGCACAGGCTTTCAAGCCATTTCCAGAACCAAGAGCTGGTACCAGTCTTTAAGCCCCTGTTTGATTCAAAATTAAGATACAGTATATTCATGTATATCAACCAAGACCTAAGAATGCATTCAGAGACCCACCTCAAGATACACCACCACATGAGCTGACATCCTTTCAGCACAGAGCCTCATTTCTGGAATGATCTCTCCAGAGAGTGTCATCTGGCACCTACAGTGTCCCACTCCCCCAGGCTTTTCGTGCTTTTAAAAGTGCTTTGCACTACTTTCTTTTGCTGCTGATTTTAACTATTTTAGATTTTATTATTTTATTATTTTTACATCATTTTTACTTTTATTTATAAACTGTCTAAACAACATTTTGTGGATTAGCAATATGAATAAATAAATCTCACTCCTACTCCATAAATAACAAACCTGCAATTTGCTATTTTTGGAGCAGCGGTGGGATGAGAGTTAACCTTTCCTGTAAGTGTTCATTCCTTAGGATAAGAAAGGAAACAGGGTATCAACAAGGAAGAGACAGCTGAGGATATCTACATAGTCCCCTTAAGCTGGACCTATCCAAATTCCATAGAATTTTCTCCTTCTTCTCCATCCCCAAGGGGAGTTCAAGAGAGCTGAGAAACCCTGAGACAATTATGAATTGTGACAGGAAAATTTTTACAGATCACTAGTACCATTCACTTCCATCTCTATTTTGGTTTACTATAGTCTACAGAATCAAAAACTGTGATGTAGTCCAGAAAAATAGAGAGAAACATACTTTTGTGTTCTTAAAAACAAAACTGTTTGCTGTGTCCACTTTTTGTTTTAAAAACACAAACCAAAATAAACCTGGTCCACAAAATCAGCATCATTCAAAAGAAACTGGAACTGGGCTGAAACCAGGCACCTTACAATTTCAAGACAGATGGGTACTATCCTTGGATAGAAAGGATCCGAGCAGGACCACCACTGTACAGTGGCCATACAATGGCCTTCTTAAAAGGCTAGGAACGTTCCTACCCTCCCTGAAGAAGTGACCAAGCTAACTAACTACCCTAATGTTTTCAACCTCTCTGTTTCAAATAGTAAAAACTAGTTGACTCAGGCAAAGTCTAGAGTACAGGTGATGAGAGCAGTCTGTGTTCAAGGACCACATCCTGAGACCTTTGCAGAAGCATATCCAAGCCACAGAAACAACAAGAATTTGAAAATATTTGAAGTGCATTGCTGTCAAAAATTAATCACATATAATTTGATTTACTGGATAATTTACTGGAACTGTTGATGAAATGCTTGAGGGATGGAAGTTACATCACATTACCACTCATTATAGAAAGGCCACAGTTTAGTTAGTCTGTTTGCAAAAAATATACTTAACTATGATGGAAATGGAATTAACTATGACTGATATGGAATACACTATGATGGGGGTCCTATAAAGAAATGATAAATTTTTCAGAGTGTCAAAAGTGGTCTAACGTAAGGATCATTACCTGTGATGTGCATGTGCTTCTTACATTCACCACTGTTCTCAGTTTTTTGTAGTGCTTCAAAAGTTTATCAAACTTGTTTGACTAAGGGTGACAGTGGACCAAAAGAAACAGGTATGTACATCACATGAAACAATACCTCAACCATATTTTTCAGCTCTGAAAAATAACAATGTACCTTTGGTCTCGGTGAGCTGGGATATGAACCTTCAGCCAAGGTGAAGTTCCAAGTTATTATGCTCCTACAGAGACTGTGATACAGTATATGCTAACTGGCTGAGTTTAACTTTTTTTAAAGCAGCAACACTAAAATCAATCCTCTGTGCACTGAGCTTACTGGAGGATGTTTCTACATGTGAGTGAATATCAGTCTTATGTAAGATAATAAAAAGGAAAGAAATCCTATAATATTATGTGGCTTGTGTAAAAATAATGCCCACCTTTTCTTTCATTTTCCACATGATTAGTTGCCAGCTTCGAAAAATGTTAAAATGTTCACTCTAAGCTGTCAACTTTGCATTTCATCACAGCTGGCACAACATCTTGAATGCAACACATGAAGCACATTAGTCAAAATAACATTCTTGCACAGCAAGCTGTACCAAAGACGATAGTCCTTTGATTCCTTAGAAATTATTGTGCTGCCTTATCAGTCTGGAAACAACTGGTTAAAAACACAGATTTCATTTGTTCATGAAAAGCTGTGCTGGATGTCTGCCTGAGAGATGTTTTACATCAGACTATCCCTCAGATGCCTGCCAAACAGGAAACAGGGAAGCGGTTTAACATTACACTGTCCCTGATCCTCCCTGCTTCAGTGAAGAGCAAAATTAGCTTTTCATTCTTGCCACTTCCCCCTTCTCTATGAGAACAAAGGATTGGGGGGCCTGCTTGCCACCCTAAATGCTTACTGCTGAAAATGTGCTGGCAGAGATAACTTGTCAGCTCCATAGAACAAAGAAAATAAATAGATTTGCTTTCAATACATGACCTCACTTAGTAAACTCCTGCCTTTGTTTCTGCTAAGTAATTACAATTCCTGTTGTCCAAAGGTGAATTGTACCTAATCACACACTTTAATTCATAAAACATAACTGAAACACAGAAAGAATTCACCGATATCAATACGGTCGGATAATACAAGATGTGAATCAAGCATGAAAATAATCCCATCCAAAACAAACAAACCCACCCAAACCAAACAAATAAACTGTAATTCTCTGTCATCTTAGGTCCATCCTCTTGTACCTCTCCTCTACCTAGAAGTTCTGCGTGAACACATTTCTTCTACTTTTAGATTTGCACTAAAGTTCATAAAGAAGAATTTGTAAGGTTAATATGTTAACTAGAGCACCTACATGAAAATGATCTATGGTCAACAAGATTGAAAATTGAGATCGCATAATAATTACGTTGTTTGTAGGTGTTAAAACAGGGTTATTTTTCTAGGCCCCGGATCCGGAAACTATTTATTTCACAAAAGTTTTTGATTTTCCACTTTAAGTTTCCCCCCACCTGGACTCAATATTCTGCTCTATTTTTCTTCATGGAATCTCTTGTCAGTATTTTCGTAGAGGTGACTGAATCTCATTGATAGGGCTTGACTCAAGCTTCTGTTGTGTCTGTTGGCCATATACCTATTTCTAAGACACCATTTTAGAACATGAACCTGTTATAAGTGCCTCTTTTCTGACTCTCTATATAGTTTACAACATATATACTGTATACTGAACAGTATGTTCAGGAAAAGTCTTAAATTAAGAGTAGCCAACTGGTCAGAAGCTGGTGGGGGGATTCCACCCTTTCAAGGTACTGCATCACCATCTGAAAGTGCAAAAATATCTTGTTTTCCTTCCATTCCTCCTTCAAAAAAGCTACTGGAAGTGATGTCATGCCACTAATTGACACCATTTTGAAGGCGAAACAGAAGGAAAAGAAGGTATTTGAGTGAGTGCTTGGGGTTCTAAAGAGAGCCAGTGTGGTGTAGCAGTCTCAGCACTGGAGTCCAGGGTTTCACTCCCCGCTCGGACATGGAAACCCACTGGGTGACCTTGGGCATATCACATGCCTTCAGCCTCAGAAAACTCCGTGATAGGTTTGCCTCAGGGTCACCGTAACTTGGAAATGACTTGAAGGCACATCACAACAATAAGGTTCTGAAGGGCTTGGGGAGTTGAAGATTTTTTTCAATGCACAAGTCAGGGGACTTGGGTGAGATTTCTGGTTGATTTTTCCTAGTGCCATTTAAAACAAAAACTAGGGGAATCAAGGGACTTCAGTGAACTGATAGGGGGCATCAGGAGACAGAAAAGTGACATCCAGGCCCACAGACACTTTCCTCACCCTTGTCCTAAATGGAAAAATTAAAACCATCCAATTTTAATACTGCTGTAATAATTTCAATCAATAAGCCACCTTGGGTCCCTATTTTGGAATACAGATAAGGAGGAGGAGGAGGAGGAGGAGGAGGAGGAGAAGAAGAAGAAGAAGAAGAAGAAGAAGAAGAAGAAGAAGAAGATTTTCAACAGGTAATGGCTGATGAATTAGCTAATCAGTTTTATTTGCATTTCAGACCTGCATCTCCTCTAACAACAATTAAGGGAATATACTATATATTTCATTGCACATAGTATACAGTCTCATTAAAAGAGTTTAACTCAAACTACTAATGTGCACCAAGGACCTAAATCTAATTGTTAAATCCAACTAGAGTAGACCTACTGAATCAATGGGATTTATATAATTGTTGATCTGTCACTCAACAGCTGATGCAGGGGACCCATTCTAGCTTTGAGACTAGCAACTGGCATACATATAGTAGACTGATTAAATGAATGAGGTGGTAAGTAGAGAAGTTACAATGTTGGACAATTATCTCTTGAAGCACCTCATCTAAAGAATAACCCACTAGGTTTGGAAAGATGAAAGCTAATTAGTGCTAAAATGGGGGCTGGAATCTTAAGAATACTTGCTAGGGAATATGCCTAAGTTCAGTGGTATTTATTTACAACTAAATACGCTGAAGACTATACTGCACAAAACTTAATCAAATAAAATGAATCTCAAATTAAAACGTAGGCTACCCTACCTTTCACCTTAGCACTCAGCTTTTCCAACTTACAAAATGGTTCAAGGGTCCCCACTGCTGAAAAACTGGCAAAATGTCCATCTAAAACAGGGACAGCAAAAGTGGGACAGTAAGCTCCTCCCAGCTAGCTCTGAGGGACCCAGAGACACCCCACATTCTTCCTCAAAATAGTTTCTGTTTTCTGAAAATGTCCCTCACAACTCCCCGTCAACTTTTGTTTTACTTCCAGTTTATTCCCTGAACTAAAAGTCCCAGGAAGCTGAAAACATTGGAGCTATTAGTTTTTAAAAGGGAAGGGGGAGTTAAAAATTTAAAAAATCTTAGGGTTGGGGGAGAGAGAGATAGGAGAATGACAAGCGAGCACAGGTTCTTCAAGGTCTTACGAAGGCCCAGTGCCGTCTCCCAAGGTCTGGGAGCTGCCAACTGGCAAAACAATATATATTCTCCCTTTAATTTGGCTTCTAGCTTGGCTTTTCAGATTAAAAAGCAGAAGCATTTATTTATCCATCTGCTTTTCAACACCCTGCTTTCCTCCATCTAAACTAAAAAGTAATGGTTTTGGAAGACAGACCACGCAGATTATTTCAAAGCAATGGAAACTTGCGTGTGTGAATGTATATGGAGCTAAGAATACAAGATGTTGAACAGACTGAACTCAGTGGGGTCCTAAGCAAGCTGTGGAGCTGTGTAACTGATTCTGGCACAAGAATCAAAGTTTATTTTTAAAACTTTTTTTGAAAAACTGGTTTAACATCATAAAGAAATCTCCTGAAATGAAAACAACTACTCTGCTCTGAGACTGGTAATAAGGGACAGATAGCTTCTCTAAAGAAGCAGATAGAGTAGGTGGAGTCCTACTTTCTGAAAGACAATTTTCTGTTTCAAGGCGTCCACTATTTGAGAGCCTATCCAGTTCAAGCCTGATTTAAAGATAAACAGTTGTGAAAATGGAAACAGAGGTGGCTTGAGAATGACCATTAACACCAAGAAACTTAACAGCAGACTGAGCAGAACACTGGTTGCTCTTTCCTATTACAGTGAGATGTACAATTGGCCATCCATATTCACCATGGTTAAGAGTACAGAATCCCCACAAATGTGAAAAAACCCAAATATTAAAATATGTGCGTGTCTGTGCAAAGGGGGCTGAGGCATGGTGGGGAGAGTAGGCACTCAGTGTTCAAACAAGGTCAGGGAGAGGAGAGCTAAAATGGGTGGTTCGGCATAGTGGCCCTATATTTTCTTTCTTTCGCCCATCTCCCTCCTTGGGTTGGGGAGCATTGGGAGAGAATTACGGTGCTGAGAAATCGGGCTATGATCTTAGCTGGCCAAACAAAGCTGGTGGAGGAGTACCACTACAGGCAGGTCTTTAAAGGACTGCACTGCCTTGTTGGAGCCACTGAGAGGGAAGGTTCCCCTGGAAAAGAAGCACTTAAGGCAGTGGTTCTCAACCTGTGGGTCCCCAGATGTTCGTGGACTTCAGCTCCCAGAAGCCCTGAGCATTAAACATAGTGGCTGAGGCTTCTGGGAGCTGAAGTCCACAAACATCTGGGGACCCACAGGTTGAGAACCACTGACTTAAGGTGAGAGAGGACAGGGGTTGGAGAAATTCACAAATAATCAAATCCTTGAAAGTAAAGCCCACAAATGTGGAAGGCCTACTGTATAGGATTTCTATTTAAATTATAACACTTATTTTTAATTTGAATAAATTAACTGGTATGTGAAAATTTATGTAAATCTCCATATTCTTTTGTGGTGATGCACTGTGGCTGGACACTCCAGAAACACACACCAGCAACACAAAGTTACTTATGCATAACTAAATTCTTGTTTAGTGGAAGTATTCTAGCTAATAAGGCCGTCTTCAAGTAGGAGCAATTAGAACAATTGTTAGTTATAAAACAAATAAAAAGAGAAAGTATTAGTTAAGGGATTAAGAATCTAAATGGCAAGACAACTTGAAAACTTATATTTAGATGAACAATAACTAATCTACAAATAGCTTTTCCAACATATAGGTTAGCTCTGTCTTGTACTATACAAGGCATGGCTTTGAGAAATAATTATTAGCTACAACAAATATTCTGAAAGCAAACAATGCATATGCTCAAAAGGCCGCGCCATCTGAAGAATGTTTCAGCAGAAACTCTAAATACAGAAATGAATTATAGAATAGTATCTAGAGAAAGGTGACAGATTCTGCGCTCAGTAGTGTCACTTCTATTCAACACTAGGAGCTATCTATACTTTCCACAAGAGTTTTGGAATTCATGACAATGCAGTAACTTTTCTGTAGGTGCCCAGCTTATGTAGTGGCACAGGACATTATTAATCTGGCAGAAATCTAAACTATTTGTGGACATCATAAATGAAAAATTGTAAAATTTATTATGAAGCAGCTTCTGAAATCATGTAATAATATTCCCAGATAAATTTAGCTCTAAAGTGCAATAAGTACCTGCTTTGGATGAATGACCAAAGGTTAGGTTGATGTGATCAGCACTGGTGAGGTTGACTCCTCAGCTCCTACTGGTGGGCTTTACAGATAGAAGAGTATATGTAAAGACCACACAGCTATTAACTGGGCAAGAATGCCCTGCATGAATGCAGGATGCTGATGTCAGAAGTCACATGGAGTACTCTTGGCCTGCTGGTAATTACACCTCTACACCAGACATAGGCAACTGAAGGGGGCTAGGGGGCTACACAGGCCTCGTAGGGGACCTTGCCCACTGCCACAACCCCTTGGATTTAATTTAACAAAATAATTTCTTCAGAGGTTTTTTTTGCCAACTCTGGCCCACTACAGAGTTAGCAGAGACTTTTTACTAACAGGATGAGACCTAGAAACTGGTTTCCAGGACAGCTTCTGTTGGGAAAAAGGGCCTTCCTGAACCACAAACAACTTGGGGTTTGGTGAACAAAAACATGGAGAAGTTGCTCCATCTCCTATAGGAGGTATTTGGAATCACTGGGGTAAAATAAATTCACATTTTTTTCAGCCCCTGGAGGCCACAAAACAGCCCTGAGGTGCACTCTGCATTTTTACCACTCCTGCTGTACATGGTGCTACAGAGTTGGCTGATGCCACTACATACCCTCACCTAGACTGATGTGCAGTGATTTCTTTCTACAAACTTTGGCTCTTTGCAGGTTGCTACTAATGCCAATACATATATACCTCCACCTTCCTAGTCAACAGGACTGAGATTTGTAAGTATTCTGATCACCAAAGATAAGGAACAGATTTTTCCTTTCACACATGACCGATCTGTAGCAAAATTTCTGGCTTTTACAAATGTAAAAATGCTTTGAATTTCTACCTAGACAAGCTTACCAAACATGATATCCTACTGGACTTGCTGGCTACCTTGATCCTGGAATAGCCTCTTTAATACTGCCTTGCATCCTACCTATTTTATACTGCTTTGGGTTTTGATTTACAATGTTTTAGTCCTACCAATAAGGTGTTTCCAGAAGGTCATTTTCGTAGACTTCTGTTCAATCTATTTACTATTGGCTGCTGACTTCCTTCAAGGTCAGCAGAATTCATAATCTAAATGAAAACTGTTGTGAGATGTCATCTAAATAGCGGTTTGGAATGTGGTGTCATCAATATGTGGATGACATCCAGTTCTATTTCTCCTTTCATTAACATTGCAGGAAGATCACTGAGGTGCTGAATGGGTGCTTGAGGTGAGTTGTATGGGGAAAAACAACAATGGGGAAGTGTTGACTTCAAGTATGAGTTCAACTTATTTACCCTGATTTCTGGGGGTCCCATGAGGGACACCTAAAGGCTCTCCAAATTATACAAGCTGGGGAAATTGGTCAAAGAGCACAAGCTAGCACTGCGAGAGACAGGGCAATGGAGCGAGATCTTTTACCCAATGTCTACGGGGTCAGGCCGAGTCAAGGAGCAAACAGAAATGAAATAATAATTGTTGTTTTTATTAAAATACAATCAAACAAGTGTATGCAGCACACTCACACAGATAACTAGGGAAATAAAGGTTGGAGTTGGATAGAGGGATTTTTAGAGGAGGTTTCTGGTATGGGTAATACTACACCTGTCCTGAAGCCTGGGTAGTCTGAAGATAGAGTTCGTGGATATGAAGGTCCTCAGTACATGGGACTGAGGGGAAGGCTCGCCAAGCAAAGCGGCAACAAGGCTGGATGGAAGTCGGGAGCGATCCGAGGAAGCTCTCAAAGTCAGGGGTTCTTACAGGGCAGTGGTTCTCAACCTGTGGGTCCCCAGATGTTTTTGGATTTCAGCTCCCAGAAGCCCTGAGCATTGACCATAGTGGCTGGGGTTTCTGGGAGCTGACGTCCACAAACATCTGTGGACCACAGGTTGAGAACCACTGTTATAGGGGGAAATGTGGCCGTAGGCTAGTAGCAATAGCAATAGCAATAATAGCAATAGCATTTATTTCTATACCGCCTATCAACTAGTGTTATCTAAGCGGTTTACAATGTATTTTAGCTAATTGCCCCCAACAAGCTGGGTACTCATTTTACCGACCTGCGAAAGGATGGAAGGCTGAGTCAACCTTGGAGCCTGGCAGGATCGAACTCACAACCTTGTGGTTGCAGTACTGGCATTTAACCACTGCGCCACCAGGGCTCCTTGGTCTGTACTTGGGGAAAACAATGAGTTTTGGGCTGGAGACAAAGCCTCTAAAAGGTCAGAATTTAGCATGATTGAGTTAAGTCCGAATTGTCAATAGGGTAGCCAGTATGCAAACGCAGAGTGCTTGACAGTGGAGTATTTGACTCGTCAAGCTGCCTGCTCGGGGCAGGAGTTCTTTGTAAGTAGCGTGCATACATAATGCGGTACTTGCCTTGAGGTCTCCTGAAGCAGCGGTACGGCTATTTCTGGCCTGCCTGTATTTGTGTGGAATATTACAGCAATTAGTGGCCGTGCCTGTACGCGAGCTTGTCTGGGGATCTCACAGCACGTGGAGCGGAATAGGTAAAGAAGGCCAAATTATTGATATCAAAACGATATCTAATATCCCACAAGTCCAGGCTACAAAACTGCGGTAACAAAGGGTAGAATGCCTCTTGAAGACACAGACCTGTATGTTGGAACTACTGGTGGATCTAGCCTTAAACTTGGATATCCATGAGTTAGTTATGGCTTTGACTCAAATTAGGTTGGTATAACTAATAATCTGTCACTGTGGTTTGCTGTTCTAGTCAAATAAATAATGACACGCATTTGTCATATCTTTGCTGGGTAATTGTATTTGTCATACCCCTACTGGATAACTGCAATGCACAGAATGGTGCCATGTAGTGTGTCCAACCTCTCTTTCTCCTCTTCATCAGAATTGTGTCTTCCAGAGAATATACACCAGGGCAGAGTATTATAGACATGAACATTTAAAACCCTAGATCAGTGGTTCTCAACCTGTGGGTCCCCAGATGTTCGTGGACTTCAGCTCCCAGAAGCCCTGAGCATTGACCGTAGTGGCTGGGGCTTCTGGGAGCTGAAGTCCACGAACATCTAGGGACCCACAGGTTGAGAACCACTGCCCTAGATCAACAACTCCTCTTCACCTCCCTCAAGTAACTCAGCTATGTCCTTTCTTCTACACATTCATCAACTTTACCTCTATCTTGGCCAGAATTTCCAGATACTTATGTTCAGAAGGATAACTTAAAGAGATGCTAAACTTATGTTGTTGCTGTTTTATTTTAACTTGTTTTTATTCTTGCCTTCAATATATTGTAGATAATTATTATTAGCAGAAAAAATCAAGAAAATTATTTCAATCAGTGAAGGCAAAGATAAAGACCAAATGTTCATTTTAGCCTATTCTATACAAGTAAATAAAAAGAGAATAAAAATACCTGATAGAAGTTTGGCCAAAAGGTGCTGATTGCCAATTCTACCCTGTTCCAGGTTCCTATTGGAGCTCCAGACATATTCCATATTGGGCTACCGAGTGGACCGTTGTTGACTTTCACATAAACATTTAATACACCAGGACTGGAACCACTCTTGCTGTTAACATAAAAGTTGAAATCGATGCAATGAGTATCATTTTCTTTAAGATGTGGTAGCAAGAGATGTGCTCTTTGTCCAATGCTTCCAGAGGTGTTCACCAACATGAAGGATCCTGCAGACAAGAAAACAAAGTAGAAGAGAACAAGTTCATTTAACAAGTTTATTTGAGTTCATTCATCCATTTTTGAAGTTCATTCTGTGCAAAACATTTCTGAAATGAACCTCAAAAATGGATGCAGGAAATTTTAAAACTTAAGATTCAATTAACTCCTGAATTAATGTTATTAGGCATACCTAAAGAAAACGCAAAATCTTGCAACTATAAAGTGTTACATTACATGATCATTGCAGCAAGAGTTATTCATGCACCAAAATGGAAAACTCTGGATACATCTACCAAAGAAATCTGGATCTCTAAAATATTAGACATTGCAGAAATGGACAAACCCTCGATGAAGCCAAAACGGAAAATGACTGATCAATTTCAAAAAGATTACAACATTTTGAAGAAAAAAGAAGACATTACAGCACTGGGAAGAATTACAGCTAAAGTGACTGTAAAGTATTGGGGCAAGAAAGGAAAAAGAAAGAAATTAGGAAAAAAATAGGAGATATATATATTGTAGATTATCTATTATGTATGTATCATATTTTATATATTAAATACAATATATTTAAGATTATAACAGGGGAATGAGGGAGAAGGAAGGAAAAGAAAATAATGTAAGTATATATATAAATATATATTTACATATAATTAAAGAGATAGTACTGTGATTGGAAGTACTAGAAGTCAGTGAAGAGATACTAAGTTGATAAGATTTTAGATTTAGGAGAGCTTAAAGGAAGAATTAATTAATTTAATACTAAGTAAAGAATAAAAGATTGTAGGCAGTACAATGTAGTGTAAATTCAATATAAAGCAAGAATCATTGAATGATACCAATGTAAACTGTAAAGTTTTTGTTTGTTTTTAATGAACTAAATGAATACAGAGATATTAGATACCTGAAGAATAATAAATATTAGTGAAGGTTGGTTATGAGTGATATATTTGATATGGAACAGAGAATAATAAGTAAAAGGAATAAGAACTATGGTAAAAAAAGAACAAGTTTATTCAGTGGGCTTAGAATAGAAGGTTTTGGACTAAAAGTCCTATAATTATTCACTGCTGGCTTGAGGCAATAAAAATTCAAAATCAACAGTAAATGGAAAGACACAGCTGCCCATCTGTGAATCTTCTGTCTTGCCATCTACCAAGTTATTGCAGTGCTATATACAATTTTACAGAGTTAGTGTTCTACAAATGTAGAAGATTTATCAAATTCTGTTGTATAATATGCAGTGGTCTCAAAATCCACAGATGAACAACCCCTCGAATGGCGAGGGTCACTCTGGACTAACATGGCAATAAGCAAAAGCATTCACTCCATTCCACCTCTATCCACCTTCCCACAAAAAACAGAATAACAATACTTATTCCCATGCCATTATGTAGTAGGATTAGCTCTCTCCTGGCTGTGGAACTCCACTGAGAAACATGAAATATGGAAAGTGGAGGTTTGAAAGTTCCCATGCTCGCTGGCTAGCATGTGACTCTCAAAAGACAAAGGTTAGCGGCTGCTTTTTGGCATGTTTCAAATGTAGGGATAAAAACTAAATGAGAGTCCATTCATTACTGAGCACCCTCAGAACCAGAAGTTCAGTTTTTGCTATTGGAACCACTTTGAACCTCCTGCTATGATATCTAATGGGAAAACTGCTTCACTGGATTTTGAACAGGGACATCACATGAACCTTTTGCCCTTAGAGCAGTGGTTCTCAACCTGTGGGTCCCCAGATGTTCATGGACTTCAGCTCCTAGAAGCCCTGAGCATTGACCATAGTGGTTGGGGTTTCTGGGAGCTGAAGTCCACGAACATCTGGGGACCCACAGGTTGAGAACCACTGCCTTAGAAGTCCATTAGACTTACAACAAGCCGAAGGGATGATAACCAGGGCAGAAATTTACCCATCATGGAAGACCCATGGAACCACAGAACCTTCTGTAGCTCTTGGGTTTCCCCTTGTTTCCCCTTTGATTTTATAGATATACTAATCAAAGAAAGTGTAGTATCACAGAAAGCATGCAAACTTTCTAGAATAAATAACATTATACTAAACTGTGGCTTTCTAGATTAAGGCACCAAAGGGAGGCTTAGGGAAGGAAACTAATTATTCTATGACTCATACTTGACTCTAAACTAAAGAAGAATTTGAACCCAGAAAGTTCTGATCTACACCCACGGTTAGATAACTTGTCCCATCAAAATTCCTTTCAAAACCAGAGAATATAATCATTCTACACAATGAGAAACTTCAGGCTTTAATCTTAGGAGCACTTATGTGGGAGTCAGTCATGCTGAACTGAATGGGATTTATATCTGAGGAAGCTACAGGGCATATAGGTCTAATAATTTGTCCAAAGCTACACTCCAAGGCAACATGGATAAAATTGTTTTTCAGTTCTCATTTCTTAAGAAGAGACTGAACATTCTGCTTTGTACAACACAATAACTTATTCAAAAATTCTACTGAATGTAACTGTTTTGATCAATTGGCCTGTACTGATCAAACAATGAAAGTGAGAACTATGCAGAAGAATTAACCAGTTGTTTGAAATTGAAAACAGAGGGATTTTGATACTAATCTGCTTTTCAAAAAATCAGAAGGTCACTTAATATTGAGAGTTATATTTCTAAAGCAGAGAAAAGCATTTTTCACACAAAATAAAACTGAGTAATGGATTCAATATATGAATAGAAAATTCAGTGTCTGTAGTGGTATTTGATTAAAAGAATGTGAATGGTTTTCAAAAGATGCATGTCCTCCTACAACCATAGCTTAGAGAAAAAGGTAGAAAGGGATGCTTGCATTATGGCTGTGAGAAAAGCCTCCAAAAATGACTGAATGATTGAATGACAATTAAAAGAAAACCTGAAGAACGCTTAGGGAAAAACATTAACTCCTCACTGTTCACAAAACCCAGAAAACAATCCGTTTTAGATAATGCTATATATAACATGATAGTAAAATAATTGCACAAATGGAGAAGCAGTCATTTCACAACCCTGACACATGGCTTAATGTTATATCATTTTTCAAAGGAAAAAGAAAGAGTTGATTTGCTCTGTTTTATAACTAGATAACTTCATAATTTGCAACAGCTTATAATGAAATATATATTTCTTACACCAATTCCATCTTGTCCTTTTGCGTCTAACCAAACTTTGGGATTGTATTTCTTCTACAGCAGTAGTTCTTAATCTGGGGTCAACAAAGCCCTCACAGGAGGTCAGCGAAGCCCTGCTGCCGGACACCAAGAAGAACATGGCAGCAGGGCAAAGGGAGGGGGTGCAGGTGTTGAAACTGCTCCCTCGTTTGCAGACAAGGAAGAGGTTGGGGCCTTCCGTCATGTCTCTCCGTGCCCACCACATTCCTGTGACAAAAGGGAGCCAGCAGCAAGGATGTGCACATGCCCAAACTTATCTCCTGTTTGCAAACAAGTGAGCATTTTGAGTACACACACACATCTACTGCTGGGTTCCTCTGCACCCACACTTCCTGCTGCTGCATCCCTGATGAAAGGGACCTGGTCGCAGGTGCGTGTGTGTGCCCAAACTGCTCTCTCCTTTGCAAACAAGGGAGCAATTTCAGCATCCACATACCCCCACTGCCGCATGCCTGATGAAGGGGACATGGGCAGCATGTGAGCATGACCCAACTATGAGTCTGGAGACCAGGGAATCCCCACTGAGCCATGGAAACCCCCTGGATGACTTCAATCAAGTCACATTCTCTCAGCGTCAGAAAAAGACAAAGGAAACAAATCTTGCCAAGAAACTCCCCATGGTAGGTTCACCTTAGGGTTGCCATAAGACAGTTTTCAAAGGGGACAAATATGATGGCTGGAAAGAACCTCCCTCTGTCAACGGTAATTTGTTGTTATGTCCCTTCAAGTCACTTCTGAGTTATGGCAATCCTGAGATGAATCTATCACAGCGTTTTGTTTTGTTTTGTTTTTGGGCAAGATTTATTTAGAGCAGGTTTGCCTTTCAGCTTTCCTCTGAATCTGAGAGAATGTGGCTTGTGCAGATCACCCAGTGTCTGAGGGGGTGTTTTGAATCCTAGTCTCCAGAAGCATTTAATAAATAAATATTTGAATATTTAAATCTAAATTTAAACATTTATATCTTGAGGTAAATCTTGGGGTCCCCAGCAACAAATTATATTTACAGGGGATCCCTGGTAAACAAAAAGTTAAGAAACACTGTTCTACAGCATTAGTAGTATTGGCTTTGTTCTAATCTGGTAACCGAAAAAGTGCAAACATTAAGAAGCTGAATTATCTAGGCAAAATTTAATCCCTTATGTTTAACCCTTTCAAATAAAATATAACTCTATCAAACAGAAAAGTAAAAAAAAATCCTATAATTTATGAACTCATATATTCCACAATATAATACTTTTGCATCTGAAGTAGATTTTGCCATAAAGTGCATGCCATGAAGTGTATGTTAAGGTGTTTGATTAGCAGTTGAGGAAGTGTTAATTGAACTCAGTAGGCACTCTAAACAGAATTATCCTGAAAGTGAGAAATGCAAGGATTTCATCCTTATACTTCAACATGTTTGAAATCCTGGACAGTGTTTGGCAGGACTTAATCAACCAAGTTTCCCTACTCTGTTACCCAAATTATGTTAACAGCTACACTGAGGATATTCCTGGGCAGTGCAAAATCTCTACAAAAGTATGACATCAATGGCTCTATTCAGGTAGAAGGAAAGATAGCTCAGTGACATGTACTAGCTAGAGAATTACCAAACTCTATACTTTGTCTAGAATATATTTCTCTAGGGAAGAGGGAGATTTTAACAGCACTAACTGGAAATGCCACAATGATGTAAACTATTATATCAGTTAAGTCCATTTTTTAAATAATTCTGTCCATCCCAGTCATATTCCCTATCTGCATTCCTTTAAGAATTTATATAGGGATCCCTATAAACATTTACACCATGTACATATTCATTTTCCATTGTGACCATCATCTTTACTTACCAAGATTTCAACTAAACATAATAATCTTATTTTATTGAAAAATTATCCTTTTAAAATCATGAGAAGAAACCCCTTATATGACTGGGAAAATCATACTGTACATACAGTAGCAGCCATCAACCTTCAAAAATCTGTTTTAATAAGCAGATTGTATATGAGCATTTCTCGTCTAAGAAAACACCATGAAATTCATGGGACCACCATAAATTGACAGAGAGCTTGAAGGCACACACACAGAGAGAAGGTAGAAAGCAGTAGGAAACCACAAGTGGATAGACTCAGTCAAGAAAGCCACAGTCCTGAGTGCACAAGTCCTAAGAGGAGCTGCTCCTAACAGGGTGACTTGAAAATCTCTCATTCATAAGTTCACCATAGTCAAAGTCAACTTGATAACAGTTAACAAGTGTTTTTATTTCTTCACTTTTTAATGAATATGTCTTAAATTGGTCTTAATTATGTTGATAGTTTAATTATATTTTAACTTTTTATGTTTTTATGGAAATGTGCTTATATCTCTAACTGGTTTAAATTTTGTGCACCATCTTGTGTCACAGTTCTGGGGAAAAGGCAGGATACAAAAACAAAATCATCACCACCATCATCAAGACTTACAGAATTTCTCTGGGGCCCTTTCTGCACCCTACTTTTTCATGGAATCCTCCAGCAGGGATCCCAGCATTGGCTCTGCCAGGAGGGGAGCGTGACAGGAGTGCTCCCCCCTGCACCAGCTGGCTCCATAGTGAAAGAAGTGCAATGGTCATGCGTCTTCCTTCTGCAGCACAGATGGGTACCTATTCAAGGCTGTGCTAGGGCAGGAAGCATAGCCATTGTGCTTCCCAGACTTCTGCAGGACAGGCAAGTCCACAATGGTGGCATGACTGTGGGTCACTGACAGGGAAAGTCCATCAACGATTTAATCTGTGATTGCATCGCCTGGGGACGGGAGAAGGACAGGACCACAATAACATTATGCAGAAGTGTTGTCGCAGTCCTATCCTTCTCTCATCCCCATGGCAGGTTAGGAGGGTGGTACAGAAAGGGCCTTTCTCTCAAACACAACATACACATACACACTTATCTTTAAGTTTGATTGGGAAAAATAGCATTCAGGCAAACAAACAAAAGCAGAAAAACTGATAAACAAACAAAAGCAGAAAAACTGATAAACCCAAAGAATTAAGGCACACACTTTTCTCTGACCATAGTAGATAAACATGTTCTTTAGCTCCTAACCCAGTTCTCACAAAGGGGGAAAAAAATCAAATCCAAATTGTGTAGAGTTCAAGCTGCACCACATGGTGATCAATTCCCACAAACAGATACATCAATTTCACCAAACAGATGTATATTATTTTTGACAATTCACATGGTAGGTAATGGAGGGTCCATCCATGTGGTGAGTAGATTTATGCTCCATGGGGTGACCTTTAATCCAGTCTTTGGATAGCTATTATACAAGTGTTTGATTCTCTGTACTGCATTTTATTTAGCAAATTTCAAATGTTAAAGTTGAAAAAGTTAATCCGACAAACTTAACGTGGAGACCTTTCAAACTATACACATGTAGTCCTACGATTCAGTGTTAAGTCCCATGGCAATATGCTCTAAAATCTACTGATATATAGTTCAAGGAAGGGTATTTAGAATTCCCAGCCAGAGCACTCTAGTGTCTCACTAAGCTACAAAAACCAAGATTCCATGGTGCAGTTTGAAAAGGTCCCTGGGTTTTCCTCAATATATTCCAATCAGAATAACTATTAACTGGGTATAATATTTTGAGAAATAAAACCTTTACCACATATGGTGATACAATTTCTACTTACATCCTTATTTTCAACTAAGATGTCACATTCACATTTATTTTAAAGTTTTACTATACTTTGCTGAATACAAATATTAATTAGTAGGAGCTTTGAGAAAAGACAGCTAAGAAACCTTAAACTAATTATACATCTTTCTAGGAATCTCTGAAATAAGAATTCCTTGAGAAGGAAACAAGAATTGCTGCTGCTTGTCATCACTTGTTCAAATATTTAGATAGCTGAAATGTGTGCTCAGTAACTTCTGCTACTTATCTAACAAACTGAATGCAGGACATTGTTTGTTCTTGAAACTGTGTTACTATTCCTTCTTGTAAAATAATCCAAATATTTAGTCAGCAAAACTGCAGATTTAAATAGGGAAGGCAAGGCCAATAACACAGCAAAATAAAGGGTGCCAATCTTATTTCTTTGGAACCAAATCCTACTGAAGTTAGTAGAATTTGGCCAGGACTGAACAACGAAGGTTGGTATCCAGTTCCAGCCCAGTTGGTACTTTTTTCCTCACCCTCCTGGCATATATCCTCCAAGTGTCCTGACTTGGCAAAGACAGTCCCAGTTACTCCTCTATAATTCCGCTTTTTCTGATGCTTTTAAAATGTTGCAATTTCTCTCTTTCCTCCCACTTTCCCCCTTTGTCCTCAGCTTACTTCAAATACTGCAAACTGAGTTCAAAATGCAAAAGTTGTCTGCACTCCATTAACTCAATGGACAACAAGAGAGAAGAGAGAGGGGCAGGAACGTCTCCTTTCCAATAGGTTCAGGGAAATGCAATCTGCTGTAGCATCTCCTATTTTGTATGTTCTTCATTAACAACGTTTGCCATCATGACCACATTCTGATGTTGCTTGGTCACACATGCCCCAGTTTTCATCTCTGAATGCTGGAAAGTGTGCTGGTACAGTCCTCTGTGTCATCAGAAATCTCCTCCAAGGAGCTTCCCAAAGAGCAGGATTTTTGGACAGAAGGAAGAAGATCACACAGATTTAGCAGCATAGTGCCAAGGACAAAAACAAAACAAAACAACTGTTAATGTTATCATTACAGCTTTCTCAAAGGTATCCTTCACTTTTCCGTTTGGCAAAAGTAACCACAGTAGTCATTTTTAGATACTTTGGAAGGACCTCTGAACGCTGAACACTAAGGACTCGTAGTGCAAAATACACTCACCTCCTATCTATGCTGTCATAACCTCCTTTCATAAAGCAACTGGATCATGAGAACTGAACCCCATTACCCATCTAGAGAAGCCAAATACTGTAAACACAAAAGCAACATTAGAAGCCGCAGCTATGATATAAAATTAATGAAGTTATCCCTCACTATGATTATAATCTGATTCCAGTATACCTTCATTAGGTGACAGAAATTTGTGAGAGCCAGCATGATGTATGGCTTTACTGTCAGACTAGGATTCTAAAAGATCAGCCCATTTACACTATACCACTTGTTCCACTGTAACTGCCATGGCAAAGTCCTATAGAATCCTGGGGCACTACAGAAACTCTCTGCCTGAGCAGTCTAAGATGCCCCTCCTTAAACTCCCCAGTCTGAGAACTCCACAGGATGTTGCCAGGACAGTTAAACTGGAATACAGCACCATAATTCTGTGGACCCAGGGTTCAAATTACTGCTTAAACATGGAAACCCACCGGATAACCCTGGACATGTCAACTTCTTAGCCTCAGATGAAGGCAATGGTAAACCCACTCTTAATACATCTTTCAAAGAAAACCCAAGGATAGGATTATCATTTGTCAGAATCAACACATAACAACAAAACCAATTATTTCCAAGTTCTACTACATATGCAAAGTACGAGACTACAAAAAACCAAACACCCAGTAATTACACTATTTAGCAAAGTATATCATTATGAAATAGAAGTTAAATGAAGTAACTTATAAAGAAAATAAAACACCTATTAGCTTTATTATCAGCCATGGTATCCCCATGGACCACCTGGCAGAAAAAAAAACAAATGGACACCGTTTAAGAGTGGTTATTATTATTATATATATTTTTATCCTACTTTTTCCCTAAACCTTGGACTCTAGGCAGTTTACAAACATTAAAATAAATGCCAATTAAAACACTTACAGGGAAAGCACACATAAAGTGTAGTTAAACTATCCACAGAGTTAAAATTATTTTTATAAAAAACTATCAATATTATTTTAAAACTACATTTAAATCTTATTTTAATACCAATATCCATTTGAAAGATAAAAATGAAAATTATACAGCACTTTGTAAAAGTATTTTTCTTCAAACAATCAGTTCATCAAATCAAGCGGATAGAAAATTCTCCAACAAGAAGGGAGTCTAACCTCCTAGTAAAAGGAGTTCTAGAGTCTTGGAACAGTCACCAAGGAGAAAGTTTCTCGTGTTGCTAGTAGATACACCCATAAAAGCGGTGGGACCAAGAGATTAAAGTCCCTTGCAGACTATACAGCTCAGGTTAGTTCATATGCATGGCAACAAGCCATACAGGGCGTGAGGACTACATGGCAGTTGTACCATCTCCCTGAAGCATGGTCATAGAAGGTGGTTCTAGAAGATTATTGGGACACTGCTGTTCTACTGCATGGTGCTAGGTCACACAATATGGCATTTTCTCTCTTATGCTTTTGGTTTTCTTTACGAGGGGTAGGTAAGTATGGGGTCTGAAACCACATCAGGGGCTGCACCAACCCTGGAATACTCTGGCTGTTTTAGTCCTTTACCATTACATTTTTGCTTTTCAAGTGACCTTTTCCTCCTGCTATTTTTTATCTGAGTTTAAATCTGTTATCCATTTATCTAGTTGTCTTTTTTTTAAAAAAAAACCACACACCATGCCTTATTATTCAGTTTTGGCTAACAGCTGTGCTCTTTTCTTTGTTGCTAAACTTCTTCAAGATGTTATTTTGTTTTCTAGATTACAAATTATCTCTTCTGTCCAGCTTTGTGACTAGTCCTCTAATCCAAAATAACCTATGCAGCTATATAGTTTTCTGTTGAAATAGCAACACCATAGCTAGATTATTTTTCATTTACCATCAGCTTTTGATACTTACATGTTAATGATTCTCTGCTTTCTGTTACCTTGTTCTATTGATTTGGTTGTATTCTTATCTTCCTAATCACATTACCTGGATTTTTGTTTTGTTTTTATTATTTTTCCCAACATATTGGAGATCTTCGGGTTTGCTAGGTAGGACTCAGTAATCTTACTATTTGCCGCCCAACCCACAAAATGAGGAGACCACACACAGGGCTTGGGTTGAACTAGGGCAATTTATTAATATGCCTAATTAACATACAATGGTAATGAACTTGAACTTGGTCTTGACCTTCTATCCTAAAAGGGGGGGTCAACAGCATGGGTGGACTAGGGCAAGAGTCAGCTCCCGCCCATCTTCCCTAGCCCATAGGGCGAGATACCGGGCCCCAAAGCCAATCGCAGAAGGTGGATCAAGACTTTGGCCAGCCCTTGTCTGGAAGGTGAGCCCGAGACCGAGTCCCCCAGGCTCAAGCCAGTGAGGGCTAGTCCCGGGCCCTCCTCAAGGATAGACATTATCCTACACCAAAGGGTGCCATAGGTACACATCGAACCCATAGACCCCCCCTTACCGGCCATGGTGACTGTAAGTGTGGTTGTGGATGCCTATTTAGCACCTATTTAAGGCACCACCCTGTATAGCCAATTACCCAATCCCCTGGCGCAGTGTAGGGTAGGCAAAAAAAACCCTTGAACAGGGGGAAAAAAATTCCTACCCGGCCCCAAAGCGACCAGCGAACTTACACTGAAACCACAGGGTGGGAGGGTGGGTCGCAACGATCCGGAGAAAAGAGGCCGAGGGGGAGGCGGGGCAGCCTTAAATAGTGCCTTAAAGCCCCGCCTCCTCCCACCGGTGCTCTCCTCTCGCGGGAGGACGGCAAAGAGCACCCTCCCCCCTCCACCCGTTGTCACGTGGGCGGTGGGGGGCGCATTCTTCATGGTTGTCTGCTCACTGCTTTAGTTTTTCCAAGAGAGAATGTCTTGCTTTTCCCCTGCCCAAGCCCATTACTGGGGATATAAGTATTATGTTAAGTCCAATTACTTTTAAATCTTGAAAATGTCAACAATAGCTTGCTCTCTGTTGTCTACATTTTACTTGGTTCACCATAATTTTCTTCAAGACCATCTTCCTTACTTCGATTTTAAGTTTCTTGCATTCTGTCACTTGTCTTAATTTCTCTCTCACTGCACAGAAATATATTTCTCTGTCTTTGATTTCATTGCAGTGATTATCATTTATGTTTCACATTCGATTTACATTTAAACATGTCAATTATTTAGTTCTAGATTATCTTATTATCCCTGATTTCTGTTTATTGTCAGACTTGCCTTCTGCAGGTGTTATGTTACTTGCTAAGACTTCTATTTTTCTTCTGTTTTGTGTCTGAGGTTTTCTCTTATTATTCTATACTTACTTCATTGACAGATGATGATTATCTCCTCCTGTTTAAAAAACACCCTCAATTTAGGCAAGCCTAAAACTAACTGCCTACAATTTTAACTGTGATATCCTTGCCTTTAGTTATTTTATTGCTGCTTTGGTTTCTTATTGTAAATGCTGTGCATTTATATTATAAAAGTATCTCACTAACTTTCATGAATACACATTCCACAGCAGTCATTGTCGGGATGCCCTCCATATTATAGTAATAGGATATAGAGTCCAGCATAAATAGCACTTTACTAAAACCAAGAAGCCTAGGAACCAGAAACCGTTAGATAAACAATAGTTAGGAATGCACTGATAAGCTCTGCCTGGATCTCACAGCTTCAAGGTCTCTTGGAAAAGGGAGGGGAAAAGCAGGGAATCTAAAGCCGCGGCTTTTGCTTTTGAACTTTAGTCTTCTCGCTGTAGTCTTGTACAATGTATCTCAGTCCAAATAAATAATGCTTATTCACTGAACTATTTGTATGTGTGTACTCAGTTCCTAACAGTCATCCAACAGTCTTTTGTCTTCCATTACTTGTTAACAGGGTGTATTCCTTAACAAGCCTGCATACAACTACTGCCTACAGTGTATTTCTGCGAAGAGAACATACTGCCATTCAACTTCCATGCAAAGAAAAAACTCATAGAGACTACAATGATAGGGCTGTACGAAGTGTTCAGCTATTTTATATCAACCATTTAACTATGGAAAGGATCTAGAAAATATTAGTAAAGCTTTAATCCTACTATAATCAATGGGAATTTATTTATATTGTCTTCCATTGATAATAACTAAAGCTAAATTTTTACATCCATTAAGTTTAAAAAGACCTTACATATTATTCTCTCCCACTTACTTTGATGAAACTAAAGCTTGGCTACCTTCCTCTAGCTTGAGCCCTATTTAAACCAATCAATCTTGTTTAGGATGAGCCACTACTGGGAATACACGCAGGACTACAAAATAGCACAAACGTTTGCACAGGACTCTCTGTCATAATTTCTTGAGATTTACATTAGCTAGAATTCATTAGGAATTGGAGGTGATTTAAAAGTGACTGGAGTAAAGAAGCAGAAATATTTAACATATCCAAAATCAGTCTTGGTGACTGACAAAGAAATTTATGAATTGGTCCTGAATTCTACACACAGTTTGCCTATTCAAATCTTTTCAGAAATGGCTCCTAAAATGGAAAAGGCAGAACATTCCTGTTGTTATTCTATCAAGAGCCTTTAAAAGGTTTTTTTTTAAAAAAACAAGCCATTCTTGTAGCTCGTTTGATGGAAGGGCAGGGGATAAACACTTTAAATACATACTACGTAAGCACACAACTAGAATTCTTATTAAAGGTTGTGAGAGTTTTACCCAAATAATTCACTGTTTAATTCCTAATCATGGAAAATTGATCTACCAGTTCTCTTATCATGGCATTCATCAATAGCACTGGCTCCTGACTTTTTTGAAAGTTTAAAAGCATACTGTCTGGATCATTTCTTGATTTATGCGATGTACGCTGCGCGACTCACCCCTGTGGCGCAGGTTGCGTGGCAGAGCAACTGGCTGCATGGCTTGTCTTCCAGCATGCAGGGTGGGGAGGAGGCATGTCTGGTCTCTGGGGGCCGGGCTCGTGGGTCCCCGGATGCCTGGGAGGCACTGGTCAATCGGATCACACTTTGTGCGGTCCAATTGGCTGGCGCAGCCCAGCCAGGTGGCGGCGGAGGATTTAAAGTTCCCTCGCCTCTGCCTGGGCAGCGTCTGGCCTGCGCAGTGGCTCCCCTTCCCCTCTTTTTTTCTTTTGTTTGCCGCATGGTTTACAGCTGCTGTGTTTTGTGTGTTAGCATTGTACTTGATTATGTCTTATCTCTTTTATCATTGTCACAATTTTGGGCGGTTGCATGGTTCTGGGATCCTAGTGGTCGGGGCCAATGGCCGTGGCATTGGTTCGGTGGCCCTTGCAACTTGGAGGGGGTGCAAGAGGCGGCGAGCATGTCCAGCTTGGGGAGACACGCCTTCTTCTTGCACCTTGGGATGGCAGGGGGTGTCTGGTTGGTGGGCCCCTCCCCTTGCCATTCCATCAGGATTCTGGCAGTGGGACGGAAGCTTGGGAGCATCAGTTAACAACAGGTTGACCGATGCCAGGATCCAGAACCATGCGTGGGCCAACCCAATTTTGCTTACTGTAGCCAATAAAGTTGTGGCCTTTTAATTCCAGCCTAGCGTCCTGTGGTCATTATGCTGCTTTCTCACTCCTGCCCATGCAATTATATTCCACATTTTACCCCAAACTGGTTTTCTGGACTTCAATTTGGTGAAGGAATTAGTCATCCTTGGGCAAGCACTGCTTTTATGTTACATAAACTCATGGTCAGAAAAACCCAAATATTTTGTGCACATTCAGATGAACTTACATAAGTGCTAAGTACATGAAGGGAAACCTCAGAATGGCGTCAAACAACAATAAATATCTACTTAAACATCATACTATTAGTATTTAGGTAACAAATATATAAAATAATTTTTAAGTGAGCCTGGGGAGTTTCAACATATAGTCTAGAATAGATTATAAACTAATTAAGAAAATAATTCAATATATCCATTAAACTCCCCAGTCGGTATGCCATTGCCAGAGCCTACATGAATAGACAGGGAAAAGGTTCTTCCCTTCAGAACTTCGATTGTCTGGAAGCTGCTACCAAGAAGGCCCTATCACATGTTGTTACCAAATGTAATTTTGAAGGGAGAGAGATGAAGAAAAAGGCCATGCCCAAAGATCTCAAAGTCCAGGGAGATTTGTAAGGGAGAACATGGTCTTTCAGATATTTTTTGAAAGGAGGTTCTTTGTGACAGAGTTAAGTACTATTGATATTTTTCTCTTTTGTAAGGACAGTCTAAAAGGTTTGTTAAACATTGACATTAACAGAGAGTGTTCCTATAGGCACAAAGAAAATGAGCTATTCAACTTTTATAGAAATTCAATTTTGTTTCAGCTTTGAGCTAGTGTGTTAATGTTTGACTAAAGATTCTATCTATGTACACATTCAAATTGTCCAACCAGCCTTGCAATAAATTTCTGGTAATTTAGGAACAGACTGTCATTACATCTTCTGCTGATGGTATCAGTTGAAGGATTACTGTCAACCAGCTAATTATCTATGTACTGTCTACTGATAATGGTAGATTGTCTTCATAACACTGTCAGGTGTGCAAACTACTACTGTTTCAGAGATTAGCATTTGCAGCAACAGAGGATTATAAATTCCTCTGCAAGCAGTCAGAAACTGTTGATTTATTACATGATATTAAAAGAGAAAATGCTATTGACTATGGCATTAAATTCTTCCTTTTTACATTGTTTTGTAAGAAAGGATTACAGCTAATATAATGCTAGACACAGATCAGTCCAAAAGAGTATTTTCCTGGGTAAACCGACTAAGGCATTTGAAATTTTAACATGTGAAAAAGATTTTTTTTAACATGTATGTGTCTCATTTACAGTAGGAATATTTTATATGTCCACCACTTTCCCCTGTCCAGTTTTAATTTCTCTCATACCTTCCAAATATCCAGGTCATTTCCAATCGCTATTGCATGAGTTAGGTCCTTTTCAACAACTCCTAGGATGGAATGAAGATTCTACAAGCTACGGACCTACTACTTGCAGACAACTAGGTATCACCTTAATGGTTATCCAGTTTCAGCCCTCTCAAACTTCTGCTAACAACCAGTAAAAGCTCTAGCCAAAGTAGCTGCAACAGCCACTGCTACTGTGACCAAAGAGCAAATCAGATCATTTTCTCTGTTCAGCTTTACAAAAAGTCCAACAATCTCTACCTGCAGTTTCAGTGGTCATTGCTAACAGAAACTTCAAACAGCTGCCCAACCAGGTCTGAATTCAGAGACTGGAATTAGTTTGACCTTAGAAAGTAAAATTCAGGCAACAAGGAAGAACGTATGCCCATCAAGCTTCTGAAAAACCTGGAAGCCTGATGAGCACATATTCCCTACATTTTATTATATTCCTCCTGTTATGGCCAAAAGTCAAAGAATAAGAACCCAGGAAATGTGTGGGCATGCAGTCCTTCTCTATTTCTGTGACAGATCTCTAATTTTCCTGTTAATTCCTGTTGTAGCTTGTATACCTATACAGAAATTTCAAAAGTTACACTTATATAAAGGGCATGAGTGTAACAGATCAAAGTACAGAATTCCATGAAACTTTCTGTGATAAGGAAAGAAAAAGGAAGTCACAGGAAATCAAACATGACAAAAATGAGGAAACACACAGGCTGGGTATTTCATATATGAAATTATCACAATGATGGTAGGATGCAGATGTGAATATAGAATGGTTAGCTATTCTGTTTTCTGTGTGGAGCAAAATCAAAGCATTCTTAATGTTCTGATTTGAAAACTGTGGCCAAGATCATGCATCAGTCAACAACATGTAATGTTAAAATAATGAATCTATGTCCCTGACATGATTCACAACCCTTCTAGTAAACTGTAATGACGCATATTGGGGTGCCTTATATAGCATTTCACTCTGCAGTGTGAGTCACAACACTATGATGCTTGTTGCCCAATGGCATGTACTGCATGAGGGGCACACTGGTCCCCAACATGCAGCCAAATCACTGCTCTTCTCCAGAGAAGACAGATGTTACACATGGTTATAATTCACCTTATGTGCTCATAAGTTGGTTTACAATGACATACATACTTAACAGGATGCCAACCTGTATTTTTAACTATAACATTGATCCCTCTGTTTCTAATTCTCATTGCTTTCTCCAGGATGAAAAAATCTATTGTCCAGTTTTAGTTAACAGTTTAATTCAGTTAACAATTTTAGATAACTTTTCACTCCTGAAAGCTTATATAAAAATATTTTAAATAAATACTTTCCTTTAGGAACAAGGACCCAAAAACATAACCTTAAAGCTTCTTATAATAAAGAAGTGTGCTACTCAGTTTTAGGAGTACATGAGTGCCAAAGCAGTATTTTCCCTGAAAAAAGGTTAGGCTAAAAAGGAGTAAAACAGAAAGCAAAGTTCAAAGAAAAGAGACAATCAGCAAATTTTGAAAAAGCTCTTAATGTTTTGCTCTTATTCAGCAGCTTCTTTTGTTCTTGAAAAGGGAAACTGAAATCCAGAGACAGTCTTTATATCCGACAGCAGACAGTCCAATACTTCATTAAATACATATCACAGCTTGACTTTGAATATTAAATTGTAGTTTAAACTGTCATTTTCTCTAAGTAATGGCTGCTGAAAAGATGATGTACAATATCAAATCTCCTTTGTGGCTAACTGTCAAAGTAATCTGTTCCCATGCTGATAAGTTACAGGAGAGAGTTCAAGGTTGCCTGTGATAGGAATAGTGAAGATTTCACTACAGCAAGGTGAAAAATCTTTGGTTCTCCTCCTGTTCTGGCCTGCAACTCCCATCAACCCCACCAGCTACAGGAGAGCTAAGGATCTCTGACACCTACTCTATAGACTACATCTATTTACTTTGTGCTCATTATAATAAACCTGTTTCACATCAGAAACTTTGGACTTATATTGTTGGTTCTTATTAGGTGCTTCAAGTTGTATCTGGCTTTTGGAGTCCCTAAGGGAAACTTATTACACAGTTTTCTTGGCAAGATTTGCTCAGTGGTGGTTCGCCATTACTTTTCTTTGAGGCCAAACATGTGTGACTTGTTCAAGGTCACCCAGTGGATTTCCATAATGGAGGGAGGGTTTTAACTCTGGTCTCCTGAAGTCCCAGTCCAACATTCAAACCAATATACCATGCTGGTTCTAATCAAGTTGGTAGATATTATTAAAATGCAAGCATTTAGTGATAAGCTTGGTAATGGAAGCACCACAGTTAAGATCCATTAATAAATCCTGGGGGAAGGAAGACACATTACAAAGTCTAGTTTGTAAGTGATTCAGATTAACGGATGGACTCTATAAAACCTGAATAAAACATGGCCTTCGTTGCTTGGAGTTTTTGCCTTCATGTTCTCTAAATGTATAACTACTACAATTTGTGAACAGCATTTTATATGAGGCAGGGTTTTTTATCCTTGTTTCTCCTGACCAATGTAAAAGCAAAGATATACATATGCTGATGAATGATTTTTAATAAAGAATATTGTGCTAATACTACTAGAGTATAATAGATTGTATTTATATAATAAACAAAAACCAAGAACTACAAAAACCCTGAATGAATAATGGTGAAGCCTAGTTCTTTCATATTATGGTGCATGTCTATTTGGCTTCATTTAATTGTTTTGCTTTAATTTGATATTTACCCAGTCATGCAAAACTTTCTCCAACAACACTAATGCTATTGAATTTGCACTGAAGGAACTTTGTAACAGAGAGGCTATTAAACATTTATACAACATATAATGATTTACTATCTCTTGTGCTTTCTTAGCATTTAGTATGCAGTACCATATTATTATAACCTAAACCAGCCTTTTTCAATTTTATTTTACCCGGGAGGAACCCCTGAAATAATTCTCAAGTCTCAAGGAACCCCTCTACAAAAACTACAGGGAACTCCCACAAAAAAGTGTAATATCTATAGCTCAAAAAGGATCTCTTGAGGATCCCCTTGTGACCTCTCAAGGAGCACCCAGGGTCCAGGGAACCGTGATGAAGAAACCCTGACCTAGACTAATAAATTAAAGGCATCTCTATACATTGTACAATGATTTTTGGGACAGATTAACCTAGGTCCAGTCAATGAGCTATTTACCTCAAAGTTTACCCTTTAGGACAGTGGTTCTCAACCTGGGGTCCCCAGATGTTTTTGGACTTCAGCTCCCAGAAGCCCTGAGCATTGACCATAGTGGTTGGGGCTTCTGGGAGCTGAAGTCCACAAACATCTGGGAATCCACAGGTTGAGAACCACTGCTTTAAGAGTTATGTCTGCTTCTTCTAAATGCCTTAGAGTTTAGAAGCACTTCTAGGAGTCCTGCCATTAAGAGAGGTGAAGAAGTCACCTCTTGTAGCAAATGCTGAGGGTAAAGAGTGTTCAAAGTCAGAGCTGTGTATGACTTGTGCCTGCCCTGCGTTCCCAACAGTTGTAACCTTCACAGGCAATGAAGGATGTTATCTCATGAACTTCCTGACAGTCAGAGCTCTTCAGCAGTGGAATATGCTACCTTTGAGTATGGTGGAGTCTTCGTCTTTGGAGGTTTTAAGCAGAGACTGGATGGCGATCTGCTGGGAGTGCTTTCATGTGGGTTCCTACATGACAGGGAGTTGGACTGGATGGCCCTTGTGGTTTCCAACTCTATGATTCATCATGAACACGTAACAAAGCATTAGTCCAATAGGCTTTTGTACATGGAATGAGATTCAGTAAGCATTCTCCAAGATGATGGATGTCATCTTCACCTAAGCATCTTGTTAACAGTCTGGAGTATTACCTTATTCAAAGCAGGGGTTGGGAGGAAACTTCACAAAAGTTTGGTTTATGCATTGGCAGGTTCCTCAACAGCCTACATAGCGAAAGATGCACCACAGATTTCCAGGAGCATGTACTGCTATCATGCTGGGACTGGTGGTCAAGAGCATGTGTTCATTTTACAGATCATATGCCATGCTCATATGCTCTGCAATCTTCCTAGCTGCCCATGGCTTACAGAAACCTGCTCCCCTGACTCAAATTATTATACTTTCCCTTGGGAATTGAATTAAATGAGTACAGGATTGTGGTCCAAGAGTTAATGGGACCCGAGGAAAGTGTAAAATGATCCAAACGAAACTCTTGTCAGAGATAAAAGGCAAACAGAGACCTAATAGCTTTACTCTTGTTGTCAAGCATTTGAACAAAACACCTTTATTCAAATGCTCAGGGTACTATAAAATGCTACTAAACAGAGTCCACAAAGAAGCTTGTCAAAACCTCCCATTAGCTTATTTCCACTATCAGCTGAAAATACTTCTTTTTAATGGGCATTTAAGAAATGTCTGACAATTTTTTTCACTATCATCTTTGCTATTACTTGTTTTATAATAATTTTCATGTATTGTGTTTTTAATATTCTGTTAGCCACCTGAGGCAGTTTTTAATTGAAAAGGCTAGTGTATGTATATATATGGCAATAAATAAATAACAAGTAATAGGCAGTTTCTTGTCATTACAACAACTAAATATTAAGTTACTTCAAATGTTAACATTCCACTAACACTATGTGTCATCTCATACCTCTTATTCTTAGTTAAACATGTAATTTTTCTTCTTTAAAAATGTACTGGATATAGTCCAGAAAATGTGATTACAGGCATAGAATATAAGTCTGAATCATGAAATTCTCATTTTTAATCAAGAGGGAACATATTCTATAAAGTCAAACTACCTCATTCTTGGCACTACTTTTGACCTGCTCTGTGGGAATAATCTTCTGTAATGGATGCATAAATTCACACAGTTAAGCTGCTTCTAGAAGCTGTTCACTCCCAGTAAAATGGTTGCCAAAATATACCTCATTTTCACTGAAGAGGTCACCTCTTTTCCAACTTGTGTTTGTAAAGAAAATGCTGAACATACATAGAAGACTGATAATTTCGGGGTGGTGTAGATACTTCCTATGAAGAGCTTCAAGCCTAAAACTGAGTCATTATAGATTAGTCTGAACTCCAGAGAAGCCTGCCTCCAATTTAAAATTAATCAGGGAAGAGAAGGTAATAACTCCAAATATCTGTGACCCACCCTAAACCTCTTCAACTGACACCTACGTACATTTGATGTAACACCTCATCTAGTTCATTCCCCTTGCTCTGGAGGGAGATTTCCTCACTGACTCATTAAACACCTTCCCAGTCTCATCTGTGAAAGGTAAATCTAAGCCACAGTAAGAGAACAATGGAAGCAATTTGCACACAGATTTAAAAATCTGTCACTTGTTAATATATTCAACATTATAGTATATACAAGTAAATTGAGGGGTAGTTAATTGAGGAAGTTTTATGTCATTACTAAAGGTTGTCAGAGTGAAAAATGGAGAATGCTCCTGTATCTTTAATAGTTGTATAGAAGGGAAAAATTACCATGTGCTGCTTGTCACCTGGTAGTGTGGTATGCTAGACCTACTGCAATTCCCTCTTCTACACAACTACTAAATGTACAGGAGCCATCTTCACTTTTCACTCTTGCAACTCCAGTTATAACTCTGGGCTCTCGAACCTTTGCTGAAGACTTTGATGGGAACAAGGCCTGGGCGCTGTCTCAGGGCAAGGATGTCCAGTACCTTACCCTTTGCCTTTCCAGTCACAGAGCTCAGCCCTACTACCATTTAATGAGTCAGGCAGAAGTGCCATCTCCCCTATATTACAAAGGTCTAAGTTTGCAAAACCAGGAAAGTACCCTTTAACAGTCCAATTTAAGGGTAGGTAAGTGTTAGGATGTTGCTGCTGTTCGTACTGTTATAATCACCCTTGAAGTTGTTTCTGACTTATTCTGACCCTAAAATGAACCTATCATGAGATTTTCTTGACAAGATTTGTTCTGAGAGTTGTTTCCTTTCACCTCCCTTGGAAGCTGAGTGTGACACGTCTAAGGTGAACTAGTCAGTTTCCATGGCCAAAAGGGGATTTGAAACCTGGTCTCCCGAGCTGTAGTCCAAGTCCAAACCACTACACCATGCTGGTTCTCATGTATGGTCTTAGTCTACATAAATTTTCAGCTAGGGCTCACCTGGCACTACTATAGGGCTTATTTCTCCTAACTGTATCCTTTTAGGTTTGCCTAGCGTGGCTTAGCTTTACCTGACTTAACTTGACTTTCTTAGATGCTACAGGCTTACAGTTCATAGTTCAAATAGCCACACAGTGAAACATTTTGGGCTGGTTAATAAGATGAAACCAGTGAACTAAGTAAGGGTCCAGAAGAAGTCCCACTGGATTGAATGTGAGCTCACAATGCTTAGACCCACAAAGAACAACAGAAAAGGCTAGCTTAGACCTCTGAAAGATTTGAGCAATGCCAAGATCTGTCCTGCTCAATGAATTTTATTATTTAATTTTGAAAGAAAACTTAAAAAAAAATAGTTATTATCATTTTTATTTCATTATCTGTTCAACTGGCAGATTATCAAATATCATTAATATTAACAGAGGGCACAGGCAATAAGTATGGGGTGAGCATTTTAAGTATATAGCTCCCCTCATCTCTTGCTAATACTGTGTCACTCTGCAATATATTTTAGTAATAAAATTCCCAGAGGTCACATCGAGAAACCGAAAAAACAATAACTAGAAAATGTCAATGATAGTCAGGCTTACATTAATATTGTTTAATGCATCTAGTGGATTGCTCGTACAAAGTAATTAACTTTGATATGAGAAGGGAGCAGATACAATTCATTTTTCCCCCTTCTTTTTAAACCAGGGAACAAAGTAAGTCACCATTACAGAGTAATTTTAAGCTTCATTCTATCATACAGCTATTCATCACACTCCTGTACAAATTAGCAACAAGTCAACATAATTTTGTTATGTGCCTAAATAATATTCCATCTAGCCCAAAAGCAGATGACACTAGGGAAGTTTCTCAGAAGAGGGACAAGTGCTGAAGGATGAAATATGGAGCCCTGGTCTTAATAATATCAATGTCATTAAGTCCCAGGTGGTGGTGTGTTCTTTCTGAACTTTCAACTTAAACCTCACATATCAGATTGTGCTTTTTCAAAAGAATCAGCAAGAGATATACATAATGTAAGCTGATCTACCTGAATCCATCGAAGCACCTTGAATAGCTCCTTTACAATACAGATTAAGACTTGGAAGAATTCACTACCCTATTCACATGGAAGCTATTGCATCAGTTTTGTAAGTCATTCTCTTTCTATCGAAGAAGCAACCAGGCTGAAGTTGTTTGGTGGAAAAAGCCACAATCAGCCTACAGTCAGAGGAACTTTTAGCCTATCCTCATTGTCTAGTACAGTAGTTCTTAAGCTATATTCCACAGACCCCCCCAGGGAGGCTGCCATGTCCTCGCAGGGGTACTCCGAAGACTTGAAGAAATGTTATGAGATTTTACCATTAAACAAGGAAGGAAGGACAGACAGACAGACAGGTCATACATTGGAGTCTTTTGCCAGTGATAGATACCATTTGTACAACGTTTCATTACAATATCTCAAACCATACGAAAGTTATGAAAATATCTTTTTGATAGGAAAAAATGTATTCAGAACTCTGGAGTACATTTGCTACTTCTGCAGGAGGTGAGAACATGTAAGTGAATGATGCTGAGTCAGGAGTGCTTTGATTGTGTAGTACTGCATGGCAGGCGATCTGATTGGATGACTCTTTGTAACAGGGCCCAGGAGAGGGTGCTCAGGGTGCCTGCCAACACCAACTACACAAAATTTACCTTCTTGGCCCACGATGATGAAGGAACAGAATGTCCCAGGGCAGTGGCAGTAAGTGGGAGAAAGCAGGAAGAAAGAGAAGCTGCAAAACCACAAAGGAGGGAAGATAGATATGATGGGGCCAAGAAAGGCAGTAGAGATTTTAAAAGGGCAAAGGAAGCCAAAAGGGGAAGGGCAGTGAAATTGGAGGGAAAAAGAGAGGTGACAGAGGGAAGATGAGGTCCAGGCAGACACGGAGGGAAGGTATTTAGAAACTGGCAGATGAGAACAGGCTGGAAAAAGAGAAAGGCTTAGTTTGAACCCAGCTGGTGGGAGGAAGAGGGAAAGGCCTGGGAGGTGACTTGAAGAAAGGCTGAGCTAGGTTGGAAAAAGAGTTATTGGGCATCTCTAAGGCAAGATGGGCTAAGAGTCTTTGGTACCCCAGGTGGGTGGCCCGGTGGGTCAAACAGGATTTATGGGGGAGGAAGAAGACCCCAAGAAAGCCCACAACAATCCCAGAAAGAAGGACCTCGAGTCTCCATGTTAAGAAGATAGGAATAGGTAGAAGACAAGGGCCCTTTCCACAGGATGATGCCCTCGCACGCCATCCCATCACAATCCTGGCAGCAACTCTGCCATGATGGGAGTGTGTCCTCCAGTGCTCCTCCCCACTCCTAACTTGCTGCCTGCAAAAGGGAACACAAGGGACATGCTTCTTCTTCTGCACTGCAGCTGGCTGTCTTCCCATGTTGCAGTGGAGAAAGAAGTGCATGATTGCGCTTTCAGCCCTTCTGAGTGAGTGGCTGTGACAGAAGGCTCACACAATTGGGGGTCACTGACAGAGATTTTCCGTCAATGATATACTCCGTAACTGCGCCACCTGGCAATGCTAGAAGGGTGGCACCCTGATGTCATGCAGAAGCCTATACTTGCAAGAATTCTGTATCCCAACAACAATTACACCAAACTCAAACCTATCTGACAGCATGTAGTAAGGACTTCAATGCAGACCATTACATTAAAACAGACATGAAGATGATCAACTTGAGACAGAGCTGTTGGGTAAATGAAGCTTTATCCAATGGTCAATAGTGCAACATGGAGGGGGAGACCAATCCGTTCAGCTGACAGACTAGTTCTTCTTGCAACCAGGGCCTTCTCTCACCAGATATTGGCAAACCTTTACTATGAACTCTGGGCATGTTCCAAATATGTTTAAAAGTATGTGACTGGAAGCAAGTTGGAGCTCCTAAAGATGAAATAGGTGGGGACTGCTGAGCATGCTAATTTATACATACACACACCTAATTCATCCACCACAATCTGTTTCTTCCATTCTGGCTCTGATTAACACAGCTGACCCTACCTGAAGAAAAAGTTTCTGAAAGCTGGAAGCATGAAATGCAAGGGAGTCAATAAATGAGGACCTCTAAGGAAATTAAGATTTTAGGTGCAATTCCAACATCATTCAATTTTGGGCTCCACTGTGCTCAAACAATTCCACGTTTTGTTCTGTTTTGTTTTGTTTTAAGTAATGTGAGCATGTAGTTATTTTGACAATTGGATTTTGGGGCACTTATACTGCGGGGCCTGAACTTGTCTTCAGTGATGTCTCAAGTTCAAGAGATCATGCAACAGAATATATGTATATTTTCAGAGCATTCATATTGCAGTTGCTAGCATCTAGTAAAAACAGCTGATGGGGTGACCCAAACAATTTTACTTATCAACAACTGTATCAGTCCTATTTAACTGGCCTTCTGCCAGTGAAAATTTAAGGGGACAGGACTGCATATTTTTTAATTTCATCGCATACACAAAATCATAGAATCATAGAAATGTAGAGTTGGAAGAGACCACAAGGGTCATCCAGTCCAACCCCCTGCCATGCAGGAAAACCCTCAAAGCACTCCTGACAAGTGGCCATCCAGCTTCCACTTAAAAACCTCCAAAGAAGGAGACTCCACCACACTCCGTGGCAGCACATTCCACTGTCGGACAACCCTGACCGTCAGGAAATTCTTCCTGAGGTTCAGGTGGAATCTCCCCTCCTGCAGCTTGTATCCATTGCTCCTTGTCCTGGTCTCAAGAGCAGGAGAAACAAGCCCACTCCCTCCTCGACATGACATCCCTTCAAATATTTAAACATGGCTATCATGTCCCCTCTTAACCTTCTCTTCTGCAGACTAAACATCCCCAGCTCTCTAAGTCTGTCCTCATAGGGCATGGCTTCCAGGCCCCTCACCATTTTGGTTGCCCTCCTCTGGACCTGTTATACATTCTAGTATAACTTCCATTTGTAGAACTTCCAAAAAACCTGGTTTATAAACTTAGTTGTTGAGTTTGCTCCATCTTCACATTAATCTACTAAATAAAAGTGAATGTGTGTCTGTGTGTTTGTCTGTTTGTCCACATCAGCATATGATTGGCTGTGTGAGGCGAGAAGACCTCATATGATTGGCTGTGAAGATTCCATGGAACCCTGAGGTTGGCAGTTTAGGGAGGGTCCTTGGACCTCAGTTAGAGAGCCCCTGGACCTCAGGCCGGTTGCTATGGAGATGAAGCCTACCATCAATAAGGATGCCAGAAAACTTTTGGGATGCATATGTGAGAGAAATTAAAGTGACACACACAATATAGTTACGCAGTCTTCTCACATCACACAGTAGATTGTATGGGTTCCATACATGAAGAATCTTAGAGTATAATTTCGAAACAAAAAATGCTTCCAGAAAAACATAAAGCCATTGTACAAATTCAACAGAAAGCAAAAAAATTAAAAGTGATTAAAACAACATTGCCAGAGAACATAGATTGGATTGGGGACTATGGAGAAAACTTATAGGTACTGGAATAGGCAGGTTGCTATGGAGATGATGCCTAGCAGCAAGGTGGAGGACAGCGTATTCCCGCAGGAACCCAACCTTTGTATGTTAACAACTCTGAATAAAGACTGGATTGAGGAATATGGGGAAAATTTACAGGTACAGGAATAGGTGGGTTGCTATGGACATGAGGCCTAACAGCAAGGAGGAGGACAGTGTACTCCCTCAGGAATCCAAACTGTGTATGTAACTAACTCTGAATACAGATTGCATCGGGAAGCCTGTTAGCAAAGTTACAGGAAATGGAGAAGACAGTTTGTTGAGTTCTTCAGAGTAAAATAAAAACCCCGGGCAAGGCTGGGTAAATATTCCAGTTCCAAAATAAGCGTGTTTCAACCTTTTGCCTTAACTGATTTGTGGATTGGGTGGTCAGCCTCTCAAAATAAGGAATGGCTATAGGAGAGGTCATGGAAGGAAGAGATAAAATTAAAGGATTAATCTTTTCACTACTTACTGTCGTTTACTTCCTTGCGTTTTATCTTTGCTTAAAGTGATGAATAGACTGATCTTTTGCACTTTTGTTATACTCCATTTCTCTTATTCCTCTTGTACTTGATTTTTTCTTTCAGCATAAGCTTGGCCAACTTTGACTGGAATAGTTTTAAAAATCTATTCAATCTATGATATCTCTTGTGTTTATGACTTGCCTTTGTGTTAACAGAGAACACAAACGGCCAACACACAGATGAAAGTATGACTAGAGGGTGTCTGGCATCAATGGAACCTACCAATTTCCATTTTTGGTGCTAGCTCAATTACCAGTCTCTTCAGTATTGACTTTCTCTCCTATATTTATCTTTAAATGTGAGCTTGTTCTGTTTACATTTATACAGTTGTAAAATATCTGGCTTCCTACTTTTGAGAAGAGTGTGCTTGTTCCTGACTCTGCATAACTCATAATGTTTTACATTCTGCTAGAGTCTTCTCATGGGTTCCCATGTTTTAGATATTTTGAAAGAATACTGCCTAAACGTTCCTGTAGTTTAGGTTCGAACGCACAATCTCACAAGTCTGAGCAGAACAAACACTTTTTTAAAATGTGTAACACTAAGGAATGTTTGCAATGAATGGCAAACACACCATAATACCATAAACACACCCAACACATACCATAAAATAGGCTTGGAAAATCTTTGGCCCTCTAGATATTATTTGACCATCAACCACACCCTACCCAATAATAGGGACAATGAAGTGGGTCATGAACAACTAGAGGTCAGTGGTTCTATGGATCACATTTTTACTGAGAAACAGAAATTATCTCCTCTCAGTTCACATGATATTGGAATAACCTTGGTAAAAGATATGAATATAACTACAAAAGAAACAGAAGGCTTCAGAAGTCTGCCTTTGCTTTCTGAATAGGATAATTACTTTGCCTCATTTCTAGAAAATTCATCCTCATGCATCCTCATGCTCTCAATCTGTCTCTTGATCTATGGCTTTTCTTATTTCTATAGGCTTGATTTTTGACTACAGATTACAAAAGTGGCTTGCTACCAGATAAGCCTGAAACAGTGAACACCAAGAAATCAACATTAAAAGCACTTAAGAGCAATTAAATTACAGTTGCACCTCTTCTTCTCTTCCCCACCACCCATGCACACACAGTACTATAAGGCAGCTAATCCAAACACACTGATATCCAGTTCTGCAGTGCTCTGGTTTCCAATAGTCCCAGAGGAGCTTGAATCTTTAGAGTGTATCCAGACAGCACAGCTATAACAGTTTGATACCACTTTTAACCATGACTATCCCACCCTACAAAATCCTGGGATTTGTGGTTTGGTGAACTGCTTAGAATTATTCTTAAGCAAAAACAAAGATCAGCCACTGCAAAGTGCAAACTCTCAACTAGCAATCTGTTTAACCCTCCACTACAGAATGAAGACTCAATATGGAATTAAATCAGGCCATATCATTATTAAATTAATTATAATTTGAATGAACATATTTCCCTATAAAGTATGGGTTGTTAACTAATTGAAGACTACTCATTAACAGCACAGTGGTCTCCAAAGCATAAAGGGTGATACCATGCTGCCTCCAAGTATGGCTCAATAAGGAAGCCATCCCTTCAACAATCTCAAGATAGCAGTTTTTACAGAAATGGAAATGTACTCACCACACTCCCTTCTATCCCACATGATCTCTGAGATATAATCATAGAAGAATCATTGACAATCATACATTTAAGTTCCTTTCATCCTTTCACAGTATGAAGTAAGCAAAAATGGGAGGATCTAAGGGCCCCCAATATTCCTATTAGCCCCAGTAGATAACTTGAAATAATCTCAAAGTGCTTTCAGGGACAGGTGGGTGCAGATGCCATATAGTCTATAAAACAATGGGTATAATACCCAAGGGTTTCCTAGAGATCCCCAACTCAGTTCCAAACCATGCAATAACAATCAACCACATCATCATGAGTTTTCATTCCTCCAAGGATAAGGGTAAAACAATTCCCAGAACAGGACCAAAAGAGTAAACTCGCACCAACCATCCAAAAGGAAGACTCAAGTAATATGAAGTACTTAGAATTCTCTCCTAGAGAGTCCTTGTGCCCTCCCTTCCACTCTCTTACATAAAGCCAAAGACTGACCAATGCAAACCACAAATCCTCAACTAACCAAATGTTTCTCACCCTTAATGAACAAGCCAATCCTACCAGACCACTATTTTCTAACGGTCTGCGACTCCATCTACCATGTTATGTCTTTTATACTGATTCCTGATTCACATACTTGTACCAGAAAGCATCTGAACATGCCTGTTTAGACACTAGAGCAAAAGATATTTTTCTTTACAAAGATCTCCCTATTTATTTTAAGTAAACATATTTGTCAAAGATTAAGCAATTTAAAAAAAGAGGATGTGTTTCACATTAACACATTAAGTATTTCCATTAAACCAAGTGTGTGTATATATATATATGTGTGTGTGTGTATATATATGTGCACACACACACATACACCAACACAACAAGAATAATAAATGTCTCATGGCTCTTTCACTTAAATACAGAATTACAGGAAAGGGAATAGCATTCTTTGTTCTCTTATGCAATAACGCTGATACACCACTGGGCATACAGCAAACAAATGTGTGTTTTGCTGGATATTTCCTTGAAAAAATTAATATGCATAATTGGAATAATTCTGAATTTCAAAACAGGTTTTCTTGGGTTTACACTTGGTTTCACTTTGATGTGCAGACTCCACAGTTCAAACACTTAAAATGAAACAGGAAAAAGTAAAAAAATCAGATAGTACCAACTCTCACTGGCATCTCATATAATTCTGCCTTTCACTGGCCAATGTTTGCTTGCATTTTTGCAGCTTCACAGGCTTTTAACTGTCTACTGCTTTCTCTTTGCTGTTTGCTTTCCCCTTAACTCATTTGTTCATCTTTGCAGCTTCCAATCTTATTCTAGCACCGCACTGAACCATTTGTTCCTTAGTTTCTGTTCTTTACCAATTCTCACAGATACCTAACTCAGTTTTGCCCATAATCGCACAGACACTGTCTAGCTTCGGCTGATACGCCAGCTGCGCCCCTTCCTGGAGGTGGAACACCTAAAAACAGTAGTGTATGCACTGGTAACTTCACGGCTTGACTTCTGTAATACGCTCTACATAGGGATACCCATGGGCTTAGTCTGGAAAATTCAACTAGTTCAGAATATGGCAGCCAGTTTGGTCACTGGTAGATCTAAAACTGACCACATAACACCAATTCTGAAGTCTTTACATTGGCTGCCTATTAGTTTCCGGACACAGTACAAAGTGTTGGTTCTTATCTTTAAAGCCCTTTATTACTGCTCTCTTCCGACAGGCCTTCCCAGACTAGTACTTCCACCGCCTCCCACCAACTGTCTTGTTGTTCTTTCAATAGTTGATTGTTCTTAATTGTTAATTGTTGTGTGTTTTAGGGGGTTGGTTTTAGGTGGGTTGGTGAGTGGGGAGTATTGGGTATGTTTTTAATGTAATCAACGTATTATTGTTGTTCGCCGCCTCAATCCATGGGGAGAAGAGGGGTAGAAATAAATTTTATTATTATTATTATTATTATTAGTGTACACGACACCTCACTGTTTTGAACTGTTGTCTTCACTAACCTCTTTGCTTTTTGCCCATAACAACATTATTGTATCTTTATGGTTTTAAGTCATTGTTCCCAGAATAACATGTGCACAGGAGTTTCTTTATTCTTTAACATGTGTTCAGAATCCTTGCAAAAAACCAACAAAACTCCTTTCTTTGAATGCAACAGGTTGGGTAGGATAAAAGCCAATAATACTGCCACTTGTAGTTTAGTAAAGAACAGCCTTTGACCACACGTATACATGTACAAACACACACACACATTTTTTAAAACAGCAAAACTACTGCTACTTGACAGTTACCCCTGACAACTCTTGTGATAAATAGTTGTTTTGAATAAACCCTCTTATAACTGCCCATAGAGGAAGGCTTACATATATATACTCTCTCATTTGCAAGGTAAGTCATATAGAAATCATAAATTAAGAGTCTAAGAGTGAAATCTTCGCTGACCAAGATGGCTAAGGTCCAACTGAACCAACTACAGACCAGCTGTAGCAAAGATGAGTCCAAACCCCTCCCAGTCTGTGGATGGTAAGGATTACTTTGAGCTATATAAACAGCCTGGCCAGAGCAGTAGATGTGTCCTTGGATGGAAAAAGCCATGGTGTAATTCAGCTTTTGCCTTGCCCTGCCCTGCCTCTGCACCTTCCTTTGGCTTGTCTGGTATCAGATCTTAAACAGTAGAGAAGTTCTGATCCCAAGGTGCTCTGTTGGTAAATCTCTGAGATCAGACTGTTCATGTCTAATCATCTAGCACATCTCTGAGTTAGGACTGACCCTGCTTCACCTGAACAAAATGGCCAAGGGCCAACTGAATGGGTACTAAGCCAGTCAAAGCTGAACTCAATCCAAAATTCTCCCAGCCTAGCATTTCTACTAGCAGAAGGAATTAGTGCCCAATTCTATTGTCCTACCACCAGTGCAACGCAAGTCAGGATTCCACTGTTACTTTTTAGAGGCATGTAATGACGATTGTGATCTACCCTCACCTAATTAAAAGAAAACTATTCATCTTTAGTAGTATTGCCTCCTATGTATAGTGTTATTATGTGATAAATAAAAGTGATAAGAAGCAACTATGAAAATATTTGTTTTAAAACTCGTATTAAATTCAAAAGTGTAACTTTCACATTAGCTCCCTAGCAGGATGATAAATTAAACAATTCACATCCAAATATATCTCACACATATTTAACCATATGCATCCATACATGGAGATATGTTGGAAAAACGGTCACTTTGTTTTTTAGGAATGAAATTAATATCAAAACTATGTTGCAGTTAGTTTGAATCATACTGAAAACAATTAACCTCTCAAAAGTTTATTTCAGTACAGATTTAAAAATTAGGTTTCATATTCATTTTTTTCTTTTAAGAATTCTTCATAATTCAATAGAGGTACTCTTGCATTAAAGTCACCCACTGCATAACTGTAAATATGTTCTGCACTAATTGAAATAAAACAAATCCCTTGGAAACAACACTTTGTCTCATTCCTCTCAATACAGCTTTTAAAAATCGCTTAGCTTTTGACAAGGCTCACCTATAAATCAAGTAACTGAATGAATTTACATTACTTTGTATTTATTCAGCAGCTGCAAAACTGTGATGTGCCGAAGCCAAAAGAACATCCCTACGGCAAACTCTTCCCCTTTCCAGCTTGGATGTTTAAAACATTTTGGGACATGAAGGTCTGCTGTCACTTAGATAGTTGCCACATAGTCCCATGCATGCTCCTATAAGCTAAGAAGAAAGAGACCGACTTGGGTTGAGTGAAAAATTTACTCAGTTCACATTTCAACCCCCATTTACCCTTTCTAAATAGGAACATAAACTGGAACTCAAGGGTAGCGCAATCCAAACTCAAAGATACGCTCTCTATAAGGGCAACTCTTTCACCTGAGGAAATCACCTTCTGCTAGTAAAACTGCTCTTCTGCCACCTGATCTTAGAGCTATGAGGACATATAACTGGCAAAACTGTTCTTCCAGCTATTATGTGCTAGCAAAAGAGCCCAAAATGGGAGAGAAAGGTGGCCAAGCAAGGGGGGAACGAAGCTGTTCTAGATGCAAATCCGCTTCAGTCAGGGATATAACTACAATATAAGCACAAAATTAGTCCAGGCTGTATAGGCAGTCCTAAGTCAGAGAGCCAGCATGGTGTAATGGTTTGAGCACTGGACTACAATTTTGGAGACCAACGCCTGAAGCTCAACTCAGCAATGGAAACCTACTAGATTACTTTGAGTAAGTCCTTCTCTCAGCCTCAAAGGAAAGCAAAGACAACTCCCCCTGAACTAATCTAGCCAAGAAAACTTCAGGATAGGTTTCCTTAGGGTCACCACTGTAAGTTGGAAATGACCTGAAATTGTTGTTTCAAAGTTGTTCTAACAGAGGCACACTGGGAGAAATTTGGATTCAGCACTGCTACAGCTGATTTAGCGTCAATTCACTTGGACCTTGGTCAATTAGGACTGTACATTTGGATGTCAAAATTTATACTCTTCCAAAGGCTGTTGGCAAGAACAGCGTACAAAAGAAGTGCATATCTGAAAAAATGTATGCTAAAACTGTATTATTTTAAACATCATACAAAAAACTGCACAGTTGTGAAAACACAAATATAAAGACTTTATTGAACAGCAAGGCCACTTTCAAAATATGTACACAACTATTGTGAAACCAACTCATCCATGTTTGTAATGTGCAAGGAAACAATAATCTCAGCTGAAGCCTTTATTGTCTGTAATTTGTGAATGTTAATTCAGCTGTCTCTCTTTCAAATCATTTCCTTGAAATTCCCTTGTTGCACAACAGCCACATTGAAATCAGTGATACTGCCCAGGGAGACTGAGGTTTTAAGGTTGGAGCTGCTGGTGAAACATGACATATATCATGCTAGAGGAGGAGCAAGTGAATGAAATCCTGGAGTCGTAGGTGAAACTGTTAGGACCTAAAATGTTGTTGCAAGACTAGACGTAAGGACAGAGTTACAGTTTTGCATTAGGATCTGTCTGTGCATCTGTGCTGTGTTCTGTTACATGTTCAGAGTTGCACAGGTATCTATAGGCAAGTTAAACATCAGCCACCTAAACCTTTGAGAGAGAAGTATTATTATCCAGAATATGTTCAAGCTTGTTGGTGATGCATTTAGTAGTCTCTGCTACAGGTGCAACTGTAGGTGACAATGAAAAGGTTCTGTCATTTTCTCTTTTGGAGTCTGATTCATAGTATGGTTCCCAAATCTTGCCTTGTCAATTTGGTTTTTTGTTTGTTTGTTTTTTTCACAAATCTTTCCTCGTCAATTTTTTTCCACCACACTGGGTGGACACTGTAGTTTGAGAAGTGTCTGCTATAAATCCATGAACTGTCTTTGTCTCATGGATCTAGGAAGATGCGGTATCATAAAGTTTGACTTCGGACAAGAGATTATACAGTTCACTCTGAATGGAACCTGGAAGCTTATAAGTACATGTATTATCAGTAGGCTTCTACTATGGTATGGTGTTGTATGTCCATTATGTGGTGTCACAAAAGTACTGAGAAAATGAACCTGCTGTGTTGACTATTCCAAGCTGAAGCTGACAGTAAGTAAACACTACTGAAATCTGCTACAACTTCTCAAGTAATTCCTTTCCAGGGGTCCAGATGATAAGGATGTCATCCACAGGCAGAGAACAGAATTTGGGTACAGGGGCGGTAGAAAGCATTGTTCCAGATAAACCACTCTAATCTGGCCCTCACAACTCTTTATACCCAAGATTCAACAATTATACACCACCCATCTCAAGAAATGGATTCTAACATATCAAAGCTCATACTATACTACATAATGCAGTTTTAAATGCACTATGAGAAACTCTGGCCTAAATTCCACTGCTAGTCCCAACTAGAGTAGATTGATTGAATCAACAGGATGTACATAAAACCTGTCTTACTATTCAACAGATGATAATAAATCAGGTCTATTCTGCCTGGGACTAACAAGTTAATTTAGGCCTTTTTCTTCCTTTCCACATTATACAACTCCTTACAGCAACTCTAATGTCTGAAACTCATCTTTAGCTCATTCTAGTCTCAGCCAACAGAGATGCTCACCAGTTACCTAACTCTGCAGAAACATTCCATGCCAATGCCACAATGATAATAGCCTCAATATGGCAACCAAAATGTATCTGGTGACCACAGTTCTTCCAGCATCTACAGGAATCCTGGAAATAAGATCACATTCACAAAGTTATTACTGTTTAATGACCAAGAAATTTTTAAGATAAAATTGCAGTAAAAATTTCCAATACGCAATTTGCAACCATTAACAGCCACTGTGCAACGTTCAAAGGCTTTCAAACAGAACAGTCTTTCAAAACAGTATAATACTTCACAATAAACAGTGTGATTTATATCCTTCTAAAATGAGATTATGTCAGGACATTTTCATTTAGAAACATAACATTCAATAATGAGATTTTGGGATTGTTTTTATCAGCATCTTTGAGACCATCTAAGTGTTACAATAGATTTTTAAGACTCCACAAAAGAAACCACTAAACAAAGGAAAACAGTAATTACTCTTTAAATTATTATGTTACAATTAAAATGCCTTTGGTAACAGTCACTAGTGTTTCTCAAAAAGAATCAATAGAACACATGTGTTGCAGTACTCATTAAACTTAGTTCAGGTATACAATGTTAAACAGACTACAGGCACTATCTTATCATTGCCTTACCCTACTGGATAAGAAACTATTAAAAACGTGTACCAAAAATAGAAAGAAACACTAGTATTTATGCTGGTATAGCTTTGCCATAACACCACTTTATATTATGCTGAGTTAACAAATATGCTGGGGCAAGTGCTAAAAATGGTCAGACTCTTGTACACAGACAGGGAAGATTAAGATTTACTTAGAATCCTATGCTCAGTCAGAAGATGATACTGCCAAAATTCTAGTGTAATGTAGTTGTTTGAATGCTGGAATGTGACTCTGGAGACCAGGGTTTGGCTGTGGCCTTGGATAAGTCACACTCTCCCAGTTTCAGAGGAAGGGAAGGGAGAAATCCCTCTGAACAAATCTTGGCAAGAAAATTCTGTGACAGGATTGACTTAGGATCAATTTAAGGTAGAAAAGACTTGAAGGCACACAACAATAATGTTACACACAGGGAAAAAGGTAGTCACTTAATACACACATTTTTGTAAGAATTTTTTTGATGACATAATTTTATCACAAAATCAGAAGAGTAAATATCAAAGGATACTTGCACTTAGTCTGCATATTGACAACAGAAGTGCAAACAAGATAATATCTTATTAAAATGAAAACTGAACTAATTTCTACTACGTCCTTACCAGCTATTCTTGCAGATGAGGCTTTAGCCGACTCTGGCATCAGTGAAGTTTGAAATTTTCTGGTTTACCATCACCTTTGAACTAGCTCTTTAATTTAGCTTTTTACCTTACCAATGCTTTGCAATTTGTTTTTCAACAATCCCTCAGTTTAAACATAACCATGGTGCCAGGAAAAAAAAAACTATCCCCGGCAATGAATCCCTACTTTTAGAGAGATTCTAATGTCAAGTCTTTTCCCACATACATCTGCAACAGTCTATGAACTTTTAGTGAACTAAAACATTATGGCAAAGAGGAAGCCTTATGCAAGCCGCAGCTCCTCCACCACCCCAGTTTGGTCAAGAACCACAGTTTGACCGAGCAAAGCAGTTTCCCATTTCCTGGACCATCCTGGTACAATGCAGATGAAAAATAAAAGCAAGCCCTGGTACACCCTACAAGATCCTTGCGTGTACAATAACTAGTCCGTTTCATAGAAAAACTGGGCCATTAATGCTTTATATGTAACTTATATAAATTGGACAGTTGGGCAGTACTAATGGCTATTGCTTGCCAGATCATCCTATTTATATTTCCTTTAAAAACCAAGGAAGCTAAAGTTATGAAAACAATTATCTTTGCACGAAAACCAGATGGAAGAGTATTAGTTTTATTTCTGTCATCAGGATCAACATACTACACAGAGACTAGCAGTCCCCAAATGCAGCAAACTAGATCTTACTGTAGTCACCTACTGATTACTGGTCTGTTTCTGAGTACAATGCAAAGTGCTAGTCATGATCTATAAGGCCCTATATAGATCAGGTCCAAAGAGTGTATGTCCCCCTATGAGCCTGCCTGATCCTCAGGGAAGGGCCTTCCCTTAGTTCTATCATCATCACAGATACGTTTCACAAAGACACAGCAATGTTAATGGTTGCTTCCTGAATGTGGAATTCCCTCTCATGAAAGACCAGTTTGGCTTCACTTCTGCTTTTCTTGTACTGGTAAATAAGGATCTTTTTATTTGGAAAGGCCTTTAGCTGTTAATTGGTTGTTGAAGAAAGGTCTTTTAACAGACTTGCTGAAGTTTTATCTTCTATGTTTCAAACACTTTTGAATTGTTTTAAGTTAAATGTTTTTAAAATGGATTGCTTATTTGGTATTTTAATTTTCATTCTACCAATTGCTTTAGCTGTATTTTGTTTAAACTTATGTTGGACATCTCTTTGAGTCCCTGTTAGCAAAAAGGTAAGGTGTTAAATAAATAAATACAAATATTAATACTTTGAAACCTTCCAGTTCTTGAGAGTTCACATGGAGAGTTCGCATGTAATTTGAGCCTTCACAGTTACAGAAACAAGTTTAGGAAAGTGCTTTAAGCTTACAGACACCCTTCCACAATTATGAGCTTAACATTTGAAGATTTGACTATTTGTAGATTATTTTGCTGCCACCTCCACTGCTGCCCTATGCCATTTTTAATTGGGACTAATAGGGACTCGTGTTCACAGGGACTAATAAGTGTCAGCTCATGAGAGACTGTGAGAGACAGCGAGAGACTGCAACATGAGGTGAGGTATATAAGTCCCTACTAAAAATGACGAAGGGCAGCAGAGGAGGCAGCAGCAAGTCCCACCAGACATCCACCTCTGCGTTGCAAAGGAATTCCGCCTCCTTGAAGACAGAGTTAGCTAGATAGTGTGCCCCCCACCAAGTATTTAAATGTTTTATGCACTGTACCTCTGAACAATGTGTTAAATATTGTCTGGGGGAGAGCTACTGATATTTGCATTTTTTTCCCCACTTTTGCAGGGGTCCTGCACTTTAACCCCCTGTGAATGTGATGGGATGACTGTATTTGTCTCCATAACTTGCAAATGATTTGGCGTTGTAGGATGCTACTTAATCCTCATTTACAAGCTTTATTACATTAAAAAATTCATCTTTGTACAAAATTTTGAGATTGCATGTTGCAGAGCAACATGAGAATATGGATTTGTTTCTAGTTAAGGATGGTGCATGCACTATTACTATTTTTCTTTTCTTTTTTTTTTTTTTTTCTGTCAAGCAAAAGACAGCTCACTATCTGTTCAACAGTCCTAGGACACTTCATTAATTTTTGGCTTGCTATACCTACACAACATCCTGCCTTCTTATCTTCAGTCAGGTTGCTGTAGGGAAACAAATCCTTGAGGGCTAGTATGGAAATGTTATTATTCTCACAAGGCCATGACCTTTCTCAGTAGATTGGAACATTATCTACCTTCTCTGACATTAATGTGATGTTTGGCACAGGGGGAAAATTAAATTCTATCTGTCCCTTCAGTGACAGCAATTTCTAATTTATTCTACCTTCCTAAGAGAGAGCATATATAGAATTACAATCAACCTTTTATAAAAGTAAAACCACATTCTGATTTTCAAATGGAAGCACTTCTGCATTAGACTAAGAATTTAGCTTCACACTGAAGCTAAGTAAAGATGAAGTCGAAGACTAAATTTAAATCCAACAAGCCATCATGACCTGAAAACACTACAACATAAATGAGGAATTTTACAGAGGAGGGAGTTAAAAACAAGAAAGATCTCTTTTAGTTCACCACTACAGTTCAATACTGGGTCACTTTCCTTTTAATGACAGATGAGTACCTCACCCCCTTTTTCTGATCATTAATAACTGTGACCAAATCCTATCCACCGCTGAAATGTTCCCCATCCTGTATGCAGAATAAGTTATTGGCCCTATTATGTTTACATCCTCATTATTTTTACAAAAGGATTATGTTTTCCCGTAACTCATGCCTTCTACTCTAGAAGACGGAAATATGGTTACAACTATGCTTTAGAAAGGTCACAGCTGATAACAGCATTATGAGAACTGTGAATAAATAATGATGTCTGAAAATAGAGAAGCAGTTAAAGGCACTGAAGAGGAACAATGTGCAGAGCTGGTCATGACCCACAAGGGAACAAACTGATAACCTGCACTGGAAGAGTTCAACATGTATCACTACAACTTCACTCAGAAGCAAGGTACTCTCCAAATGGGAGATGAACTATCAAAACATTCTAACAAAAAGGCCTGTGAAACATGAAAACGGATACAATCAAATATACAAAAGTATCACTTTTATTTTTATCATAATTCTATTTATACAACTTCTGTTTTAACTGCAGTACTAAAATAAAAAAAGTATTAAAACACATTTTTTCTCAATGTCAATTTTGATTAATTAAATGAATTAAATTAAATTAAATTAAATGAATTAAATTAAATGAAAGATAATTGCTGAATTCAGAGTGGTGTCAAACTACTTGGATAGCTAAATCCCAGTTCACATATTATACACATTAGACCAGGTAGTACAACTCAGAACATTTCATATAAGGGTTCAGAAAGACTGAATATATCAAGGAACTTGCCTTTTGGACTCTCTGAGGTATTGGTCCACAAAGCATAGCTCAGGAAAATTCCCAAGTCTGGACTTTTGCTGCATATGAGCTTATCTGATCAAATTCAGGAGAGCATTTTGATCCAACTGAGCTGGAATTTTCTGTGCTGTCTGTAACCTTTCCTTTTTTAATTTATTATATGTATACAGCCATTTTAACAGCAACAGGACTTTCAAAATAGAACATGAAAAAACTCTACCTAACTTTAGCTCAATTTGGATAAATGCTTTACAGATGGAAGCTGCAGTTCAGTAACACTACTCACTTGGTTATCATTTTTCAGGGTACTGGCAGAAAACAGCAAGGGGGATTATTTGCTTTTATGCTGTATGGTGAGTTTCTCAAAAGTATCTGCCTAGCCACTACAAGAACCACAGAGTAGAAGAACTCTTGGTTAACTTCAACAGAATCCAACCTTCGTTAGGCATCCTCAGGTACTGCAAAGCTTCCTTGCTGCTAGGGCTCTGGTGCCTCCCTGAGCAATAGCCTGAACTCTCTCTCTCAGGGATGGCATAACTCTCCGCAGCTGTATAATCAGCCCTTATGGGATCTTGGGGGACGGGGGATTATGTACAATTTACTTAGCTATTGCTATTGATAAAAAAATGTTCCTCAATTTCCAGAAATCGAAAAAACCATTACAAAAATGTTCAGTCACTGAAACACTGCAGCAGCAGTGCTGGCATTATACTTTTAAGAGCACATTCTGCCCTGGCAGCTAAAGGGTAAGAGAATAATCCTGTCATAAATGGAAGACCCAGTTCCTCTATGTGGATGAGAATGATGCTCTTGTTGGGACTGGATGCCTTTAGTTATAAGTTATGTTGATGAATGTTTCCATCCAGCAAGGGAGTTGACAAAATGACTCAACTTTTTAAACTCTATTCTGGTCCTGGAACAAAAGAACATAAGGATATGAGGTGGGTGATGTTTGTTGAAGATACCACCCCAATTACAAAATTCTGCAAACCATAATGAAAAGACAACTTCACCACCTTTATTGTGAATCATAATAAAGTCTCTCATCCTCCAATGGATCAGTTACATATCTCAAACATTTCCAGTCCAGCAATGTGGTGATGGTATTTTTCTTAAATCCTTAATACATCAGAGATTTTTTGTGTCTTAGGTGACTGACAAACATTCTTTTCATTTTCATGATTCACTCAGACCTGCCTGTAATAGAAAAAGCCTTGAACTTCAGTTGACAATATCGTTTGGAATATTTTTCAATATCTCTGCTTTCAAGGCAGTAACCTCCTGTTGCTGCTTTTCCTATGGGAGTTCATGACTGTCCAACCTTCTTGGTCAGATTAAGCAAGACTTGTCATAAATGTTGCACTGATTTATTTTGGACAAGATTCCATTTGGTATCCATGCCTGATCTGAAACAATTCCAGACTGCTGCACAGAACACATACAAGCAACAGAAATGAGAACACTACCTGTATGAGAGGCATGAAAGAGCACACTGCCCATGCTTTAAAGAATGGGAGGGGTATCACAGCCAGCTCTCAATGTGATGGCACATTATCAGGATAAATGAGAGAAATTATGAAGTACAGCACAACAAAAATGAAATAAAGTGTACAAAAAAATGGATGGATCTTCTTCATAGATTAAAATAAATAAAACAGAAATAAAGAACTATGTTTTCTACTTTCTCTAATATTGCCTAACTGATTGTGAAACATTACATACTGTCATTAATTCACTCACTGAAGCACAGTGTCTGAAATTAGGAATGTCACTGTGATTTCCTTTTTTTTTTTTGACAAGGCATTATTGAACAGAGTTAATTCACTGAATGTTTTATCCAGTTTAATAATAATTTTGCAGAAAACAGTTCAGTGAAGAAGATAGGATTATCCACAAATCATGAACATACGATGCACTACCTATTATGACAGAATTTAAAAAATAGAGGCAAGATTCTGCTACACCTCTCCCAACCTCAGACTACTTAAAACTTCCATATGGCTACATATCCAACCAAGAGCAATTAAAGTTACTCTAGGAATTACAGATGGTTATTAGTATTAATAATCCAATATACTAGTGGAATAACAGAACAACAGAATAATCCATTCCAGTAAATAGTAATTCCTTCTAATTTAGAGTAGCCTTTATCCCAGAGGTAGTCAACTGCAACAGGCTGTATTGTCATATTTTTGGCCAAAATTTGTTCAGCCCAGAAAAGATCATTTCAGGAGGCTGCAGGGTTTAAAGAGTGAGTCGCCACTCCCAGAATCCTAATTTATCCAGGGAAAGTTCCCCCCCCCCCCCGATTTCATTAAAATTCAGTGTCTGAAGATTTTGGAAATGTTGTCGGGGGACCTGAGAAAACTGAAAAGAGGCTACATTATGCCCATGGGAAATATTTTCCTCTTTTCAGTTTTATACAAACTGCTCTTTTCCTAATTACCACATGGTGGATTCCTGTTCTTCCGAGTTTGAAAGCCAGGAGAATGCTTTCCCTATCCACCAAGACAGTGGTGATACTAGTGTTTTTGAATCAACTTTTTCCTTCATTTCAACAGTGAGTTTTACTGATTTAAATCTTTGTTATGTTTCTTCCACAGAAATGAGCACAAAGAAAACAAGCAATGAAAGTCCTCCACATATACACATGTATATATATTATTCTGAAACAAGCATAGTTGTTTCTTTTTTGTACTCTTTTTTCCATTATTTTTTATTTTTATTTTTTTTGGTACACTTGGGCTGAAGCATTGTTTAAAAATACTGTTTTCAATTCATGTGAAAATACTATTGGCAAATCAGGCACAGGAGTTGCAAGTTCTCTCTGGAACTAGCTAATATCTATACGGACTGATTTGAACAAATATATGTAATATAGGAAAACAATCCTGATGAAGAAGATATCACGGTGTACAAAAGATAATTTGATTATATTTTCTTGATACGGGAAATGAGAACAACTTATTACAGTTTTGGATATACCTTATTTCTGTTTATACCAGTATCAAGTTTGATGTGATATATGACTCGAAGAGCATTCACTTTTTGGATATTGAGATTATGAACAAAGAGAGCTGTTTACTTATTCATATTTATAGGAAACCAAAGATATTAACTCTTTCCTAAAATAAGATAGCTATCACCTTTCACATCTCAAAAGAAATCTTCCATATTCATAAATGTTGAGGATAAGATCAAACTGCAGCAGTTTAGAATCTTTCTTCAACAAACTAACGTTCTTAAGCAGCAACTTCTAGATAGAGCAGTGGTTCTCAACCTGTGGGTCCCCAGATGTTTGTGGACTTCAGCTCCCAGAAGCCCCAGCCACTATGGTCAATGTTCAGGGCTTCTGGGAGATGAAGTCTAAAAACATCTGGGGACCCACAGGTTGAGAACCACTGCGATAGAGGATATCCCCTGAGAATTTTGAAACAAGCTATGTACAAGGTGGAGGGACAACTAGAAGAGATATTTTAAGAAATAAAACAAGGAACACCAAAGTAGACAGAATGATTATACCACATGATACACATACCACTCAAGTTAGAGAAATCATACACAATTTTTTTCAATTTTTTTTTTGTTGCTCCAAGACATTCCTTGGTGTAAACAAGTACCTATGATTACTTTACAACATGGACAGAATTAGAGGGACATGCAGGTGCACAGTAACATGAAATACCCCGTAAAGATCAACAGACAGTACTACAGATGGGAGTAGATGTGTTGGACAATTTCCATGTGGAAATTGCAGTGTGTGTTCTACCTGGTAGAAGGTAGAAGGATAAAATTATTTAGTTATCCATTGAATAACAAACAATATCATCTTAACCACCTGTTTACTTGCAACACACTTCACGCAGCACCCCTGTAATCTATAACAGAAATGATAACAAGGAAAATAAGGACTTCTATTTGTGAACATAAAATTTGTATCAGAATCAGAAAAATGCATGCACTATTACTGAAACATTTTTATGAGTTTAAGCAGAAAAAGAAAGATATTAGGTTTTGGTGCTCAGAGAAAACTGTGGCTATGATGTAGAATATATTGTGTCAGTCAACACTATCTGTTCCTTTTTGGAAGGTGTCCTTTGTCATAGTTTTATTCTATTGTTTTATTTATTATGTTTGACTAAAAGTGTATTATTTCTATTTATGATATCATGGATTTTAATTTAATTCTTATTTGCAGTTAACCTACACAGTGATGTATTTTAAGAAGTACCTGTTATCTTTGATGGCTTGTTAATTTTAAGTTCATACCAGATTGTAGTCTTGATTTAAAATACCATAATTAATGGTAAATGAGGCATGAAGGTTGGAGTGGAAGTCTTATTACATAAAGAGAACCTCAGAGTGTTGCCATTAGGATGTGGAGAGTGAAAGGAACAGACATCTGTATCTACTATATAAAAGTCAAAGTTTGCCTATGAATTTGTGAGTTGGTGTGTTTGTGTCAGGCAGGCAAAGACCTCATAGGATTGGCTGGGTCAGGCAAGAAGCCCTCATATAACTGGCTGCCTGTGAAGATTTCACAGAATCCTGGGGTTGGCAGTTTAGTGAGGAACCTTTAGAATTCTCAATCAGAGAGCTCTTGGACCTCAGGCTGGTTGCTATGGAGACAAGTCCTACCAGCAAAAAGGAGGAGGGCAATGTATTCCCTCAGGAAACCAACCTGTATGTTAACAACTCTGAATACACACTGGACTGGGGAATATAGGCAAAAGTTACAGATACTTGACAACACAGTTTGGGGAATTAGAGGCACAGGATCTCAAACCTGAGTATTTCAACCGCATCTAACACCTAAGGTAAGGTAAGGTAAGGTAATTCCTAAAGTATTTCTAACAAGTATTACCTAACAGGAAATAAAATCCCAAGCAACACTAAGCAAATACACTAGTTTTGTATAAATCTATATTCAAGTGTTGGTTAAGTATTTGATTGAAATTGGTTCTTTGTAAATATGCACACTTTGAATAATATGATTATGTGTGGGTTGTTTTTTTAAATCAATACTTCAACTTTTGTTTGTTGGAAATACTGGACAACCTAAGATTTACACTGGCCACTGAAGAAGACTACTAGTCTACATGTCTCGCTTCTATTTAAAAGAAGAATTGGACAAGACCTGCAGCATCTTTTTTCCTTCAACAAATAATTTATGCTCTATGTACCTTTTTCCATTTTGCTATTTATAGTGTGGATTGTGTAGTGTTTTCATTTTAATAATTGTTTATTTTAATGATTTATTTGTTATAAACTTCTACATACACATGCATGAGATACATATAGAGAGAGACTGATTTTATACTCATATCTTAACTGTTTACTTAACCTCCTTCAAGTAAAATACGCATATGCATAGTTCCAATTCATGACCTAAAATTAATAGCACACTAGCAGCCAATTGCCAATGAAAAAAAAGGAAATGCATTCAGTGTTGAACAAGATTACGATCTACATTCTTCTGTAAATTATCATCTAATAGAATTGTTTCAGAACAATCCATTAATCTAATACAGGGGTACAAAATAATTTGGGTGTTAAAGGCCACATTAAGTTTTTAATGACTTGGCACATGCTGCACGTCAAAAGAAAAGTGAGCTGAATGTTGAATTGTGGAGTCTGAACTAAACATGCAATTCTCACTTCCTGTTCCCTTTTACTGTTTTGTAGAATGTGTGACAGAGATCTATCTATCTATGGATATAAATTGCTGTTTTTTTCTGTTTATTCTCTTATTTTCTATTTCTCCTCTTTTCTGTAACTCCTGTTGCTCAAATCATTATTAACACCTATCTTCAACACTGCTTAAGGTTTTGTGTGTGTGTGTCTGTGTGTGTGTTACATGCTTTTGTAAAGTACAAGATAGAAAAAATTCAAATGAAAACAACCTGTGGGCATCCAAGGATCCGCTGAGGGCTTTAGCTGTGTGTTGACTTGATCCCAATTAAGATCATCTTCATCAGACTGACTATATCCACATGAGGTAAACGGTTCATCAAAAGAACAGCCACCTGTTTAAAGAAAAGGAAAGGAAAAAGAGAGTTAAAATGGAGTAATTTGTGGGAAATGGTACAGTTCTTGACTTTTGCATTTTCTTTTAAAAGCCACTAAAGCCCTACCTACAAATATCTGCTACTTGCTATACACTCCCACCCTGAGAACCCAGATCATCCACATAACTCAAGAATAGAGTCGCATCATTGTTTGACTGTATTACAAATAAATTACAGCTTGCTAACGCCACATATAAATCAATTCAGCAATGTAATTATACAACTTTCTTCAGAAAAAGTGAGATTATATTCCAGACATAACAAGAATCAATTCTACCACATGGGTAGGTGGAGGTTAAATATTTACAGTGTTGAGCATGTAACATGGGTTAGCTAAGCTTTTTAAATTTCATTCATCAACCAGTCTGCCCAATCACAATTTCATTTGCCAAATGCCTTCTTCACCCACCATACTATATCACACTTTCCAAGTCAAAACATATAAGCACTCTGAGTCTGCAGTCAAAAGATTTCTGGCATAAACAACAAGTAAAATAACCTGCTGCCAACATGGAAAAGTGAAAATTAATTACGAAAAAGTAATCAGCTGGTGACCCCATGGTTTGTAGCATTTATAAGCAAAATGTACTGATGATGAGAAATCCCCGCAGAATATTGACAGTAATATTTAATCAACACATACTCCAGATATCACTATTTGGGAAACAAGGACATGGGTACTGGAAATTTGTTAGGAGGAAGTCTTCTTGGCATGGCAACAGCCCTGCCATATATGTGGCATTACATACCAGGACACTGATTATAGGAACCAGATGCCATCAGCTACTCTACCTATCTGGCTTATAAAAAGCTTTTGATGTTTACATGCTCAAAGTCCATGTTCTTGATTCCTATACACCAAGATAGTATACCTATTTTGTGTTTCACACTGAAGTCTTCTGACACATATTTTCAACATATTACTAAAGCTTATAAACAAGAGTTTAATCCAGTTAGCAGGCACTCTTAAATTCTGAAAATACAGTATTATGCTCAAGTACCACCTTCATTAATATTTTATCTTAGAGAAAAGTACAATAAAAGACCAATAGCATACATTAAGCAGAATCATAGAATCGCAGAAATGTAGAGTTGGAAGAGACCACATGGGCCATCCAGTCCAACCCCCTGTCATGCAGGAACACCCTCAAAGCACTCTCAACAGATGGCCATCCAGCCTCTGCTTAAAAACCTCCAAAGAGTATCTACAGCAGCTGTCCAGGCAGGACTCTTGGATGCCTTCCCACTCCTACTTAGAGAAAGGACCTACCTAGGCTCCTACCTAGAACCTGCCAAATGACAACAGGAAGATCACTGGAAAAACCTCCAAAAGGGCTTATGGGAACTTGCTATTTTGTGTCTAAACATTTCAGATGTAGGGTCAATGTTAGTCATCCAGTCTAGAAGTCCACTGACTGCAGTCTTGGGAAAGGACCATTATTATATTACACAGAGAGAGAAAACAGACACACACATCACTCAGCATTGTTTTTAAATGTTTGAAGGTAACTGATACTAAAGTAACTATTTCTGGAAATATCCCATAATTGCTATCTACTAGGAGTCATAGCTAAAAAGGGGCACAGAAATGACCAGGCGAACTGTACTCGCAGATTAATATTCCTAAAGTGAAGAAGACATGAAAAATAATATCATCTGGAAATAGACATTAATCATTTAATTTTTTAAAACATTCACTCAAACTTTCTTCTTCTTCTCTTAAATACCACCATCTGTTCTCCTTTATTATGAACTGCGAAAACATATTCTGTATGCCCTAGTGGTATATCTTCACATAATTCTAAATTGCGCTCTTTGGAAGAGTCTTATTCATTATCTCTACACATTTCAAGGAAATTAGCAGCCCTGGACATCTCATACTGTTATCTCTAAGGCCTAGGAATTCATGGTACCTGCTTGGTATGTCATCTTGGCAAGGATATATAATTTATCTTGCATATGAAAATAGAAATTAAATACATCTTCTCAATAACAGGCAAATAACTGCTATACTTAGTGACTGAAAGATCTGGAAATCACAGAAAAATTAATGGTATTTACATAAAACAATTTTTGTAAATTAATGGATATGAAATAATATGTTGATTTACTACTGAAAAGGTGGCAAAATCCAATTCTGGAAAATCCTAGTGTTGCCACATTTAGGGATAAGAAACTATTAACAATTCAGAATCAACAGTATCAATTTACTTACTATATCCCTGTAATCGCTTGGTCCTAAATTCTATTGCTCATTCCCAACTAGAGCAAACCCACGAATTCAATGGTAACCTGGGAAATTAACATAGGTAAATTCCATAATTCAATGGGTGTACTCCAGTAGGAAGCAGGAGCAGGATTCTTCACAGAAATACCTAGATCTTGCTCCCATGTTGTTTTTATTCCCAGAAAATGTGAATATGTCCCTGAGATCAAGATACTGTACGCCATCCAACTCAGATTTGTTTCCATTTATAAAACTACTTCATCACTGGTTATTTTACGAAGAATGGTTTTACCAATAGCTACTCAAAGGCTACAAGCTGGAACATGTTGAGAGAAGGGTAATCAAAATGGAAAATACCTTGAAACCATGTCCTATGAAGAACAGCTTAGGGAGCTGCATATGTTCAGCCTGAAGAAGAGTAGGTGACATGATAGCCATGTTTAAATATTTGAAAGGATGTCACATGGAGGACGGAACAAGCTTGTTTTCTGCTATCCCAGAGACTAGAACTAGGAGTAGTGGCTTCGAGCTATAGGAAAAGAGATTCTACCTAAATATTAGGAAAAACTTCGTGATAGTAAGAGCACTTTGACAAATAGGTGGAGTGGAATGTGATGGAGTCTGCTTCTTTGGAGTTTTTAAACAGAGGCTGGATGGGCATCTGTCAAGAGTGCATGGCAGGGGATTGGACTCAATGGCCCTTGTGGTCTCTTCCAACTTTATGATTCTATGATTCCCTTGTTTTATTTTTTTTTAAATAATAAAATAACAAAAACTGTAAATGTTACTAATGAACTCATTGTCTGCTAAACTGAGAGGGCAAAATCTTAAACTTACAAACCAATGGAACTTCTCACTTACCAAGCTAATTTATGTTAATCAGGTAATTCCAGATAAGCACAAGTGACATAGAGGAAACAGGTGAATCTATATGTGTATGTGAAGGCTTTCCTCCCACACTCCATCTTGTGCAAAGGAGTTCACTGAAATGGGGATAAACGTAACCAGAATACAGAGTATGTTTAAGCCTTCTGTCTGTATTTACATATGTCAATGAGATTCGATTAAATAAGAATCTAATCAGTCTGGCTTGCCTAATGGCAAGACTGATCAATGAACAAAACTGGAAAAGTCAACGTGTCTAGATTTCAATGGAAAAGGAAAAACTGTGGTTTATAGTTATGGAAAGGTTTACTTCAGATGTGTGGTCTTCAAAAAAATAAGTTAGACATAGTAATAAGTGTGCAACATAATTTTATTTAGACATAAAGATACTTGTATGCAATAAGATACTCATTTATTTCATATGCAAGCACAGATCCAAAAGAATTTCACATCCCAGTTTCCCATACTGATCTCTGAAAGACATGATACAATAAACTACAAAGATTTAGAATATAATATAAAGTGCCAAATATAATAAATATCTATTTGATAAAGAACTAGCAAATGTGGTGTTACATGTCACCTGATAGTTCTCTGTTTGTTTTTGTATTATGGCTTATGTCATATTATAAATTTATTGTTTTTTTAAAGGATCGGATTCAGGCCTTATATACCTGTAACACACATGCAAGCTACAACCTACACCCAGGGTAAGAAGAAAAGAGAGTTCTCTTATTCCAAACTGCATATAAAGGACCCATGCCTACAAGAGAAAATATAATGATCAAACAACAATGCATGAATATCTACCCAGGTAACAACAGATCAAGCAAAGAATATTACATTCTGGAGCAACACCAATGAATCTCATTCTTTCCTTTAGTTCTCCATATTCTTTCTTCATTTTCCTACACTATATTTAATTGAAGTTTAAGACACAAATGAACAGCAATTAATACAAGCAGGCAATTTGAAACCATGTGCAAAACTAGGTAGGCAAGAATGGGATCAATGGATCATGGCACTTTTGTTGATGTTAAACTATACAAAAGATCCATAAAATAAATATCTGTAGACAAGTGACAAAAAATATTCTAGTGTAAACCACTCATTTATCTTAGGATACTGATGTTGTAATTTAATAAAGATGTTATGCAAACTAGCATCATTCTTAACACTCATGCAACTCTAGGCAGTTGCACTGCATAGGAAGGTTTTTTCCTGTACTATGCAGAGGGCAATAACTAACTCAATTGAGTACTTTCACTGCATTCTGGCAAGGCTTGCTCCCCCTCAACCACCTACAACATCTCAAAAGATTTTGAGGCAGACTCTCCAACCATACAGCAGCTCAGCTTTCTAGAAGCCATATGCCAGCCCACAACTGCTAACTACTTCACACCTGGCTGATACTCTTTGCAATGTATAGTTGAGCCAATTTATTAACAGAATCTCTCTCTGAAAAGCATAACTTACTGACCTACTTGGAAAACTCCTTTGTGTATAGATTTTTGGCAAACCAATCTATAACTGTTGCCTTGTTTCTATTACAGTCTATCATGTCAAAGATATTTTCCAGATATCTTTAGCTCAGGGATAACTGTCTGGCACAGTGTAACAGCTTCAGTTGGTGGTGCAGCTGCTACAGAACTTCAATGAAGTTTTTTCAAAAACATTTTGTAGCCAGGATCCTTAGCTACCATTAATTCAATGTACTAATGCAAAAGACTCTACTTTAGGTTCCCATCTTATCTTTCAATAATATATATTTTTTTAACTTTCTCTCTGTAGTACATTTCAGTGTATAACATTCTTACACTGCAGACACACTGGTGGCGCTGCAAAAAGCAATTGAAAGTTCTAGATGTATGTTCTGTAAAGGTGGTTCATGCATGTGGAAATCAGGTATATCTTTGGACGCATCTTAACTAATTTCTAGCTTTCACAGTGAATGGGAAATGTATACTTTTTTAAACTACTTGAATCAGTATACATTTCCTTGGCAATGTTAATGAAAATGGATTTTACAAGAACTGGTCAAATATTACAGAGTGTGAATGTGTATGCATTTTAGATTAAAATACTTTGCAACAGAAGTACTATACTTTTTGTCACCAACAATGAACATTCTGTGAAATACTTTTAAGAAGGACCCAAGTAGCTAGGCTACATGTTTTGTTGTTCCTATTGTGTGCATTCATGCTATTTTATGCTTATGGAGACTCTAAGGCAATTTATTACATGGTTTTCTTGGCAAGATTTGTTCAGTGGGGGGTTGCCATTACCTTCCTCTGAAGCCAAGAGAGTGTGAGTTTATCTAAGGTCAGAGAGTTTACCCAAGGTCAATCAGCCAATGGGTTTTCTTGGCTAAGTGGAGATTCAAACCCTGGTCTCCTAGAGTGCTTGCCCAATTCAAACCATTACATCATGCTGGCTCTTCATGGCTATGTGTTATCTAGCTGTTCTCTGTCCATTCCTTCCTCCCAAATATTTGGTGGCATTGGTTCACCACTGATGTCACACAGCACTGTAAGAACAGCTTTCCTATGGCTTCATTCCTCTAAGTTGGTCTTTATTCCACTATATTGACAATGATCCTCCTTACGCAGATCACTCCTGAGCCTGGCCAAATAACGACCGCATCAGAAGTCAGCAGATGTTGTCTGGATGTCACTACATTGTCCAACCCAGATACAACTTATAGCACCACGATAGAATAAAACCAGATATCCAGAGTGTACGCCTGTTGTCATGTCCAAACTGTATCTTTTTCACACAGTGGATCTTCTGGTTCCATAATGTCCAACATTTTAGATTGTTTCAGGTTGGAGTTTTGTCTCAAACTCATTTTTGAGTCTGCAAGACTAGATGAGGGAAGTTGATAACTTCTTGGAGGTTTTTCATTCACAGGTTATCATACATTCCAGTTGATACGATGGCAGATAACAACAAGGTACAACACGTCACATTTAGGATTTCGTGCTTAAATTAATAAGCATACAATTCTGTTTAACTAGATAAGCAAAATAAGGGGATGAACCTTATGATTTCAGTGATAATTTACAGTGCTTCCAATACTACAAAATCCATCTCTAAATCATATGGAATATTACTACAAATAGCTAATATGATACCTTTTTTTACATCAGATCAGTTGGTAAGTTGTAATCAGCTGACAGGTTATGATCACATTTTAATGAGCACCCACGTGGTTTGAAAGAGCTGTGATCTAAGGCCATTTCCACACTACAATGTTAAGAGTGCTTTAGTCCACTTTCAACATCCTGTGGAATTCTGGGGTTTGTAGTTTAGCGAAGGACATGTAGAATTCTCAGCCAGAGAGTTCTTTGGTGTCAGTAAACTACAAACCCCAGAATTCCACAGGATGTTGAAAATGGACTAAAGCACTCTTAACATTGTAGTGTGGAAATGGCCTAAGTTTCTTCTAAGTGCATTAACAACTACAGGGAGATACAAAATACACATAACCTTTCAAATAAGGAGGAGAGTGGAAGGGATTTAGACCAGGACAACTGAAAGATTTCAAATGCCAGACTGATGTCAAACAAACAACTCCTCAAACAACATACTGTTATATATAAGACACGGAACACAAATGTACAATAAAAGCCTCATTGAGCTTAATAAAGTCAGAGAGAAACAGTGCACATGAAGAATACATGCCGACAAAGAACATACAAACTGAAACAGTTCAAAATGAGTAATAAAGAAAAGGAATCGTGATCAAAGCCTAACTGTTCTGCCAGATTTGACACCAAAAGTAAAGATAAAATGGAAATTGTATTAGTATGAAAGAAATGAAATCAAAGCAGTCTATGAGAAGCTTATTTTATTCTAGCCAAAAGAATGAAAGCTGTGTAAAATATTAATGAGTTCAGGTACATGCTGCAATTAAGAAGTTGCATTACATCATCTAGATTAAGCACCAGATGGAAAACTTTTTTTTTAAAAAAAAGATAATCTGACATGTCAAATACACTTAAATTTATATGCAGTTTTTTCCTCATTCCAAAGCTTCCATTACAAATAATTCACAGCTATTAGAGTACAGCACAGACCTCTCCACACCTAATTTGGGTTTATTAAGCTTAAGAAACTGATCCCAGCATATGGACACCTGGTTGAAGGGCCTTGTAACAAGTATTTTACTATAGATGACAGATACATCCCTATCCAAAAAGGACTCTCCATCATTTTAGCAAAAAGAAGAGATTTTCACTTTAGGATAAAAAAAGACCATTTCAGCCTCCAGTACTGAAATGTAACTGATACTGAACTCTTGAGGAGGGCAGCGGTAGCTGGGACCTGTGCCTCTCAATCTCTTATTTATTAAATACTTCTCTCCTATACTTTGATCTAGCATGCCCATTCCCTTTAGGACTCTTAATAATATAAGAGAGGAAATCCATCAGTAAAATAACTTAAAAGCTCAGAATAAAGAACCAGATCTTTGTTAAGAGAACCAGATCTTTGCCATTCACTGAAAAGTGAACAGTGAGTGAAAGGCAGTGTATCTCCTGAGACTGTCAATAATGAAAAGATGTGCCTACCTGCTGTACTATTCTCTTATGTCTGTGGATGCTACACTAAGACCGTAAATCCTCAACTGTTTCATCCTTGCATGTGAGAATGAATAATTATGCTGGTTTTCTCCTCGCTCTGGGAGAAACCCAATATTCCTATGCTGTATTCCCCCCTCCAATTTTTTAACATCTCAAAGATGTTTTCCATGATTCTGCAGAAAAAAACATTTTTTCTTCTTACCAAGTTCTTGCTGCTCTACTATTCTTTCTGTCAGGAAAATGTGTGTGAATAATTATAAATATCATTCCCAAACCTATGTTATACTTCTGGAAGTGTGAGGGACACAAAGCAAGCTCTTATAAGTTCCTGATCCCATAGCACGATGGCTACACAGGAGTTTTAGACCCAGGAGTACTAACGACTTCTTGAAAGTACACTCAGCTCTTTATTACACAGATTTTGGCTTTATGGTTATAGTACAGACATTCCTAAATCTACGTATCTGTTACCCTCCAAAGGTCTAAATGGGAGATTGCTTGGACTTTCAGGTTAGCTACAGTAGGCCCTCCACATTTGCAGGTTTTACTCTCATGGCTTTATTTGCGAGACAACTGTACTGCAAGATATTTGAGGAAATCACAGCATTTGTGTAACACTGATACATGAATAATTGGAAATTCTGTGCAATATGCAGATTTGATAAAGATCTTCAGTAATTTTACTTAATGAAATGAAGAATTATGATCACTTGCAAGAAAGATGCAAAATCTGCAGAGCAATTAAAGGTAACAATCTCACTTTCAAGGGCAACTAGGAAAAAGGCATTCCCTGACAGAACTGCCAAGCGCAGTCCACAAGCACAAAATCAAGCATCAAAACTGAGATCAGAAAGAATCATAAGCAAATTGTGTGTGTGATCATGTACAAGATCCACCACTGTACATGCAGTAGATCTATTGTCTACTGTGTACAGGTATGAATATGCAGGTACACTGCTGAATTTGTAAAATTTTTCCACCTGATTTTTCAAACTATGATATTTTTCAGAGAATCATGACTCTGCAAACAAGGAGGCTGAAGTTTACACATCTGGAATAAAGAATGTATTTTTCTGCATTTGCTAGGGCATACAATAAAGCTATAAAGAGAGAAGTCTCCAACTGGGCACTGTAGGTTAAAATAATTAATGTTTATTCATTCATTACAATAGCAGGTAAAATTATCTGATAATGATAAGTAGTTCCTAGATGATTACAAAAACAATTAGAGAAGTGTGATCTGTTAATAAAAGTCCATTAGCTTCTGTTCCCTTGCTATTCAACAAACTGGAATGTGCTAAAATTAGCCATTTCAAATCTTTTATGAAAAATTTTTGAAAAAATTATTGGCCTGCACATCTGAAAAGTTAAGTATACAAAATCTGATTTGAACTACGTGTGTGTGTGTGTATGCGTGTGTGTGCAAACAGTAAAATGCAGCAAAATTCAAGTCTGTTTCATACTGAATTTTTGAAAACTTGAAAAATCTTTCATATATAAAATCCACAGAGAAGACAGCTGGGATCAAGCATTTTTTTCTCTTATATTAGAAAGAAAAACAACTAAACATGATATTGTATTGTATATATCTACAAGGTATTTAAATGAGAATTCTGCCAATACATCTCTCCAACTTTCACTTCAGTTTTAAAACAGGTATCATCCACATTTATATTCCTCAAAATAAAAACTACAAGTACACTTGAAGCTCAATCACTCTCCCTAGAGCAACTCATATTTAATGAGGATCTTGCCCCCTCCAAAGAAGACAAGATCCACAAAGCAATCTCAGATAATGTGAAACCAAGCCCTGCTGCTTCCAAACCACCGTCTTCTAAAGCCTAACAACTTCTGATAAACCCATATGAGAATGATGGACCATTTCAGTCCAACCAAAATTATTTTTTTTTAAACCGCAAGCTCATTCTTAGAAACAATGCACTGTAGATTGCTAGTGCATATAGTCTGTTGCAGGCTTTGAACTTTAGAAAGGATTTAAAAAGTCAATCCCAGTATCATTATAAATCCAAGTGCATTACCTTCCTATTGATTGAGAAAATAAAAAAAAATTAAAAGTTTGAGGCTTGACTTTGTGGATAATCTTTTCCATTTCCTTGATGAGTTCTGCAGTTGCAAATCGCTTACGTAACAGCATATTAAGCAAAGAATGGAAAATCTGGTTTGTTTAAAAGAATTTTATAGTGTTAAAAAATGCCACCAGCATTAGCTTTGTTGGCCTGAAAACTGTTTAATTTTGTAAGGCAAAGAGAAACATTTATCCAATAATTACAAGAGACTTCTAAAGAATACACACCAGTACTAATACATTTAATAATGTATTATTAACTAGCAGATAGCACTTTCACTGGTGACTAGAACCAACATCTGTATTCCACTGTTATCAATACGTTGCTCTAGCCAGTTTTACAAGTCCTTCTGTTTGGATCAACCCACACTTAACTACAGAACTGCAGTCACAGACCTGACTGGTGCTGGTGCTATCAGCAAAGAAAACTCAGTGCAATCTAAGGTTGTTTTTCCCATATTTATGCAATTCCATTCTGTACTACATACAAGTATCTCTCATTCAAGGTATGTTATTTTAGTACTTCCATTTGTACCGGTGGCTATTAAATATGTTTTATAATATGATGTAAACACTCCAGTGCCTTAGGTAACAAGATACGTTGTACATATCTTTTGTGCAATGATTCTCCTTAGAGCAGAAATTCATATGCAGAAGAAAATAAAATCAACAAGTTGTTGATTACATATATTTACACCTACACTTTCATTAGACTCCTTGCCTAAAGCAGCTTTTAAGATTGTTTTCTTAATGATTTTGTTTTGCTTGAAAAATGTTTTGTAATCTGAAAAGTCGGCATCTTTGCACTACCATAGGCTATCATAATTTCATCCAAATTTCCTCATGCATGACCCAAGATTAACCACACAATCTGTTATTCAGCTCACTTCTTCTTAATAACTGCCACCAGCACAGTACAACTGAAAAAATGATAACGGTCACCTCCAGAAACCTTCGCTTCTAACACAGGAACCCTAACCAATGTGCATATTGACTACTGGAATTGCCACATACTTAAAATACCCAAAATGTTCAGTGTTATGCCATCAGCATCTTGCTTATATTGGCCTAAATATTATTTTAGTCCTGATGATAGTAGACCCATTAAATCTATTAGATTAAATGTTGACTTACCACTGAACAAGGGACTGAATGGGTCTACTCTAGTTTGGACAAACCAAGAGGATATCAGCCATTGATTTTCTTTCCTTTGTTGTATTGATCATTGATTGGTGTATCTTTTCTTGTAAATTCCTTGTAAGACTGATTGTAGGATGGGGAGTGGTACACAAACTTTCATTTGTCGAGATTCAACAAATGAAAAGAATTCTATTGAGTCAGTAGCTGTTCGAAAGACAAATTTCCAGACCTCCATGTTTATATTTTGTTGTTTTTCGCAATCATTGTCTCAACCTAATCTCCATTCCCAAAGTCTTTACTCTGTATTTCAGAATGAGAGAGCTTATGTTTTGGAAAACGAAAGGCCTTGTTGATCATCAAAGAATGCACCTCTATATCAACCTGGACACAACAAGCCCTAAGAAATAGAATGCTGTATGTCAAGCTATATGTGATGTTAAATGCACTAAAATATGTAACGCACAAGCTTTTAATTATTTAAAGATCAGACATGCGCCAAGCAGTCGTTGTCATGGAGTGCTTTCTAATTGCTTCCAACTGAGGGCAAACCAAAGGTGAACCTATCACAGGGTTTTCTGGGGCTGAGAGTGTGTGACAAGCCTAAAGTCATTCAGTGGGCTTCCATGGCCTTTCTAAAGTCCCATTAAAGGGTAGGCAAGCAGGTCTTGCAAGGTCTTCTTCTTGCTGTTGTTGTTGCTGTTATGTACCTTCACGTTGTTTCTGACTTATACAGAGACCCTAAAGCAAAACTATCATGGGGTTTTCTTAACCTGATTTGTTCAAAGGGAGTGTTTCTTTTGCCTCCCTCAGAGGCTCAGAGAGTGTGACTTTCCTAAGGTTACTCAGTGGGTTTCCACAGCCAAGTAGAGAACTGAATCCTAGTATCCAGGGTATCCAATGGTGTCCAATGTTCAAACCATTACACCACACTGGCTCCCAATCAGTACCAAACAGATAAAACACAGACCTTCCAAACCAAACATTTGAAATGTGTTTGTGCATATGCCTTCAAGTTGCCTTGTTAAATTCTATTTAAACAACTAGTAACTGGCATAACCATCTCTAAGCATTTCTCCCCTTAAAAAAACTCTTACAAAAAATTTATGGGGTTTTTTTAAGGCAAGAAATGCTTAGAGATGGTTATGCCAGTTACTAGTTGTTTAAATAGAATTTGATTGCTACGCACCAATCTAGAAACAAATTAACAAATTTAGTGTACCTGATATTATGCTTTATTACCATTCTGATAAACTTTGATACATACAATTTAATTCAATCTAGAGTGTAGTTAAATAGTCAAGATGGATGGTACAATCTCTTAGTCTTTTTCATCTGTTAAATTATGACAGATGACTTATGTACCCTACAGAATTTAAATCCAGTTTCTGTTCATTTTTCTCATTTCAATTAAAATATATTCCACTAACAGTATTTTTAATCTGCCTCTTCTACAACAATATGACAGTCAGCAATGATGATTAATAAGAGAAAGGGCAAAATGTTCTCAGTCCTCGGGTGATGTGAGGAGAGACTGGCATATGTAAGTAGAGCAAATATCTTAACAAATCTGAACTCCAAATTATGCATTGTAGCATGTGGTTGGTCTACAAATTCTATTCCCACCGACATATGTTTTGAGTTAAAAGTCTCTCTAAAAGGAGGCCTGCTTTCTTCAACAGCAAATTGTGGTTAATTCCTGACCAATCTGGAAGTGGAATGGAACTAAAATGGTTCAATGGTTCCTACATATTTAGGGGTGTCCTAGTATATAAGAAATATAGGTTTGTAGAGGGAAACAGCATCATTTAAAACTCCAACAATAAAGATTGTGTGAGCTTCAAGAATGCTTGCAGCAGCTGAGCTCCAGAAGTAACAAACAATATCTTTAATATTCAGTCAATTTAGGAAATCTCCTAGATATACAGAAAGACATGGCTTTGTAAAATAAGAGAAAATAAACTGTTTAAAACCTCAAAATGGCTGATAAAGGAATTGTGAACTTCATTAACATTGGCAGCAGCTGTGGGACAGAAATAACAAAATCTGTCTTGAATTTAAGCATGTGATACTGCATAAGATTTCCTTAAAGAGTCCAGTTTCTTCACATAAGCACAACCATTTTCAACTTTAATCGTGTGCATTATAATCACATAAAAACGTTCTTTGGATGTAAGACATATGTAAAATCATTAATCCTCCATATAAAATAAAGAAATTCTTGTGCTCTGCTTTTTACAACTTTCAAGGCAAGGTGATATGAGCTGGAACACACCTCTGGAATTCAGACTGTTCATCAATTCAGTCTATTCTTATCAATACTAGAGGATATTTGCATCACAGGACTAGTCCCTCTGTAGGTCAATATGTACAGTCTGTAGAAACTGAATCTTCCCAAAGGAAAGTTTCCAATGAGAATATAACAGAGAGAACGTGGGAAACAAGCCTGAAACATGGTCTTGGACTGCAAAATATGTAAAGGCAAGCAGGAATATATGTGCAGTACTGCATGCTGTCATCTCCAAAAGATCACTTACAGTTATTTGCTGAGAGAAAACAGTTATTTACACTTGATTCAACAATCAGACAGTAACAAAGGGCATATTTTAAAAAAGCAGTAATGGTATATTGAGGAATTGATTACATTCGACAACATTTAGATTATCTGCTTTATGGACACTTACAAAGTGCTGGTAATCACTATGCTGCTTCTGTGTGTCAAAATTAAGTATGGAGAATAAATCTCCAACTTTTAGACAAACTTTCATAATTAGAACATCCAGGATGTATACATAAACTGGAATACTCTTGTGTGCCAAATTCACACTTTTCAGAATCTGTGATTCAATTCAGAGTTTTAAATATCTGCACACAAGTGTACACATAAAACAAGCAAAAATGCTTATAGTACAGGAAAATTCATACATGTGCGCGTGCGCGCACACACACACACACACACACCTATCAGGGAAAACTGCTTCAAAAGTGCAGACTAGGTAAACTGTGTACAGAAATGCATAAATTAGAATAAATTGCCATGAAAATGCATATGGTGTTCCCCGAACTCACAAGCTAATGGGAAGGATGCTATAGCCATATAAATTAGAACATGCATGAAACCAGAACTGACAAGGTTACACATCTCTGGTCAATACCAAGTAGTGACTGGAGCTTGTACAGCAGGAATGGCCACTCTTGATGTCCCAGGGGCTAATTTTCTACGCTGGCATCTCCCATGGGGTAAAGGAACTGACAAAATTTCCAAAAGAATAAAACAAAACAAAACAAAATGAAACAGATCCAGAAGTGGCTAGACGTCCATTTCTGATTCTGTGAAACAGATACGTTAAATAGTCAGGGAGACCATATGACCTACTTAAAAGATTAATCACTATACCTTGAAGCTTCAAGAAGAGGCAATTCATTCTCTTTTTTGTGAGGGGGAGGGACTGGGAGCTGGGAACCACATAAGGCCCAAAAGCTGCCTTTTGGCTCATCTTTTTCCATTGTGCAAAGGCACAGCCTTTTAAGAGCCCAGTACTAAAAAGAGTTGTTTCTTTTCTTTCATACCCTTTAATTTAAATTAAAGGTTTAAACTTAGTTTTTAAAAACAACAGCAGCAAATGCAGCAGTATTTGGGAACAGAATCACTTAGCCTTACAGTTAACACAACAAAAACCCAAACAGAAAAACAAAACAAAACAATACAGTTGGAATGAACCTGAGGATTATTTCACTCAACTTTGTCCGCTTTGGTTGCCATTCTTTGTGCACTAAAATGGGAACAAGACCCAGTGGATTTAGGAGGATTAGTTTGTACAGGCAGGATCCTCAATGTCAGAAACTTTTAAAGCTTTATGGAATGCTCTCCATACTGAATGATCTACCCTGCACATTACAGACATCTTTAGACAGCTTGTTGGATTTTATTAACATTTCAATGAGAAACCCCCTGCTATGCTTACGGGAGCTTCTTAATAATTTAATTAATACAATATATAATTCTAAAGCTTTAGGAATAAGCAAGACTTTTTTCCTCACTGCCAAGATAAATTGGTATCAGGCTAGCAGCACAGAATAGAAAATATTAACTTTCCTAAATATCTCAGAAAAATCAATCCAAAGCCACTCTGTTTGTCAACTACCTCACCACCACGCTGCCCAACAGGGAAGAGAAGAAAATTTTGTTTCAGTTCTTTTTTTAAAAATCATAAGTTACCAAATTTTGCAAAATTCTATGCAAAACAATTGAAACTCGTTCCCATTGTGCAACGGAACATCATCAAGAAACTCTTCTAGGGCAAAACAGTTCACAGAGGTCTCGTAGACAGGCCATGAAAGCCTATGTAGCTACTCAATGCAGGGATAAGGCCAAGAAGTCTTCCAATCTATCTAGAACAGTAAGAAGACTAGTGCGCTAGAGGCTACCTGCCAAAGAAGAAAACATTCACTAATGGAAAAGTGTGATTTTTCAAATCAATGTTCCCAGAACCTTCTTACTATTCATACTTGCTTCACATTGAAATGAGACTTTAAAGGTCACTCTTAATTGCACTTCTAAAATGAATCTTAGAAGTAGTTCCTGGTATTAAATATGTAATGAGTATATGACCTATTAACTTTCTTCTCTTAACTGAAGAAGAAAAGGGAGTTATCCACCGTACTTTCATTTTGTGAAGTGCTGGGAGATCACTAGTTTTGCAAGATGCCTTTCTTAAAGGAATACCATTTATTGTAGAGATTCATCCATCGTACCTGTCCAAAACACGTAACCCATTTCAAAATGCAAAAACCTTGCACTGAAATTCCTGGAATAACAAGCATAACTCCATGAGCTACATTTCCTTTCATGTATATTGATAGAACAGTCTTAAAAAGGGTGGTCAGAAATTAAAAGACTGGACAAATTTTAATAATATGGTCTACATTAATTGAAAGTTTTAAATGGAACGGACTTCTTTATTCGAATGGACATCTCTGGTACAGTGCATACCTGTTTTGTTTTTTGTTTTTAAATCAAGATGTCTGGAGTTGATACTTTCTTATGGATGTAGAGAAAAAATGCAATTTGATCTTCCTGCTGTTTATCTATTTTCTTTCAAATATACTACTTCTATTTTTCCTAAACCTTTAACATGCTGAGATGTATCTACTGATGTTCTCCAAGTTCTCCAAACAAACATCCTACCAAAAATCTTTCAAATACATTTGATCTGAGATTTTGCTTTCGTTGCTTCCAAAATAGACATTATTTTGTTCAGAATTTTAATCTAAATTAACACCGAATACACAAAATCAGTTCTAAATCTCTCTCTTTAACAGCACCATCCAAAACCAAGTTCTGTTTTCTTATAGATTTCCCATCCGAAAGAAACATGTGCATTCAGAAGTTGTGATCACAGTTTGTATCTTTATAAATACCTATGAAATAAAAATAATGTGTCTTTAAATTATGACTGTCAAACAATAAAGCATCAAAATGGGTAAGTGATTCTAAGATGACATCGTAATTATAGAGTGTAGCACCAGCACTAGTATGGCTGAAGCTAAGAAATGCTATTCCAGTCTAAGCCTGTATTTTCAAGCTGTTTATGGCTCTCTCAAATATATTTTTCCAGGGACAAAACAAGGCATATAGCTGTGATATGCTTGGACTATATTAGATTGTTTGTTCTTGTCCAGCATCCTACTGAATCACCATAAATAAAGCAATTAGTAATACAACAGATAGAATCTGGAAGGTGCAACGCAAAATATAGCAAAGCAACATAAGCTAAGGTTCTCTATCCTGCTGAAGTTTCCATAACAGGATCTTAGTTCTTGCACAGTTGGTTCTCTGTATCTCTCAATAATAGGCATCAAAATGCTCACTGCCTGCCTTTTCATAGCATTCATCTCCCTAAAATTATTGCTATTATTTTTAATAGCAACTCAAGTGAAATTGATGGTATCTGCCTGTAGATTATTTAAAAGCATTAGCTTTTTTTTCCAGTTAAAAAGATGAAAAGAACCATAGGAAAATAAAAGCAACTGTTCTCTCTTTTACTGAATTGCGCTTCCAGCATCATAAATGCTTCCCCTCAGCAATTACATTTCACTTGTTCACTACTGTAAGGGCTCACTCAAAATGGTTGGTTGCTAAAATGTGAAAGAGGATAAGATATTTAAAAAACAAACAAACTAGGGGCCTTTCCACACTATTCAGTTATAGTGCTATTATCCTTTCAACATCCTACAGAATCCTGGGGTTTGCAGTTTGGGGGGGCCTTTAGAATTCTCAGCCAGAGAGTTCTTTGGCTTCCCTAAACTACAAACCCCAGGATTCCATAGGATGTTGAAAGTGGAATAATAGCACTATAACAGTCTAGTGAGGAAATGGCCAAAGAGCTGCATTCCTATTATAAAATCACAAGAGTTGTGAACATAAGATTAGAACACATTTTGGTATTACATAAGATCAGTAAGTCAAATGTTATCCTGTTGTTTTTCCTTCCAACAGAAAAAGAAACAGAATAAGAACAGAATTTAAGAACAACTGTGGTGCTTAATCCAAAGTGATACAAGGATACTGGTCATTCATTCAGGATAGAAGTTCACTGTATTATTCCTTCAATCATCTACTACTGTTAGAAATATATACTGGAGAACATTGATAGTTATATATGTTATCGTCCCATATCTGAATATATTAGGTAAACATTTTTATGTTGGTTACTGGTAGGGTGAGCTTACTGGAATGAGTTGTAAAAATTATGCTACCAGCTTGGCAACAGTAATGAGGTTACAGAAAAAAAGAGCTAATGTTCTCTGGTAGCAACGAAAGACCAATGCTATTTTTGTAGTGTTGAGGTCACTGTCTATAAATTAAGTTTGTGATGGCTTCTTGCAGATTTGTTACTATCCATTCATTCATTTATAGCCCACATTTCAAAACTACTCTTACAGTTTAACTGACTGCATCATATCCTGTTTTGCATTCTGCTACAACATATGGCTGAAACAAATGAGAGCAATTTTTTAAGTTAAAAGCCATGAATATTTAGAGAGAATGTTTTTATGAGTACAAGACACTGAATGACCATTCCCAAACATTAAGGTTTCAATTATATACCCATCTAACCTGGAAATAAGTTAATGAACTCAGTGAGACTTCCTCACAGAGTAGAAATGTAGAAGGCTGTTTTCTATGTTTTTTAATGTTTTGTAATCACCTTATTTTTTTAAAAAAAGAACAGTTTGCTATACTAGCTAACTCTTGCAATCTGATGCTTCCTATCTTTCCTCTTCACCTCAATCTTTGACCACATTATCTTTACGAACTACAATCCAGTTCTTGGTTGTAGTTTCCAGACTGCTGTGCTCAGTGTAACATTCTGTTTACGCAGCATTCCAGTAGGCAAGAAAATTGCATTCCGGTATTATCTACGCAAGTCAGGCTGAATGAAATACAACAGATGTATTTTTGTAAAAGAGTAACTTTCTTGGTCATCATTTTCCAAAGTCTGACATTCATGGCAATTGTCTAAATTCAAGCAACAGCAAGCACAGATTCCTATTTGTACAGCAACGGCTGCAAAAGCAAGTACTCACACTGGCTTCCTAAAAATTTTATAACACCCAACATTTAGAATTGGAAATCCTTATGTAGTGATTGTTGCCAAAACTATTTGTTTTGGCACTACCTCTTTCATTTTTACACATCATTAGTGATCCACATATTTGTCATTCTTAGAGCAATTTTTGGGTAACACTCAGCACGTCAAGCACAATACAATATGAAAAGGAGTATCTATCAAACCTCCAATTTGACCACTGAAAGTACATTCCTTTCGGGAAGGAAGGAGGTACCATAATTATAATTACAACAGAATATTTGAGAATGTGAAGAAAAAAGGACAGGAAAAACTCTCAGTCTGATTCCACTGTGCATTCCTATCCTGTGCATTGGTAAGATAAGTTTACTTTTTCTTCCCACATGGAAATTAGTGTGCACATTCCATACGTATTTTATATAATTCTTACATTTATTCTCATATTTTTCCTAATGTACATGTGTTTGTACATTTTTTCCAACTGACTGAATTATGTTTGTTCCTATTTTTAAACTGTACCAATTTTAGCTATCTGCATTTTCAAAACATATGCTTGATTTGTACACAGAAAATATATTGCAAGTCTCACAAATGTGCAAATTTCTGAAGCAAGATGTTCATTGTCTTGCAGTAACTTTTGGGAGGTGAGAAATGGGTAATTTTGTTGAGAATCTTGAAGCCACTGGAATTCTCTTCCATCACTATCAACAGTAAATGAAATATTTATGAGTGAGGCATGATTACGACACTGCCATTCATATAAACCAGTAAGCCATGGTCTTCTTAAGGCAAGAATCACTTTGTCCTCAGCAGATACTGAACACCAGAACAGGTCTAAAATACTGAACTTAACCCACAAATGAGATTTTATATTATCAGAATACGGCTAACATTATTAATTTTAATGTGATTAAACAGGTATGTAGGCAAAGGGAACTTGCATGTGTTAGACTGAGAAAACACTGTTTACGTTTAAAGAAAAATATAGAAAACGTGAGAATACACCAAACACACATACAGGAACAAAGCGTATGAGAGTATGGATGGTGTCACTGCTCTCTTTCCCTAATTTCTGTGGTCAAGAAAGTGGACAGAGAAGTTGAATAGAATGCGTACATCTTCATGAAAGAACAACAGTTGTCTGTCATCTTCGTTTTTGTTTCCCCGATATTTTCATTGAAAATATTGCTTCCGCTTCTTCCATCCTTTCTTGAAATTCAAATGTCGAGTGAGCCCCTTCCCTCTCTCTTTCTCTCTCTCTATGCGAAAGGGAAAACAGAGAGAGGGAGACCCAAAAGGAAAATGATATATGGTAGTACAGTATAGAATACCACTATAAAAATCGTTCTGCGCAAATGGAAAGAAATAACAGAAAGAAACACAGAACTGATCCCCATGAATAGGAAATTGAGCTCATACCACTGTGGGAGTGTTGCTCACCACTGAAATGTTAAAGGGCTTTCAATTTGTAAGCTGCCAAGAATGCTAGCAAAGGGTCAAACTGTTGCATTTTCACCCAATGATAGCATCCTCTGCAGTTTTCACAAACAGAATTTTTTTTTAAATATTTCACTAGTATCCTAGCATTTCCTAAAGCAGATTCCGTTGGAACTGTGGTATATTATAATTACCATTTTTGCATGAAATTCACTAACTGGTTTGTAATAAAAATGCCATAACTTTGGGAGAGAAATACCTCATACAGCTTATGCAGTTTAAATTAGACATACCTTCAGTATGATTCAAACAAAGCCTTAGACCATTCTGCTAACTTCTCTATACAATAATGGCAATAATCACACTTTTTCTACCTAGAATTGAAAGCAATTTCCTTTACTGCCAGCAATAAACATTGTTAAGATTTTAAAACTTCATGTTGTATTTTATGTACCTAACTTTTTTAACAAAAGAAAATAGGGAAGCTACAAGACAGGGATAAGAATTTTGTGGTCCTCCAATCATGCTGGCCTACAATTCCTAGCAGTGCTAGCCAACATAGTCACCTATGTGGAATGCCCAGAGTTGCAGACCAATTATTTGGAGGCTGCATGATTCCTGTCCCTGAACTAATAACCTAAAGAAGGAGGAAGTCAAATGTTCTGTAGGAGTTACAGCCTTGAACAAGGACCTCCGAGAAAACTGGAAACTCTAGAAGCAGTTCACATTATGAGAAGAAAAGAAGTGAGTAAAGCTGAACTGAACAGCAGATGAGGTGTGTTGACAATCAGTTCCATGGCTACAACTGTGCTTTTTCTGTGGGTGCATGTGACGTTCCGTAGTATAAACCAGACTATATTGCTGATTAAATCCAAAAGCTGTTGTGGGAGTGGACCGTACCACAGTTAAAGGAAGTTCATCAAGAATCTACAAGACTACACTTCAGATTCTAGCATCTGATTTCCCTGGATAGATACAAAAGCTCACCTTGAAAGATGGACAAATGACATCAAAAATGGACAGACACCAGGAATGCTCTGCCAGAAGACACAGACTGTATTAAATATCAATGTGTTAATGATGCAACAGGCAGATGGTTGAGACCACATGCCCACATTTCACAAATCAAGAATAGACATACATTCAAGGAACACCATAGACAGGGCTATGGCTCTTCTTGAACATCTCTTGGTTTATCACGGAAAACAGTATTCCAAGATGGTAAGTCTATTGCTGTGACTATCTACTTTGTGCCTCATTAGCAAAATAATAAATGAGGCAACTTATGACAAACAAGGTCCAATCAACACAGTAAACAAATGCACATAATCAGGAATGTATGAGAAGTGTCCTCTGTGATTTCCTCCAGGAATTCTGTGGAATATTTTCTATGAACTATGGATAATGCCCATTTGTCTGATTTAACTGTCCACCAGTGGTAGAAAAAGAGCTGAACATGCTATGAAAGAGTGGATAGCACAGGACAGAAAGTAGACACAAGAGTGGTGGCAGTTAAAGCTTGTGCCTAGAGCAATGTGAAGCTTTGCAACTAAAGCGTTTGTATTTCTACTGGCTATAGAATCAACAAGTTGATAAAGACATCTAGCAAGATGATCAGGATTATTTACAAGAAAAAGACTTTCACAATTCTCTTGACTGCCAAGGCCAGCAGCAGTGGGGGTATAACTGCCATTAAGCAGACAATAATGTATTTATTCTTAGCTGTTTCACTCTGGACTGAAACTTGTTGTTGTGACTCTGTCTATCATCTGTTTTCAAACCAAACACTATCCTGATCAAAAAAAAGCCTTAAACACAAATCAAATATCTGCTAAGAGACCCAAAGACCTCATCCAGGTATATCCTTGTAGAACTAAAATGTCTGCGACAGTTCTAGTTTCACAATCTGTCAAACAATTGACTATCTTGATTTGCTGCTCCAGAAGGCCAACAGGGCTTGATCAATAACTGCCAACTTCTTGTGATTGTTCCAGAAAGATATGACCTAGTCCTGCAGGTACTGATGATATAAAATCATCCTAAAAAATAGAGATGCATGAAAAGTGGGCCACAACAAAAGAGAAGTGCCACCTCATTAAACCTATCCTCTGCCTTGTCATTTGGTGCCAAAAGAGGCTTCATTTCTACCTTTGTTGTGCGTTGCATTCATGATGATGGAATTAGGATGTTTAAATAACAACACACAGTCCTTGTCTTGCATGTGATAAACAGGGTCTAGCTATCAAGAAGTAGAAGGAATCAAAGCAGCATAACATCCAAGAGATTGAGGCACCTGGATCAGATCTTCTCTGAACAACCTGCCTGACAACCACAAGAAGTTGGCAGTTATTGATCAAGTAGAAGCCCTGCTGGCTTTGTGGACCAACAGATCAGGGTAGTCAATCATTTGACAGATAGTTAAACTAAAACTATTCAGAGAACTGGAACCTAAACCCAACAGCAAGTTCTAACTGCACCCACTGAAACAACAGGAACATGATCTGCTATCACTTATGTAAATTTTAATGACCCAATGGATGATAGCTGAAATAGCAACTGAAAACAGGTCTAAGTTTACACCATCTTGAGCCTCTGACCAAATACTTCTTTTTTATTTTTCTAAGTCTAAATTTCTAGGCTTGTGACCATATGAAATAAACTGATCTACAAATGACAGTTGGTGGCATAGGGTGTTGGTCTATAACTAGAGAAACTGGCAACAAAGCTGTATTCTTAGTGGATAATGATCATGAATAATTAGAATCAAGATCATAGGACTCTAGTTAAAGGAGATAGAAAATGGGATTTTGAACACTTCTCCCCAGACAGATAGTTAAAATTTTACTGGATACCTGTATTGACACCACTGGAATTGGAGTGCCTTGTGCTATAGACAGTATCACAGTGGCCACTGCTACTGAAGCTGGAGTAGCAACTTATAGCACACTCTGTGTCACAGAAGGTAACAAGGGTTTTGCAGTGCCATTGTATATGTCTGAATTTAAACCAATAATAATAATATTGACAATAATGCAGGGAAGATGATGGTAAGATCAATTAAGGCCTATGATGACCGAACATAAACTGCTTATGAAATTGTACTTATAATGTTATGTAATGCTAAAGCTTAGGTTTAATCCATATCAGCACTCAAGCATGGCAGACATGGATGATGATGATGATGATGATGATGATGATGATGATGATGACGACGACGATGACGACAACGGGAGCAATGATTATTATTTTGGAACTCTCACTCGTGTTACCATGTTTGGTAACAAGAACCATCTATCTCAAAATATGTAGAATAAAATCTATGAAGGAGGTCTAGGAACCATCTATATCATCAAGCATAAGATGGTGATCGGTTATGTTACTCTTCATCTACACTCCAGTACCTATACAGAATACTTAGTAAGGAAGAAACAGCAATAACAAGATATAGGTGAATGTTCACTGGCTCTAGGTTACAAACAGCATGCCTTGCAGAACGCTCTTCCAGATCAGACATCACAGAGAAACAATATGGTCTAGAACAGATCCACATAAGCATGAGTTTTTGAATTTTGTTTTTAAAGCTGGATGCTAGAGTACTTACAGTAATATATACACTATTGGCTTTAATAAGAGCAACAAAGACAATAAGCATGTATCCCTAAAATGTGTATGTTTTCCCTCCTAAGGATGACAGAGTTAATGTAATCCCATTTTGGACACTATTCACCTGTTTCAATATCCATTATACTTCCTACACTTTCACTTACAGGTTAAAAGCTTGTAATCTCCAAGAACGGGACAAAAATTTCCATTCAAATTATGGATAGCACATCTTAAGACATAAATATAAAAGCCTTTTAACAAAGCATACTATTTCTTTAGATCAGTAAGCACCAGTAAATTACACAGAAGGAACCTGATTATAGTCTTCAGTCTTTCAGAACAGGTTAATTTAATAAAAAAGATTGCAAAGCAGGAGCAGTTTTACAAGGGTTTTACATCCTGCCAATAATGCTAAATGTGGCCAGTAAAATACACGGAAACCTTAGGAAATCATAGTTTGTTCAGTATATGTATTGTCCTGTTTTAAAAAAAAAAACCAGTATGTTTTACAAATACTAAAAATAAAAAGAAGAGCTGCTTTGAATATGTGAAAAAATATAATGCTAATATGTCTGTGCAAATCTACGAAGAGAAAACAATGTAAGGCCCTATACAAGGCAATATGGAATAAGAAACACAAGAAACAACAGGCTGTAAATCAGGATATTTTTCTACCATTCTTAGCATGCTGTGGGAAAAAATGGCCATTTCTTTCATAGCTACTTTCATTATACAAGAAAGTTAGTTATCTACCAACCTATCCCAGAAGCAGACCTGAATTCTATTGTTAATCCATACTAGAGTACACCTCCTGAATAAATGAAATTTATATAAGTGTTGATGTACCATTACAACTAATTCAATCAGTCTAAGTGGGACTACCAAGGGTGTTTACATTAAAGCCATGCATTTATTATGGCATCAAAATTAAGTATTGCAAAATTTGTCTTTTTAAAATTAATCTTCTGCCTATGTGAAATCAATCAACCTCCAATGGAAGAAAAGAGAAAAGAATTTTATTCAAAACTGTTATTCGTTGATGCGAATTTTTCAGAGGCAAGGGTCCATAATTTTCATGGGATTCTTATGAGTCCATGGCACAAAAATAGTTGAGAGCCCACTGCACTGGACTCTACAAGCATGCCAGTGACACATGGCAATCAGAAATGGGCAACTGCACCTTTCCAGATGCCACTGAAATAAACTTCCCATGATCTCTCTTCATTGGCTCTGCTAAGTCTGATGGAGAACTGTGACCGTATGGTGACCGTAGGAGTGGTTATCGTCGTTGGTACCACAGACAGTACCGGTGGAGTGGGCAGCAGCTGGGACACCGTGGTGGTCACAATCGGTTGCAGTGCAGGAACCAGACGCCAGATGGCCTGGGTGGAGGTCAGAGCCGGAGCTGAGGTCTGTGCCGGAAAGGCCTCTGAGACCGGGCGTGACATGGTTGCGGTGACTCTAGGCAGTGGTGACACAGGCCGGTAACACGGGAGCGGTCCGGGATCTCTCATAGTACGGCGACCTCGAGCAAGAATGCGAGGGCAAACGCCAGTACCAAGGGTGGTATCTGCTGCGTGATGGTGATCGCGACTGACGGTACGGAGACCAGTGCCTTACATCCGGGTGGTACCTATCCCTATAAGCCGGGGAATAGGCCCGACAGGATCCCGGCCGCTCCCGCCATAGGTGTTCGCGCCCGTACTTCGCTATATACGAGGCTGACGAAAAAGGTGAGTCTATCTGAGCCCGAGACGAGGCCCGTTCTGGATAGACCTCCCGCCGCTGCGGGGATCAATGCCTTTCCAACAGGTCCAGAGAGCAGGTCTCACTCCTCCGAGCATGGTCATGCGAAGAAGCCCAATGACGAGACAGGGCCCGTGGTGTGACCAAGGAAGGCTCCAAGCGGTCGATCCCATGCTCCAGGGGACCAACTGGAACAACCGCCGCTGAGAGAGCAGGCGGGCCCAAGGGCGCAGAAGAGCCGGACGGATCCTCTTCATACACTGCCGATATTTCAGGCGGGCCGACTTCTTCAACGACATTCTCCAGGGTTTGAGTCCAAGGAGGTGTCAGAAGGCAGGTCCTCCTTGGAGAGGCCGAACCCCACTTTTCCTTCTTCTTCTTCTTGTTCTCCTTCTCCTTAGATGGTTCCAGAGAAGGAGACCGCTTGTGTTGTGCAGCAGTGAGAGGCTTCGACGCCTTTGCTACCTGTGAGCCTGCAGGAGCATCTCTCGACACGGAAGCACCCAATGGCCACTTCGGGATGCGAGGCAGTGACGAGACTGGAGGCAGCAAGGGCAGTACCGAGTCCGGTACCGGCGCAGGCGGCATGGCAGCTGCCGACAAGGGTGTGGTTGAAGTACGTGAAGACATGGCCGCCATCTGCTCCTTAACCTTCAAGGACTCTTCCCAGCAATGGGTCTTGAGTCTAGAGGAGCAGTTTCTCAATGTCTGGGCCGTAAACACCCTACAAATAGAGCAGGCCCGCACGTTGTGGGCCTCTCCGAAGCAAAAAAGACACTCACAATGCCCGTCCGAAAGAGCAACCTTCCGACCACACGAAGTACAGTGTTTGAAGAGAGCAGACATAGAAGAAGAAAATACAGAAGATGAAAGTCCAGGAGGAAAAAACTCACAGGAGAGGTCCAAAGAGAAGAGGGGTTCGAAGAATCCAAGAAATCCACAGAAAAAAACGCTGAAGAAGTAGCCAGAAAGCTAAGAACCTTCCGTTTGCTAAAGCGGATGAAAAAGAACTGAGGAGAGACCGTTGGCTTGGCGGGCTGGGTATGCGCAGTACGGGCATGGGGGAGGGGTTCTCGCCAAGCTGCTTAGCTCTAGAATCTTCCAAACGCTATCACGCATGTGCAGAAAATCCCAGTGTGTGAGGCACAGAGACCACAAAGAAGAAATTCAGTTATTTAATTTGTTAACTGTGGCATGCTATCACTTTTTTCCAACAGATATGTCTTGACAATATGATTATCTCTTGCAACGAGGATTCAAATAACAGAAATATTTGTCAGGACAATCAAATATACAAGCACTTTTGGGGTCTCCTGAGCATGTGCGAGTAAAACAAGGAAGCTTTGCAGAGGTACTCTGTTTATAACTTTATGTTTTTGATTGTTTTTATATATTTCTTTAAAATGTAATGATTTTAATGTTACTATTTTTAATAGTATTCTGATTTTTATTGTTCATTTTTTGGCTCATCTTGTTTTAGCTATGTGAGCTGACTTGGGTCCCACATTGGGGAAAGGGAGCATATAAATGGAATGAATAAACAAACAAACTTTAGAAATGGACCATGAATGTATTCCAACAAGGATGGGTGCCCACATTTCATGAAATCTTCATAGCCTCAGGATTTCCAGGTCTAGGAATATCTAAAGAAAGAGTTCATCCAGCTTTTAGAACCAGAAATGAATTGTTTTAATCAATTAATCCATTTATATGTTTAATCTCCATTTAAAGACAAACCATTTCATCCTTCTCCCAAGCACACATTCAGTTATTGCCAAGATCAAGTAATTAACACACATAAAGCTGCCAGCAGGTCACAACAAACCAAAAATCCTTTAAACACATCTCTATAAGTGATAGGAAGAACTCACAAGAGAAACAAAATCTAACAGGCAAAGCTGGCAAAAGTAACTAGGCAGTAAGACACAGGTCTAATTTTACTGAGATAAACAGTCTCAAATGGCTACCAGATGGCTTCAAACCTTCCTAATTTCTCACTCTCCTTTCATGTGATGTTCTTTCATTTATTGCCAGAGGAAGCAGTTACAACATCCAGATTTCATGGGCAAGGCAACATTTTTGCTTTCTAGCCTCCAAAAAAGGGAAAAAAGGTACTTGGCAAGTAGAATAGTTCTTTGTGCACCAGCTTCTTAAGCCTTGGTGAGGACCTAAACTGCTGGGAAGCAGTTCAAAAGCCATATGCGTTTTTGAAGAAGACGAGCAAGTCCTGAACACTCAGTTTAATTTGCCTGGTCACTTGTACCCAAACGAAAACAAAGAGTCATCCATTCCAAAGGCTACATGCTAATTTGCCCTGAGGGCCTACAATGGCAACATATATTTGAGGTGCGCAGCCCAGCATTTCATAGGCCATTTATGTATCACCAAAAAAAAAAAAAAAAAAAGGAAATATTGTATCAACAGAGGAAATAAAATAAGATAGAGATTTGCATAAAAACTAATTTATACCCACAGATACAGATCTAGAAATAATGATATACTTCATTGTTTTTAAACTGCACAGAAACAGAAGAGACTTTCAAATAAAGGAGGACATACGGTTGCCCTACCCTGATCAGGCAGCAATACCCGACAACTGTAAGAACACAAACAAATAAAAAAACAAACAAACAAATTTAGGAAGTTTTAAATCCTGAGGGGATGAAACAAGGAGAAAACAGCTTTCTGATTAGAATAAACAGCAGCACTCCTTCGTTCATTATCATAGAGGAATCCTGGAACCATGCGGATAGGTCCAAGAGTATAGGGAGGGTGATAATTAAGTGGCACAACTAGCCTTCTGAGCAACTCGCCTGAACAACTAGCCTTCACTGTATGCTTTCAAGATTTCCATATGCTTCCACAGCAGCACAGAAAAAAGCTATGGATAAGTGGCCCCTGCACAACTGTAGCAGCATATAAAATAATAGCCAACCTCATATTCCAATCTCAGTAAAGACAATATCATCCACCAGATTAAAGCACAGAAATCAAGGATGAGAATCTGTCTTAGAATCACAACTCTAAAAGAAAAGAGTGAGATGTTTTCCATTATTAGACATGATCCTTGTGTACTTGTCATTGCACACTGCACAAAATAATAAATATTTTGTAATGTTATCTTCTTCACCCTACTTTGTGTACAATATCCAGATATTATCCAACCTTACCATACACTGGAGTTTTTAATTCAGTGATGGAGCTAAACTTTAGTTACCTAGCTGTATCCTTTCACACATGTCTGCGTATCTCATAATACTTTTCAAAACTCTATTTACTTCTTGGAAGATCTTGAGGCCAGTAAAACAGATAAATTAAACGTCCCTAAAGCTCCATGTGTATGCTTAGACATCAAAATCCCATTCTTTGATGATTCTGTAATCAAAGCAAGTCACTCTAGTAATATACACAACCCTCAGATAAAGGCTTACAGGATTAAAGGATTACAAGAGGGTTATTAAAGGGTTTGGGCTTTTGTTTTAATTTTGTTTGAAACTTTAAGAAATAAGAAGGACCCTTTCAATTCTACAGTGAGTTACACTGCTTTTGTTAGTCTCTCCTTTCAAAATAGTGGGGTATGTGCATGTTTGTGTGTTTTAACACGTAGTGTACTTCATTTGCTCCTGCAGCAATTGGGAAACATCAGTCTGCTAACATAAACATACACCAATAACGTCTACAACTTGAACTACTGAACAGAAAAATGTATTAAATTAAACTATACCATGAAGACCAGTTAATTATGTTGTTAGAATTATACAGAACTCTTCAAAAACTATCTAAAATGCCAGGATAAATTTGGTGTAGGATAAATTGTTACCCTCCCACTCACCAGCTATTTCCTACAGTTTTTGATGTATTCTTATTTTCCTCATTTTGCCATTTCTTTAGCTTTTAAAACAACAGGAGCCTTGACTGATAGGCAATTTAGAATGTTTTTGTCTTGCCTGAATGTTCCACTATTGATTTCTTTTTAAGAAAACAGAAGTATTAAAAGAAGCATTTTTGTACAATTTTGAAGGGCAAAACCTAAGTTGGATCAAAAACACTTCATATTTTTAAAAAACAACTAGAATTGGCCTGCATTTCTGAAGTTTAACCTACAACACGCTAACTTCTAATTTTAATTTATCCTCAAAGGATCATTAGATGAAAGACCCTTGAGGTCTCTTCACCATTAAAGGGTATTAACCTGGGGAGGGGAAGCAAGTCTTGTGTGTGTGTTTGTATATATGCATGCTCAATTTAAATTGCTTTAAACAGAGGCTTTTTTCCCCAAATCCTGCTAGCGACATAAGCTGATGTAACTTCCGTTATGCCAGAATGAGTACTTTTTAAGGTCATCATCTAATGACACCTTCCAGTGTGCAACCTTAAAAGATAGTGCCTGAGCAAACTTCCATGGCCAGTCAGTGGCCACTGGGGATAGGGGGATCCCATGTGTCATCTGACTACAATTTTACAGCAGAAAATGGAAGAACTGTTTCTCTCAGAACTCCAGGTTTGGGAAGGCAATAGCTCTTCATTTTTCCCAGCTCTTAACACTAACTCTGGGTTATTCCCAGAAATGCCTTATCCACATTAGCTACAGATGGGCCATGGAGGCATGCACTGGTGCCATCAGCTAAGGTTGGGTGCAAGGACAAATGGTAAAGCCTAGCAGAAGAACAATGGTAGAAGTTTAGGACCTATCAGTGATAAAATGGGATCTTAGCTTTTGAAGTCCAGCAGATGTTTATATTGTAATCCAAGAGAGGCTGACATCAAAGGGTGAAGATTCAACAATCCACACTTAAGAGGGCTGAGTCTCTCATTTTTACATCGCCTTCAGATGTATCACTCCATGTTTTGGGGAAAAAAAAGGTATGTACTGACTTAAAATAAGCCAGGGAGGGGAAAGGATGCCTCAAATGGTCTGGGGCACTATTGCCCATTTTGGTGGCCCAATTCTTTTTGTAAACAAATTTAAAGAGGGGGGCTTCAGGAGTCACATGTAGTCTGTGGTTCCTAATCCCTGTTCTAAAGATACTAGAATGAGTTAAAGAAATGTTTGGACTAAGTCAGAAATGAAATATCAATTAACTCCTTTGATTAAGAAGTTTACAACATCTTGTTCTTTATAAAGGCCCTGATGAGCCCAAAAGAAACAGATTAGCCTTCCTTCCCACAGCAGTTGGTTGGCATTATGCTGAGGTGGGCTAGATGGCAGGGGCAGGAAAGGCAAGCTATATGATGTGCAGGAGCAGCAATATACATACTCACATACATTAGCAGAAAAGAATGCCAAGAAAGGGAAAAGAAGAAGGCTTTATAAGAGAAAGACAAGGGAGGAGAAGGCAAGGGAGGAGAAGTAGCAGTTAGTTTCAGAGCAAAATCACTCTGGAAATGCTTAGCTGCTTTGTAGGAAAGAGGGACAGTCTTCTGCCTTCTCCTGTAATGATTGCAAAAAATACTGCACAGTGTTTCCACTTTAAGTGCCACAACCACACCCTATGGAATTCTGTGGATCATTATTTGGTGAGGCACTAGAGGAACTCTCTGGCTGAGAATTCTAAATACTACTCCTTAAACTGCAAATCCTGGAATTTTGAAGGATAGAACCATAGCAGATGAAGTGGAATAACAGTTCTCTAATTGTGTAGTTTGAAAGACACCCCTGGGTCCAAGCCTTGTTCTAAGAGGGGATTGCAAATGCTCTGAGGGACTGACACTTTATGAATAACCCCACAGAGCTATATATTTTATTCTGGCACCCCAGACACAAGCATGTACACTAACACAGATACTTACAAAGCCAGAACATAGTCACAACTTTTGTGTAATACATCTCTTTTTACATACTTTTCCTTTGGTACCAATACAATGCAACTACTAGTTTAAGGTCAAACCACAGTATTTCCGTTATAGTGGCTTGTGCCTGTTAACCACCTCTGCTCAGCTTAACAAAATACATACTGTCCTTCTCTGAATAATTATGAAAGAGGCGCTCTAGGAGTGTGTCCATCTTTTCTCTATGACTCAGCTGTAACTGCTATGCCACACTGAAGGTCTAAAGAGTGTTTTCCACATATTTCTTCGGGTATGGAGAAGATGCTATTCATTTAAGCCCAGTTTTCACAAGATAGAGACTGAAATATCATCCAATCCTTTAAAGAGCTAATTAGATTTATACTGGACTCCAAAATATTGCTGGACCAAAACTCCAAGTACTCTGTTGCCTCAGATCAACTTTCTAAAAAGAATCCACAGTGACCAATCTCTGCTTCTGATCATCCACATTCTGGCCATTAAACTCCAGTCTCCAGTCTGGAAAAGGACACAGACTATACTTCTATGGCTATGTCTTCCAGGTTTGCAGAATGCCAGGCTTTAACAAATACTATTTCTCACCTGCTGCCCTGCTAAATTAATTTTTCTATTGTCCAGCAGGATCATCGACCAGATGGAAAACAACCAATCTGGGCAGTGTTTCCCCAAATTTGGAGAACTGAGGAAAAACTGATTCTCCTGTCCTGACATATGTTCCTGTGGCCATTTATTAACTTGTCACTATATTCTTTGCATTTAAACATTGAGTGTGCGTAAACACATGGAACTCTGAGTAAAAGATCAAGCTGAAACTCTACCCCAGTACAGAGACTCTGTCTGACAGGCTCCTTCAAGCTCCATGCTCTGGCTATATCTATCTATCTCCTGGATGATGCAGAACTGGAGGACACATCTTTCCTCTGTTTCCAGTTACTGGAATATCTGGAGCAAGGAGGAGCTCTTCCTTCTTGCCAAGTCTTCCAAGTCAACTGTTACAATCTTACCTGAATTTCAGTTTCTTAGTTATGTCAGAGTATGATAAACGTGCACACCAGAGAGTGAGGCACAGCGACAGATTCTTGTTATCTCAGACATTCATATACACTGTTTTCCCCCTTGTCCCTTTGACAACAAAATGAAAATGTTTCTTGGAGTTGTACAGGCTATTTGTACTCTCTTAACAGTAAGAGGTTCACACTGGAAATGCACATTAACACTTTCATGCGATTAAGGGTGTAATTCTCCCTATGTTTATTTAAGCAAGTGGATTAGGATAACAGGCTAAAAGGAAAAGCTTTGGAAGATAAACAGGATGTCTTAAATTATACTGCATTTTTTAAACCTTAGTTGCAAGGTGATTTTTTCCCCTATATTTGCTATATGCACCGACACTCAGAGCAACCTGACTTTCATTTTAATCTATATGCTTGAGATGCAGAATGACACAGTGACTGACAGGTACATATCAATAACTCACTGAGGTCAAAGTCTGCTTAAGCAACATGGGAAACAGCAGAAGAAAATCTTCTCTCAAGTGTGTCCCTTCATTTACTCACTGAGGTCCGTAACAGCTATAAATTCTACACTTAAGTATTTTAATCTTCACCTGAAAGTGGACAGGAACTATTCCATACTATCATTCTTTCATACCTGTTCCTATATATTGGGAAGACAAAGACAGCGACAAGCACAAACAAACTAAATTTTGTATTTAAATATTTTTTTATATATATATATATATAATTGTGAGTTTTAAAACTGAGATATGTTTATCATTATTCCCTTTTCAGCTACAGTCAGGCTAAACATTATTGTTTATGTAATTATTTAACATGTACAAAATGAAGTGGGCTCTCTTACGTGTAAACAGTACTTGGACATATTCCCATTTGTTTCTGAAACTGTAATGTTTGTTAATTGTTCCATAAACTATAAATAGTCCTGAAATTATTTGTATTTGGAATATACAGTTCCCAGGCTTTTTCAGTGTAATGTTTGTTATCACAAGACTGCAAGAAAACTCAGATATATCTATTCCAAGCTATCTTCTAGAGCCAGAAATAAATCAAGTATTACTTTCCTTTTCAATGAAGATAAGGAATCTGGGGTCTTAAAACAAGTATCTTACTCAATAATCCACACGATGATCAGAATCACACAACCTCAAACTAATAATTGCTTATTTCATTTCTGTTTTACTAATTAAAAAAAAGAACCAGTACAAAAGACCTTGAATATAAAAGATGGGTTTGGATGTAAATGGGTATGAGGGGAGTGACTGACCAGAAAAGAAAACAGGGTGATAATGGGAAGCTAATTAGATTTATGGCTCTGCATCTCATTCTTTAATTTTATCCTTTTACAATTTCAGGACCTGTAATTTAGGCTGCCAATGTGTTTTTGTCCTTTTTTGGTCTTTACAATTTACCTAAAGCTCTACGGGAAACAGATTCTTAGCAAAAATACTTCAAATCATCCCAGAGCAAATAATGCCTGCTAGGTTTTTTTTTAAAGCATACAACAACAGGGTTGTATACAGTGTGTTCTTCCACTGACAGAAGCCTCTTTAATGGGCAGAAGCTACAGTGAAGCAGAGAGTCATATTCATTTATTTCTCCTTCCCCTGAAGCCCCATCCCCTGACCCTATTCCACTTGGTTGGGGATTTTCAAGCACTGTGGAAGATCCTGTGAGGTAGAATTCTGGGGAAACCTACCCCCTCTCCATTCCACTGATGAAAACATCAGCTGGATCAGACAGCTGTTGCTAAGTGAGAGAGAACTGAATAGGCATGGGATGAATCCAGAATTTTCTGAATCCAAATCCAGATCTGAATCCCTGGAAGGTTCTGGGAATCCACAAATCTCACGAATCTCAAATCTTTCCAATCCTTTCTTAAAAAGTGTTTAAAAAGTAAGAGAAAGAAGGATAACCTTGGGCAAGACACATTCTCTCAGCCTTAGCAAAAGCCTACGCAAAGGCAAACCTCCCTCTGAAGAAATCTGGCCAGGACAATTGTCATAGTTTTGTCTCAGGATCCCCTCAGATTGAAAATGACATGAAGGCCCTTTGTACACAGGCAGGAAAATGTGGATTAATCCCATATTTTTCTGCCTGTGTAAACAGGGCCACATACCACAGTACAGAGATAATCCAGGTCAAAACTGGATTTTCTCTGCATAGTTCTTTATGACATCCTGGGGTTTGTAGCTTGATAATGCACCAGAACACTTTGGCAGAGAAGGCTGTGACACCTTGTAAAACTACAAACCCCAGAATTGTGTATGAAAGACCTTTGCAAGGGAGCTATGCAAAGGAATCTTTCAGCTGTCCTTCAAATCTCAAGAAGACTGTATCTTCCAGCCAATCAGGCCTTTGGTGGGCCCTGGAGGCACCAATTTTTAAAAACAATTTTTCTTTTCTGCTACATGTGGTTTGTCATGTGGCTCAAGAGAAACCATGACAGACATTTCACTTCTCATTCTGTTCCAGCTATAGGTTTACAACCAGGCACTGGTCTTGTGGAAGGAGGTACACTGGCCTCCATGTGGCAATCACTGGATGAGATTGTGTGACCTTGCCTTCTGCCCCACTACTTCTGATAGGCGTGAGACTCACTGATCCCATCATTTATACATGCCATTGATTTTCAGCACAGAAAATAGTGCTGAACTTAAATATTAAATATTCAATTTAAATATATTAGAATACAACCCCAGATGTAATTTCTGAAATTGTCAGCAAAGGCCATTATTACTCCAAGGGAAAAAAGTCACCTACTTGCCATCTCTCCTTGTGTGTCTGGTCTCCCAGGCTTTCAAGCGTCCTAGTCTCCAGGTTTTCAGGCGTACTGGTCTCCAACAAACTATCTGGTTGGTAGATTCAAAAGATTCGGTTTGCCTATTTTAGCACAAGGATTTGGATGTGTAAATCTCGAATCTTGGCTGAGGATTCGAGGATTTGGTTGGCCCTTCTCTAGAACTGAACATGAATACAACTCCTGGTAGTTATCAAGTTGCATTGCTTGTTTATATAAATTTCAATCATTAATCTCAACAGTTTCAATAATTAATCCCAACTAGTTTCAACAGCTAATCCCAACTAGAGCAGAACCACTGAATCAATAGGATTTGTTAAGCCAATACATATGAAAGTTCGACTGATTCTACTCTAGTTGAAATGAGTCCATTCTCTTCTTCCTTTAATCAGTAAGCAAGAACGTATCATTAGGCTTGGAATGTAAGCCACATGGCCCTCTAAAAGGTTGGGGAGATTTTATTAAAAATGTTGGCATAGTGAAAGCACTAGCAAAATTCATTCTTGCTCAAGGATGTTAACCTATTAAAGGAGTGTGGAATTGAAAGAATGTGGTCCACAAAGAAAGGAAGTTTCCACTTTGTGTATCTCATTAGGCTTGACAACTCATTCCTGATATTTACCTGTAGAGCACAAGGTACTAATCTAGAAAGAGAAACTAACAAAACAAAACCTGCTTTTAGTATATTAAGGGAGGCCAAAGGCAAAATCAAACAGTTCTTTGGGGAGCATGCAAAAACGAATCTAATATGCAAACTTACATGCACCTGTATCATTTTCCACCATAGATTTCTACAGATGGATGACTCTCATTATTTCTGAATTTGCTGATGAACTACTCTGGGAAGTTCTACTATAAAAAAAAGATCTTTGCAGGAGGTATATTCATAAAGTGCCTCTGTTGGATTTTATGCTTCCTGCTTATACTACTCACCTAACTTGGCAGCAGTTATAAAGTCTCACTCATATGAATAATGCCGCTTTGTGTATGCTAACAATCCTGGCAGTTTTCCCTTCAATAAAGTGCTCCAGATGTTAGTCCCAGTAATTATGCCTGACATCTCTCAGCTTTAGTAATGAAATACTGCTGCTACAAATGTCTTGTTTATATTTCTATGGATCATCTGCAAACATGAGGACTGCAGCATTGAGACAAATATGTGGATGGGCACTGAATAGAAATATGCTAAAATGAAAATATGGCAATAACATGATTTGCATAAATAGGATATATATGGAAATGAAATATTCCATGAGGAAAAAATAGCACAGCAATATTGTGCACTTGTTCCCTTGCATTTGATGATGAGCACACATACTACTGTGTATTGATTCCTGAACTGGGAAAAAAGATTCCAACGTGCCTAGGCTTCTAAATGCATTTATAATTCTATCCATAAACACTAATGATATAAAAGTGAACAAGAAACAAACATTTGTTTTAGACAGATAAATGTTAAACCAGCTTTGCTCAGCCTTAACACCTTCAGGGGCAGAATAGCAAGAAACAGTGTTGTTATTATATTTTGCTACAGAAAAACCTGCTGCATTTCTGATGTCGTAATCTAAATGATTAGTTTACCAGTAGTTCATAACATTTTAGATGGCTTGCAATGAATACCATAAATCTTGCCATTTACCAGTTAATGTCAACAGCAAGTCCCTTCGGCTAGTAGTCGCATTTTATCTTCATTTTCATCATCTACCAGCAAAAGACAACATAAAGGCCCCATTTTTACCATTCAAGAAAGGACTATCTAAAAGAATAGTTTAAAACTTTTCATTATATAGTGGCAAATCCTAGCAACTAGAAATATCCGCATTGGTTGTATGTCAGGATTTTTTATATTTTATTTTTCAATTTTCAATCCTTAAAGTCTTTTTAAAATTTCATATACCATACAATAAAATACAGAGTATGATAACATGCAGAACCAGCACGATATAGTGGTTTTAGTGTTGGACTACGACCCTGGAGAGTAGGATTTGAATCTCCACTTGGCCATAGAAACGCACCCTCAGCCACAGAAATCCCCATGATAGGGTTGCCATAAGTCGGAAATGACTTGAAGGCACACAACAACAAAATAACACTAGGTTCCTGAGTTTGTTAAACAACATCAGATCTTAGTATTTGTCATCTGAGTGCCTACTGATGGGGGAAAAATCTTAAAGATCTGCAGAATACCTAGAGGGTTCAGATGTCGCAAATTTCAAAAGGTCATCAGTATCATAGATTACAGGACACCAGTGAAAACGTTGTGACCCTAAAGGCTTTGAGTCTGACATACTGACTGAGTCATGAGCAAGCCTACTCCTCCAAATGTTAAAAGATAGGGAGACTTGTTTACAGAGAAATATGCAAGCCACAGACCTAGCCCCACAGTCTTTTTGCAGGCTACAGAATGGCACAGCATGGCAGGGAGCCACAGTTTTCCTCCTCTGCCTCTTTGCCAGAGAGCTCACACTGCTTTGGTAGGCTCTCGGTGATCAGCCAACTGGATTGGTAGCTAAGGGGAAGGGAATGAGTCAAGAAATGAGTTAGTATACTTCACTTTGGTCTGCACAGAGCATATACATTAAGCTACCTTCGCACTCTTCTGGCTTTCAGGTTCTTGCTAGTTTGTCATCCTCTCTCCCTCAAAGAATTATGTTGGTGTATTGCTGCATTGCTTGATTGTCACACTTGTGATTATGCGACACAAGGCAGGATCACATTTTGGGGGAAACTTCAGCCTCACACTGGGATCCCTTAAGATATGCTGGGAATGAAGATGCCTAGGATGGAGCTCAGCTCAGAGGCTATCAGATGAGCCTCACTTTCTGATGGCAAAGAATAACCTAAGGATTTATGCCAGAAGTGGTTTCTGGAGTGGTCATTTAATGGTGTACCTCAGCAGAGGGGCGGAAGACATTCAATTCTTACTGATTTTGTAACAATGAAGTTATCACAGAATCACAGAAATGTAGAGTTGGAAGAGATCACACGAGCCATCCAGCTCTTGCCATGCAAGAACACCCTCAAAGTTGTGGCCTCTTTTGTTCCTACTATTCTATGGGTAGTGGATGTATTTATTTCCCTACATTCATGTCAACATTCCTCCACAGACCTGTAACCCTCCTGTTACAGCTTCTCTAAATTATTTCAATGAATTTATCTCAATGAATATTTCTTTTTTTTTAATTTTATTTTTATTAAAGTTATAACAAACAATATTTACAAATAATCATTCTTTCTTTTTATAAATACATAAGACCCAGAAAGAAGGGCATTATTAGAAATGTGGAAGAAATTTAAAAGGAAGATGTATATTAAAATCCTGTTATGGCTATCTCCACACAAAGCCTTATTTGGAAGATGGAGAGATGAGAAAGAAAAATGGATCAGATATGAAGATATTTTAGTAGAAGAAAAGACAAGTCTAAGAATAAAAACAAGAGAGGAACTAGAGATGGAAGGTTTCAAATGTAAATGGTTCTTATATAATAAATTGAAAGAAAGATTTAAAATGGATAACAAATTGGAAGGATTTGAAAGTATAAGGAAAAGAAATGAATTTGAAAATGTCATTCTTGAAAAAAAAGACCATATGGTGGCTCAATTATACAAAATATTATTAAACAGAGAATTAGAGACAGAAATAATTAGAAGATTCAATGATACAATGGGCAAGAAATATAGGACATGAAATTAGCTTGGAACATTGGGAGAAAAGCTCGAAGAACACACAAAAATTTACATTAGCCCAAAAGCTGAAAGAAAATTACTTTAAGATGCTCTATAGATGGTACTTAGACCCAGCAAAATTAAGAAAAATGTACAAGATTTCCAGTAAATGTTGGAAATGTAAGACAGAAGAAGGAACATTTTCTCATATTTGGTGGTCACGCCCTGAAGCTAAAAGATATTGGAAAAGCATTCAAAAGAAAATATTGGAAATATTACACATTAATATTCCTTTGCATCCTGAAACATTTCTTTTAAATATGTTACATCAAATAGAAAAAGAGCATATTAGATATTGGAGAATAATACTATATATGGTATCAAATGCAAGGATTACTTATGAAAAGTACTGGAAGTGTGAACATATACCTGATATCGAGGAATGGGATGTTAAACTATCAGAAATGATAATGATGGATGATTTGACAATGGCATTTAAGGGTGAAACAAGAGGGAAAAATAGGGAAGAACTGAAACCAATTAAAGAATACATACAAAGAAAATGGGCGATTCAGAAAGAAACATGAAAAGAATGAAAACAAGCAAAGATATGGCAAGTCATATAAAAAAGGAAATGATCTATTTATCTATCTATTTATGTAGGTTAAGATAGAAGATCATTAGAAGAACAATAAATAGAAATGGAATTAGATGTTGGATAGGTGTATAAATTTATAAGTATGTAGGTATATAAATTTGATTGTATATATTTCTTTGCTTTCTCGATGAATATTTCAATGAATTTATCTACTCCGCAAAATCAATGAGAAAAATCAATTCTTGAAACTCAAGAATATTTTTATCTCCTTATTTGCCTTTAACTTGGAAGGTATATTTTCCAGAGGAACAAGAGCATCAAGCAGGACTGGTTTATGAATTAAAAATGTTCAGGTTTGTCCATTGGTGCACATAGTAGTAAGCCATCTGAACCTAAGCAAAGGAAGAAAGACCAATATTGTACTCCTGGATTTTTACATTGCTCTTCCTGGTAGCCATCTAACTAATGCTCTCAACCTGGCCTGGATATCTTATACATAATCTTGCTCTAAACCTTAGGCAACAGTAAAACACTCTCTCTTGTATGGCTCTCTGTCATACTCCAATTATGCCTTTCAACATGTTTGTTCTTGACAGCTGAGCTTAACCACCTGCTAATGTGCCTATCTTCTTGGTTGCTCTTTGCATTCTTGGTCCAACTCATTTTGGACATATTTCTCAGCTCAGCTCAGCTCCAGGTTTTACTTCACTTCTGGATTAACATTCATTGAACTCTGTCCCCACAGAATTCTGATGCCAATCCTGCCTGGACTCATATTTCATGGTACTCACAGTGCCCATTCTTCTTAACATATCCCACTACAGAGACATTTAAGCAAGCCAGGATCAGAATATTGTGGAAAGATTTTCTTGCTGTTTAGAGATACTTATGCAGTCATGAAATTTCTTTTACAGAGGAATGCAAGTATTCTATATATAACTGCTCAACGGAATTATCACATATCCAATTGCTTGTGACAAGAACATGGAATTGTTTCTCTTCATTTATAAAATACAACTGTTGATTTTGTTATGAGTGATTTTTATGAAACAATACCATCACAACATAATCAAACAAGAATGAAATAGAGAATATACAGCTTTAGAGAAGCCATTTAGAGGTATATCCCTTGGTTGATTCTCTCTAGGCAGAAAAGAGGAAATAGCCACTGGCACAATCTAAATCAGTCCAAGAATCTGCATCAAAATTATGTCAGCTGCATTAGTCTCAAAGGGACTTTTGTGCTTGGCTTAGGATAAAGCAAATCATTGTGCGGTTCCAACTGAAATGCCCTACTCCTAATGTGACATCTCTTGTACAAGTCTCCAGTCAGAAGGGAAAAATTCAGCTAGCTTGTGCATAAGAGAATCGTTCTTGAAACAGCTTTTTGTACTCCCTTGAAGACATTTCTTATTTTTTTTTCTTGATATGCTGTACTTCACAGCAGGTAATAAGGCGTCAACAGCTTAGATCCCGAAAGCCACTAGGAGATGTCAGAAGTATTTCCACCTGCAGACAGAGAGGGGTCTTTAGTCTTACCAGTTCATCTCCAGCTATAGACCTTTGCACCACATCACAAGCCATTAAGAAAGTCCCTGAACCTTCCGGGAGGATTTAGCCTGTGCAGGGAGAGCTGGAAAGCATCATTCAATGTTTCAAGCTCAGCTCCTGGAACCATGCACTGTATTTACCTCATGTTATTAACGTTCATGCAAACAGTTTATATACAAATCTCTTCAGACTAAGCTGCAAGTATTTTTCACCTGCATTATTTTCACATACGCAGAAAAACAGCTACTGAGTCAACAACATGAAAATATGACAGATTATCCCAATCAACAACTTCTGCTAGCTTTGTTACTGCTCGCTCATTCTGTGCCATTATGCTGGATTCCCACCCCACGCAGCACTGTTAATAGTCATGTTTCTGTGTGGGGGCTGACTGACACAGGAAGAGGCAATATCTAAAATCTCAAAAATGTAATAAGACCAGCTGAATGTGAGTCCATAACGCCTTGAACTAAGAAAATTTTATTTAACCTATGTTACTGCATTTAGTTCTACTATTGGAGGGGAGGAAGTGGGGTAAACATTGCTCAGTTATGCTAAAATTTTGGATTTCTCCCTTGTCTCTTGGCAGCACTCACTAAAAATCACATTCATTGTGAAACTGGAAGTTCCCTGTCCAGACCATGAGAGAGGTTACTTTTTCATTTCCTTATCTCTTTGCCTTCCATTAGGTCATGTAGGTTCCAAGGACCAGTTTCAGCTTGTATGTTAAATGCACTTTTCTTTGAATTTACCAAGGTACCTATATTTGCATAATGAGAAAGTTCACAGAATTTGTAAAGAAAAAAAACTTTTTTTTTTGATAGCCCAATTTCAGTTTGATATTGACAAACACCCCAACCAACCAAACGCACCATTAGAGGGAATGATGACAGTAAATGAGTGAGAACTCAGTTAGATTGTTGCAAGAGAGGCAAATGATAAATTGCAACCAAAAGACCATCCATGAGGAGGATCATCAAAGTTCTACATTCCTATAGCCATATTGAAGAGATTTAACAGATCCTAAAATTAAGTTCTTGTATTTGTGTATCGTATTTATATCAATTACAGCCTCATAAAAGTTTAAAGAGACTTAGTATGAATATTTTCCTTTCTTGTCAGGAAATCTGCCACATAAATATTTGATCATGCTTGATGGTACATTAACTATTACATATCTGATGAAACAAATGTTAAAAGTTTAAAGAAAAAAAGAAACATTTCTCTTCTTATAACTTGTATTCTCCAGCATCCTCCACATTTAATTCAGAAGTACGCACAAAAGGAGAAAACAGACTTTACTTGGGCTGCTTAATTACAAGGCTAAGCTAGATGCATCCAGACAATAATAACTATTTTTATTACTTAGTTCCTCGGATAAGAGGATTTTGTCATTAAACTGTTCCCTTGTGTAATGCTTTTCCAGTTCCTGTATATTGACCAAGATTGAAAATGCATGCTATAAATCATTTATCCTGTGGTTCTAGTAAACTGCTGTACTTAGCCACCTTCATCATAATGAACCAGTGATCAAAAGAGATTAGGATAGTGTTGATTAAAGTATGAAATGTTTCTGAGGCTTTTAAAATAAATTCCTAATAAGGCCATTTTTAATGAGTACTGATACAAATTGCAATTTTTTTGCCAAGTGAACTGAATACATTTTATATTACTAAAAACTGCAATACTATTAACTTTATTAATTCCCCTGGAAAAGGCAGGAAAGAGCTATTATGTAGACATCTTTAGTAGGTTAAACATGGCATTTACGTTAAGGGTCAAATTCTTGTACTACAATTGAATACACTTACACATTACTACTGTTCTGTCATCATAAGGGGATCACAGTGGATGATCCAAGTGCAGCTTCTTGCTTTGTGTCTAGGATATTATCTTCACAACAGTATTACTTTAATATTTTAGAGTATTTACATAAGCGTTTTATTGTACCTCAGAGTTTCATGCACATTTTCAGAATTAAAATTTGATTTTCCAGAGTGCTTTTAAAAATCATTGCATTCTCAAGTGCTTTGCTAGCCAAAACTGATAATATTAATGCCAGTATACTTAACAGACAACATAAGCAAACATCTGTGCCAAAGATATAGCTCACATGCTGCCTGGATTATAATGTAAGGAGATAGCAACCACATGGCTCTAGAACAGTGGTTCTCAACCTGTGGGTCCCCAGATGTTTGTGGATTTCAGCTCCCAGAAGCCCCAGCCACTATGGTCAATGCTCAGGGCTTCTGGGAGCTGAAGTCCAAAAACATCTGGGGACCCACAGGTTGAGAACCACTGCGTAACCTCAATTTATTTTCAAAAGTAACTTGGTACATTTATTCCTAAGTGCAGCAAGAGGTGAACCATAGGGCTTGGCACTGGAATGTCAGAAACAACACGCAAGAAAGGCATGGTGGAATGTGTTATACCAAGACTTTTTAAAATATGTATTCTACACCTGACAATACTGGTGTTGTTTATATAAAATAATTGAAATGGCAAGCCTATTCGGAAGTGACATCACTTGGTCTGAAACAGATTGCTGCTAATCATTATTTTTTGCCATTTGCAGCACTATGAAAATCATCCAATCTACGCAGCCAGCTTGCATCTACAACCAGCTTACCGTATCATATTGTTGGACTAGCTTTTTTCAATAACATGTCAATAAACGACAAAAACAGAGAAATCAAGGACAAAAAAGAAGAAACTTCTTTAGCAGAACAGGCATCTGAATAATCGTTTACAATACTGAAACACATGACCTAACCCAGAGCTCAGATTTGTTTAAGCTTCCAGAAGAAGGCTTACCAGTAGAACATTCTCCACACCACTGTCAATGTTCACTCTGATTCTCAAGATACATCTGCCATCCAATAGCACTACAGTCAAATTCTTTACCATAAGCTCTACGTGCAATACTATATGGGAGGGAAAATATGAACAGGTTGCTTACCTGTAACTGTAGTTCTTTGAGTGGTCATCTGTGCCCTCACACAATGGGTAATCTTCGTGCACGTGCAGTAGCTTTTCGGAAAGTTCCAGAGCTGAGCAGCTTGGCGGGAACCCCTCCCCCATCCAGTACTGAGCATGCTCAGTCCCACCAAGCTAATGATCTCTCCTCAGTTTCCAAGTCTGCCAAAGCGAGACCTGAAAGAGGGGAGGCTAGGTGTGTGTGTGTGAGGGCACAGATGACCACTTGAAGAAACACAGTTACAGGTAAGCAACCTGTTCTTCTTCTTTGTGGTCTCTGTGTGTCACACAATGGGAGACTGATTAGCTTACCGTTGGACAGCGGGTCAGGTCCTAGAGGATAGAAGACAGCACCACACAGCCGAAGTGGGCATCACGCCAGGCCCTACAGTCAAGCCGGTAGTGGTGGACAAAGGTCGAAGGCCGCGACCATGTAGCCACACAGCATGTAGCCACACGGCAAAGCTCCTGTAGGTCAACTCCTCTGAGAAGGGCTGCTGAAGAGACCATCGCCCTGATAGAATGGGCCCGGGGGAGGTTGCCAGCAAGTTCATAGGCAAGGTGAATTATCTGGGCAACCCATTTGGAAAAACGTTGAGAAGAGACTTTATGACCTTTACGACGCTCACCGTAGCACACAAAAAGGGGGGTGTCTGGTGGAAGGTGGAGGTCCACTGAAGGCAAAAGGCGAGGGCACAGCGCACATCAAGCGAGTGAAGAGAGTGCTCAGGGCGATGCAGGGTCTGGATAGAAAGTAGGCAGAATCAAATCCTGATTTATATGGAAATTGGAGACTACTTTGGGAAGAAAAGACAGGTTGGGACGCAGGACCACTCTGTCCCGACGGAACACCAGGAATGGCTCATCACAACACAACGCAGTTAGTTCTCCTGTCCGCCTGGCTGAAGTGACAGTGACCAAGAACGCCCTCTTCATAGTTAGGAGACGGTCATCAGACGCAGCTATTGGTTCAAAGGGATGGCGCATGAGTTGAGAAAGGACAAGCAACAGAGACCATGGAAGAAGCGGTGGAGTGACAAGAGGATAGAGATGTTGCAGGCGTTTGAGGAATTGCTTCACTGTAACATTCCTGAAAAGGGCAGAAGAGGGAGAACCCCGTAGCTGATAGGCCACTATTGCAGAGAGATAAACTTTCAGAGAGGAGAAGGAGAGGCCCTGATCCCATAACATCAAGAGGAAATGAAGCACCGTAGACAGGGAGGTCGGAGAAGCAGGCTCATCACGGGAGACAGCAAAGGCCACAAACTTCTTCCATTTACACTCACAGGATCTACGAGTAGATTCCTTTCTCGCAGCTGTGAGGACGGCTTGGATAGCGAGGGAATCTAGAACATTATCCTCGAAGTGTGGAGGCGGAGAAGACAGAGGTCTGGGTGCAGTACCCGATCTCCTGAATGAAAGAGGAGGTCCGGTGCATTCCAGAGCCTCACGGTGTGGCCCCTTGCCATGGCGAGGAGGGGCTGTACCAATGTTGCCTCGGCCAGAAGGGGGCAACGAAGATGGTGTCTGCCTTTTCTGTTGCAAATCTTCACCACCACTCGACCCAAGAGAGAAAACAGTGGGAAGATGTAAAGGGACTCTCTGTTCCAAGGAAACTGGAACGAATCACCGAGAGAGCTGGGGCCCAGGCCGGCTCTCGAAAAATAGCGAGGACACTTCCAGTTGTGGTAGGTCACTAAGAGATCGACGGTTGGAGTGCCCCAATGGGACACTATCTGCCGAAAGGCGGCATCGGACAGGGACCATTCGTGATGACACGCTGTATCCCTGCTCAGCGTGTCCGCTGTCACATTGTCCCATCCCACGAGGTGGACCGCAACGGGGTGTACGCATAGTGGAATGCACAAGTCCCAGATGTGTAGAGCCGGATGAAGCAGAGTGGAAGAGTGGGTGCCTCCCTGCCGGTTCCCGTAACAGACAGCTATTGTATAGTCCGATAGGATTTAGACAGTCTGTCCGACAACAAGGTTCTGAAAAGCCTGAAGCGCTCTGAAGATTGCCAAGAGCTCCAACACGTTGATATGGAGACGAAGCTCCAGGCCGGCCCAATGGCCTTGGACTGCGCAACCGTGACAGTGAGCTCTCCAGCCCAGGAGAGACGTGTCGGTCGTGATAGTGAGCGTCGGACAGGGCTCTAGAAACGGCATCCCCTATAAGAGATGGCTTCAGGAGAGCCACCAATGAAGGGAGTCCTGTACAGAATGAGGCACCCAGAGAACACAGCGTTGATCGAGGAGAGGGTCGAAACATCGGAGAAACCAGTGCTGGAGAAGATGAGCATGAAGGCAGGATAAATAGGTGATCACCATCGTCGCAGCCATGTAGCCTAGGAGATGTTGAATGTTGCGGGCGGAAACGGACGGATTACACAGGATGGCAGCCGCAACCTCGCGCAGAGTCCATGCAAGCCTTAGAGGTAAGAAGGACCTGGCATGAGTGGAGTCGAGGATAGCCCCGACGAAATCCAGGACGCGCGAGGGCTCCAGGTGGGACTTCTTGGGGTTCACTCTGAGTCCGAGATTGGAAAGGAGGGAGAGGGCAATATGGATGTCCTCATACAGCTTTTGTTTGCAGGACGCCACCAGGAGCCAGTCGTCCAAATAGGGGTACACCACAATGTTCTTCATGTGAAGGTGAGACATCACAGGGGCTAGGTACTTTGTGAAGACCTGGGGAGCAGTGGACAGGCTGAAGGGGAGGACCTTGTATTGGTACCACATGCCGCCGACCACAAATCGGAGGTACCTCCTGTGCTGGGGGCGAATGGAAATGTGGAAGTAGGCGTCTTGTAGATTGATGGATGCGAACCAGTCCCAGCGCCTCAGAAAAGGTAGGATAAAGGACAGGGTGACCATCTTGAGCTTCCGGGGGGCAATGAAGGAGTTCACCCCCCTGAGATCCAGAATGGGTCAGAGCGTGGCATCCGATTTGGGTACTGTGAAGTACTGGGAGAAGAAGCCTGTGGATTTCGCTGTGGGCAGAAGTCACTGTATGGCCCCTTTGAGAAGGCGGGTCTCTACCTCTTCGAGGAGGGCCGGACTGGCTGGGGTGGAGTAGAAGACGCCGAGAAGAGGAATACTTCGAAACTCGATGGTGTAACCAAGATAAACTATGATCAAACCCCAAGAGTCCGAAGTGATGTTGCACCAGATGTTGAAGTGGCGGGCTAGTTCTGTGGTTCTGGAGAGGCGGCTGGACCTTGCAGATCGCAGAGGTGGCGACCTGCAAGGAGAGTCAAAAACGAGATTTGGCAGTCGAGGAGGATTTCTTGGAAGACAGTTGACGATGTCAAAAAGAACGGCAGGAAGAGGCCAGTAAGGATTATTGTAGAGACGAGCGGCGAGAAGAGCGCGACCTGTAAGAGTAGGAAGGGCACCTCCAGGATGAATGTGATAAAGATGGCCTTCTAGGCTGGGTTGATGGATGACGGCCCATCTTTTAAGCTGTCAAACGAGCTTTCACAAGTTGGTCCATAGCCTCATCTATAGTGGCATGAAACAGCCCTTGACCGTCAAAGTGGAGGTCCTTGATGCGTTTTCTGCTATCCTTTGTTAAATCAGCGGACCGGAGCCAAACGAAGTGGCAGAGAGTGATAGCACCGACCATTACGCATGCCACACCCTCAACAGCATGTCGGGAGGACAAAATCTGCTGACTCGAAAGGGCCACAGACTCATAAAAATATTGAACAGCAGTGGCCCTGTGATCGTCCGGCAGGTAGAAGAGGATGGGAAAAAAAACTATCCCAGATATTGTGTTGCTAGGCCACCAAGCAAGCTTGAGTGTTAGAGATCCTGGCGATCAACGAGGAAGCAGAGTAAAAGCAACGGCCGAAGACATTCAAATGGTGACCCTCTTGATCAGGTGGGGTCGTGTTGGCCCTTCTGTCCCCTTTTGTTTGGGACGACTCAACAACAATCGAATTTGGAGTCGGATGACTGAACAGGAAACTGACGTCCTTCTTCTGGGTATGGTAGAGATGCTCCAGGCAGTGACAGATTGGTTGAAGCAATGCCAGCTGGGCCCACAGATGCTTCAAAACCTCCTGAAGGATGAGCAAAAACAGAATCGGAGCCGCTGACAGGGGGCGAGTATCGACACAGTGGAAAACCAGGTCCTGTACCATAGGAGCAGGTCCAGAGATGTCAAGGTCCAAGTCAGTGACCATCCAGCCCAAGACGTCCGAGAACTGCTTGACGTCCTCAGGAGTGGAATCAGGAGACGCAAGAAGAACAGCAGGTGGAGCAGGAGCAGAGACAGGTAGAATAGTCAAGGCCAGTAGCGAGACTGGAATTTGCACCAGTATCGAGGTCGAGATGTGAATCAGTACCGAGGTAAATGCTGACGAAATGGGTAGTACAGTCGGGATCAGTGCAACAACAGACTGTGTTGACATTGAGGCAGACAGAGATGTTGGCAGTGTAGATGCAGGGTGAGCATCCGGCGGGGGCCGTGACACCATCGCTGTGACCCGAGGAGGTGAAACGGCCCGACAATGAGGTGATGGGTCTCAGGACTGGTGGTGAGACCGGGATTGTGATAGCCAAAGCTCCTGGAAAAGCTGCTGATGAAGCTCCTGATGACGAGCAACAGCTGTTGGTCCCTGTTGTTCAGGCTGGAAATGAGTCCTGCAGCTCAACAGCTCCCATTTCTGCTGTGGACAAAGCAGGCTTGGACATTCCTCTGCCTGTTCCTTTAGAGGAAGAGGGATCCGACAGTGATCCCAAAGATACTTTTGAGCCTGCTGCAATCAGCACAAAATTAAGAGAGTTGTGCAAAGGGAAGCTTCCTTGATTAAGTTTAAGACGTGGTGACTGGCCACACCTGTGCCTTGGGCTATATTACCTGCCTGCTTGGAAGCTTTCCTTTGCTTGTGGCAAACCTTCTACAAGCTCTCTCCTTGCCCATTCCTTGTTTCCAGCACCCAGCTCCTGATATCTTGGATTGAACTCTCGGCGCCTGACCCCTGGATTTTGGACTCTGACTTCAGCTTTGCTTGTCGTTCTGGCTTTGGTAAATGGACTTTCTATGGTTAATTCCCTGCTTTGACATGTTCCGGCTTGACTCTGTTATCTCACTCACTTCCTTCTCCGGGTTGGCTCTCCGCCAGGTCCCCGACCTTGACAGGGATGGTGAACAGCGGTAGAAAGCCGATGGGGACCGAGAACGGGATCTGGAGAAGTGGTACCGAGGCGAGCGTCGGCAACGAGACCCTGAAGGGGATTGTGATGGAGAGCATGAACGTCGAGGGTGGTAAGGAGAACAATGACAAACATTGGGATGGTACCGGCCACAGTAAGCCAGTGAATATGAGTGATAGAAGCCGGGCTGCTCTCTCCAGAGGTGTTCATGGCCGAGAAAAAGGCAAATCCACTCTTGCCAAGAAAGGTTCATAAGCAGTGCGATGACGGTAGTCCTGCCTATGCGTGGATCTACCCCTTTTGCTACGTCCCAGAGAGCAGGCCATGCTGAGTCGAGGCCGGTCTCGCGAAACAGCCTGAGGAGCTTCCGAAGCAAGTGGACGGTCGAACTCGAGATGGACAGGAGAGAGAGTCGGGGCCAGTGGAGTTTGTCGGCAGCCATTTCCGGACTGGCCAGAGGTCATAGGCAAAGAGGCCAGTGGTGAGGATCAACAGCCCAAGTCGGAAGTGAGAGCCACAGTAGCTGGGACTGACAGCACAGGAGTTGGGTGGTGTCCTGCACCAGCGAAAGGGCAGGAACATCCTCCTCCTCGACAGTGGACATTGCAGGTTGTGTCGGAAGAGATGTCAGAAAGGGACTGAGAGAGGAAGGTGGTGCTTCTCCTTCCTCTCTTCTTCTTCTCCTTGTTGGAGGAAACAGAAGAATGGTGCAACAAGGCACATTTATGCTCAGCCAAGGTAGGGACCTTGCGAGCTTGTTGTGAGGACGAAGTGGCATCCCCAGTGGCAGATGGTACAGTAGGCATCCTGGGGAGCTTCAGAATCTTTGGTAAAGAAGAAATCAGCGGCAAGGTTGACGAGGCTGCCGTCAGTACCAGTACCGAGGCTGTTGATAATGAGGGACTGGAGGTTACCGATAACTCTGGAACCGAAGTAGAGGACGTTGATACCGACACGGTGGAAAGAGTGGTACTCGAAGATCCCTGCTCTTTGATGCAAAGGGTTTGCTCCCAACAGTAGGAATTCAACTGAGAAGCTCTATTCTTACGAGTCTGGGAGGTGAAGTCCTTACAAATAGAGCAGGCCCAGACATTATGGCCCTCCCCAAGGCAGAACAAACACTTGGGGTGGGCATCCGAAAGGGAGACCTTGCGGCCGCAAGACACGCACAACTTAAACAAAGATTACATAAGAAGGGGGAAGAGTTCTTACAGTTTTTATTGTAAAAGACAAGAAAAACGAAAGAAAAGACGAAGAAAAGATGAAGAAAAGGCCAAGAATTCAAGGAACTGCTCAGTGAGGAAGCCTTCTGAGCTGCTAACAGGTCAGCGAATGAAAATAAACTGAGGAGAGACCATTAGCTTGGCGGGACTGAGCATGCTCAGTACTGGATGGGGGAGGGGTTCCCGCCAAGCTGCTCAGCTCTGGAACTTTCCAAAAAGCTACTGCGCATGCACGAAGATTCCCCATCGTGTGAGGCACAGAGACCATGAAGAAGAATCTTTCTTTTATGCAGGCCCACTGAGCTGTACCTCAAGTCTGGAACCTATGGTGCCCAAACCAGAGCTAAAAGGAAGAACAGTCAGTTGCATGGCTGTACTTGTACAGTCCTCCTCCACCTTCACAGCTTTGACACTCACAAATTTGATTATTTGTGAGTATGCCCACTCCCCACTGCAATTCTCCTCCTCCCATTCCTTTGCATTTTGCCCAGGCAAGTTCTCTGAGGCAAAACAGAAGTGAATGTGGAGAACACTCCAAAGAGCCTTTCTTTCCTCCGCCAGAGTTTCCCCCTTCCCATGCATTTTGCCCCATCTTGTGCTAAGGCAAAACAAAAGGAAATTGGGGTGGGAGGCTCCCAAAAGCCTTCCATTCCTCCTCCAGAGTTTACCCCCTTACATTTCCATCTATCTTCCCCATGCTATGGAAAAATGCATGGGAATGGGGAGGGGGAAACCTCAGAACAAAAAAGGAAAGCTCTTGGGAACCTTCCTCCCCCGCCCCATTCCATTCTCTTTTGCACGAGAAGGAGAATTGTGAACCCTAGCAGTGAATGGGAGGGGGAGCAGATAGGCGAGTTATTTGTGATTTTTCCATTTCTGTGAGGGTTCTATGCCCTGAACTCTCACAGATGTGGAAGGAGGACTGCATTTTCTCTCTCTTTGCTCTTTGTTATGCGGTTTGGTGCACCACTGCCAACAGTAGTAATACCACCTACTGGAACAAGAATTCACCTGGTGATGCTACACCCAGTGGTGTGGGCAGGCTCTAATTTTGGGGCCAGGAACTCCCTTCCTAGTGAATAAGTTCCAGTTCATCTTAAAATGTTACTCTGTGGGTAACATGGGTATGAGGACAGTTCTTTCCCAAAACAATGATTCTGTATTAGTATCAAAAAACAAGTAGCATTTGCTCAGTATTTTTCTCATTGCCCTGGGGGGTCATTTTTAGAATCCCCCCCATTTTCTTACATTTCAAAGTTTTTTTCTTAAAAAAAAGAAGTCATGACTAAATCTCGCCCAGTCTTTGAAATAAGTTATATAATTAATTTCTAGTTAATTTCTAGTTAGTTTCCAGGCCCTGGTGTATATAGAAATCTTTTCCCCACGGGCTGCTACAGGCAGAATGTGACCACTTACAATTCCTTCAGCAAGGATGTAATTGTTTCTTTAGATAAGATTAGAATTTTGCTGATGGGGTGGACTGTACCTCACTGTACCCAAGTACTAATTTCAATCCTTCCCATCTTTAATAAAGGGGAAAGACCCTGCCTTGAGATGCTGCCTGCCAGTCAGTCGTCTGACTTGGTATATAGCAGCTTCCTAAGTCCCTATGTGCATGAATCAAGCAGTTTGAAAGGATTCTGTGATTTAGTGTTCAGATAAAAATAAAAACAAATTCGGTCTAAAGAAGCAAACAAACAATTGTGTGCGTGTTTTTAAAGTTATTCTAGGCAGCTGATGAACATTTTTATTGCTAACACATGCAAATGTCATTCAACATTAGCACTCCAATCAAGATGAAATAAAATTATGCTAGGCAAAAGCTTGTCATTGCTTTTAAAAGCAATTAAGATAGCATCAAATTCTTCAATGATATATATTTTCTATTTTCTGGCATTTATTCAAGCACCAAATTTATCATTAGAATCCAAGTCAAGTTTGGCAGTAAAGTGCATAAGGAAAATGTTGGACTAGATACCTGTCCATCAGCTCTCTAACATAACTAGACACAAAAGTTTATTAAGTTGACACCCTCCTATGATTACATGACTGGATGGTATCATGAAACATTACAGCAAAATTTAATTCTGTATATCTTTAAGCATGAAAAAGATAAAACAAAGGGCAATGTCCAGTGCTGTGGGTAGAATGTGGTCCATGTGGTCCCTGGAAAGTCCTGGGGCAGAAAATTGGCCCATGAACCAGTCATGTGTGTTAACACACTAGAATATCTCCTTCCCTCTTTCCTCCCTTTCGAATCTGCTCCAGAGAACACCTAAACTTTCTGTAGCAGAGAGGGGCTCTATTTCACCAGCTCTTTCAGTCTAACTGGCAGAGACACACATGTCAAAGCTACCACAATTCTTCTATGTCTGTGTGAACGATACAAAAGTTTGGCCTCTGTTTTGAGAATATCATTTTAATTCCAATTCCAATGGTACTGAATCTTCCAGTTGCTTTTCAAGATGTCATTAACTTTAGACCTTTCTTTATCTTCAATCTGAAGTTAATTCCCTGGGCAACATGCTGCTTGCTGGGTCGAAGGATTAAATATAGGGGTTTATGAAGAAAAGCAGCTTTGGATACAGTGCTATTATACCACGATAACTTACACATACATTGGCTTTTCTAAAAATATATGTTGCACACATGCTGTTAATTTTAAAAAGATATACTAAGTTTCAAAATAGAAGAAAGTTTATTTTAGAAACACTAAGAAACAATTTTCTGCTTTTCAGGATACTTTCAACAGGACTCTAAACGTCTGGGCATCAAGATCATATAATTATTTATAAAATTAGTATTTAAAATTATATTAGTTAAGGTACAAACTTCAAGACTTTTTCCACTATCCTCTCACATTCTCAGGTATCTTCACCTATTCAAATACATGAGCACCCTGGGTATTTTTGCCTTGCCATAAGGACAGAATCAAGGAAGGTACTTCATACATGGTCAGATCACTTATCAGAATTTCTATCTGGCACCAACTGGCAGCACAAATAAGGACATAAGAGCCCCCACTCCCACAAAGAAGTTTCCAGTCTGGTGACATTGTATGCTTTTTGTTATATCATACAAAATACACATACATCATACTACCTCCTACATGAAAAGTACCTTGTCACTGTATTCTTTTTTCTTTGATCCAAGGGTAAACAGGAAAGAAGGACTGAATCCAGAATCACAAGTGCACAGATAATTCAATATACATGAAACATACATAATAGTTTACTTCTTTGTGCTGTACATTAGACTTTACAATATATTTTGTTGTTTGTCCTGTGTATTAGGTTTTACCAATATACGTCCAAATCCAGCTTTAACTGCACTGTAGTAGTTATGCATAGAAATGCAATACAAAGATGTACACTCCAACACAGTTTCTATCATGGTCAATTTCTTCTTTCTTCACTATGTGTATAACATTTTCATGCATCTAATTTCTGATTTTTGTTTTCTCAAACAGAAAGGAAATTGGATGTACAGTATTTAGGCATTTAAAGGATTGGGATAATTTTATATTAACAGAAGATCAGCTTTACTGGAAATCAAATCTGGCACATTATTATAGTTTCCCAAACTGAACATACTTTGTTTCAGACATTCTCACAAATTTCTTACACAAGAAAACATTTTTGGGTAGCTGTATTGACACTGACTAAACATGTGCAGACTGTCATGTGCAATTAACAGCATAAGCATTACACAGAAATGTGCTTTAACTACATGAAAGAATAAAAAAAAAAACAGCAGAATATGTGTGAGTTAAGGCAGGAAGAATCCTGCAACTATATATTAGTCATGATGCATTGATTTTAAATGCTTGTTTGGCAAGCCATACAGTTGTTTCCTTTATGGGGAAGCATTCCTCTCTAACCACTTACAGAGCATCACCAAACCTGTATGTATTTTTCGAGAACATGAACTAGGATAATCTAAGCACTACAACAAGGCAACACTTCCCATATTTTGCCTCCAGAACACTGGAATCTTCCCCCCGGCTATACAAGAACAATACTGCACTCCCCACAACCCATTACACATCATGACACTCAACAACAACAAAATTATGCTTTCCAATAGATTCTGATTTTAGGAACTGAATTTCACTTCTGCATCCTTTCACCAATGTTTCCTCGATCAGGAAATAAATCCTAGCAGCATCCTAATTCTTTAGTAGTTGTTTACTGGATTATATTAACGTGTCTCGATAAAAACATTAGTATCACATCTGTCAAAGACAGAATAACCACAGAGATAAGCGATAATCCTTTCATTGCTTTATGGAAGCACAATCCTCTGGGAAGTATACAAATCCATACATCATATTCCTGAGTGTTTTCAAGCAAATCTCACATTTGAAGAAGAGGTGGGTTAAATTCACCAACGGGCACAGTAAAATACTGCAACATGTTATATGATTTGTTTATACTCTTAAAGCCAAACTCTTTGCATATATCTAATAATTTCACCAGTGAATGTGTCTTCTACTGGTCATGGGTTAACATTCATGATTTAAAAATCTTACAAATCAAAGAGAAAGTGACATTTTTAATAAAACCACACAGAGACCTACCTCAGTTAATTTTCTCCAAGAATAAGCCTATTAGAGATTAGTTCCATCACTACCAATCCCAAATTTGTACATCAGCACTATCCTGTAGCCAGGACAAACTGATTCTGAAGAAAGATAAGTTTAAGGCATCTTGATTTGCTGATTAGTTAAGAAATGCTATTCATCAATCAAATTGGTGTATGCACTGTTTCTCTGACAATCCTTCTTGAATTATCACTAACTTCTGCAAAGCCAATATCAACAGGGACAGCTAATTGTACATATGGGACTTATAAATGTCCTTCAGTAATCTGAAATAGTAAGTCACAGTATAATTGAATAGCCCCAAGAGTCCAGAAAAAGTACACACATGCATCTTTTCAGCTTTACTAATTTGAAGTTTCCAAGTCATCGGGTAGTTTTATTTCAGTTTAAGTTGATAGACACCAATGCAACCTCCCTTACAATTTCATGGATGAATCGCTGAATTGGTTAAAGTTTAAATGCCACTCTCCTACTGAACTTTTAGATGAATAAATTTGCTGTTATATGCAAGTCTGAGTAACATCTTCACTATAACAATCAATTAAGCTACACTGTTTAATTAGGGAAGGGATATAATTACATTCTCCTTTTAGGGCATTCCAACCAGTTTGACTCTACAAGATGCACACACTGTGCCTATTCCCTGCCACATGCAATTAATACCTGCCTATCTTCTCATTTTAGCAATGAAGTTAGTCTGAGGTCACTCAGCAAAAAATAAAAATGACCTTAACACATGCATATTGCAACCTTGACAACAAGGATGTCCAAGTGCCAGTCTTGCAGATGTGAAGATACAACCACAAGTCTGCAAGAAAGGAGGTGTAAGTGAGCAAGAACATTCAGGTGTTTCAAGACTAAGGGATCCTCATATCAGCAATTGGAAAGTACTCCACATCCATAATGTCTCCACCCCCACCCACCCCCACACACCAATCTTTCCAAACTACAAAAAAAGAAAGACTATGCAATGGGGGGAGGGAAGATTACAAGTGGGGATGACATTTTCTGGATTTCCCATAAAATTCAGTAAACGAGGCAGGATGATGGCATTATAAAAGCCTTCTCTGAAACCACTCTTAGTCATTGTTACATTTTACCACGTAAGTCACTGAGGAAAAAAACAGTTAAAACTAGATTACTACCCTATTCAAATGTATCTGGAAGCATAAGGAGTCTGTGATGTGACTAGAATGAGTACAAGATTATATAATATGCCCAGATCTGATAGACGTTTACCCACCTCATGAGTGGGCAAATGCATTAGGTTCAGGGAGCAGTTTTCTGCCCCAGGACCTCCAGAGACTTCACAGACTGTCAAAGAGGTCCCAGAAATGGGGAAAAAAAGTTTCTGGAAGTCCACTTCTTTAAGAACTGTTTTTTAAAAAATGGTGAATGTAAAGCTCCTGGTGACCTATGTGAAATATGAATTGCCACTCATTCAGTTCATGCAATTCATCCTTTCAGGAGGAGGACCAAAAGAGAGCAGTCCAGGGAGTCAGAGAGCTCAGTGGTAACAAAACAAAACAAAAAAGCCTTAGAGGTTCCATGTGGTCCTATGGCCACACCTTTGCCCACCATGATTTTTACAAAGAACATGAATGGTTGTTTACCTTCAATGGCATTACAGGTACACCTCAGTTAACAAAGTGCATGTGTTCCTGGGCATTACTTCTTGCACAGAAAATTTGGTACAAGAAGCAGAAATAACATGGAAGGAACTGGGCTATAGTATTATAGTGTGTACCCCTGTAACACTAGGCAAAATATAAACATAAGCATGACAAACTGTCCCATCAATATTATTAAATGCAACTCAGATACATCCAAGCACATTACAGAATCCAATTAACAAGCAATCTCACACTTCACAAATACATTTATAAAATACATTCTGTAATATGTTTGGATTTATCCGGTTTATTCTTAATAATATTGAAGAGACAATTTGTTATGTTTGTGGTCATATTTTGCCTAGTAATATGGGGCATACACTTGTAATACTGTGAACAGCATAGTTAATTAGAGGCTTGCCTGTTTTGTTTTTGTTTTTTTCAGTATTTCTATGTTCCTATACACCACACAAAAGAAAGTCAGTTCAATATATTTCAGCCACCTTTTAATTCAAAACTAACAACAGGCATGTGTGAAATAAAAGAACCAAGTTTTCTATAAGTAATCTTCTAGAGACCACTTGAAAGCTTTTCCCAAAATACATCCAGGGATTACTTTTTCTTCTCCCAGCTTCCATTTTTCTCATGATTTCCATCTGGTGCATAAATTTATAGATCTAACCTTTTATCACAAGTTAGTAGCTAGTGAGTAAGGCTAATCTACTCTCACCTTTTCTCTCTGTTTTGCTGTCCACATGCGTTCAGTAAGGGATTCTGGTAGCAGCCCTTGTTTACTTTGCCTGTTGTAGGTACACACGTGGTTACAGTAAGACTGGGTGGAGAAGATTCCCATTTTTTCCCAGCTCAAATTTATTGCACAGCTATTGCACCACTGCTGCAACCCAATACCAGAAGTCTGTATTTCTCCAGCCCTCCTTCATCATCCTCCTAATACCGATCCGGGAGGTGGGGGAGTGCTATAGCAAGGCAGAGGATGAGGAAGAAGGCTGAGGGTGGCCATAAGAAGACTTTGCAAAAAGGAGCTTCCCTGTCAGAAGCTTGTTTACTAAGATATGTCTGTGTATTTATACCATTGTTCCCTAAATTAATTGGAGAGGAATTATTACACAGAAACATTGAATTCCATTGGCAGGCAAGGCCAGGAGAAAAGGAGTGTGATTTCATTCTCTAGATTCAAATGAAATTGCAGGAACACATTCTGTAGTATGCAGCACCTATTTCATTCGGCATGGTTCCATGCTCCAAAGTTGTAGCATACTTTTAATAGACCAAACTGTGGTAATACATCTATTAGGCCAACCAAAAACAGAATTCTTGGTGCAAAGTCCAGTAAGTGATTTGAGTTGTGCTAAAATTTCTGATCCTGCATTTATATTTCAACAGACATTCAATAGGATCAGCAGTGCATATATGCTTCAAGGCAAAATTCATACTCCAGCTGCTCAGTAAGTTGGGAACACAGAATTATTTTTTATGAAAGAACAAAGATACCATCTCTCTTTCATCAAGAACAATGTTGCTCAGACCTGAAATCATTCTCTGTCCTGTCAAAACTCAAAGAGTGTGTGAGAACTAAAGGGGAAAGCTACAACATGCACACTTAAATGTTTCTTCTCAGTTTAATGATGATCTGACCATTTAAACAGAAATGATGGTCCTATAAAGCACATCACTATTTCTGCTTGGCTATTATTGTTATTAGTAATTTATGAGGAATCCCTCTGAAAGGCTTTCATAAAGCAGAAAGCGTAATCCACAAAACTACTTTCGATCAAATTCTAATTCTTCCACAACTGTTTCTAGACACACAGATAATATTCTTTTTTTCTTGCAAGTACATTTTCAATTGTCGAGTTGAGAAAGAAAATTGAGGATTTTCCTTAGAGACATGGAAAAAAGTGGGTCAATATACATTTCAGTTGCTCACAAGGCACAGAAGGTATAGAGCTGTATGTGTGTGCCACAACTGGGACTGGTTTTAAGTTTGACAACAAAGATGAGCCTGACAATGTTTGGAGGAAAGTGAGCTACTTTACTCCTTTTGTTTCCTCTAAAGCAAAGACTAAAAGGAAATTAGCAGCAGAAACATGGAGCTGACTTCTTGGTATTAAAGCAACTCTGTTTTAGACAGGGAAAATGACCAGCCCCGCAGGGACTCAATTTAAAGAATTGTACTACTTCACAGATTGCTGACATTAAAATATGTAACTGTTTTCTGATCTGAGCTGTGAAAGCTTAATACGTGGGAAGGAGGGATCATGATGAAAAGGACAATAAAAGTGTATCAGTGTATTTAAAATATTTTAAACTGCAGTGCAGTTGTGTCCTAGATATGAGTAAAGCTGTTTCCTAGAGCTTCTGGTTGCTACTAAAGCCAGGAACCCATTCTTTGTGCATTACAGATCAAACGCAACAGTACCTATACTTCACTCCTTAATGAAACAACACAAATCTATGATCCGTGTTCTTACAGTACATCAATTTTCCAGCTCAGATATGTAACTGTAAGGTCTGCTCACAAAGACTTGCTCATGTTGCTAAGAACTATGTTTCTATACAGTGGCATTAGTTCTCTGTGAAGGATGAAATTAAGCTTTTCTCCACACCACAAGTAGTAATTTAAGCACAAAACCTTGTCAGACTGAGTGGAGAACCTTTGGCTTTCTAGTGTAACAGCTCCCTGCCCAATATGGTAAATAATCTAACAGACTATAGAAGCTGTAGCCCAAAATATTTAGAGGATCAATAGTTCTCTGTTTCAATTCTACCATGCAAAATGGAGGCTCAGGCACCAAACAGCCACATGTCCACTGCATTTAGATGCCTATGCACACACAGTTCACTGCCATGGTTCTTGTTCCAGCAAGCCAAACTTCAGTATTGAAGCTGATTCCATTTCTCTCCTTTACTTTTGTAGACTAGAACACCCGCCACTATCTTTGTCCATGTAGAGAACAATGTATTTCATCAGATTGGCCATTAAGAAAAAAGAAAAGTCTGAATGCTTCCCCAGTACAACCTAGTCATCAGAAGCAGCACGAGATTGCAAAGTAGAAATCCCTAGCATAAGAGCTTCTCATGATAACAATGCTCCATGCTGGTGCTCTGTGCACTGAGGTATGTCAATAATCTTGTCCCCATAGACAAATGGCATACAATGACCCCATGCACCTGATTTAACATCCCTGACATATGTTCACAGCAGTGGTTTGCTACAACACAGTGAGCTCAATTTGCACGCCAAACTAGAAGAAAAACACCTCACAGTATGGAACAATCAGTATGATACAGTAGTTCCAAGTCACTTCCGTGTGGTGAGCACAGAGCTTGGGAAAATTATTTTTGATTACAACCCTCAGAATCTCCAATATGGGACACTGGACGTGTCACAGATAAATTCAGCGAAATATATCCAAGACAGTAATTTTTCCATGAAAGGGACGGAGATAGTGCAAAAAGCGATCTTGAATGAACCTGTCTACTTCTCCTAAATACTCTCCCCCTACATATTTCTTACCACTGGTGAGGACCTGCTGTTTTGCTCTGCATTAGACCACAGCAGGTTCAGATATGGCACCAAGTTCAAAAGAAGCATATGGCACCTAAACAAATATCCCACTTCTTCACAGTGTATTTCATTTTTTATGGGAAGTTCATGAAACCAGAAACATTCAGAGGCAAAAAAACAGTATCTCCTCAGGAAAAAGAACGTATGAGCTAAAATGTACTTTATTTCAGATAATCTTCCCACCTCTCACCCTCTGCCAACATTGAATGAAGCTTTTTATATACTTAACCATCTGTGTGTACAGGCAATCAGGGTTTCATGCCAAGGGGGAAATGGTTTAGCACATTTTGCCTCTGTTTTGGTATAATTCTGAATACCAAACATTTACTTTTCAAAAATGTATCAGGATGTGTGATCATATCCTAAGCGGCATACAGTTTCCAATATTCTAAAGGCAATGTTAACACATCCACTAAAACAAAACCTGGATTCGGTAAAAGGTTTTTTCAGACCAATATTTGAGGGATAAAAAAAAATAGCAACTGATAAAACATTTCACAGAGTGAAAAAATTCTTAACAATTTATCCATTCATCAACCAGTTTGTTCATTTCAAGAAAATTAAGGTGATCTCTGAATCTCTGAATATCTGTACACTGGTTCAAGCTCATTCAATCTGAAATATAAAAGATATTTTAATATTCTTTTTACTGAATCTTACCTAGCAGACTTTGCACAAGTCATCTCCGTCCATCTAGAGGAGCTTTCCCTGTCTCACTGGATATTCTTTCTCTTGCTACTTCTCTTCTTTCTTTGTGCCACTCTATTTTCTTTCCTGTGGTCTTTACTTCCCTATTCATTTATTCTGAAAGTTCACTCTCAAGATTCACACTCTTGAGATTCAATGTCAGTATACATTAACTCTGCAGCTCTAGTCTGAGGGCTTTCTGATGGCTTCCTCCTTACTGGCAAGATGAGGAAGAGCAACATTCAACTTTAATTTTTATTTACATTTCTCCCACCTATATCCCATCTCTTTTTTCTAAAATGGTAAAACATCGTGAATTTATGTATGTCCACCTCACTATCTAGAAGTAGATCTTCACAAATATTTGGGAGAGAGAATATCAGAAAGGAAAAAAAAATGACTACGAAACAATATCAGGGCCATGCCAACCTCTGGTAAGTCATCAGTTCCATTACTGTCCTCAACCTACCCCCAAAGCATCTATGTTCAGCATACGTTATCAGATACCTGGTTGCAAAGACCAAAGGCACACCGGTCAGCTTACGTCAGGAATGAAAATCATGCAGATATCCAGACGTTATTGCTCCACAAGTCTCAACAGCCCTAAGTCAGCATCTCAAAGGCTATGGAAGGGATCTTCAAAAATATCTAAAGACCCACACAATTCCTATTCCCTGGCCTAAGATATATTATGATCCTTTAATTACAACTTTTTGTAAAGGGAATCTAAGGCTGTTTTCACAGTACATGCAATTTCTGTTGGGTGGAGAATAGAATATGAAGGAGAAATTCATATTTTTTTAAATACATGGTTTTCGAAACAAGATCATCAAATATTGGTGTGGCACTAATTACTTTCTGTAAATTTGATAATTATTATTGTTTGTCCTTTCTGCTATGAAAATGTTGTGTTTACCTATAGTTGCATTAAACAACTTCATAAACAGAGAAACTATTATCTCTATAAAGACTTTAAAATTGGGTTCTCTGTTGGAATCCTTACAGTTTTCGATGTTTGTAATTACAAAATCTCCACTTCTAGGACTAAGTGAACAAGATCATCTATCTGATTCCAATGTGAAACAGTTTAAACATACCCAAAGAGGTACATTTGTATCTGAAGTTAAGCATGTTTTTAGAGAAAATGCATATTTAAATATGTTGTCTTTTGAAAACTGCAAATAAGTACAAAGAGATTATGAATATAAAAGTGACATGGACCAGAAACAGACAGATTTGCATACACCACATCTTTAGCCGTTTGTGACAATTTTAATGGATTAAATCATTTTATTCTCTCAATGTTTTGGTTTCTATAACTTATTGTGCATATGTAAATGTATTCACTAAAGAAACATGGTGGGTGAGCAAGATTGTGCTGGACTAAGAGTGTCAACGTGAATAATTGATCAACAGTGACACAACAATAGCAAGGACTCTATAACCAAAGAAAGAGACTGATCCCTATGGACCAAAGTGCACATCTTTGTAATCGGAGCAGCTGTAATAAATCTAATCTGACAAGTACTCAGAGACTGAAGCAATGTTCCATCAAATATTTTTAAAGTCAGTTCCAAATAAGTCAGCCCAGCTTTGCCTGGAGATTTATTAGACATTTAGCTGGTGCTCATGTGATCACTAGCTATCTGAAGAGGAAAGGAAAAGAAGACGACAAATGAAAAATAGCCCGGATGGTATGAATTTAGGACTTACGTATTACATTAATATAAAATTAAATTTCAGAAGTATTTTGGTATTGATCTCTTTACTTTTTAAATCTCCTCTAATGCATCTTTTCCAATGACTCACTTTATGACAAAATGTGTTTTCTTTTTTTAATCATATAGTTCAAAACAATTTGCTTGCACTTTTCTCATATCTATTACGATGGGAGATGGGTCATGCTTTCACAGTTCAGTTTCCTTTACACAGTTCTGACATATATAATCCCAGGGATGAATCTTCTAGTCAACACACCCCAGAGGAGATGCATCCCACAGAAAGTGCCACATTATCCATCCATTGGGATTTGCACTGTTGGCCCTGGTATACTGTGGGTAAAATCAATTGTTTCAAGTCTGATTTGCTGTGAGGGGATACTGGAACACACAAATGTTGTAATGTGTTCCTTTGTTGCATGGCACTTCCTGCTTCAATGTACCATCAGCAAAGCTCTTCCTATAGCATGGATACCTGTCAGGCTTTGGTATTATAAGAAGTCTTAAGAAGGCTTCTTAAGAAAGTACACTGAGTTCTCAGCTTGAAACATTCCCCCTCTGCAGGCAATCAGTTACCTGGTATAAAGTTTCTTTAGTAGAATAGAGCCAGGGTCCAGACAGAGGAGGTTGGCCTATCAATATAATTTCCCCAAGTCACTCATGTTCCAAAAAGATACATGAAGGGTAGGCTTCAAAAATTCATGGATACATGTTCCCAATAAGCTTGGCAACAAGTAATATTAACACACATGTACTATTATGAATTGCCACTTAGCAACGCATTCCCAGATCGCTCTGCTGGGCATCTTTTCAGAGTCCAAGACAGATGCTGCACATAAAGAATTAATTCTTCATATGTTTTCTACCACCAGACTGAAATGGCTGCATGCTAGAGGGGCAAGTTCTCCCCTTAATAATGGCATGGTATTTTAAAAATGCAGGAATGTTTAATGATAAAAAATTAAGTCATCTTCACAGAGCAATATAAAAAGATGTCAAACATAAAAGCATTTTAAGCACTTGGTATCCTTTCTGGTCTAACACAGAAAATATTCTGCAATATTCTGCCTCTCTAAGAATTAAGATCATAAATATTTATTTAGTCTACATAATAGTAACTTGTACCCACTTTTCATTTCCATTTTATTTTCTGTAAGTCCTTCCTGGTATATACTCTTTCAACATACTTGCTGGCTAATTCTTGGTATGGATGTTGTGCTATATCTTCAATAATATATACATTCATATGGACAGAATATCTGCATGGTCTTATTTTAAACAAACCATCAGTGTACATGAATGTTATTAAAATTTATATATGGGAGTATTAATATATCTACCAATTTTGAACACAAAGATTTAATTTTAATAATAGAGCAGGGGAGAAACATACCTGAATTATAAACGTACTGTGTGTGAATTGGCCCTAGAGATTAAGGGGGAAAAGGACTAAAATAAATAAAATGAACTATCCATACAGACATTAATATGGAACAAATTTCTTAGGTTCTCACTTCACTGAATAATTATACCTTTGAGCTAATATGAATAATTTATTAAGTGGCATGCAGTTTATGTAACCCTGAAAAATCTATGCATTTATAACTCTTACTGCAAACCATTTTGGGTCATATTACAGCTGATTAGTCACTTTTGCATAAAAGGTCTTTTCTCCTTCTGGCCTAAAGGAGCTTTACCAAAGGTAAAGATTCAAGAGGCCATGTTCACAAATGTAGAGGCATTGGCTTTAACTGAAGAACACCCAACTAAGTGGTTACCAATTTTCCCCTCAAGTGTCTCATACCATTAATGGAAGCTCAAAAATAAAGGCCAAATATTTTTAGTATATTTTTAAGTGCCCTCTCTCTCCCAAGCAGCATTCAATAATTCATTAAAGTACTATAGCTCAGAACTACCCTTAAGCTCTGGGAGTTATTGGCTAACTACTGTCTGTATTGATCTTTTCAGTGATTAAATTTTTAAGGCAGTTAAAGTTGAATTCTGGTAAATGCAATATACCTTTTTTTCAACAAGGTTACAGTATAATATATGGCAAGAAACTGGAAAAGCTTTGAGCAAGCTTATAAAAATGTGCTTTGGAAAGGATTTTCTCTTAGCTCACACAGATAATAGAAAGCATCAGTTCAAGTAAAAAAAAAAAACCCTGACAATTTCAATTTTCTGCCACTTGATACCATGTGCAAAGATAACCCTATGTGCAAAGAAATTGTTTATTATGCTCTCTTACTAAAGAGGCAGTCTGCATTACTTGTGTCCCTGTTCCCACTCCCATGAGTAAAGACAGCCTGTATTTAAATTCTCTTTAAAAAGGAAAATGTTATTTCGCAAGTAATTTTGTTTATACAATATAACGCTGCAACTCATGCAATTCAGGTGGCTGTTTGGGAAACCAAACAGAAGATTTTTGTCTTAGCCAAGACCTAAATGCCACCTTCCTTTAGCTAAGACCTATATGCCACACCTCATCTACCAACTTGTGTGGATCCAAAGCACATCTGAATTCCTAGTAGACAGTGCCACTATAAAAGCAGATCAAACCTGGGCTAGTCATATGGCGCTCAAACAAGGAGAATTTTGGTCAAGGCTTCCGTGTTCCATGCAAACTCCAGCCATATTCTGCTTCTTAGACTGCCTGAACTCCAAGCAAGTGGAATGGATAACAGATGAAGAAAAGGTACAAGAGAATGGGGCTTGGCTTTCCTTGTTACCCTCCTAGTGCAGGTGTACAACCTACTGACATCGACACTAAAATCTGACAATGAAGTGAACTTCTTATATCTGTGAGAGTTTTATAAGCTTTATCTGATCAGCAGTCTACCTGTGTGAGCGTTATGAGCTCTGAAAATCAAGATTAGCAAATCAAGAATTAGCTTTTGCAGTTTATGCTCTTTCTCCATTTATGCCTTTTCTCCATTTTTCCCCATAATCAGGTTGTAGATTAATTAAGGATTACAAATCCTGTCTTGAATGGAACTTTGAAGACTAGTTGTTTAGCAACTAGTTGCTGCTTAAAAGGAAGAGCCAGAATATGACAACCAACAAAATGCTTTACTGCTTCTGGAAGTTGGCATTCTGAAAAGCAAATAACCTGTGAATAATTGATATGATTGTGTTGCTAGAAGTCCTGACCTTCAACATCAATCAATCAATCAAACTGGGCACATTGTTTTCTGTAGTGTGATACAAGAAGGTGAATATTGAAAATCTATCTTCCGAGATTTCCAAGTCTTAACTCAATCAATGCATCTATCAATGCTGTGGAAGGGATCCCTCTTCTAAAAACTCTCCTTAGAGTGGAGAGTTGACTAAAACTTTGAATAAGAATTTTGAAATAACTAGCTAAAGGCAGCTAATATTTATAATTAATTCCTGTGCCCAATCACTAAGGTGTGACCATACTACATTATGAATTTAACTTTATGTAAGATAGGTTTAACTCCTTTTGTGGAATACTTAACTTTTTGTGGTGTATCTACTTGCACATTTATGGAGATGTGAAGTCACTAAACAGTGGAGGAAAAGCACTACAAGATGCAAGTAATGGCTCATATGTTGCTCAATAAAAATGCTCACTTAAAAAATAGTAAAAGTAATCACTGCTTTTGAGAACAAACAAAGTAAAACTGTTAATACAACAGCAAACAACTGGCATCAGCACTGTAATCATAATGAAAACTGTTAAGTAATAACTTTTTTGAAGTAAGTAAGCTAATTTGCAGAAATCTAACTTTTCTAAAAAGGGTTAAGTATGAACCCATGAAGAAGAAAAAAATAACAGAATCTACAAGCATCCATTCTATGCTATCACGACTGCTGCCCATTAACAGTCCTGTTCTCTTGTCAGCTACCATCCAGAAAAAAACATAAAACTTAATTAGTACATTTGAACACATACACACGTGCTTTTCACAGGAGTATTGAATAAAACTAGAAGAAGTACAACTGCTCCCTTCTTCCCACAAAACAATCCAATTTGTACAGAGCTTAAAGAAATTTATTTATTCACTTATTTATTTTAGTAACAGAGGACTGCAATTTGATAGTAATTAAAATCATAGCTTGGGTCAGAATATAGTCTGCCTTATGCTGAAGTTTTCTATCTAGCGATTAAGGCTCATTTTCTAATTTCAGCTGGATAAAAATCCAGTAGTAATTACAGCTAGTAAATGAGAGAATGACATAATGCATTGTGAGCAGATAAACTAAATCAAAGAGGCTTTAAGAGTATAAACACCGTAGGCAAGCTTAAAATAGAATACCTGTGTGTGTGCATGTGTATTTGTGTCTGTTTCAGAAAAATCCTGTTTATTCTGATAGATGATTGCTAGAGCCTGATAATTAACTGTAAATGGCTTTTTCACAGACACAGTGTAATTTAGCTAGTCCACGCAAGCTCGCAAAAGAGAAATGGAGCTCATATATGTATTCTGTCATTTTGTATTAGTTGTATTTAGTGAATGTTAGATAGAAACAGATAGCGATGAGCGAGGTGAAAAAGGGAACAAAAAATGTCAAAAAGAAGAAGAAACTGTTAAATGGCACCAAGCGCCTGGGTGAGGTGTTTGTCTATCCATGTGCTGCTTGTCTTTCTCAATCTATCAACAGAAAGGACAAGAGTCCTCGAGAGGGACAAATGTCCTAAGTCAGAAGGATGGAGCAGGCTACATCCTCCACTGCCTGAGGCCAGTAGCATGCTTGCCCTAAACTGTCAGTTTACGGTCTTCACTGCAATCTGCCTCCTGTCAATGTGAGCTTTAAAAACTGAAATCCAATGTGACTTGTAGCTCTCAAAACACGGACTATACACATTTATAAATGATTCAGGAAGAAGCAGGGCAATGATTAAGAAAGAAATCAAAGGAAGTGGTGTGAGAAAGACAGCTGTGAAGGTTTACCCTCTTGTTTTTTGGTCTCAAAATTAATGTTGAGAAATGAAAGATGGTATGGCAGTGGCTCAACCAAACAACTCACAGTCCATGGGCTAGGAAGAAAGTAAAGATCAGAAGAGCAGAGAACCTAAAGAGATGGTACTAACAATGCCTTTAGCATTTTGAGGTCCTGCTGAGAGATGCCAGAAACATTCAGGTATCATAAAATCCAGCTGGTATAATTACAGGAATAAAGTAATGACAAAAGATAAGCAATGCTTTATCATTTGCATTCTCTTCAGGAAAGCTCATAACAAGGAGAGTGCTAATCATCAGCATATTTGATATAGCCCAAAGAATTCTAGAATTATAAAGGAACCAGAACGGAACTACTAGAAACCACAGCTAGCCTATGTGCCCTAGAGATGAGGTATAGGCACAAGCACTAGAGCCTCAGTGTAGCGATGCAATTATTCACCATGTTTCTTCTCAAAGACAGCAAGGAATAAATTTCAGCAATTTTCTTCACAATGTGTGAAAGTCTTCCAAGCCCACACATTTTGCAAGGGCTATTTACAACTTGGGACTTATTCTGCACAAAATTCACACTTGTATTTTTGCATAGAGAACAGCATTTTCCTAGAAGGAATTAATATTCTTGCACTAATATATTATTCTCCATGAGGAAGATGAAGAAAATGCTGTTTCATAACACAAAACCAGCACAGGCAAATTTTGCACCGAAAAAGTCCCAAATTGTGCAGACACTCATCAGTCCAGGATTCTTCTCAGCGAGGTTCCTCAAGACTCAAAATACATTTTTCAAACATTTTTTTAATATCCTTTCCATACCTACCTGACTCATATTCAACATCTTTTGCTAAAGGATACATACAGAAAGATTTCTGTATCTCAAGCAGGAATTTAAGGGAGGATCAACACAAACAGAAATATGTATTTTACTGAAACTGCAACCCTATACATAAGTTTCTGTAAAGGAGTCTCACAGAACTAATTCTCAGTAGAAAGTACACAGGAGTGTACTATGAGAAACATACTATTTTAATTTCCATGAGAGAGTGTTATAACAATATCTAGAGCAGGGCTTTCCAAATGGTGTGTCATGACACGTTAGTGTGTCGCCTGAAGTGTGTACGTGTGTCTCCTCCCCAGGCTGAGAAAGACCCACCCACCTGCCCACCTACCTCACCCTGCAGCAGTGGGACAGGATCAGATATGGAGGCTGCCTTTCCCACTGCTTCTGCCATTCCTAGGTTCTTTCTTCAGTAAGAGCAATGGCAGCAAGCCAGGATCAGGTTGGGGGGAATGCCTTTCCTGCTGCTGCTGCTGCCCCTCACTGGGGTCTTTCCTTGATGGAAGCATCTTTCCTTGGGGTCTTTCCTTGGTGAGGGCAACAGCTGCGGGCCAGGATCATGTAGGGAGGCTGCCTTTTCCACTGCTACCACACATACCAGGTTCTTTCCTCAGCGAGAGGAATGGCAGGGAGCCAGGATCGGGCGTGAGGAGCTGCCTTTCCCACTGCTTCACCTCTGACTTACTAGTAAAACTGAATTACTGTATCACAAAATGATACATGTCCAAAAAGTGTGTCACCAACATGAAAAGTTTGGAAAGCTCTGTTCTAGGGCTTTGGTTTGGTTTCTTTTTTCAGATTGCAAGCTGATTTGGGCTGAATCCTGTTTGTTTAACTTTTCTCAAAGTACTCAGGTGTTATAATTATAATAACCAGCACAGACTTAGTGGTTAACACCCTAATTTCCATCAATTCAAATAGGAAACTCAAAAAGCAATATAATTCCTTGGACTGTTTCTTTTTGACCTTCTAGACCAGCGGTTCTCAACCTGGGGTCGCGACCCCCGGGGGGGTCGCATGACCCTTTCATGGGGGTCGCCGCTCCCCCTCGCCACCGCCGCCGCCAGCGGGCTTTGGCCACCTCCTCCTTGGCGCCATCCTTTCCTCCTCCAGCCTCCCAGTGGAGCTGGCGTGCGGGGCGGGTGGGGAAGAAGGGGAGGAGTTAATGGCCCACGTGGGCTCTTGCGCTCACTCCTCCCTCTTTCTCCCTCCTGGAGCGAAGCACAGACGAGTGGCTGGCTGTGAGGTAGGTAGCGGCCGTGCTTCCCAGTGACTCCGGGGCGGGTGGCGTGGCGACGTGGGGCGGGCCGAGTGGAACCAGGTAGAAGGCAGAGGGGGACTGGGCGGCGGCGGGGGGCAGGAGGCAGTGCTGCGGGGCTCAGTTTGTGCTCTCAAGCGGCCCTGGGATGGGAGCGGCTCGGCAGCCGAGAGACCTGGGCGGGGGGAGGCGAGCGTGGGGCTGCTTCGCCTGCCGGAGCCGCTCCCTCGCTTGAGGGGCCGCCGGAGCGGGAGCCGGAGCCGGCCAGCCGCTGCCTTCCCTGCCGCCGCCACGAGTGTCCCTGGGCGACGGCAGAGGGAACTGGGCGGGGGCCGGGGGCAGGAGGCAGTGCTCTCAGGCGGCCCTGGGAAGGGAGCGGCTCGGCAGCCGAGAGACCTGGGCGGGGGGAGGCGAGCGTGGGGCTGCTTCGCCTGCCGGAGCTGCTCCCTGGCTTGAGGGGCCGCCGGAGCGGGAGCTGGCGCTGGCGCTGGCGCTGGCCAGCCGCCGCCTCCTTTGCCATGATGTGTGATGGCACAGAAGCAGAGGAAGGAAGGAGGAGGATGCAGGGCTGGGATTCTCCTCCTGTTGCCATCACCACCCGGGTTGGAAATGGGGAAGGGGGAACCTAGCTCTTCCCCCCAACACACTATTGGTAATATTGGCGCCAAGCCTGGTAAAGAAATCCAGTCAAACACAGCTGCAGACAGCAGACTTAAGAACTCAGTTGTGGGGGGGGGGTGAGTGGAAGCAGGAACAAGCCTGAACACATTGAAGCAAAACCTATCTTTCTTCCTTCACATATGGTCGTCTTCTGTCTCTCAGCCTTGGCTCTTCCTTCACCTGTATCGTGTTCCTGGATTTTGGGTCCCTATATTTCCCAGCGAGTACCTATTGTTTGCATTTGGCAGAATTCCAGGTTAGTGCTTTACCCTTATCTCTTTGCCATGCCCCTTCAGTGGGCAGTCTTTTACATTTATTTGTAGCATGGCCTCTATGATTAAAACAGTTATATTTTCTGTATGCTTCCTTATCTGAGCTAAGAAGTTGGACTCTGAATCTTTAGGAACTACCATATGTTTTTTCAATCCCCAGAAAGGTAGCATGGCCTGTGATAATTGTTCTTCTCTTGTTTTTTATTTTTCCTAAACTGTAGGAATGAATTAAATTCTGTACAATGGTTCTTACTCCTTTTAAAGGTGCCAGTTTCCTTTAAGTTTGGCCTAGCTGTGTGTCACATAAAAACCTGACATGTGTGAGGCTTCTGTGAGAAGCCATTTCATGATTTGTATTTTGTATTGTCAGTTTTTTGCTCCATGTTTATCCTCTGTAGCTGTGCTTTTTTCTTAGCATTTAAATAGCAGTGTTCCTTCGCCATTTCCCCTTTTATAAACGTCTGCCTTTTGAGGATGGGATGCAGCTTGTTCAGTGTCATCTAGCAAGACAAGTTGGTTCTGTTGATTGCCTTCCTGTATTTCAGTGGTTCTCAGCCTGTGGGTTCCCAGATGTTTGTGGACTTCAGCTCCCAGAAGCCCCAGCCACTACGGTCAATGCTCAGGGCTTCTGGGAGCCGAAGTCCACAAACATCTGGGGACCCACAAGTTGAGAACCACTGCTGTATTTCTTGTTTCAGTTTGAACATATGATTTAATGAACTGTATTGACTGAACTATGGCATGTATCTTCTTTTGTATTAATGCAGCTATTGCAATAAATTTCTTCCATTAGCAAACCATCCCATGACAATGGCGCATGGAGGGAACACGTTAAGAAAAGAAAATATATTGAGGATTTTTTACAGTTTGGTTTTACCTCAATAATAACAGGAGGAATTGAGAAACCGCAATGTGTTATTTGTTATGAAGTTCTATCAGCCGAATCTATGAAGCCGAACAAACTAAAACGCCATCTTGATAGCAAGCATCCCAGCTTTGCGGGAAAGGATACCAACTATTTTAGAGGCAAAGCTGATGCACTCCACCAAGGCAGACTTGACACCGGTGGGAGGTACCAGAAACAGAACGTAGCAGCTGTTGAAGCTTCATATTTGGTGGCACTCAGAATCGCCAGAGCTATGAAACCTCACACCATTGCTGAGGATTTACTGTTGCCAGCGGCCAAAGACATTGTTCGAGTAATGATCGGAGATGAATTTGTAACAAAATTGAGTGCCCTTTCCTTATCTAACGACACTGTCCGCAGAAGAATAGCTGACATGTCTGCTGATATTCTTGATCAGGTAATCAAGGAAATTAAATCTGCTCCACTTCCAATATTTAGTATCCAGCTTGATGAATCTACAGACGCTGCAAACTGTTCACAGTTACTGGTTTACGTGAGGTATATTAATGATGGCGAGTTTAAAGATGAGTTTCTTTTTTGCAAACCTCTTGAAACGACAACTACTGCATGTGATGTCTTTGACACAGTTGGTTCATTTCTGGAAGAGCAGGCGATCTCTTGGGAAAAGGTTTGTGGTGTTTGCACAGATGGTGCTCCAGCCATGCTAGGATGTCGATCTGGATTTCAACGTTTGGTACTGAATGAGTCACCAAAAGTCATTGGAACTCACTGTATGATTCATCGGCAAATATTGGCAACGAAGACGCTACCACAAGAGTTACAAGAAGTAATGAAAAGCGTCATAAGTTCTGTAAATTTCATAAAGGCGAGCGCTTTAAACAGTCGACTGTTTTCGAACTGTGCGACGAGCTGGATGCGCCGAACAATACTCTGCTATTTCACACTGAAGTGAGATGGTTGTCCAGAGGAAAAGTTTTAAAACGTGTTTTTGAGCTTCGTGATGAACTCAAAACATTTTTTAATCAGAAAGCAAGACCGCAGTTCGAAGCACTTTTCAGTGATAAAAGTGAACTGCAGAAAATAGCTTACTTGGTTGACATCTTTACCATCTTGAATGAGTTAAATTTATCACTGCAAGGACCAAATGCAACATGCCTCGATTTGTCTGAAAAGATCCGATATTCCAAATGAAACTTCAGCTTTGGCAAAAAAAATTGGATGAAAGAAAAACTTACATGTTGCCTACCTTATCTGCTTTCTTTGAGGAACATGACTGAACCAGACAAAAGGATTCCGATGAGGATTTCTGTGAAAGAACACTTGCACATGCTTGCAGAGGAAATTTCATCGTACTTTCCAAATCTACCTGACACCCCATTTGCACTTGCCAGAAGCCCATTCACAGTCAAAGTTGAAGATGTTCCTGAGACAGCACAAGAGGAGTTCATTGAACTTATTAACAGCGATGCAGCGAGAACTGATTTCTCTACAATGCCAGTTTCAAAATTCTGGATCAAGTGTTTTCAGTCATATCCTGTTCTATCTGAGACTGTGTTGCACCTTCTTCTTCCATTTCCAACAACATATCTTTGTGAAACAGGGTTTTCAAGCTTGTTGGTTATCAAGTCTAAATACAGGAGTAGACTTGTTGTGGAAGATGATCTTCGTTGTGTCTTGCAAAGACTGCCCCAAGAATTTCTGATCTGGTGAGAAGCAAGCAAGCTCAACCTTCGCACTGATGTTGGTTTTTTACGCACACTGTTGCAAAATGTAGAAATGTAGTTTTCTGTTGATATATTAAGCCTGTTACCCATGCTTCAAGACAAAATTTCATTTATTTGTAATTTGAAATAAATATTTCACAATATATAATTACATATCTTTTTTTATTAATCACTATGCTTTAATTATCTTCAATTTGTAACAACGAAAATACATCCTGCATATCAGATATTTACATTACGATTCATAACAGTAGCAAAATTACAGTTTTAAAGTTACAGTTACAGTAATTATAACAGTAGCAAAATTACAGTTATAAAGTTATAGTTACAGTTACAGTAACTATAACTAACAGTAGCAAAATTACAGTTATAAAGTTATAGTTACAGTTACAGTAACTATAACAGCAAAATTACAGTTATAAAGTTACAGTTACAGTTAGTTATAAAGTTACAGTTACAGTTATAAAGTAGCAACGAAAATAATTTTATAGTTGGGGGTCACCACAACATGAGGAACTGTATCAAGGGGTCACGGCATTAGGAAGGTTGAGAACCACTGTTCTAGACTATCTCTTGGGAAGTGCTAGGAAGAAAAGAGAATCACCTTCACACTTAAAAATGCTGTCCCTAAAACAGAACAGATATTTTGCAACAGGATTATGCTGAAATAAGCTACTGGTATTTTTCAGATGTAACATCAAACCACAGTTTGATATCTGACCAATCTCTGGACTCGTGTATTCAGATCTTTCCCATTCTGACCCTCTCCCTCCAAGAAGCTACCAGAAATGCACTTTCCCCCTTTGTGAACCATCTGGTACCACTTTTCCCAACAGTCAAATTATGATTTGTGGTTATGGTATACAGGTACGTACAAAAACCCTTGCTTAGTCATCATGGTTCCCCATAAATTCCTACCTAAGACGAATGAAAGAACACGAACAGAATCTCTTCAGGGCTTATATTCATAACACCAAACCACAGTGTTACAGCTGAATGTGCCCATAACCCAACAGCTGTGTGCTCTTTGTTCTGTGTAATTAGAACAAATAATGGTTTGGAATATTTAGTCTCTTTTTCACTTTTGTAAAACTGATGTTTTAGCTGCACCTTTGTAGAACACTTAAGACACTTTGGATCCCATTTGAGAGAAAGCTGGGATATAAATGAAATCAATCAATCAATCAATAGTATAGTTTGGGAAGAGAGAGAGAAAAACTAGAAAACTATTAGTAACAGTGCAGACCAGAACAGAAGTCAGCTTATTTAAAGCATTATGTGAAATATGAATTAGTATGTGCAAGTATGCATTAGATAATGGAATAAATTGGATAGACCATACACAAAGAAATCCTCTCTGTGGAAATGCAACCTCTCTTTAGGATGCAATCATGTACTCATTGAAAGAACGCTGTCCCAGTCTTCCATATACCCGAAGACCTGGCAGGCTCTTGTCAGCAAGGCAGAGGTGAGGACAAAGCCCATTTTTATTTTTTCCAGCACAAGCTTCTTTGTCCTTAGCCCACTCCCACCATACCCTCTCACTTAAAATACTGGGCAGGAAATATATAAGCTCCAGGACCAGGGCAAATTCTGTCTTGTTAAACCTGGACCACCTACTGGTACTACCACTCCAAAAGATGTCTACCCCCCCGTCCTGAACATCAGAGTTTCACTCTCAAGAAGGAAGCCACCACAGATGTTTATACAGTGATTAGAAATCCAAGATCTCCACCTTCACTCTCAGCGTGGGATGTATACGCATGCGCACACACACGCATACAGAGGGATATATAGACAGGGAGGGGGAGCTTTAGAAAATTGCACTTTTTAATGAAAACAAACACTGTTGCCACTTTTAACATTCCCCGTTCTGTTTATTTAGGAACAAGACATAAGCTAACAAATAAACACAGTTGCCAAATGTTGACTTCATACATTTTATCTTATCGTTAACTTTTTAAAAAGATTTTGAAATTGTGCTGTGACTTATACAAAACATACAACTATTCCTATTCTAGGTAGAAATGGACTGGTTTGAACTGTCAGTGATTAAAGTGATTAGGTGCTGTATAAAGTACTGGGTTTTTTTTAATAGAAACCTTATGACAAACTACACAGTTTGCTACAAATTGGGTTCATACCCATTGGTGGACGTTCTATATTGCATTAACATGCTGACACTGGAAAAACACATTCTGACAAATTAACTTGATCTGAATAAGGTTAAACAAGTACTGGAAAATGCAAGTCTGAATACTCTGGGTACATGAATTCATGCCTAATTACCAGATGCACTGAAGAGACAGCTTTGAACAGGCAGCCTCTACTTTGTTGATATGGCTCATGAACTTGATTTTTTTTAAAAAAAAGTGTGGGATTGAGCCCAGAATCCTGGACATTTGGCTGGCACAGGCGCATTATAGGATTGTCTATCCTATTAAATATGTAGTAGAGTCACCAAGCACACCAACTGACTTTATTTCATAAGGTTTTCACACAATGTAAACCATATTTTTGCTCACTTTTCAGGATAATGAACAATTGGATTATTTGGAAATGAACCACTGGATGACATGGAAGATTTAGTGGTTGGGAAGGAGAGCAAAGGTGCTCGGGTGATGTGGTGTATGAAGGACATTCTAGAGTCAATCCAGTGCACAGAAAGGAGAAACTGGCTTATATAAAGTCAAGGAAATGTTTTTACTTGCTTATTTCTACTATGTTAACACAATCACTTAATCCTATCAGTCTGTATTATAGTGTCAAACTAATTTACATCCCACAACATAAAAGACTGCTTTTAGCAATCTCATTATCACTTTCCTTTCAGGCACTCTGCAGGTGAAAACGACATTTTCTCTGTGTCTCTAAATGAAAGATAGGTGCAGGTGGAAAACAGAAATGAAAATAATTCCGTACCTCACTCTATAGTTATGTTTGGCATGGCTACATAAACAATCAATTCTCCTTTCAAGGACCTGTGGGATTAGATAAAGTGAGTGTGCATATTGCTAACAGGAAAAAACATGATACCATTCAGGGGAACAATAAAATTAATCACAAAGAAGTGATATCCAGAATTTCTCTAGTGGTACGCACAATGAAGGAAAGTACTTTGTTGCATTAAAGTAAAGATTAACATATATGGCCAGGCTTCATTCCTTTAAAAATAAGTTTACTAAGTAACCTTATTTATTTTCATACAAAAGCGTAGACACAAAATTGCACACATTCCCAAAGAAATCCTAACTGCTCATTCTAAACAGAGATGGACACTGTCTGCTTTTAAAATGCTGTTCCATTTTTTTCTGCTGGATTAATAATTTATTTTAAATGAGATTGAAACCCATAGATGAACACAGATAATGCAAATTTTCCTACGAAAATTTTCCTAACTTCATTAACATCATTTCCTTAGGGGGCGGCCTTATGAGGAAGTAACCAAAATTTGTACATCCAAATATGTAGTATGTGAATTCATCTTTTCAGTATCTTAAACATTTCAGTAATCATTTACAATATGGAACAATTGTAAGAGACAGAAGAGTGAAAGAACGACTGCTTCATAAATATAGCTTAATCTCATTCCTATTGGTACTAATGCATTTCTTACTAACACAGATTTTTCACAATTTTACTAGGTATGATCTATCCAATGTTGGATTCTATTGGTGTCAATCCATTTTATGTACTTACATAAACTTAGATTTTTTCCCCTTGTAAAGCATTACATCATTTCTTTGGCGGGAGGGGACCACAAAAAGGTGTTCTCAGAAAAAAAAGTGTTATTCCCTTTAAAGCACATGTATACTATAAACCTGTTGCATATTTATACACCCAAACTATTTCATGAGTTAGCTTATAGTCAGGACCCAGTTAAACACAGCATTTGTCTTAAAGAGAGAAGAGAGAGAGAGAGAAAGAACAAATTGTTCCTAGCAAAGTGGAAAAAAGATCTTTATGAAAAAGCAATGTAACGTATAATATACAAAGTCGTAAGTGACCCTTTTACTATCCTATCGTATTATGAAAAACCTGAAAGTGAAATTTATTATTGGCTGTTATTTCCCCTCTGCCAACTCCAGATACTGGCATCTGAAACAAAAAGCATGGGGGAGGGGTGTTGAGCCCTGGAGACATAGCACAATATTTCTATCATAGGAAGGATAATCACAATTTACTCTTCTGAGATGGAACTACTTCATGGAGCACTTTGTATATGGCAAGAGATTATCGATTCACTATCCATCAGAGATACAAAGATTTTTTTTAGCCTGATAGCTTTATGGATAAAGCTTTTCTCCTGGTGCATATCATAAAATTGGTAGTCATATAATAGGTTATTACTACATACAGAAATGGCATCTCAAATGTAAAAGTAATTCTGATTCACTATCACTTTTGCATAGCAGTATATCTCTTGTAATGCTATGAGTATGATTTACTATATCCAGCCTGCTTAAGATAACATGGAGTCAGAGATCTCAGAAGACTGCAATAATTTCATCTATAAACATGGGAAGAAAAAGTTGCAAATTTTTCAGTAATCTCTCCTAAAATAGAATAGTTTTAAGATGTTCATTTTATTTTTACATGGCAAAAAGCATTTATGTTTTTTAAAAATCCATATTTAATATAAAGGTATATGACCATTCAGTGAAAACATTACTCTCCAATTCAAAAGTAGAATCTTTGAAATGAAAACCTGTTATTTTTATTAGCTTGTCCGAAGAAGCACTTCACATCAAAAATATAATGCAATTCTAAACTACTTATTTTCAAATTAAATTGTCATCTAAAAGCTGATGGCAGCAATACATGAATTCTATCTTGAAGAATGGATCCTATAAGCACTGATCAGCAATTCTGCTTTCCCACAGGTGTACCAAAGAGAAATGGATATAGAATCATACCAGAATAAGCCAGCGTGCAGGTAGCTTTTTTCCATCATGTATTCACTAGTTATGGTAAAATTTGAAATCTCGCTCGTTTCAGCAAGTTTATCAGTTTGGTTTGAACAATTTCTTATATAACACCTTCCAATACTGTTATGCAATATATTGATGTAATTAGCAAACATATTACAGTGGTTCCCCAATGTGAGTCTACCAGGGGTTTTGGACTTGAAATCTGTCAAAGTGTTCTGGATTTTGCAATTAAAAAGAAGTTACAATTCCACACTTGCATTCTGACAGGATTGAGCTTCATTCAAGTTCAGTTGTCACTGTTCCATTCTTGCTGCTATAACTCTAATGCAGTTAGAAGAAATACAGCCAACCTTCCCTTATAGTACCTCTTACCATGTCACAAAAGCCAAAGTAACAGTTCTTAGCTGCTTTTCATTTTTTCTGCCAAAGATAAACAGTCTCTTTCACGAAAAAACAACAACCTTAACATTCCAATTATTCCGGCTGAGTTCCATAGGTCTCTGTTCCTGATTTTATACTTCAGAGTAAAACTTCCTGACAGCAGATATCCTAGATTATACAAAGTAAAACTGCAGTATTTATTATTTTCTGGCTGATTAATAAAGACTGCTTAAGGCAAAAGTAAACTGTCCACAGAAATGGCAAGAAACAAGTGAAACAAGATATGTATCTTTGCTATTATGTAGAAGACACAATCACTTGAAAAATAAGGTGAGAAATAACTGGATTTCAGAGATTCTCTGTATGCTGGCTTACCTTCATTATCACCAGAGCAGATTTTGGAACAAAACCACCGGAACTCTGGAAGATGACTAGTAGTTACCCAGACTGACACAAAGTGTATCAATACTACAGCTGTTCACAAGTGGCTATTCAAAATCTTCCACACTATTTGTAAGCAGAGAAATTAGGGAGAATATTTCACCCCTTTCTCCAGAGAGGAATTTCCAACAGTTAGGCCTTTAGTGTCTACTGTGACACATTTTGAACAGAAAATCACTCATATTCGTTCTCAATGTTACAGCGTTATCTTTTTTTATTATTATTTTTATTGATTATAAAGAAAAGAACAGAACAAAAAAGAAAAACATCATCTGATACACGTAACAGTGGAAAAAAAAGAACTTCAACAAAACAAGCTTATATTGTTATTTCTCTTCAATTCCACTACAATCATATACTTACTCAACATATTCCATATCATACTGCTTATATACTTTTGCTACCTATATCTAGATCTCATTCTCATTATACTCATTATTATTATAATTTCATTCTCAACTCTATACTTTTCAATTACATTTAATCTATTACTATTACAAAATATGATCTTATTGCTAAATATATCAAACTATTCCGAAAACTGAACCTACCCCCAGAGTCAATTATATTTCAACTTACTCCACCTTCCAGAATTGTAATTCTTCTTGTGGTGGTATGACACCTTCCTCTTTTATTAACTACTGTGTTATCAGGGTCTGAAGAAGCATCCAGTGTGTCTCATCTGGTCAAGCTTCTAAGTATTAGTTTGATATGTTCTAGCTGGATGATGGACAAGGCACTTGCACCAGTCCATCTGAATACAAGCGAACTTGACGCATGCCCATCTTGGTTGATATTCAGTAGAGGTGGCTGAACTCATCTCAGGGGTGGTAAATACCTCACAATGACAAGATGAAGGTGACTGACACTTTGAAAGAGGCCAGCGTGGACCCTTCCTCAATATAGGCAACATGAGAACTGCCACTCTTTCACTGATATCCCCTTAAGAGAGATGATGTATGATGACTTGTCAACTTCAGACAATGTTGGAACAAGCAGATTATCTGGGCCTATTTCAGTCTGGTTTCAAGCCAAGGTCTGGTACCAAAATAGCCTAGACCGTCCTAACTGATGAATTATTATGAACGAAATATAAGGGAGTGTTGCCCTTCCTGAATGGGTTAGCTGCTTTCAGTACCATTAACCAACATATCCTGGACCAGTTCTGCAGAACGAAAGTAAGGGCATTGTACTATGGTGATTCTGCTTCTATCCAGGAGGCTGGTTCAAGAAAGAGGCATTGGGGTTTCCTATCTTTCGAAACAGACTGGGATTTTACTACTTGAAGAAGTGCTTCTCCCTCATGTACCCTGGCCCTGGGTGGAATGCTGTCGGAGAAGATCTCCTCTATGTCCCACCAGTGGAATTAGTAGGCTTTTAAAAAAAGGAATTTTTGGCTGAGGTGCATCAGTTGCAGAATGTCCTCCCCTTGGAGGCTGAACTGGCACCAACACCGGTTTCGTTCCAGTGCCATGTTAAAATATGACTTCTTATCAGATCTTTTGTAGTTTAACAATTTTACCCAAATCTATACAGGTATATAGTTTCACACTGTTTCAATTTCTTTTAACATTAAATATGCTTTTAAACTGTTTAAATTATATCTTACTTCCTAAAAATTTAAAATTCTTTGAAATTGTTTTAAAATGATTTTACCTGTATACTGCCTTGAGATCTTGTGATATATGGCAACATGGAAACATTTTAACAAATAACAGATTTTTAAAAATAAACACTTTTTCAGCATAAGAGGTGACAACAGTACATGTTCTCTGCTCCACCCTAGCATTTTTGTGTTTGGTGTTTAAAGGGAAAACAGTAACTCCACTGGCCTCTATTTTTCATCATCCACAACATCCCAGACCTACAATTATTCTGAAGCAATGTGGGAGCTAAATGACAGCAATGGCAAAAAACGATGAAGGATATTCAGAGCAAATTCTGGTCTTCTATGCCTTAAGATTTCAGCTTAGATATAATGCAGAAAGTTCTGGTGTACAGACTGAACTCCCAAAGGACATATCTGTTCAATTCAATAGAAGTGATCCTTCCCATGCACTAAAGAGAATGTTTCGAGGGCACTGCCCAAATGTTATTAACTGATAGAATTAGCAAGATCATCGTATTCCAATTAATGTCACATCTAGTTTGATCCAACTAGAAAATCACTATTTACTTCTATTCTAAAACTAAGCTTCACATGTTGTACATGTTGCCTGCATTCACAAAGCACTCTTTAGACATTTGCCTGGTAGTACGTAGGGCTAAACGGGTGACAGTGATAGTGCATGCAAAAAAGCCCCATCTTAACATATACTCACATTCTCACCACGTCGCAGACTTCCACATGTTAGAGATGAGGTCTTGTCTTGTTTGACTGAATGTGTCACTGAGTCTCAAAATCAGGAGTATAACTTTATCAGAATCCCCAATCACATAAGTTTTTTTAAAAAAAAAACTACGTTCAGTCAAATGTGATTACAGAAATCTTTTGAGTCTTTCTTGCTCAAGATGCAAAGGTTAGGAATGCTGTCAGAAGTGTGAGGACACTGGGGAACTAGGTTTATGTGTCTGCCACATTCCCCACTACATATTCAGCCCTACACACAAGCACATGAATGCTTGAACAGGGTTATAATTAAAACAATTATATTGTTCAGCCTCAGCTGAAGAAAGATTATGTTACTTTTTAACTTTTCAGTCTAAAATGCCTTGAGGTGGTAGCATCTTAAAAGACAGTACAGAAATTTTTAACAAAATTAAACACCAGTTATTTCAGTGGCTGCAATTATATGGTACGGACTTCTATGTTTCATTCAAGTATTATAGAGGATTAAGTAAACAAGTAAGGAGAAAGAAAACTCATATCATTTCAATGTACTGCTTAGTATCCAGCTCCCACAGCCTTCATATTTCAGCATCTAGATCTCCAGACCATGAAATACTCTGATTTATCTGCCCACTACACCAACAGATAGCAACTGAATGCAAGACTTGAAAAAAAAAGAAAGTTGCATCAAACTTTATAATATATCAGCCCTTGACCTCAGCTACTTGTTGCACAGCAATGTCAAACATGCCTTGCCAGCCATACAGCCGCAACTCTCTCTGGTTTTCAGTACATGGATGTTTCTAAACTCCCATATACTTGCCCTCTCTGCCAGTACCAATTCAAGAAAAAATATAAAGTAAAGAGAGATTTCTATGAAGTTTGATAAAGCCTGAGCAACCTACTGCATTTGCAAAAGCAAACTACCTCACTTAATCTTCCAAACATAGGGGTTATAAAAAAAGAAAACAGAATAAATGCCAAGTTTCTCCATAATGATCAGAAAACCAGACCAGAACAACAATGTTTAGAGACTGTAAACCATATCATTGCCAGTATCAACTTTAATTAAGTAGTATGAATCACTGTATCGCGGACTGGCCAATCTGTTTTTTAAAGTACAGTTTTATAAAAACGCATCTGTACTTTCCAACTTCTTAATGCAGGATTTTCTACAATGTCAGGAGTTTGTCTCTGTTAAAAGAACTGTTTATGCATGTGTTAAAAATTATAGTTCTATAGAACTATTAGGATATTTCTCACAACACAAGATTGTGATAACTTCTGACAAAACAGGCAATTATAGTATAATGAAAGATTGTGAGGTCAGTTTTCTGATTCTCAAGATGATAAAGTAAAACATACAAAATTAACTTTTTAAAGTTTTGTGGAAAATGCATACAAATACAAAACTAACTTTTTAAAGTTTTGTGGAAAATGCATATAAATACAAAACTAACTTTTTAAAGTTTTGTGGAAAATGTCAATCATCTTGAAACACACCTTGGAAGCTGACCCAGTCAAGAAGAAATACAGCAACTAAAACAAGTTCCACAGAATAACAGAATCTACTCCCATTTGTATGAACCTACACGTCCATATACAGGAAGCACTGTGGGCATTACACAGGTTGCCAAATCTGTGTTTACCCCCCATATTGCCATCCAGTTTTCCTTCCATGTGTCTAGCAATTTCCACTTAGTGCATGAGTAACTTGTAGAATCCACCTTCCATGGTATCAGTACTACAAATGGTAGAAACAGGTCTATATGACTATGCCCTAGATCACAAGAATATAGCAAGCTTCTTTATACAGAGTCAGATTATTAGTCCATGTTGGCTACATTCATCAGCAGTGCCTGACTATCATTGGTCAGGGCTTTCACAGGAATTTTCCTACCTATAACTGGAAATGCTTAGAAATAAAACAGCATGTGCCCTTCCACTGGTCACTTCCCCATACTGCTATTCAAGTTTGTTCTCTTTTGAACAGGACTGTTCACACAAGTCTCAGATGTTCAAGAGGTTCACACTTCACATAGGAGCACCATGTTGTATATACACCTTTGTACCCAGGCAAACCAATGGAGAATCCATACTTTACCGTGATGTGGAAGCCTGCGCTATTCTGATAGTATCTAGAAGGCGTAAATAGCATGGCCAATACAAGTAATTAAGATTTTTCCATGCTATCATCACTTTGCCACGGTTAATATGGTTTACTGTAATAGTCAGTTGTAGTGTCCTATAACAATGTCTGCACGGGATATCTAATTTTGTTACATTCATGTTATATTCTTGTGGGGGGAGAGATTTGGAACACCTTCCCAAGAGAGGTCTACTTGGCCTCATATGCTGCTGCTCAGCAAAAAATATTTTACTTCAGTAGATGTTTATCATCTTTAAACTTTAAACTCTAGCTGATTCAAAAATCTAGAACCAACTTTATAATTCTGGCTTATTTTCAAAGCTAAACCTTAGTCCCACCTAGAACAGATCCATTAAAATCAGTGAGACTTAAATTAGCTGTGACTAACCAATCCCATTCATTTCAATGGGTCTATTCTATAAGACTAATGTTGGATTTAGCCCCAGTTTAATCTTCCAGCAACTTTTTTAAATATGAAAGTTAACAGGAAACTCTTGTTTGTATTTACAGCTTTAAAGTAAACAGAATTTTAACCTTTGCTCCTGCATATGAGAGAAGCTGGGAAGGAAGCAGACAAGCACTATATCTGTATCAACCCACAATGGAAGAGAATTAAAAAAGTCTGCATGATAGAAAAACACATATATTCCTGAATCAACAACTTTTACTTCACACTTAGATCATTGAGAGGAACATATTTTATAGAAACAAGCCTCATAAAAAAGCACTGGTCTCTGTGGTTCTATGCATGTCTCTGCCCAAACTGTGTACAACAAATCCAGAACACTTTAATAAAGGCCATTTCTGCACTAGATTGTTATAGTGTTATTATTCCACTTTCAACATCCTTTGGAATCCTGGGGTTTGCAGTTTAGTGAGGGGCGTTAGAGGCCCCTCCCTAAGCTGCAAACCCCAGGATTCCAGAGGATGTTGAAAGTGGAATAACAGCACTATTACAGTCTAGTGCAGAAATGGCCAAAGACCAACCATCTTAGTACTGAGTGTTCTTGATGTGAGAAAAGTGTTTCACTGCTCAGTGAAGGTACAAGGTCTTACATACGCAATTTTTCACAGAAAAGGTTTGTTGATATTCCATGTATAAAAATTACAAATTTTTGCCTGTTAAAGACAGGCAATTTTAGTGCACATTCTGAAAGCTAGGAGCTTCAATCAGATGTAGTCTGAATATATTTTTAGGCCCAGATTCTGTGTCCTCCAACCACCAACAGAATAAATGTATGAATAATGTGTATGACAGAAAATCATTATTCTTAATAACAAATGCCTCGTAATTAACTTTTTTATCTACAGATAATATCATCTTATCTTGTAATCTCCATGTTTTAAAATTAAAGCTAAGTGAGATTTTTTTAAAATAAGATGAGGCCTGCAGAACAAAGAAATGGCAGAATATGGGGAAAAAAAGACAACTAAACAGATAAATGTTTAGGACAGGTGCTTCTGAAAACAGCACAACAACAAAGATTTCAACATATCATAAAAACAACATATGGAGCTCTGTTTCTGCATTTGATTTCTCACTTTTTAAAATCTAAGGTCTAGCTAAATTGGCAGGTTTTTATTTATTTATTTTTCTGCATCTGCTTCACTTTGAGGAGCTTTTGAATCACAAAATAATTTTAATGAAATGCTGGCTCATTATTATTATTCTCAGAATACGCAACATAATAATTTACTTACCTCTGGTAGTGAATAGGCTTGCTTATGCACACAAGGAATAGAGTATGAAGCTAGCTGCTGTAATTCCAAAGGAGAATACTTAAAGAAATAAAAGTCATTACAAGAAAGTACTAGTGATGATGGTTGCCCTCTCTCCAGCCGCCTACTGAAGTTTATGGGAATTAAGCCTCCGCCCCACGGGCTGCAGAAAAGGTTAGAAAATTGTATCTGGATAACCTGTGCCCTCCTTCTTCCCGCCCCCCCAACCATCTAATTGGACATGCTGTAGCCTATAAGCTAATTTTTGCAGTTTGACTGGGAGGCTGTCAGAGACTGTCCATGGATGGGTCCATGGACAGTCTCCTCTACTTCCTGGCAGGAAAAGCTAAAGTGGAAAGGTGAAGACACATTCGCACCTTTAAGAGTGGCAATAAATTGGCAATGTGGTGCTTTATGCAGAGAGCAAGTTGCTCTGTCACTGCCCTGGTCTACCTGACCAGGGAAAACTATGAGAACTTGCCAAGGAAAAGATAACAGGGTTCATTCAGTAACCATACACCCAATTCCCCTTTGTAATTCATTCTCCTTCTACCACACTCCAGACAGTTTAAACTTTTCTGGAGCTTCTGCTCTTCTCACAATCAGCACATCTTCAACTTTAGGAGGAAGGATAATTCAAGAACTTTATTAGTCATTATACTGCAGCTGAACCTTTTTTTCTGCTTCTCAAAACAAACAGAGAAGAAGGAGAAGAAAGTAGACCCCCCATTTTTAAACTCCTCTCCCCCTCCTCCAACAATATCCAAATTGACATGTTGAGTCTGTTTGCTTAGACTTTGCAGACAGAGATCAGAGACAGAGCGAGAGCAGAGGTGTTAAAACTGAGAATAGAACTGTGTATACATGTGCATATGCACATATAATGAAACAAGAATCTCAGGACGCTTTCACACTACACATTTATAGCATGATGATTCCACTTTAACTGCCATGACAACTACCTTTGGAATCCTGAGGGCTGTAGTTTAGTTAGGCATGAGAGCTCTCTTGCTGAGAATGCTAAATACCCCTTCCTAAACTGCAAATCCCAGGACTCCATAGGATGAAACAATGACATTTAAACTGGAATCACAGTGCTATGGATGAACAGTATGAAAGGACCACTGTTTGCTGGTTGTCTGAATAACTCATTCATTGCTTTGCTTGTTTCTGTTGCTTACTCCATAAACTGTGTGTGTTGGGGCGGGGGGGGCATTTCCTCTTTGCACAGTCTTGAGTCTCTTTTGCAAATGAATTTAATGTGTGTAAGTTTTAACGTAGAAGTTTTTTTTATGTTTTAAAAGTGCAGCTAGAGTATTGTATTAAGACTTGGGAGAATCTCCAGGAAAATATAAAAGTCACTGGGTAAATTTAAGTCAATGACTCTTTCTCTCAATCTGATATATCTCACAAGACTGTTGTAAAGATAGTGAAACAGAGAAGAGCTACATGTCCACCTTCAACTCAATACAACGAAGTGAAGGATGTAAACAAAAATGATTTTTATAGTAACTAATAAGCTATGATTTCTGTAACTGAACCACGCCAGAATCATAATCCAATCCTGACCCTTTTTACAGGCCTTTTCATAATAAACATGCCAGCACCTTTCAGCAAAGTCATTTCTATGCTGTATTTCTCATATCATGATACACATGCATTTCTCACAGAGATGCATACATTTTGAAGCAATCTTTAATCAACAGAATACAAACAGATCAAGACAGACTTTCAAAATCTGCAATGCTCCATGCTCAACAGACAACTGGATTTATTGCACAGAGGGTTGTTTCCCTTATGTAAGTCACTTCCAATGTACAAGACAATCATGAAAATTTTTAAACTGTGAGCTTTTAAAAATGATACAACTGCACTATCCCATTGGGACTCTACCAGAAAAAAAAAAGTTCAAATACACATTGGCTTTTCTGAATGAGTAGTATGACTGTAAGTACGGCCATCAGCTCTCTCCCAGGGTCTACAATTTATTAATTTATCACATCAAATTGATATCTCCACATGGCTAATATTAGAAATCATTCCATGTGTCTGATAGGGTCACTGAAAGTGCACGCAGGCAGGAAGTTAAAACTTTGGTCAAGCCAAAAGGTGACTCAGACTAAATCTGTCACGTGGGCCAGGGATTCCTGGAAAACAGACAAAAGGGCCCTTTTGCACTGATATGGCAGCTCAATAGAATCACAATCAGCCTGCTGAATGTAGGCAATTTCACTCTACCTGGGCCTTTTGTCTCATTTGGTCAGTGTCATTCACAAAGGACTGAGAAAACATCTAGCCGGAGATGTTGGTCATTAAAGGCTTTTGATCTAGCCTCCTGTACTATTGTTCTCCCAGGGAGAGAACTAGCCCTCCAGGTATATTTTTTCTATAAAAACCCCATGTTTTTATCTGTTCGTGGGTTCATTCACATTTTCCTCCTGAATCCCTGTCAGTTTGTTTTGCCTCACCCCCCCTTCCCCCATTTTTGAATTTCATCGCTTTGAATCTCCAGTTTTTCAACATTGGCTCCCTTGGGCATTAAATCAAGGTAAAGTATTGCCTCTGAACACCCCAAACAAAATCCCTATCAATTTTCCTTACTTTCTTTTTCTTTAGCTCTTGAATGAATGTGTGAGGGTGTTTGTTGTTGTTTGCTTTAATTACTGAGGGTTTAATAAAATCTTTAAACTGAACAACCTGCCTAGTTCTTGGCGTGGTCTGACTCTGTAAAATCTGGGTTACAAGGTCCTGCAAAGTTACCCTGCCTCTCATATAGCTAAAACAGTGCTCTGAGCTGATTTTCCCCACAATTTTGACAGATTTTGGGAATCCCTTAAGGGAGCCCCCTAGCAAGCAGGGTAACAGATTGCTACTTAAAAAAAGGTTAATTCCTTGTACTTCAAGTCCCATCGTCCCAATCTACAGGCTAAATGACAGCTAGGGATGTTTTTTGTGTTTAAGGCACCTCCTGCAACATCTTCAGAGCCTAACCCCAAAATCTCAGGCAGTGGGATACTCCTGACTTGGCAACCCAAGACGGGAGGCCCACTAAAATATGAACCTAGTAGAAACTCAAAAACAGTAATTATTTTTTATTGAAGATTGTTATGTTATAAAATCAAAATACATATACTTGGATGGATAATTTCCAATACTGGAAATTGGAAGGAGGATAAAACATATCAGTAGTAGCAGACAACAGATAATAAGACGTTATTTGCAGCTGAAATAAAATATATAGTGAATCCTTGTAGAACCCCATTTACACAAGTAGGCTATAAATGTAATACTTCTAGTCTCAGATCAACAGATTTATAGAACAAAGAATCATGAGTGGTTCAAGGCAAACTATTTCTATTTAGACAAGAGATGCTGGGCCATGTGTAAGATTCTTGCTACCTTTCTCTCTGAGGAATATTTGGGGAGCCATAAAGCCTTTTTCTTAGGAGAGCTGTATGACAGAGAGTAAAACTACTTATGAGATACATCAAGTTTAATTCCTGGCAGATTGGTTTAATATTCCACTTCCAAATACATCCCATGGTGTAGACTTCAAAAGGTTTGTCAAATATAAGCAGCTTCACCTAGAAACAGATGAAGAAAATAATAATGAAAAAGCACAGCTGTGGATATTCCAGAAATACCCTCATTGTACTTTCCCCATTTATTCTCTTTCTGTTCTTACTCATTAAAAAGCCACTGTGATTATGTGTTAAAAGATTAACTGACTGAATGGGCTTTGGACACTAAGAAGTTTACTAAACTCCGAAAGATTATTATTCTAGACCAGATCTTGGTTTTAAAAAAAATTAAAAATCATTATTCAGGGCTATAAAAAGTAAGTTTTCCAAACTGTACAGTAGACTTATTAGCCATATTTGATTGTTCTGCTGCATATAATTGATCACATAAGGAAATACAGCAGGACTACATTTGCTGGTCCTGGCCTCTCCATCACACACGTTCTCTCTCTCAACACACACAGAAGGGGGCAACAGGAACATAACAAGAAGAGGCAAGATCGGCAAGCACAGTTCCATTCTCCCCCACTCCCCAAAAAAGATGACTAGAATTGCCTGAAGCTGTATATTTGAAGACAGCCTTTGTTCCCTCTGGAGTCCTAGTCTAACACTCAAACAACTACATCACGTTGTGTGCCAGGGCAATGGGGGGCTCCAGAAGTTGTTTTTAAAAGATATTTTCAGACTGCTGCGTATCAGAATTTTTAAAAGGGAAAAGAACAACTAGTTTTCAGGAATATGCCACCTCTACTTGAAGAAAGGATAGAACCAAGTTAACATTCTTTCTTTGGCACTTAGTCTTTCTCTAATTCAACAGAGAAACAGAAAAGACAAAACAAAGTTACTTTCAACAAGATAGATTCTTGGTAAGATGGTCAAGCCTCCATTTTTCCCCCTTTCTTTTACCTTTTTCATAGTCTGAAAGAATAGAGTGGATAGCATATTGGCAGCAAAGGAAAGGAGTGTCTTTTCTACTCCAAATGACATATCTGAGGCCATAAACTGCCAAGTGATTACTCATGCAGTGCAGACTTAAAGAATTTAACATTTGCTTTCCCCACCTAAAAGAACAGAATGGTGTAAGCAAATCAGAAACAAGTCTGCTCCCATGAACACAACTGCTCCCATGAACACAACTGTTTCCCACACCTACGTTTTTCCTCTAAACAACCTGCCACTTCCTAGCTATTTTTGCCTACTCTTCTTTCTTCTCTGTCCACACTGATGCATTTTTTCCTTCACGGGCCACATCTAGATTCTTTGCTGGCTTCATCTGCAAAACATACACATAACAGGATTGAGTTGTAACCCTATCCAACTTTCCTGTCCATCATTTTTTTGGCTGTTTCCCCTCAAAGTAGCAACATACAGCATGCATACAAGTCTTATGTAACACTAGAGCCAGATAACACCTCTGGAATAAAACAGAACACCCTGCACTCTCCCACAATTCTGCCTCAGATTGTGCATCTGACCCGTTAATTACAACTAGCTTGGTGTCAACTTCTTGCATTCATGTCCAAGCCTCCAGGACTGTGCTGCACTGGTACTTCAACAGTCCCAATCAAGAGCTAGACCTCTCAAGAAAAACAATCCATGGTGTCACCTGCACCAATCAGAGATGATGCCTCCTACTCTGACACATATGAGCACTCCATAATATCTTCAAAATCTTTAATAAATTACACTATGTGCTATTCTATATGCTATATGACATTTGACTGCATGGAAAAGCTAAGTGTTTTTGCTTATCCCTAGATATGTGAGACAGGAAGTTCATCTATCAGTCTTTCATTAGCCAACCTGGACAATCCAGACCACCTTTAGGATTTACCCAACAGGCATATCATTATATCCCTCTCCCTCCCCCCGCCCCACGTAAGCCTTTATACCACTTTTTGTATCAGTGGCTACATTTCTTTATGCAACTATTAACATGAAAACACTGCATTCAATATAGCCTAAAAGGTATAAAAACTGTTCTTCTCTTGGCATCAAGCAATTTAAAAAAAGTTTAAAAGATTCTTCACAGCTGATATGCACTGTTTACTCTTGGAATTACCATGACTGATTAATACACAGCATGGTAAGCTATGAAAACACCTCTTTTTTCACATTCCTTGATTGCTTTACTGGCCTAAATACTACTATATCAGCAATTAGCAGTAGCTATGTTACATTAATCCATCAGATTTCTGATGTGGCACATTCAAAAGGCAGAGATAACAGAGAATCATTTATTTAAATCTCAGGATTATCACAAATTTCATCACACCACCACGTGTCATTAATAGCAGTGGTGCTAGGATAGCAGAAATAGGCAGTTTCAGGATAAAATGCCAAAATAAAACAGGTAAGAATCTAAGAGGTCTTCTTAATTTCAATCTGCCAATCAATATTCTAAATTAAGATTTAATCTAAAACAAGAAACTAAATAGGCAACCAACACTTGCAATCCATACCCAGCTCCACGCACCAACATGGACAACCACCAATAGCCAATGTGCATTCAATCTTCATCCAATCCACAGAACACATCTAGCTAATTCAATGGTGCATTTATTATCACAGCAAAGCTCATGCAAATACACATCCACCTGTGTCAAATGTATGAGTGCTAATCTTACTCTTCATCATGCAGAGCCCTTACAAATTTAAAGCATGGATATATCTGAAGAATGAAAGACAACTTGTGCTACACAATGTTAATATACAGTCACTGTACCACTGCATGCAAATTGAGATGTGCCTCACAGGTTGGAGAAAAAAACTTGCTGAAGTAACTTTTTAAAGCTTTCATCTCGCTCAATTATATGTCTGTTTCACATGTTCAATCTACAAAGGCTGCAAAAGTTCCATGCAGATTCTGCTCAACTTAGTACTGGAAGAAACATCCACAGTTGTTTCCCAATTTGGCATATACTGTACTCCTGCCAGTACCAAAGTTATTTTACACTGCACACTTCTAAACAATTCTGATTACAACCAAAGTCTAACTTAAGATCCTAAACACACTGCTTCAGGTATAAGGAGAGGATATACCTTTGACTTTCATCATCATCATTATGGGCAGAGGGGCTGTTTTCAAGTGCCATTCTGTAAATCTGGTACCTTCATAAACATCACATGCAATTATGATAAATATAAGGTTGGCTGATTTCACATCAACTGCATTTCTGTCAGAAAAAAATGCTTTACATGCTTGATTACAGCTAATTTCTTATCAACTATGTATGCAAGCTTCATTTCCATAAAAAAAAAACCAAAATGAAATTACTGACAGATAAGTGGATTTATAAGCTTTATATAAATTGTTTTAAAATTCTGGATTTAAATTACTATCAATATCATACCTAATCCACTCCAAAAATATTAGATACAAACAATAGTTGCTTCTTTGTTATCAAAAAGTATAAATATTTGTTTAATACTGTTTTCCTTGATGAGAAAAAGAAAGAAAAAGCTTGATATGAGCTCTTCCACAATAAACAGAGCCTGGTCTCCTGTCCAGCTGTTTGAGCCAAACAGATCCACAAAGGGATTATTTATTTTGCTTAGGAAACCAAACAAACTAGACACTATAATAAGGCCTGTTTGTTCCTTTGCCACCACAACTGAGGCAATTTCAGTGACAAGGTAGTAACAGTTTTTACAGGGAAATTATGGGCGGCACCCAAAAAGAGTCTAGACAATCAGGAAGCACTCAACTCAAACAGAAGAAAATCTGCAATTTCCAGTCATTTTCCTTCCATGTGCACCTCCTTGCTCTGTTCCTTTGCTGTTTGAGACAGTTACACACTCTCATTGGTACTGACTCTGCAAAAAAGCCCTGGGGCCTGAGTAAAAAGAAGTGCAGGCTTAGAGTCCTCTGTCCCTGGCCCATTTCCATCTGCACTTTGCAGAATATAAGCCACTGTTGCTCATTTTAAAATACATAACCATATCTTAATAAAACCATATGCATTTCTAAGCCTCATCACCACCACCACACATCTAAAAATTCCTAAAGTCTTCACTTCGCCAGAACTCTTTCTTGAAAACCCAAAATTAATTTCTCGCTTTGCTAATCTAAACCCTGTACTGTTTTGTTTTTTTTAAAACTTCTACTTCTATCCCAGAATTTGTGTGTTTCACCCAGGCAAGAGGAAGGTGAAGTTTTTCCAGCTGTTGTTTCCAAAAATGGGGATCAACCCCATTTCTTTGTCCTAGAATCCTAGATGTAATTTTATTATCTGCAGCACAGTAGAAATAATTAATTTGTTCTTCATTTTAGACTGAATCTAAAATGCTGATTTCATATGCTCTAATTTTTGGATTTTATATTGATTTTTGGTATCTCCTTTGTGCAACAGTTGCCCTGATGTAGAGTTGTAGAGCTCTGATACTACCTACTAGTCATTTGTTTTCTTTGTGGTACAATTAAGCTAGCTTAGCTTTAAAAATAAAATCTACACCTAAATTAAATAGTGGGTCAAGTTCAGGTTTATAATCTGAAAGACAAAATATAAGAGAAATAAGGAATTAAATCATAAATAACAATCACAGAAATAAAAGGAATGGTGGCCTTAGGGAAAGAGAAGAACAGAGACAGCTCCATCATGCCTTGGCGCAGAAGCTGATGAAAGGACGTCTTTTCATCCCAACCACCACTGTCCGGCCTCAGAGAGAGAGAAGAAAAGGCAGGCACACCTCCATCGTGCCTAGGCCCAGCAGGTGATGAGAGGCCCTCACTCGATGGCCATTTCCGCACTAGACTGTTATAGTGCTATTATTCCACTTGCAACAACCTATGAATCCTGGGGTTTGCAGTTTCAGGAGGGGCCAAGAGTGCTACAATAATAAATGAACTTCATAGAATAATGCCCTTCCTCATGTTCTTTTTCGGCTGCTCTGTTGCCTTTTTTTCGGCGCTAGGCCTCTAGGTTTCCTGTTCCTTGTCTTGCCCATTTAATATTGCTAATGTTCTGCTTTATTAAACTCAGTATTTTTATCCATTTCAGCCTTCTGTCTTGTCACCACAGCTTGTCTTACCTTCTTCATACATATATGAGGATTTCTGACAAAGCAACTAGAAAAAAATTTAAACCATTTTCTTCCTTTAACAATTGATTGTCGACCAACATTCCATAGCATAAGAGCCACATGCTATCAAAAATATATATCTACAAGATACTGTAGGGCATTACAAAGGATTGTGATGATATTGACAAATATGAATACATTTTGTTGAAAAAGAGACTCTACTATTTATAGTCTGAGATTACTGAAGAATATTAAAATTTACTATTTTACAACCACAGTGACATGGTATTGCAGAGGAAGTCTTTCAAGAAACAGTGAACTAAAGAGTATATTATTGCTGAGCAAGTTTCATATCTAATAACTGGCTAGAATTAAAATCTTACTGAGAAAAAGCACCCAATTGAGAATCTATTTTATCTTCAAGGTTATAACAAAAATTACATCCAAGATAATCCAACCTTAATTATGTGTGATATTTGCTGACCTTTGAAATTCAATTAAAGGGGGAAAATGGGCTCCAACTTATCTGTTATCCCTCACATCATACTCTTATCCCACCTGCTGGTCCTATTGCATCCATGCAAATTCAGAACAACATCATTAATTTCACATTAACAAAGACAAAATCTTAATCCACTTTAAAATACATGTTCTATAATTTCATTATCTTCAAGTACAGTTCTTCAGCTGTCCTTCAGCCACTTCATTATTCATTGTTTGCAACAGCTTACATAACACAAATTTTTATAAAACACTAGAGGGATGCACAGAAGTAACAAACAAATATATCACCATCACCACAGGCATTCAGATGAATTCTAGAGATCTACAACTTTCAGAAAGTTTGAACCCACACAAATATGAAGTTTAATATTCATTCATTCAGAAAAACTATGGAAGTTTGGGGTAAAGGGGAGAAATTAAACCCAAAATGTTTTTTACTTTGAAAATGAATATGTATTATTTATTACTTATTTAGTCCATTAAATTGTGCTGCTTGGTTCAGCTCTGACAGTATGATATTTACAAGCAGTAAAAAACAGCAATTAGAAATCCCATTGGTGTTAGAGACAGAACTACAAGTTGCTGAATTTTCCCTACTGAACAAAGAAAGGAAAAAGTTGAAAACAGAACCATGAAATTTATAAGTAAACAGTAAGTAGCCGTCAGTAATACCACATGAAATTATAATCTGGTTTAATAGGAAAGGCTCAGAAAATACATCATCACTAAAGAAGAGCAATTAATGTAGATATTAAGTTAACTTCGTGTTATTCCTAAATAGTTTGACATCACCATCATTTAACATACATTTGCAATCTCATGCATACCTTCTCAAACTAACCCCTACAGAACTTGTTTAGACTTCAAGTCTCTAAACAGTACAGACACAAAATTAACAATTTTATTTACTTACTTCTATTCACTTTGTTCTCAACAAATAACATATGCTTCAAAAACAACAGCATGATTCATATTTATTTGTTTAACACATATCAGTGTCCAAATAGTCTATAGCTATTCATTCTGAATACTCATCTCTGAATGCCAGGTATACCCCCCAGTTGATTATAAAATCAGAAATTCTCATTTTTCTCTCAAACGGAGAACGTGAGCAAGAATAGTAAGATCCAGCTTTCTCTTCCACTTACCCTGAGCATCATCAGCTGTTTTTACATGCTTTCTAAAATCCAACAATTCTGTTACCAGAAGTCAGCAGGACTGAGAGGATAAAATACTAGAACTCAATAAAGTAGGCAAGGGAGGTGGTACAGTTTCACCCCCAATCCAAGTGCTCAAATTGATATTAAAAGTAAACTTCTCCACCCACCCTGAAATAAAACTGAGCTTTAAGGCCCAAGCACTTGGTTTGGGTTTATTAAAAATAGAGCATGCCTGATTTGGCCCTAAACTTCATGGTCTTCAAAAATTGTTGTTGCCGTCAGGCTGAGCGCGTGTCACTTGTCCAAGATCATCCACTGTGGGTTCCTTAAGCCCTAACCCAATCCTCAAAGCACCAAACCATGATGATTCTCTGAGAGATTGTATGTTTGCAAAAAGTTGAAACAAATTATTCTGTACACAATGTACTTCATTTACCGGTTTGTACAAGTATTCAGCAGTTTGTTTTCCTTGATGCAGAAATTAAGAGAAATCTGAAACAAATAACTTGGCTGGGAAAATTAACACAAAGGGATCCAGACTGTCATGCTGCGATGATTGTTAGACATGAATAGCTGTATCCAGCATTTTGAGACAGCAGTAGACATTCTTGATAGCAATAACCATCAAGTACTTAGACAACTAAGCATAAAAGGTAAAAGTTGGATTTCAGAGTGATAGGTTGCACATGCAAGAGTAGAACAGACATATTTTGAATACTGTCAAGAGACATAAAGAGAAAGACTTAAAGTAGTGAAGAATAGATGCCTTCACTCTTGGCTATTCACAAAAGGCAATAACCTTTTGCCCTCTCTTTGAACAGCAAGAATGTAAATCTTTGCTCATTTTGTTCTTGGACACAAGAATGAAAGATATATGAAGTTTTCTCCCAATGGGAGAAATTATAAGAATTTGCATTGGTACTTTTGCTTTGCTTTGGGCGAAAAAAATCTTGTAGTGGCTGATAGTTTTTCACAAAGACAAAAGACCTCCACAAATATAGTTTATATTCCTTTAGAATAGTTTATCTTTGATGCAAAGATACATGTTGTAATGATTAAGCTTCAATCTGTTCATCTTCACGTACTCCAATGAAAGTCACTGATTTAGAATCAAAACAGTTTCTTTGGCATTAAGTGAAAATGAGAGGCATAACTGAGTCGCATCCACACACTGATGATACCAGACTTCAAACCCCAGGCGTACACCATAGGGACAAAAACAAGGCCTGAGGGCCAACAGCAAAGAGATCAAACAGGAATCTCCATTTTCCAGGATCACTCCTCCAGGAAGGATCAGAATCACTGGAAGAACCAGAAGGATACCATGGCTGATGGTAACAAAAGTTGCCAAATGGTCCAGCAGAACCAATGATACACTTTCCTTGTGCAGTTCCCAGTAGAAGTCATCAATCAATGTGGCCAAAGCTGTTTCTGACCCATGGCACGGTCTGAAACTAGACTGAAATGGATCTACATAATCCACCCACAGATTAGTGGGGCTAGGAGATGATCCCCTGCTTCAGAACTTTTCCCAGAAATGGAATGTTGGAAACTGGCCCGTAGTTATAAAATACAGTGGGATCCATGGAGTTTTTCTTCAACAATGGTCTTATAATCTGGTCCTTTAAGCATCTTGGAACTCTACCTTGATGTAGTCAGGCAATGACCACCCCCTCTACACACTCAGCCAATTCCTCTCTGGTATTTTCAATACACTGGGAAAAGCAAGAGTTTAGCACACACAAGGTGGCTCTCACCAATCCAAGAAGCCTGCCTATATCTTCATGCTGTACAAATTAATAAGTACAGGTTATCACTGGAAAAATATGACTCAAAGTTACACCCGTGGATCTTTATTAACTACAAAATTAAAGCAGATCCAAGCAATTATACTTGCAAAGGTAGCCAACTTCCCATTGTGTTTTGGCACTACTTCTGGAACTGGAATTAACTACCAGTACTAAGGACTATTTCATTAAATATGACACTCAATCTGGATATGCAAGAGAGCAAGGCCCAAGAAGAAGAAAATGATAGGACTAGACCACAAAGAATGGGTAGTATGCTAGATGAGCCCCACAAGATTCACCAATTGAAATAAAATCTCTGTGGCACTTTCTCCAGTAATCACCTTCTCAATGAGGACTTAGACTCAACCACTTATAGAGTTTTACCATGAATGCCAAACTTTATAACTTTGAGTATACTCAGGATGACATTAAATAAAACTTTCAACAACTTAGTTGCTGGAAGGAGCAAAAAGTTTTCAGAGACTCCAAGCAACATAACTGAATTTGAGCTACCTAGGCAAACATTACAAATCCTTGGTTTTGTGTGGCAGTTTAATTTCTGGAACACAATGGAGCATGAGGGATAACCTAGTAAAGCTTATGTTTCAGTTTATCTAGATCAAAAAAGTTTCCCAAACTTTGGTCCTTCAGATGTTTTTCACTTCACCTCCCAGAATTCCTGACTGTTCTCCAAGCTGGCTAGGGCTTCTAGATGTTGAAGTCCAAAATACTTGGTGGACCAAAGTTTGGGAACCAGTGAACTAGATATAGGAATAACTTGGGATTAAAGAGCATTTCCTGGCAGTCATTTAGAAGGGGTATTTAGACTACCTAATGGGTCATTTCATAGTCACAGAAAAGTGGGCCAGAACTCTCATGTCCTTTTCCTTCCTTTGAAGTTAGTTTACTACAGACAGTGAACATGTCTGAAACTTTCGCACCCTGTCCATTTTATTCTTGGAGTCCTTTGAACATACCAAATGTAAAGAAGTTGTTTGAAAAGACCACCATGTAGCACAGTGGATTTCCACCATCTTAGTATCCTATAAAAGTACAGAAGTCAACCACATTTACACATCCAGAAAAAATAACAGTGATGCTTCACAAAATATGATGGAACAGGTACGCAAAATCACCAGAAAAACTATGAATATCATGTTCTGTAGACAAGAAAAATGCTAAATCTTTAACTTCTATGCTATGTCATGAAGGTTTGCCAGAGAACTCTCTAAGGAGAAATTATAGTTGCTTGTCTTTTAAAATCCTGAAACTAGGTCTACTGACCTAAATAAAAGTGCTTATCTTACCATAGTGAAACGCCACTAAAAGGGTCACTAAAAAGGAAGTCAAACATAAGAATCAAACTGAAAGCTAATAAAAGGGTCAGAACTTTTTAGAGACTTTAAAAGGTGAGCTGTATTTTCTACACTTTACTTTTTCAGATTGATACCAGCTCACAGGATCAGCACAGCTCTTACCATGTATTTTTAGATTTTTGTTTCTCCGTGCACGTAGACCAAATGCAGAAGCACCAGTTCAGATATCAACAGTGCTTTTCCCTGATCACCACCAATACCAACTTCTCTGCTCAAATGGCTTTTAGATCAAAGAGAACTAAGTGTTTATTCCACATCCTTTCACCTATACATTAAGAACTGAGCACAACTTCTAAAACAGAAAAACTAACCTGCATCCCTGAACACAGGACAAAAATGTTACAGAAAATTCCCTTTTCTAAAAAATACAGCTCCTATAGAATTTCATTAACAAAACTATGTAAGTTTGACTCTATGCACTCTGCCCTGTTTGCACACATGCATGCATTTGTGTGTACAGGGATGTACTATATACTACCATAAGCCAAAGAACACAGTTTAAGAACCACTGATACATAACACTTAGACAAGAGAACAAATTAAACCTAAGAAATATAGAAGTGCAAAGTGAGATTTTTTCCAGTCCCTCATGAGGCCTCGGCCACTGGTTGCTACAGCAAAGGCTTCTTCCCTGAAGCACAAGGTTGGTGTCTTGGCAAACACTGTCACTCGGGAATTCCACATAAAAGAATCAACACAAAGCTTTTTTAAGAGCTCAGATGGCAATATGATTTCAATTTAACTATAGCTCTTCACAGCCAAGTAGTATAGAGCAAATAGGATTTATTTTTTAGATCCTGACGCTGTAACCAAGGATGTCTCAAATGCACAGCATGGCCAATTTAATTTGAAAGCAATGCACTAATCTTTTTTATTTTCACCAACCATGATGCATCTAACTCAGCAACGTCAGTATGATTTGTGACTTCAGAAGATAAGTCAGCACAGTAAAAGGCAAGAAATTCCTCAGCTCTGATAACTACTTTTGCCAGCTTCATTAACAGGGACTGAAGACAGTTGCTTCTATGTTACATTTTGCCATAAACACTGTTTTATTGTGTCAAAAAAGTCTGTGCAGGCCAGACTTTACATTCTGATGAGTAAAAGGGTGGCAAAATATATTTAATTACAGAGATTTCCAGTCTGTCATTCAAACCCATTTCCAGTACAGCTGCGTGTATAAATACACACACACACACACACACGCATAATATCTGAGCTTTCCACAGAATTTTGCAAAGTTCATTCAGTGGTATTCTGCCATGTGAATTCAGCTTCATACATCCAGTAGGAACATCACACAGTGCACCTCAATTTATCTAATATGGGACACTGACCTTTTTTTTTTCAATGTGCCAGGGATCACTACATATTTGGCTTTGGCTACAATAGTACAAACAGTCATGTTCCGTGCAGTCAACTGTATGATTGCTTGGCACTTTGCTGCAGTCATTGCTAACCGCTGGTCAAATACCCATGCACTGCTGCCCCACCCATCCCCAAGGATGGAAGATATATGTATGCTCACCATCACTGCAGTTTTTTTCTTTCTGAGGTTGATGGCAGTGGACTCCAGAATCCACTGGAAACCACATCTATCCTGTCACCACTGAATTTGCTGTTGTGCTTCCAAAAACAAAAAGGCCTTTTAAAACAAGGAGTGTGGAGAGCATACACCTTAGGGCCAGGCTGTTAGTTCACATAACACCCCTTCTGATGGACTCAAGTGTACATAATGCAGGGATCTACCCTGGATTTCTTTCCCTCAGGTACAAATCAAAGATGAGCTGTTGAGGCTAGGGCATCTCTATCTTCTGTCTCAAGCCCCCATAACCGGGTATAGCAAAGATGATAGCAAGCATCCATAACTGGGTATAGCAAAGATGATAGCAAAAAAGGAAGCATGGTCCATTAGATATTAAATTCCTTGCTTTTATTGTGGGTGAACTACTCTCTTCAGGCTGTAGTGTGGATTGCCCCATGAGAAATGTGCTCTCTTTTGAATCTTTTTCTGCTTTGCTACCAGGCAAGCAGAGGTGAGGGGACCACTCTGTCTCTTCTTCCTAGCGCAGTGGTTCTCAACCTGTGGGTCCCCAGATGTTCGTGGACTTCAGCTCCCAGAAGCCCTGAGCATTGACCATAGTGGCTGGGGCTTCTGGGAGCTGAAGTCCACGAACATCTGGGGACCCACAGGTTGAGAACCACTGTCCTAGCGGGATTCAAATCCCCATCACCTGCTTTCCAATTCTGTACCTTATGTAATGATCCACTGCTCTGAAAAGAAGTTAAATTATCAATAACATTGAAGGAAGTCAAATGGGGATAAAATTTGTATTGAATGAATGCCAGCCTGTGACTATCTCAAGCTGAGATATGTGTACAGCCAATGGGTACATCAATACATTTAACATGAATATAAGATTGAAAAACACTTTCTAACTACATTTGGCATCAAAGGCAAGTGCTTGGATAAACTGATATTCTTGAATAGGATACCAGCTTTTTAATCTAAACAACTTTACTACTTTACTAAAACTTGCCATTATACAGAAATATAATAGATTTGTCAGTATATGTGCTACATATTTGCTATTTGTTGCATAGCTAGAATAATAAATAGAGGAATTGCTAACTGAATAGGTTCTTTCTGGCACAGATCACTTGCAACTGCTGAGTTTCTAGCCTTTCTGTGGTAGCCTTTCTTTCAATAAAAAGTGAAGTCTTTCTGAATGTTGGAATTACCAATTGTATATTATTATTATTTTTTAACTAAGGTCCATCAGTATATGAACTAATTTGGAGATGAGGTCATCTCCCCTCCTCCACAACTCACCAGTAATTGCTCTCTGGGGTACAACTTCACCAAAAGCTACAGAATGTCTCCTGATATTAAATCTTCTGTGAAATCAAGCTTTTAGATACATGCAACACTCTGGCATGCAGACATTCTTACAACTCTAAATTATTTATTCACCAATCTCTGTGCAACTTCCCGCATATCACTGGAGACTGGGACGATTTCAGCTATTTGATGTTACATCTTTCTTTTTTTTTAACATCTTCTCAAGTGGCTAAAGAGGCTATAAAGCACCCCATTGCTTAAGCCTGCCATCTCAGTTCCATTAGCAGTAAAGACCTCTCTATTCAAACTGCTAAGTAAATCCTCCGAGAGCCAGGGGACTGTTTCATGCTTGAAAGCAACTGTTAAGAATGTGACAACGACCAAACTGTTCCTATTTAATTCTTCTCCCAAGGTAAAAAGAATTATAGGTAAACATATGCCTTCATTATTTGCTTTGCTGCATTTCAATACTCAGTCCCACACAAAACTGCCAACAAAGGATTTAATGCAGACACTTCTATATTTCAGAGTGATTGCCACTGCAGATGCAATAAGCTTAGCAAGGACCACAAAGCTGAATGGGGAACCTACTACATTTCATATCAACATATTAGAAATTTCAGAAGAGAACGTTAACTGTTCTGCTTGAAATGTTTATCTCCAGCATTACTGCTACAGAGGAAACTAAATTAATCAAGACTTTTTTTTTTATTCCTGTAGTCATAAATTGTACCATAAGCTTAAAGATCTCTACTTAGAAGTAAGTCCTAGTTAGTGCAGTGGCACTTATTCCCAGATAAGTGTGTTCAGCACTCTAAAATAAATGTATTTAGCATTCTAAGCAACGATTAGTTAGTACTCAAGATATTCTTGCAGCATCACTACAAAAGTTAACTTCTCACATGCAAACACAACACTTCTGTATTTTAAATGTTCAAATAAAATGTCAACAAGACCTCTTTATTAATTATCCAGATTATGCTAATACAAACTCTTTGGATACACCAATTTACAAGAGGTAAGGGGAAGATAATAAAGACAACAGCCTTGGTGCTAATTTTGAGAAGAGTCTATCTTCTAGCATGCCCAAACTGAATATACATTATCAACTGGTACCATGCTTTACCCATGAGAAGAGCAGTAAAGATTAACCTGGTCCAATAAACAAGGCCAGAGTTCACAAGCCACCATTCAAAGTACCACACTTCTAACCCTCTGTGCCTGAGAAATGGCTTTAGGTTTTAATTTCATGCAACCCCATCCATCTAAGCTGTCTGGCAAAGAAAATATAACCAGAAGTATTATAAGGCATATGGAAACAGAACAAAGAAAAGTGAAGTTTTCAGCTACCAGAATCTGATTGAAGGATTCTGGGAAATGTAGTACAAAAAAGTAACTTTTACAAGCTCTGCATGGAAGCCCCTTTCAAGTTCTGTGACCATAGTGTAAGGGAAAATCCTCCAGTTCAAATCCAGCTCTGCTAGGTATTCCTTGGGCCAAGCATCTGCTCATCGTATTTTTAAAGATTATTCAAGTTCTTTGCAGCAAAAGGAAGAAAGGAAGCTGAAGGAAGGCTTTGTATGTCCTAGCATTCGTGCTATTTTACTTCTCTCTATTCAAGTTCCTGGAAGATGGGACCTATTTTATAATAAAAAGCATTGTTCCCGTCTCCTGGAGTGTAAGACAAGAGAGAAAGGGACCTGGGAACAATTACTTATTATATTTGTATGCCACCTTTCTCCTGAAATGGGGCCCAGGGCAGAAGGACAATAGTATGTTGCAAGGAAAAGATCTCCTCTCGTCTGAACGTATAGAATCATTGAATCATAGAGCTGGAAGAGACCACACGGCCATCTAGTCCAACCCCCTGCCATACAGAAACACACATCAAAGCACTTCCAATGGATGGCTACTCCTCATCAAAGCACTCCCAACAGATGGCCATCCAGCATCTGCTTAAAAACCTCTAAAGAAGGAGCCTGCAACACACTCCGAGGCAGCATATTCCACTGCCAGACAGCTCTGACCATCAGGAAGTTCTTCCTGAGGTTCAGTGGAATCTCCTTTCCTGCAGCTTGAATCCACTGCTCCTTGTCCGAGTCTCACGAGCAGCAGAAAACAAGCCCACTCCCTCCTCAACATGACATCCCTTCAAATATTTAAACATGGCTATCATGTCCCCTCTTAACCTTTTCTTCTGCAGACTAAACATAACCAACTCCCTAAGCTACTCCTCATAGGGCACAGCTTCCAGACCCTTCACCATTTTAGTTGCCCTCCTCTGGACACGCTCCAGCTTCTTGATATTCTTCTTGAACTGAGGTGCCCAGAACTGGACACAGTATTCCAAATGAGGTCTAGAGTGGTATAGAGTGGTACCATTACCTCCCCTGATCTAGACACCATACTCCTATTCATGCAACCAAGAATCCTGTTGGCTTCCTTGGCTGCCACATCACAATGCTGATTCATGTTCAGCTTGTGATCTACCAAGACTCCTAGATCCCTTTCACATGTACTGTTATCCAGCCACATGAGCTCCATCCTATATTTGGGTATTCCATTTTTCTGCCTAAGTGCAGGACCTTACGTTTCTCTCTGTTGAAATTCACTTTGTTAGCTTTGGCTGAGCTCTCTAATCTGTCATGGTCATTTTGAATTTTGATCCTGTCCTCTGGTGTATTAGCAACCCCACCCAATTTGGTGTCATCTGCAAATTTGATCAGCATGCCCTCTATTCCTTCACCCAAGTCATTGATGAAGATGCTGAACAGCACTGGGCCCAGGACAGAACCCTGTGGCACCCCGCTAGTCACTTCTCTCCAGGATGAAAAGCAGCCTTTGGTGAGCACCTTTTGGGTTTGGTTAATCAAACAATTACAAATCCACCTAACAGTACCCTGTCCAGCCCACATTTTACTAGCTTCTTTGCAAGAATGTCATGGGGAAATTTGTCAAAGACTTTTCTGAAATCAAGATATGCTACGTCCACAGCATTGCCTTCATCTATCAAGCTTGTAACTCTATCACAAAAAGAGGTAAGATTAATCTGGCATGACTTATTTTTGAGAAATCCATGTTGACTTTTAGTGATTACAGCATTGCTTTCTAAGTAATTACAAACTGATTAATTATCTGCTCTAGGATCTTTCCTGGTATTGATGTCAGGCTGACCAGGTGATAATTATTTGGGTCCTTTTTTCCCCTTTTTGAAGATGGGACCAACATTTACCCTCCTCCAGTCTACTTGGACTTCTCCTGTTCTCCAAAAGTTCCCAAAGACTATTGTGAGTGGTTCTGATATGACTTCTACCAGTTGTTTTAATATTCTTGGATGTATTTTATCTGGTCCTGGAGACTTGAATTCATCTAGTTTAGCCAGATATTCCTGCACTACTTCTTTACCTATTCTGTGCTGTATTTCTTCCCTGTTCCTCACCTGCTCCCCACCCTCAGGTTGAGTATTTCTATCCTTTTGGGAGAAAGCTGAGGCAAAGAAGGTGTTGAGTAGTTCTGCCTTCTCTCTTCCTTCCATTAGTAGTTGGCCATCTTCTCCACACAGCAACCTTATCATTTCCTTCTTTTTCCTTTTGCTGCAGACATATCGAAAAAGCCTTTTTTATTGTTTTTAATGTCTTTGACAAGACTGAATTCATTCTGACCTTTTCCCTACATCTCCTGGCTATTTGCTTGAATTCCTCTTTTGTGGTTTCGCCATTCTTCCATTTCCTGTATATGTTTCTTTTAATACTTAGCTCAGCTGAGAGTTCTTTAGCCAACCATTCCGGTTTCTTTAGACACCCGCCATTTTTCCTCCTTGTTGGCACAGTTTCCAATTGTGCCTTCAGTATCTCACTTTTAAGAAACTCCCACCCATCATGAACATCTTTCTCTTTCAGTATTCTTAACCATGGAATTTCAGGAAGTAACTCACTAAGCTTACAGAAATCAGCTTTTTAAAAGTCTAGAATACACGTCTGGCTATATTTGGCTTCTTCTTCCTGCTGAATGACAAATTCCAATAGAGCATGGTCACTCCCCGCTAAGGATCCCACCACCTCCACCTCATCAACAAAGTCATTCCTGTTGGTCAGGATCAGATCTAAAACAGTTGATCCCTTTGTCGCCTCTTCCATCCTCTGGACCATGAAATTGTCTTTAAGGTAAGCAAGGACCTTGTGGTCTTGGACCTTGTGTTCTTGGCAGAGTTTGCCTGCCAACATATATCATGATAGTTGAAATTTCCCATTAACACTGCATCTCTCCTTTGTGAATGTGTGGTCATCTGCTCCAGGAAGGCATCATCCACATCCTCAGGCTGGCCTGGAGGCCTGTAGCAAACTCCCACAATCACATCCCTGTTGTTTCTCGCTCCCTTAATTCTTACCCAGATGCTCTCGACCTGGCTTCCTGGATTTAAGTCATGGATCTCTTCACAAGTGAAAACATCCTTGACATATAAGGCTACTCCTCCTCCTTTCTTATTTGGTCTATTTCTGCGAAATAAGTTATACCCCCCTATTCCTACATTCCAATCATGGACTCATCTCACCAGGTTTCAGTGATGCCTATTAAATCATATTTATTTTGTTGTATTAAGAGTTTGAGCTCATCTTGCTTATTTCCGATGCTCTGTGCATTAGTGTAGAGACCCTCAAGACCATGTGCCCTTCCCGCAAGTCCTGTACTAAAGTTGCTTTTCCTCCCACTGCTGGTCTCTAGTACTACTTGGTCTGCCCTATCTATATCATTTGGGCTATTTTTCCCAGCACTCACTGAATCCTTGCCCTGAATAATACTGTCTCCCTCCCCTGATGAAATCAGTTTGAAGATCTCCTGATCTGCTTTGCAAGACTGTCAGCAAAAACGTTCCTGCCAACAGTTGTGAGGTGCAGCCCATCCATTGACAGAGGACCATCTTTGCGGAAATGGAAACCATGATCCAAAAACCCAAATCACTCTTGGCAGTACCATCTTTGGAGCCAGTTGTTCACTTTCACTATTCTTCTCTCCCTTCGTGGACCATAACCTTCCACAAGGAGGAGAGACGAAATGACAACCTGTGCACCAAGGTGGTTCAGCTTCTGACCCATAACCTCGTAGTCCTCTGTGATGTGCTGAAAGCTGCGCCTCGCAGTGTCATTGGTTCTGACATGAACAAAAAGGAGGGTGTTACGGTCAATGGGCTTAACCAGTCTCATTCGCCTCTCCATAACATCGTTGATTTTGGCCCCAGGGAGACAGCACACCTTGTGATTCATCCTGTCCAGGTTGCAAATCGTTGGTTCAGTTCCTTTAGTAAGGAATCCCCAACCACCAGAACTCATCTCCTCTGAGGCTTATCTGGGGTTATTCAATGAGCAGATTCTTCCATGGTCACCTGAACATTCTGTTTAGACTGAGACTGTTGATCTTGCTGCTGTTGGATTTCGTCCTGCTGGCATTCAAGTTCCTGTCGCTGATGTTCGATTTCCTCTTGGTGATGTTCCATTACCTTCTCCTGCTGTTCCATTACCTCTTCCTGCTGTTCCACTTCATCATTAATAAGGTCAAGAACTTGGAAGCAATTCTGTAGCTTAAGAGTCTCTGTTTGGTTCCTGGCCTTTCTACTCCTGTGTGTCACATTCCCCCAGGCATCTGTCTCCGGGTTTTGTGAACTGACTTCCTCGTCCGGTAACTCCCCTCTGTATTCTGTCTTCAAGAAGGTCCTCTCTGCCCTATCCAAGAACTCCTCACCCTCCCTAATAATCCGAAGATTAGAAACCCGAGCCTTCAGTTGGCAAACCTTCACAACCAAGAGGGCTGCAAGCTTGCATTTGCTGCAGGTGTACCCAACTTTCTTGTGCCAAGAAAAGAAACATGCCAAGTAGCTCAATCAAAACACCTTTTAATTCAGTGAAACTTATTCCCAAAGGTGTACAGGGCTGAAATGTTAACAAACAGCATTAGATATATCTAAACATTTGCCATACTTTCTCTGCAGATGAAGTACTCCTTCAAATCTTCAACAATGGTCAAAAGGAACAGGCTCTAAATCCTCCCCTACTGGCTGCATGAGTCTCCAATTTGTTTTACTGCTAGTTTTAAAATATTGCATAAAATATTGTTTTTAAAGCTTGTTCAGATCATTAATAATGAACTTACTATCATAAATGCCTATAAATCTAGAAACTGAGTCCTTACTGGATGAATTCTACATACCCCTTCCTGTGTTCAGAAAGCTTTCAGTCCATTAAGGCACGTCATTGCAAGAATGGCTTTTCACATTAAAAGATAAATCAGAAACAGCTCAACAGTCAATGGGGTTCCAGATTCATCTATTCTAATGGAAGAAAGATAAAAGGTAAGCCATTTGAAGGAAAAGAAGAAATGGGCAAAGGAATGAAATAGCACACACACAAGATGTTACAGCTTTATCTTCCAAAGGGTGTCTTAGCATGTACAACGTATAGGATTGCTTCTAATATGACAATTCAGAGTAGATCAAGGTGAATGCACAACTACTACCCTGTTTTCCTCTGTGTGTGCGTGTGTATGTGCCTTCAAGCTGTCTATCAATTTATGGTGATTCATGAATTTCATAGGCTTTTCTTAGGCAAGGAATACTCAGAGGTGGTTTTGCCAGATCCCTTCCTCTGAAATATAGCCTATTGGTATTCCTGGTATTCATTTGTGATCTCCAGTCCAAAGACTAATCAGGGCTGACCCTGCTTAGCTGCCAAGATCAGCCAGAATCTGGTGCCTTTTGGGTATTTAGGCATGCTTTCCTCTATTTGCACAACCTTTGCATGACTGTGATTAAATTATTATATGTGCAGAATATCAAATTCAGGACTGAAACTGTGTACTATACTCTTCTTGAGTCAACGACCATTGATAGTCAACGTAAAATGCTCTCTTTTCCTCTACTTTTATTTTTTTGAAGATTTGGTCTTTGTATATTTCAAACTTAGCAGTGTGTTATATGGGCGCAGCTCTTTCTAATCCTATGATCTGCATTCCTCAAGGCCATAGAAAGAAAGAAAAAACAACATTAAGCACATATTTTCATTTCTTCACACTTCTGCTTAACCCCAAATTGTTTATTTTCATCCCTCACAACCCATATGCCTTACAGCGACTTCAAAGTTCTACTGCGTGACTGGCTGCCCACAGGTATCCAAAACTATTTTATCAGAGTGCAGTTCTCTGCCCACATCCCATGAGTAATTTTAAAAAACATAGGTGGGTTATTCAGTTTGTTTCGATGCGAGGTGTATGTAAGGCATCCTTTTCTTCTCCACAGTTTGCATTTTGAACTAATTAGAGCACCAAGCTTCTACAAAACATGGTCTGTTTTCACCCGGTATTCATCAACCACAAAGTTTAAAAAAAAAAAAGCAATGCACTATGGTACTTAATCTGCCAAACTACTATGTAACAGCATAGTCCCAATACTGACTCAACACTTGCTTAGATATCTACATAATCCAACTTAATACACAATATATAATGGCATTATTTATCAAAACAACATTGGTAAAAATAAAAAGGTATAAATAGGACTACATAGTATTTTATGGGGAAGGGCTAAAGAAAGCCACAATAAGGATAAAAGGAACATTCTCAAAATTTCTTGAAAGAAATAGATCTTCAATATGTCCTAGACACTGGGTCAAAAAATGTCAACAGCAAAAATGAAAAGATTAGCACATTTTCTTGTTTTAGTGGGTTTTGCATAAACATACCATGCACTGAAGTATTTATTGCAAAGACTGAATTTTCAACAAAGAACAGGGGGCTTTTCTGCATAAATGAAATTTTCACCAAAAATACCAAAAAAAAAAAAAAAATCACTGAAAAATACAGAGTAACTGATCCAATCTAACATGGGTACGCCTTTCAATGCCGCGAGATTGTGAGAATCTGGAAAATTAAATATAATTATCAACTGTTTGAGCCAAATAATCAATACTGAAGGGACCAGAGAAACTAATATGTGATTTCAAGCAGAAATGGAATCAGAAGAGAACACTGTTCTAGAGGGAGACATAGTCAATGGTGAAGTGCAAATCTAGATTAATATCCCCTTTGACATTTATTCATATGATATGCAGGGTCTGTGACCTCCTAACATGTGGCTGACCTAAAGAAAAGCTTTTCATTTTACTTACTAAAAACATTATAGAATTTTAGACATTTCTGCTATATACACAAGAAAGAGAGAAATGTAGTTCTGCTAATGGTAGCAGTTGAAGCTAAGAGGGAGTAATCCCCCACTCAGTCACGGTACTAATGACATAGAATCCCTCCAGAAGCAGATTTTCACACAGCATAAGGCCAGTGGGGGATCAGGGAGAGGAAAAATGTCCCACTGAGTAGATACAAACACTGTAAGGATGAGGGGAAACTGCCTTCTTCCCACTTCTACTAACAAAACTGCTTTCATAAAAAGAAAAACAATCTGGTCACTATCTCTTAAAATCAAAGTTTCTTTTAAGGAAAGGGCATGGGAGAAGGTAGCTGGCTCAAAAACATGATGAACTGTACAGGTCTCCCTCACTTATCTGACAGGTTAGGGACCAAAACACTGTCAGAAAACAGAACTGGTTGAAAAGCAGAATGCAAGTACCGTAGTTGTGGGAGCAAGAAGGACTTACAGAAGCTCACTTGGGACCAACCATGCACATGTGCTGCTTGCGAAGTTTCTCAGCCAACTCGGCTTGCTTTGTAAGTGATTCCAAGTAAGCCTCTGTAGGCAAGAAGAACTGGTGAAGTACCGAAACTCCCACCAAATTAATGAATTTATCCTTAATTTGCAAATGTCAAAAGATCAAATAATCAGACAATGGGGTGTCAATAGGCATGGGCTTCCTGTACTTGCTAGACACTGTAGTTCAAGTTCCCTGTTTCTTACAAGTTAAAACATATAATTTAGATATGTAATACCCTGAAACCTAAGTCATGTAGTCCAAACAGGATATAATCTCATGTTAGAACATAGAAAATTGTATTTTCTCTGCAACATAACTCTTTCAATAACCTAATGAAATGTGCTACCTGAGGTTGGCCTGTGTGTCTGACTGAGTGCTCAAGGAACTCTCCAGTGTCTTAGGCAGTCACAAGGACCAACTGAAAGAAATGTCCATAGTAATACAAACAACATATCACATAGCAAAAATATCTGTGGACTGTACGCTCTTCCAATTTTTCCTTACACACTGAAAACCAAATAATTCATGTTTCTTGTGATGCTGCCGGTACAGAAAATTCTTCCCACCACAAGAATTAAATACAATTATCTATCTGAAGCCAAAAGCACTTGTTTTAGGAATAATTTTACTGTGTGATCTGCTGTTTGTGTAGAGGGGGCCTTAAAAAAAAACAGGCCTCAAAAAGTAAGATTTCACATACCAGGAAACTATACACAACCCTTCAACACTCCCCACACTTAAACAAGTATAGGTTCTGCACAATTACAATGTTTATGAGTACCATAATGACATACCATAATGAGTCCACAATATACTATAGCACATTGCTATCCAGTATGTAAGAAAAATTTCAAAGAGCCATTTGTTAACGCTTAGGACATGACTCCGCAGCACCCCATATGGAAAGGATGTTTTAAAAATTGATACTTCATACTTGGATCCACAAAGGACTTCCTGTCAGCACAAATCTATCTGCTCTTGCCAGTCCTGTATGTGCAGCAGAAAAAGGGAACCACTAGAATATTGTCATAATTTAACAGATCTGAAAAAGAAAACTTATCCTCATAGTGCTTTTCCAAAATCTAAAAGAATATCTAAACAACCAATATGCCACAAATAATAAAGAAAACAAAGCAAAACATACTTTAACTGACAGAGCTGAACTGTGGACCCATTTATGTCAATCCAAAGATGCATGGCAGCACAACTATAGAAATGGAACTCCTACAATCAGCAAATTGTGTGTGTGTGTGTCACAGCTTCCTCACACTGTTCTGCCCATGTGCTTCCTGGACCACATACAGAACTTTGGACTCTAGTGTAAACACCAGTGCAATGGGAGATGACGGCTTCCATGTCAGTAGAGTGATTTATCTACTTTGGGTTTTGTTCTACAGTTTAAAGGAGCTACTCAAGGTGGTGAACCCTATCCTAAAAACAGACTTTGCACCGTCAATAGTTCCTTTACAGTTCAGAATAAAACCCATAATGGATTCACTGTCCCACTGGCATAGGACATAATCAGCTGCTACTGCACCTGTATACACAAGCATATGAATCCTGACTGAATTAAGGTTCTAAGAAAGGTTGAGATAGGCACCTAAAATGAATGTACTTCATGTATGCAGGAGGGAACAACAGTATCACATTGAAGCATACTACAACAATCCTAAACCTCATGGTTTTGACAAGGGTATTTTATGTTTATATACATCCCATACAATTAAAGTTCAAATTTTAAATGCACATGGACATATTTACCTAATATGCATTATTAAAAAGTAAGCATCATAGTAAAATAGAAATGAAACAGTTTAGTGTTCTGAAACTCAGTCCCATGATAGATTGTTGGCACCAAATAACGACCCAACTCTGTAATAAACAGATCTTCAATGCTTTAAATAGATGTAGTCTGAAAGGAACAAAGGTTCAGTTCAAAAACTCTAGCACATAGCTGTGTACTGCAAAATTATCCCTGAAACTGTATGCTCAGAGAGAGGGTGTGGAGAGAAGGGGAAAAGGCTTCAACAGGCATTTTTTTAAAATCCAGGAAATATCAAAACAATACAAATACTTAACAACTACATATCATATAATCCAGTCTAAAGCCATTTCATTCTACAAACAAACAAACTAAAAAAATTGGGGGAAGGGGAATATCCATCTACTTGAGCTGCAGATATAGCTAAATATACTAACATAACAATGGAATATCAGAGCACTCTTGTCTCCTGAAATGAAGCTCCCCAAATCCCCTTTGCCAAAAAGTTCTTCAGAAATAATTGTTTACAGACGACCTAGAAAAACAAAACCAAGTCAGAGCAGACTAGCAAACAACATCCCCAGAGCAATGTTGTCTTCACTGATAACGCAAATAAAACATTCTAGCCTAATAAACAAATCCATGTTAATTTCATGCTCAATTAGAACCCTAGCAGTCATGTTGAAAAAGGGAGAGAAAATTCATATTTGCCCAATTTAGAAGGATTCTTAAATTATAAGACAAGGGTTAAAATATCCATATGCTACAGCACAACACCACAGCCAAAAAGAAATGTGTACAAAGTGTCTGAAGTATTATGATTTCAAATATTCTATATCCTGGAAATGTATACTGCCAGGAAGAGCATCAAGTAGTATGCATTAATATAACTAAAACAGTAGCATATATGAAGTAAGTGGAGCTGGTCTGCCCTGCCATGTAGTACTTTAGTTGCAAGTCTACAAAAGCATGTCAATACCTTTTTCCACTGCTAAGATCTTCCTCATAATGCTACTAAAGATATTCACACCACATAAATAGGGTTACTAACTGTCCTAAACTGGTAAAGTGGGAAATGGGAAACGTGTGCAATCCCTCATCTATGCAATTCATGACTGTGACAAACAAACCAAAGCAGAGCTATCTTCTATATCTGCCCAGACACAAGCCCAAAAGAAAGAAGTATGGGATGGTTGGTAAGCAGGCTGGAGAACTATGATATCCCCTTTCAATATAGCAGCTATTGTTAATGGTCAGCAGCAAGCCTAAGCCCAAATGTGTTATAGAAGAGAAGGAAAAAGCCCAACAGGTGAGGGGAAGTTCTTCAAATCCTGACAAGAAAGAACACTTTCAGCACAAGAGCAACAGTGAAGGATAATTAGAAGAGGCCAACTACATTACAATTAATCCTTTTTCAAAACATAAAACTTCTGCCATGTAGATAGCAATGGCCTATCCAACTCGTCATATCAACTACTCAATGGTAAGTCAGTACTCAGATAAATCCCATTCAATCAGTCCACTCTAGTTGAGGATAGGAATTAGATTTTGGCCACTACTGCACAATACTTGTAAAAGTATTGCAGGGAATACTCAGAAGTGATTTGCCCCTGCTTTCCTCTGAATACAGCCTACAATAGCTGGTGTTCACTGGCAGTCACCCATCCAAGTACTAGCCAGACCTGACCCTGCTTTGTTTCTTGTTTCTTAAATCAGATGAGATCTGGAACCTTCATGGTGTCTGTGCTAAAGAAATTCCATAGATAACCTATATTTCCATATACATTTTTTTTCAAATCCATGATGCTTTCATGGATTAATCAAATATTTGGCACACTGACCTTCCTACACAGAGCAAACTTTCCGATTGAGATGAACAAAAGTGTAGTATTTGGACTGCAGTTCTGACTATGCTGGCAGCAGCTGAATGGAGCTGTAGGCATAAAACATCAGGAGAGGCAATGTTCCTCACCCCTGCTTTATTTATACAAATCTACCATAACCAGTGACTGAGGTGGTACATATTTTTCACAGGGAATTATTTTATGTATGTATGTATGTATGTATGTACGTATGTATGTAATTTATACCCTGCCCTTCTATAAGGATGGGATCCAAGACAGCTATAACAATCCTAGAACAATCCCATTTCATTTTCAACAATCATATCTGTGGCCACACCTTTAATACCAACTTTTAAAAAAATGCATGAACTTTCATGTATATAAACTCAATTCTTTGGATGCAGTAGTGCGCCCAAAGTACTAGACGGAAAGCTCAAGCAAAAATAAAAAAGTCGTAAAAGGTGCTGCCATGTTTCTTTTTTTTCTCCCCTTCCTTTCTCCTTTTTATATTGTGAAAGAATAACATGGCTACTTCTTTGAAAATAGTCATAACTATGTCTTACTGCATATAAAATAAAAACATGGCATCCTAAGCTGGCTCATGACACTCATCACAGGAAGCAAGGGAAGGACTGAAATGAGAAAATCTATACAACCACAACAAAATCTTGAAATAAAGATAGATAGTCCCTTGCCAATTAAATTGTCTGATATTATCTAGTACACAGTTAAAAGTTGGAAGCACAGGGTCAGAAGAAGTCAGTTACAATTATCCTCCACTTAATTGGATTCGCTGGTCTTTAGAAGGTTATAGAACTTTCTGCTGGAAAATAACTGTGACTGTGTTTGCATTCACTTCCTCACTTTACTTCTTCACTACAACTCAGCCTAATAATATTCAGTCAGTATAATTTGTATTACATCTTGTTACAGAAAATGTTAGCTAGCTGTATCTGATAGACTGGTCTGTGACAAACAAGAAGATCCACTAATTGCTACATGGAAAAGAAAAATATGCACACATCACGATGCTGTCTCCCTGACCTTGGGATGTATCGTAGGTATCAGTTCTGCTGTAACTACTAGAGCAATATGGTCATACTTTAAAATAATGGTAATTTTAACTTATTGGTAGTTGTGGCAAGCTCTTTCAGTCCAAGAGCTTTGCAGTAGTTGTTTGACAGAGATTAAACTCTTAAATAACAGAGTTGTTAAGACACTAAACATGATTCTGTACTCCGCAGTTTCACTTACAGATCTTTTGCTGGGATGGTGGTGAGATTTAATGAACCACTATAAATGTGGAGAATCAGAAAGAAGAAATTCAGGAGAAATAAACACACACAAAGAAGAGGTCATTGTCCCCAAATTCCCATTAAGTCTATTCAGGTCTGTCTCAGTAGGCTTTCAACAACAATATGGTCTGGAGTGAGACAGGCAGGTATAGACTTCCCTAACAATCCAAGTGAGAAAAAATCCAACTGTGGTAAAAAGTAAATAGTTAATGAAAATGTGACAAGCCGCCTGAGAATGGTTTGATCTAATGGCTTCCAATACCTTCCAAGAACCTTGAAAGGAAAAGGAAACATTTGTTTTTCTTGAACAAATCTCTTTAGGCCTGCATGTTTTTTTATTATCTCCCCCACAGAGAAAAACCCTTGAAACAATGAATAACTATACTTTGCCTTCTGTTGCAATACAATGAAAAATAAATCTGAATCAGTGCACTGCCTTTATGCCCCAGCCATTAGTTGCCTCCAGCAATGCAGTTTTTTTCCTATGCTTGTTCTTTATTATGTATGTCTGTTGTTCAGTAAAAATATACATATAGTATTGAAAGTGGGAGGTCTCCCAATTTGGTTTTATAAGTTTCATGCGGCTAAAATGAGGCTTAAGCTTAATCCAAAACATTTATATTGAAATGTCTGCCTACTATCTCCAGTGCACTATTATTAAACCATATTTCAAGGGTACTGAGGCCTGGTTCTTACAGTGTCGGAGCAGTATAAGAAGTAGCCACGAAGGCAGCACAGAAATGGGGCACTGAATATGTTAGAATACTTTTTGACCACAGATTACGATGGATGGTAAATCAACCATCAATAATTTGCCATCACCAACAGTAACTGGCTATCCCAACTCCATTGTCAGACCAAGGACAAGGTGCTGCTGTTCAAAAAGTAAAGGGATTTGCCAGCAGTTGGATTTGGATTACAAGAGTGCAAATCTATTGCCATCCTAACTACCCTAACTTTTCTCAGTGTACCTGTCTAATCAATCCCTTAACTGAACAGACCTTTAATAACTTCTGGACCTAACACAAGATTCTTAGCCTGAGATTAATATACATGATATCTACTTTCTTTTGTTGTTAAATAATATGATATCTGCCCTGAACTATTAAGGCAAAGTAAAAGTTGGCTTAATTACATTTAAGAGCACATGATCCATCTGTAAATATATCATATTTATTTTTTAGTCAGACGAGATCCCAATAGCAAGCTAGTAAAACCACCCATACTGAAGTAAACATTCTCCAGTCAAATGTGAGTAGACTGACATCCAAAACTTCAAGGGAAAGTGAAAAATTGCCCTATCTATTACTTAATTCATATTCTGCCTTTCTCCTAATATGGGACCCAAGGCAGCTTGCAAAGTAAATTAAAACAAAATATTGCTAAACCAATATATAATACAAAAGTTTAAAAATTTTCAGACAGTTCTGTTACATTTGGAACAGTTAAAACTGAAGTGTAGTGAAGACAAAAATGCAGCATATCCCATTAGCGGATTCTTCAGCCACTTTCAATTAGTAGCAGAACAGCTAGCTTAGTTTTCAACTTGAATTGTACCCAGAAATGGGCCAGCAGCCAATGAAGTTACTGCAATGAAGCTACTTTACTGTTCTCTAGCCACAGCATTTTGGATCCCATGAAGTTTCCATACGGTTTCCAAATACACCCTACATAAAGTGTGTTACTGCAATCCAAATGAGATGTTACCAAGACATATTTTTAACATGGCCAGATCAGACATTTCCAGCAATGGGTACATCTGGAATATTAGCTCCGTGCAAATGTAGGCCTGGCCACCACTGAACCCTGGCATCCAAGGCTTAGGGTTGAGTCCAGGAAGACCCCCAAGCTATGAATCTCATCAGCAATCTAATATAGTGGGGTTCAGGGAAGGTTCCTTTAATCAGTAAAGGCCCCATCACAGCCTCTTTTCGACAGGATGAAATCCTGCCTTGCTACAGTGAGCAATTCTCCATTCTTTTTACTCACCTGGTTAGACCCTCTCCGGCTGCTTTTATGAATCAGGAAGGCCATGGATTCCACCCAATCAAGATACAACTGTTTATAAGAGTATGGGTGGGGGGACAACAAACCACTTTTGAACATTTATCACAATCCTACTCCATTCTACATGTCAATTCCAACTTGCATTACAGAGAATGGAAATACATGGTAAAAGCAAGCTTTTATATACTTTTATGTACCTTTACATACCTAATAAAAAGTGCTCTTTTATGCAATTAAATAAACTTTATGAGAAAGAAAATGAACTGTGGAAGAAGCCACAAAGGGATCAAATATTCTAGATCTGATCCTGACCAACAGGGATGACCTTTTTAATGACGTAGAAGTGGTTGGATCTTTAGGGGGGAGTGACCATGCCCTAGTGGAATTTAGCAGTGGGAAGGAGAAGATAAGTGTAGCCAGACAATCATCTTAGATTTTAAAAAAGCGGACTTCTGTAAACTTAGGGAGCTGCTTGCTGGAATTCCGTGGTCAAGAATAGTGAAAGAGAAAGGAGTTCAGGAGGCATGGGAGTTCCTTAAAAGGGAGATACTGAAGGCACAGTCTAAAACTGTGACAATAAGGAGGAAAAATGGAAGGCATCTGAAGAAACCAGAATGGTTGACTAAAGAACTCTCAGCTGAGCTAAGTGTTAAAAGAAACATATATAGGAAACGGAAGAAGGGGGAAACCACCAAAGAAGAATTTAAGCAAGTAGCCAGGAGATGTAGGGAGGAGGTCAGAAAGGCTAAAGCACAGAACGAACTTAGGCTGGTGAGAGACAATAAAAAGGGCTTTTTTCAATATGTCCACAGCAAAAGGAAAAAGGAGACGATAAGGTTGCTGTGCAGAGAAGATGGTGAATTACTCACAGGGGGAAGAGAAAAGGCAGAACTACTTAACACCTTCTTTGCCTCAGTTTTTTCTCAGAAGGATACAAGCACTCAACCTGGCGGTTGGGGAGCAGGTGAGGAAGCAGGGGAAATGAGGCACGTAATAGGTAGAGAGGTGGTACAGGAATACCTGGCCACACTGGATGAATTCAAGTCTCCAGGGCCAGATGAATTGCATCCTAGAGTATTAAAAGAGCTGGCTGAGGTCATTTCGGAACCGCTTGCTGTAATCTTTGAGAAATCTTGGAGGACAGGAGAAGTTCCAGCAGACTGGAAGAGAGCAAATGTTGTCCCCATCTTCAAGAAGGGAAAAAAGAGGACCCAAATAATTATCCCAGTCAGCCTGACATCAGTACCCGGAAAGATCCTGGAGCAGATCATTAAGCAGTCAGTTTCTAATCACTTGGAATGCAACGCGGTAATCACAAGAAGTCAACATGGATTTCTCAAAAATAAGTCATGCCAGACTAATCTTATCTCTTTTTATGATAGAGTTACTAGCTTGATAGATGAAGGGAATGCTGTGGATGTAGCATATCTCCATTTCAGTAAGGTCTCTGACAAATTTCCCCATGACATTCTTGCAATGAAGCTGGTAAAATGTGGGCTGGACAGGGTACTGTTAGATGGATTTGTAATTGGTTGACCAACCGAACCCAAAGGGTGATCACCAATGGCTGCTTTTCATCCTGGAGAGAAGTGACTAGCGGGGTGCCACAGGGTTCTGTCCTGGGCCCAGAGCTGTTCAATATTTTTATTAATGACTTGGATGAAGGAATAGAGGGCATGCTCATCAAATTTGCAGATGATACCAAATTGGGAGTGGTTGCTAATACGCCAGAGGACAGGATCAAAGTTCAAAATGACCTGGATAGATTGGAGAGCTGGGCCAAGGTTAACAGAATGAAATTCAACAGAGTGAAGTGTAAGGTCCTACACTTAGGTAGAAAAAATGGAATACAGAAATATAGGATGGGGGACACGTGGCTGGATAGCAGTACATGTGAAAGGGATCTAGGAGTCTTCGTAGACCACAAGCTGAACATGAGTCAGCAGTGTGATGCGGCAGCCAAGAAAGCCAATGCAATTCTCGGCTGCATCAACAGGAGTATGGTGTCTAGATCAAGGGAGGTACTGGTACCACTCTACTCTGCTTTGGTTAGATCTCATCTTGAATACTGTGTCCAGTTCTGGGCACCCCAATTCAAGAAGGACATGGTCAAGCTGGAGCTAGTCCAAAGGAGGGCGGCCAAAATGGTGAGGGGCTTGGAAGCCATGCCCTATGAGGACAGACTTAGAGAGCTGGGTATGTTTAGTCTGCAGAAGAGAAGGTTAAGAGCAGACATGATAGCCATGTTTAAATATTTGAAGGGATGCCATGTAGAGGAAGGAGAGGGCTTGTTTTCTGCTGCTCCAGAGACCAGGACAAGGAGCAATAGATTCAAGCTGCAGGAAAGGAGATTCCATCTGAACCTCAGGAAGAACTTCCTGACGGTCAGTGCTATCCGGCAGTGGAATACCCTGCCTCGGAGTGTAGTGGAGTCTCCTTCTTTGGAGGTTTTTAAGCAGATGCTAGATGGCCATCTGTCGGGAGTGCTTTGAGGGTGTTCCTGCATGGCAGGGGGTTGGACTGGATGGCCCGTGTGGTCTCTTCCAACTCTACATTTCTATGATTCTATGGTCTCTAATACTTCTAAAAGAATTTAGTGTGTAAATTTCAAGGAAGAGGAAATAACTTTCTGAGCCACATCAGGAGAACCTCACCAATGCACTGCTACTCTTACCTTAAAATACTCTCAACCTGTCATTGCATAATTCATAATGAAAAGTAAAAAAAGAAGAGGTATTTGCGATGTACATCACAAAAATGCCAAAATTCATCTTAGGGTAATACCTCTATCCAAATCTCGTACAATTTTTTGTATTGTTTGGATTGACCTGATAAACGTCAAAGGGCTCTATTTCAGTTGAGTTAGTTCTCTAAAATATGGACAGGTTCATAACACAGTGAAGCATTCCAAATGAATACTCACTACATCTGGTAATTGCAAAGCAAATGCCATCTATTGTATGAGTAGATTTGCTGAAGAAAAATGATGACGCGCATTAGTCTTGAGTGTTAGAACAAATCTTCACCATGCTAAAGCTATTACGTTACTCTACTGTCCTCCCTCCACATTTGTGGTTTGACATTTACAAATTTGATTATTCGCTAGAGTGCATTCTCTACTCCCAATTCTCCTCCTCCCATTCCTATGCATTTTTCCCCAGTGTGGAGAACTCCTGCCGAGGCAAAAGAGAACAAAATGGGTGAAGGGGAAAGCTCTCAAGAGACTTTCTTTCCTCCTCCAGAGTTTCCTCCCTCCCCTTTCCATGCAGTTTCATGCTGAGGTAAAATAGAAGGGAAGGAGAAGGGAAGGCTCCCAACAGTCTTCCTCTCCTCCTCCTCCGGAGTTTCCTCCCCACCTTCCCATGCAATATGCCCCAGTGCAGAAAACTCCTACTGCGGCAAAATGGAAGGGAATGTGGTCGGGGGAAAGGCTCCCTTGAGCTTTCCTTTCCTTCTCCAGAGTCCCCCGCCCATTCATTTTGCCCAAGTACAGAGAACTACTGCTGAGGCAAAATAGAAGGGGGTGGGGGGAAGGCTCCCAAGAACCTTCCTTTCCTCCTTCAGAGTTTCTCCCTCCCCTTCCCATGCACTTTACCCCAGCATGGACAACTCCCACTGAGGCAAAATGGAAGGGAATGGGGTGGGGGAAGGTTCCCAAGAACCTTCCTTTCCTTCCCTTCCCTGGAGTTTCCTCCCTTCCTCCCCATGTGTTTTGCCCCAGTTCAGAGAACTCCTGCTGAGGCAAAACGGAAGGAAATGAGGTGGGAAGGCTCCAAAGAGCCTTCTTTTTCCTACCTTTAGCATCCATTTTCTCCACAATGGGGCAAAATGCATGGGAAGGGAAAGAGAGGAACTTTGGAGGAAGAAAGGAAGGATCTGGGAGCCTTTGCCTCAACCCCATTCCCTTCTGCTTTATGTGGAAAGGGGAAGGGAGAGCCCCAGCAGCAAAAGGGAGAGGGAGCAGATGGGCAAGGTATTCACAATTTTTTCACTTTTGCAAGGGTTCTATGCCCCAACCCTCACAAATGTGGAGGGAGGAGTGTATTAGCATGATGTTAGTATTGATCTTTCAATGAAACTTCATTCTAAAAACAAGAATGCAAAATTTGTCTGGCCAACTGTCCACTAAAATAGCAGAAATGTATATGAAGAAAACTCTGCTGCCAGTCAGCAACAACATCATAAATTATGAAGGCTACAGAATACTTATTCATATTACCAGTACTCACGTTGTCCTTGTCATTTGTATCAGAAATAATATAAATATAAAACTTGATCTTTTGCTGCTTTGCTCTGAATTAATCTCATAACAGTAAAACAGAATTCCCTCTAGGGGTTATGGGAGAAATATTTTTAATATTTTAATGGAAATGCCATTAATTCCTTGCCCTATAGCATCCAATAACAGCCAGTGTGTCCTTGAATAAAGGTGATAAATTAAAAATCTTTGCCACTTAAACATACATTATCCCTGTCAAGGAGGTGGAGCTTCCCACCACAATGCCTCCAACTTTAGTGCCAGATATCCATTTTTCATGCAAGATAGATAAACAGACTCACTGCCAGACACCTAGAAGAACAAATGAAAGCCTGGGAGTTTAAAGCCTGCTGCTATATAAAGAAGTGGCAGCTTCAGTATTCACAAATACAAGACTGCAGAATGCTTCAAGAAGAGGTACAATCAAACAGGTCTTGAAGCCAGGTATTAAAAAAAAACAAGCTGTACAGTTGCTTCTTGCTGATGGAACATTTTTTCCAGAAATGTTCAAACTTAACTTTTTAAAGTGATCTGCGGCTCAATTTTCTGCTTTAAATTATCATTTCTAATCCCCCTTTTATTCAGGACAAAATACTTCTTTTACAGGAAGGGTCAAGGTGAAATGTTTGTTATGTATAACTGCAACTTGCATTTTCCTCTCTCCCTAGCCCTCTGGACAGAAAAACTGATTGCATACGAATTGAATACAAGTAACACTAATGCATTAATGACTGACATGTGGCAACAATGCAGAGACACACAGATGCAGTTTGACATTAATGGAGAGATTCGCCTGTGGTCATACACACGGAGGGAAAAAAATAGACCCACCTGCCTCTTGCCTTTAACCTGGGTATGAAATCAAATGTCAGACAAGATTAATTAGATGCCTCGAGTTTTATTCTTTTCTGTTGATAGAAAAAGCACATTTCCATAATGCGAGGAAACATTTATGTGCGTAGCAAATCAGGTTGACACTGAAGGAAGGTTTACTTTATTGTGAATGCTGGCTGTGTGGTGCTTGTCAGTGCAATTACTTTCTACTCAAGTGGCTTGCTTTTTAACATTTTATTATCTTAAGAACAAAACCCCTGGAAGCAATAATTGTTTATTATGTTAATTCTTTAGATATTTTTATTATGCATGTCTATAAAATGATTAAACTCTGTGGTGCCCCAGAAATGAATAGAATTTATTAATATGCAACCAATTAAGGGTAAAAAAAAGAGCAGCAAAATCACTGTACTGGTAATTAGTCACTAAGTAGTCAATTTTGTACACTTATCAGCTGCACCACAAGTTTTCTTTTCACTTGCTCAATAGCCAACAGCTCTAGAATCATTCTAATTGAATTGTTCTTTTTTTTTTAATAGAAAAAAAATGCATGCTTGCTTTGGAAAAAAGCAATTCAAAAAATCCACAAGGATAGCAGATTTTTTTAAAAATATCATTGGTATGGATAATTCACAGGAAGACATATGTTAACAACAGAACCTTTTTAAAGCACCTATGTTTTAGCAGTGAAAGTGAAAGCTATAAACAGAATGTCTGGCTTTGCTCTACCTTCCCACAACTTACTGAAGCCAGGCACACAAAGCTTTTACAACTACGCAAAAGTTATTTACCATGCTAAGTGCCTTCTATCAGAAACCGTAAGTGTTTAAAGCGATAACCATGCACTGAAATAACTTTAAATTTGACAGATGCTCCCACTTCTTGGAATAAACTGCAGAGGCATGATCCCTGCTTTCTTATGATGTCTAAATGTACAACAGCCATGAAAGTTGACCAAACTGAAGCAAGTTTGCAAGGTCTTTGGTTTTACAGTGCTTTCATGTACATGGAAAATGTTCCTGCATCCATTTTCTGAAACATTATTGTCAGTTCCACTGCATAATATTGTGCAAAGGTTTAACATCCAACACAGATGGAAAGTGAGAAATACTTTTACAGCACTAGCTCAGCTAGAAGGCACAAAGCATCCAGAAATGTATCAATCTGCCCTTGCAGGTTTTTCTTTAGATATAATTGCTATGAGAATAGTTAGGAACAACAGTAATAGAGCACAGTAGCAGCAGGCTAATTTTGGCAACTCATCTGTTACACGGTTCAGTATATCCACTATTTTTATATTTTGTTACGGAAAATTGTGGAATGGTAACAATGTCTGTTCTTTAAAATAATAATATGCAAAATGTTTTCATATCTTGTATGTGAAAAACACTTCCTTAGTCTTTTGGGGGAGGTTTAAATTTCAACCCTTATTTGTTTATCCCTTATTTTAAATTCAAAACACAGTGAAGTACAAAGATACTTCTTAATAAAAACCAAACTAGAATACAGAAATCCATTCCAAGCAATCTCATTTCATTATCAGCTTCTCTATCTATCCTTTTTCCAACTTGGTAACTTGGAGCAGCATGAAATAACAGTATGACTTAGTAAATATCCTAGGACAGACCTTCACAGCAGGTATAGCACTATAAACTGACATTTGTGAAAGACCCTCCCAATAAGAAACAGGACAGTCTTCTGCCTCTCCAGACTGTAGTCAATAGTATCCCATCAACAGAGATGTCAATGTTATCTCACTGCTTTCCATCAGTGAAATAAATAATAGGATAGCTACCCTTTCAACCAGGCCGGTGCCTTCATATGCGTATATGGGTATGCCCTTATATGTGTTTGTGTACAAACACAACCAGCAAGACACACACGTAAATACATAATAAACTGTTGAATCTCACCACTTTCAAAATGAAGCAGTCTTCCATGGAGTCCATAAAATTTAGAATAATCCATCCATAGGAGTACATTTTCTAGTTGTGAAAATATGTTTAAGAACTCAAATTTAAAATCAGAATCAAAACAATACTGAATGAATATGTGAATGCATATAGTGACATAAGCATTCCACTACTGCCATCTTAGTTCTCTCTCATCAGGAAAACAATAAGACAAATCTGATGTAAGGCAATGATCTGATGTAAAAGAGTGATAAAATGCAACGAATATTTTATTGGGAAGCTGTACAGGACTTGTAGGGAACTTATTTTTCATCCCAGGACACATGAACCTAACATGTTATTTGAAACTGTTTTTTATATGGAATACTTTACCATTGATTTCCTGTGCTCCAATATCTACAAAACAATTTCTGCACGTAACTTGATTCACCATGTTGGCAGACAGGAGAAAGAATCAATGCAATTCCAACACACTTCCTCTAGGCCCTCCCCCAAACATACACTTGCAATGCTCCAAGTACAAGTAAAGCATATGTGATGGACTAATTCTATTGGTCCACTGTACTGTAAACATCAGAAAGCTAAAATATCTGGTTGGATTTTATATGTGCCTTTTACCGATTACATCTCCACAGCTTCAATTTTGATTAGTAGACATCATCTCTTGTAACTTTTATCAGTTACAGTGGTGACAAAACCTCATGAACACCTTAAAATTGTTATATGTTTTCAACCTAAATATTATTAAATCATAATCTAAACCTGTAAATTCTAGATTAAGACCAGTGAATAACCTGATTTTTTAAAAAAAGACCCAGAGACATGGTGCATTTTCAACATTTACTTATCCACAACTGATTCAACAATCACATCCACATGTGAAAAAGCATATAAACCTCTAAGTTCAGTGCCTGGTGGCACCAATTTGAGCCGCAACGATTTCAAATAAGTATTTTCTGTAACTCTTGGGAGGCCTCTGGTTTTGAGGAATTTGGGCCATCCCTGTTAGAGAACTACTTCAACTCTGACATCTGAAGGCTACCTTGCATGAACAGATCACAGAAAGGTCCGACCAAAACATTTCAATGAGGTTTTGGTCTAGACATTTGACTAGGGACCCTTTCTGTACTACACCCCATTAGTGCACTCTTCCATTAGAATCCCAGCATTACCATTTACACCATGGTAGCAGGTTAGAAACACTCTCTTCTGCAGCCTTCTGCCTTAAACAGAAGAGTGTTCCTTCTGCACTACAGCCTCCTTGGCCACTCCTTTTCCCCGCCTTCACCTAGCCCCACTTGGTCTTTTTTTTTGGGAGGGAACCGTACTAGCCCAGCAATGTTGTAACAGCATGACATGCCAGTACACTATTGCACTTTTGCACTATAATGCTTAAAAATGTATTTAAGTGATAAAAAGTTTTAACTCAAAGGAGAAATTTAAAATAAACAGGGAGAGGAGATAGATTTCTAAGTTACCACCGCCATGGGAGTAGCTGAGGGAGGGACAAGATGGCAATGCTCACACCCAACCCACTCCTGGATTTGGGAGATCAGGAAGCACTATCAAGCACTATTATGGTACTGCACTGAGCCAGCTGATGGGACTGAAGTGCTAAAGGAAGCTCTTTTTTTCTGGAAATAGAATAAGGCAATTTTGCAGTGCTTGGGAAAAAGATAGCAGATAGTGACAACACTGTACAGCAGTATGACTCAGGAAACAACCCGCCACTGTTGTGGGATGGTGATGTCATGCAGAAATGGCCTGAGTCATTGTAAAACAATGGATTTCTTCTTTGACAGCCATTCTTTGGCAGATTTATCCAACTATATGTTTAGGATCACTGCCATGTAGTTAGATTCACTTTTGTGCAACTTCAGCTCTCAAACAGATGGTCTGACATTCTCCTTCAGAATGTTCTGATATACTGCAAAAATTTACTACTGTGCCAATGATGGCAAGATAACCAGGTCCTAAGTTGGCAAAGCAAGCCTACCCCATCACATTCTCAAAACCGAGTTTGGTAGATGTGGTGAGATTCTTCTGTTCCAACTCATTGTTTTTCACCAAACATAACAGTCTTCACTGTGGCCAGAAAGTTTTATATTTGATTTGTCTGCCCACAAAAAAATGTTCCAGAAGTTTTGGGAATAACCTCTGTGATATTTACCAAACTCAACACATGCAGCAATGTTCTTTTTAGAGTGCAATGGCTTCTTCCTGGTTATCTTCTCAAGAAAACTATTCTTGTTCAGTCTTTTCCTTTCCCTTGTAATCATGTACTCTGGGGTTCTTTATAAGTTCCTGGACATTGTGCTGGTTTGTTCTTTGAGTGATTTTTATCAGACAGCTATTAGTGTATGGACTGACTATGTATTTGAACTACATCAATTTGTAGACTATATGTCCAGCACTGAACTGATAGAATCTCAGATCCTCAAAAATGGTTCTGTAACCCTTCCTACACTGGTGAGCTGCAGTATATGTTATTCTGAGATCCACACATCCTTTTGACTGTGGCATGACATGTTTCTACACAATCATAAGAAAAAGATCAAACTCACAGTCTCTGATCATTTTTAGGGTGGGGCCTCCCAAACTCATTCTTGTGGATCTACCTAATCATTTAAACACCTGATTCTAATGACTCCCTTTTACTGAGCTGATGCATCCACCTTCCATCATAATTAAGAAAGTTCCAATAAAAACAAAATAAATCTCATGTATTAAAATACACATTGGTTATAGGATTAAATACCTAAACAAAACCTTTTTTTTAATTCCACAGTAAAAATAAATAAGCAGTGAAATATAAAAACACAAGCAAATCCATTTTTCTTCCTTGTCAACTGTTGATGGCCTAAAATAAGGAGGTATTTGCTTGCAAGCAGGAGAACAGGAAGGAGGCTAGCCTAACCTTCCCTGGAATGAAGTTCTATAACCTGAGAGTGTCTACTGAAAAGGTCCTCTCTCATGTCTGCATAAACATGTTTGTCAGGGTAGTGGGTCTGAGAAAAGGTCTCAAATGCTCGGCAGGCTTATAGAGGATAATATGGTCTTTCAGATAGCCAGGATGCAAGTTGCATAGGAGTTTATAGGTCATAACCAACACTTGGGATTTGTGCCCAGAAATGGACCAATAGCCAGGGGCTGCTTTAACAGAGAAGTTATATGCTTCCTATAATTCGCTCTTGCCAATATTCTAACCACAGCATTTTGCACCGGCTGCAGTTTTCAAAGAGTTTTCAAAGGCAACCTCACTTATATGGTACTAACCCACTGGTTCTCAAACTGTGGAGCATGATCCTAAGGGGATGTGTGATAGTTGCTGAAGGGGGGTGGGGAATGTAAGAAAAGTCAGCCTGTAGAAAGAATTGGCAAAAAGGCAGCCCACAAGCAGAAAAAAAGGCCTGTGACCTAAGATTTCAAATGTGGCCACCATCCCCCTTCTCCATTCACAGGATTCGCCAAGCTCATGTTTATCTGATGCCTTCCCCCTCCCATTGTGGCCAATATTTTCAAGGAATGCATTCTTGTAATCTGCCTCTGAGCTGGTAGGCAGGGTCCTTCTTTGCTTTCTGCACAGCCCACATGATGCTGCAGAAGGCAAGCTGGCCCCCAGGCAGAGATTCAAAAAAGCAGCAGTGGTATCTTCTCTTAAGAGTCAGTGATCTGTAAGGAAAGAAGCAGGAAGTGGGAAGCAAACAGCTCCAGACTGGAAACACTGGATTGGGAGAGCTTTCCGAGGTAGGTATTAACGAGAAACATTGCAGTCCATCCATGAATATGTATGTGCGCATCCGTGGAAGTAAGACCTCTTGCTCATAGGCCTTTTAGTTTGCTGTGGTAAAACTGAGAAGAGCCCTGTGGCACCTCAAAAGCTCGCAAACTTACTGTCACACAAACTTTCTTGGCTTGTAACCATTTCCCAGATGCATGGAGTGTTGCAAAGAATTTCTGGGATATATTCTTTATAGACGGTTGGGAGTGGTACTAGAGACAATAAGAACAGAAGCTTAATTCCAGATAAATGCATTTAGGATTGTAACTACAACTTTGGACAAACAGTTTGAAAAGTAACCTTTGGGAAATGTTTCCTAGTCTTGTCAACATGTTTAAAGAAACAGACTTTCAAGCAATTCCCTAGCAGTTAGAAAGTTATCTTACTATCTAATCACGTTACAAAAATATTTTAAAAAATATTTTTATGAAAACTTTGAATCATTGGGCTGGATAAAAAAAAATCCATCTGGAAATATAGTCAAAACCATTAAACACGATTGATAAAGTGCATCTTATTGATCTATAGACTGTTTCTTCAAAAATAACATTTAAATAACATCCCTGCCAAAGTTTTAGATTAACATTAGATAAGAAATACCCAACATTTGCAACTATCTGCCTTTCTGAAACTGGACTGTCAGCTCTGGTGGTGGTGAAGGGTGGATATCATGTGATACTTGCTGTCACCAAAGAAGCAAGAGTTGTTCTTCCTAATATTATTCCTTATTTTAGCAAACTCTGTACTCAGAAACAAGCACATCCATCCTATTAAGTATAGACATTGCTTGAGAAAAGTTATATTAGTGAACATTAAACAAATGATTGTACTGAGTTACTAAATTTATTTAAAAATTTTAAATAAAATTGTTCTAATTTGAATGATGTTATTTCCTTACAAAATGTTAAAATATGAATATGCATAAATGTGCAAGTGAAAATATGCACACTAAACGAACAAAATTTTTATGATTATTCTATCTTGAGCAGGGGCGGCAACATCTGCATGTAGATTAAAAGAGGTCACAGGGGTAAAAAGTTTGAGAATCACTGAAATAACCCCAAAAGGATTCAACTAAGGCATGTGTCATAGGAGCTAGAGCACTCGTACATACCAACTTTAAATATAAAAATGCACTCCCGACCACTACTGAAATCTAGAAAGCCAGGTTTGGGGCTAAATCTAGGAGTATACACAAACTGTGAACCTTCCACTTCAGGTGGGAGCATAATCCCACCATTACCAGTTGAATCACTGTTCTCCAATTTGCCTTTTGACCGATGAGGTACACCTTTGTCTTGTCTCCTAAGCTTCATCCTTATCCAGGTCATTTTTATATCAAATACTGGTTTAAAACTAAAACAGCCCAGATTAAAATGAAAAGGAGAAGGGAGTGGTGACACCAAACCCCAAAACTCTGGCCAATATCTTCCAATGGTTCCATCTATGCATTATATGGCATGCGGAAATAAGACAGAATTCTGAGAGATGCCACAGACCAATGACCAGGGTATCAAACAGGACTCCCACAACAACGTCTTCTGTCACAAAGCCACTGGAACACAATGTCTGCAAGTCCATCTAAAGCAGGTGATCCAGAGGAATAGTATGCCAATAGTATCAAAATTCAGTGCTATCAAAACCAATACAGGCTTCCCCCATTTATCTGACAGGTTAGGAACCAGAACACTTTCAGGAAATGGAACTGGCAGAAAAGCGAGCATGAAGGACAGGGACAAACCAAGCACACGCTGCTTGCAAATTCTCCCAACCAGCTTGGCATCTCCCCCGCATCTCAGCTTGCTTTGCAAGCAATGCACACATGTAAGCAGTCCCAAGTGAGCCTCTACAGACAAGAAGAACTGGTGAGAAAGCAGAACCTCTGCCAAATTAATGGAATTTATCCTTCATTGGAAGTGCTGAAAGAGCAAGTTGTCAGATAATGGGGCATCAAAAGTCAGTGGCTTCCTGTAGTGATGCATTACCCCAACCCACTCCCAGCATTAGTTATCCATTAAGATGACAAAAGCCATCATCCTGCCACAACCTAGCCTGAAGCCAAATTGAAATGACTCTAGATAATCCATCTTTTCCAGGAACCCCTCTAGTGGACAGGCCACCACACACTCCAGAGCCTAAAAACAGAATATTAGAGACTATCTGGTAATGCTCCAATATTTTTACAATTTAAGCTTTCTTGTGAGCCCTTTATCTTAATATTTTAATGGTCTGATACTGTTTCAGCTCATTTGTTTTTGTTGCTAAATCTATGATTTTATTGATTAGATTGCTTTGTTCTTACTTTGTCAGTTGGTCAACATATAAAAATCTTCAATCAAAACCAAACTGAATCAGGCCATCATGATATTTTCTGGAAAATTGTCTAAAATATCTGCATCACTACATCTGTCTAGTTGTATAAAGAAAGATACTACCTTACTAGCACACAAGCACTGCTACAAACAGTGCTGGAAGCAATTAATAAATTATAGACATCAGTGTTCAGCTGTCAGGTTGCAATGCCAGGATGCTGTTTTTACATATCTATATCCAATCTTTCATGACAAAATCTTCCAAAGTCTCCTTACAACATTTAACAAATACAGAAAAATGAACACAATTATTTTAAACAAAAGTAAGAATATTTAAAATAGTCTCTAAAACATGAAGCTAAATAAAGCAATCAGCACTGAACAGTTTTTAAAAATCCATTTAAAGCAGAGGTAGTAAAAGAGCGCCCCTCCAGGACCCCAAAAATGCTGAGTTTTTTGTTTGTTTTTTTGCAATGTTTGTCCCAAAATGATCTCTAGGGGTATGGAGGCCATTTTACTATGTTTTGGGGTCAGGAGCTATGTCAGGCACAAAGGAAGGCTTTTTTCCTTCACAGGAAGTGAATGAGAGGTTGACTTTACTGGGAAGCAGCAGGGGGGAAGGCTCTCCAAAGTGTCCCACCTGTGCTTCTTGGAAAGGATATTGGTATTTACCAATCCTGACAGTTTTAATAGCGAACCAGAGAAAGTGCCTTCTGTGGCTGATTTCAGGGTCTGAGCAAGTTAACCCTTTTGCTATGAAGGGGACATTTTAATGCTACAGAATCCACCTTCCCCCAAAAAAAACCTAGAATTGCAATTTAAACATTCTATAACATTGTCCTGTATAGTCATTAACAATATGTACTTACAAGTTCTTTTTTTCTATAAACAAAAACAAAAATAAAACAATCTACTTATTTTTGCTACAGGACTACCTTTTGGCCCCAGCAAATATAAGATATTAGGACAAAAATTTTCCTATACCAGTTTTTGATGAACAAGCTACAATACAGAAGGGACACCATCTGGTGGTCCCTAGGCTGGCTACATTCAGAAGAAACAGAAATTTATTCTTCCAGAATTCACTGGAGTCGGCGAATATCTCACAGTGCAGTGCAAAAAATGTTATCTTTTATTTTATCAGATTTTACTTTAGTTTTATTCTATCTTGTGTCTTCTGACTTGGAGTGATTGGATGGAACATGTTTCATTTTGCAAAAACATTTCTTTGGCCATGAAGCCTTTTTATAATCTACCATGAACTGGAATCCTCAGTGGGGTCAGGAAATACCTACAGTTCACGCAACGTATGTGTTTTTATCATAGTATGACAGGGTCAGCTGAATGCAGGCAGTCCTTCAAAGTAACTGAAGCAAGTATACTTGAATTAGTTCTCGGCTATAAAGTTTTACAATCCAGCATGTATCAGAGCTCTGGCAAGGAGCCAGAAAAATACAACACACAAAATGCAAAAGATTTTGAATCCTAGGGATAATGTCACTTAGAGCAGATCCATTAAATCAATTAGATTTATGTTAAACATTAACTCCCTATTCAACAGGTCTAACTCTAGTTGGGACTACTAACACAGTTGAGGCTAATCTCTGCAAGTAAGAAACTGGTATTTCACAAACAAAGCCTTAAAACAAACTCTTCCTTGACATGCCAATTTGTACAACTACGGACTTACTAGAGTACTGGTAGTTCAAGGTAAGGAACCCACCTTGGGTACATCATGCACTCTTAGGCCCAGAAAACCCCGTGGTAAGCTCACTTTAGGATTACTGTTAAATTGGAAATGACTTGAACACACACAACAAAAATTTGCCCATCATATGTTACTGAGCCCCTATCAACAACCTGAAAACTCACAAACCAGAACATTCTAAATCCTAGAGCAGTGGTTTTCAACCTGTGGGTCCCCAGATGTTTGTGGACTTCAGCTCCCAGAAGCCCCAGCCACTATGGTCAACGCTCAGGGCTTCTGGGAGCTGAAGTCCAAAAACATCTGGGGACCCACAGGTTCAGAACCACTGCCCTAGAGAAACAAGCCTCACTATAAAACAAATTGACGTGTAACATAAAAATGTACTAAGTGGAAAGAAATTCCATTTAGTACATTTTGTAGCATTTATTAAAAGTGTTCACAGAACTACTCCTCTCCCCCTCCACAATTTCATGAATCCTATTTTCTCCTCAAGTAAAGCAACTGCATCCACTTTTCTGCATGAAAATACAGTGCCAAAGATATTGATAAACCTGTCTCGTTACTAAGAAATATTTGCAAAGGATACAGAAGGTTAGTCAACACAACTAAATTATGTCCTTATTACAACTCTGTCAACAAATTATGTGGCAAATTATCACAACTTGAAATCTTTTCACTAGGACCAGCTCCAGACTAAGCATTCTGATTATGCGTATCCATGAAATTATTAAAACCTTCTCTCTATACAAGAACATAGTGCATGACTTCAAATCAATTGCTAATTCCAACTAGAATCCACTACATCTATTACTGACTACTAGAAGACAACAACGGATATTGTTTATAGTTAGGATTAGCAATATTCAATCCATAGCTGCAATCTTAACACTTCTAATTAGATTAAAATTTAAAAAATTAAAAATTAAAATTAAATTAAATTAAATTAATTAACTTAGATTAAATGTAAAAAATCTTAAAAAATTAATTGGATTAAAAGTTTAAAATTCCAGTGACATTAGAGTGACATTTATTCATTTTACACATGATTACATACTATGTGTTTAAAATGCATATCTACTGTAGTCCAATGTACTAACTGTACAGGTATATCTCAGTTAATGAAGTACGTGTGTTCCTAGGCTTTATTCCTTTCTTAGAAACCAGAGGAAGAAATACCATGGAAAGAACAGTGATAGGTTCCTAGACCACAAAAAGAAGAGTAGTTCAACACGTTTCAGCAAATGTTTTATTCAAAATTAACATTATGCACACGTGAAATAAAACAACCAGTTCTGTTAAGATCATGATATGTCCAAAGTAGTATAGGGTCAGTTTATTCATTTTGGCTTCTAGTAAGAATTCAGGCTTGATTTGATTTTGGACCCATTTATCTTTTGTGTGAGTGTGTGTGTGTGTGTTGCACAGTAACTATTAATTCTCTTCCAACACTAGATATAGTTCAAATGAGTTGATCCCCTACCCACCCACCAGGTTTCTTCACTGTCCAACTTCCACATCCATACATAAAAATCACAAGTACTGTGGCATGGATGATACTGACTTTGGTATTCCAAAATGTATCTTTACACCTGATATTATCTGGTTTCTTTATAGCTGCACTTCCAAGTCCTAGCCTTCCTTTGACGGCTTGACTACAGTCTACATTTTGATTAACGATTGAGTCGAAGTACATTCTAGTGTCTTCATCTACTTCACAGTTATATAAATCTTCCGCGATCATCACTTTTATTTTAGAAAATAACAAATTTTATTAAAAGTTTTTGTTGTTAAATCTTCTGCATGATTTTACTTCTCTGGAAGATTCATGTAATGTACTATCTCTGATGTCCTCTTTCACACAACCCCATTAAAATATCAGAATTTGCAAAAAGGTATATTTCTCCAAGGAACAAGTATACTTCTTCAAAGGCATTTTGCTGCCTGAAGCAGAATAGCAAATATTCTCCACGTCCACTCAAGGGGCGTAATACTCAAGCTGAAGTTGTTTTGACATATGAGTTAGAAAACCCCATCAGCAATGTCTCTGCCTCCTTATAATTAAAAAATAAAACAAGATAAAAAACAATTAGCTACCCTTTCATGGTGCCCAAAATTTTATGTTTGAGGCAACCACTCTATTTTAATAAAGATATAGATACCTGTATTGTGACAATAGCTTGTGATATGGATTTCCCATCGAAGGTCATTTGTACAACAGATCATTCCATCCACGCCTTTTCTGGATAAAAACTGGGCCACTGCACAGAACATCCACAGCATAGATTATGTGAACTGTGTAGCAGATATAAATGAGCATGCATCTGTGAAGTTAGAGAATGAGGACTGGTATAGAACTCAACTTTGATCTAGACTTCCACAGAATTAGTCAACAATTTGTACAGGAGGCTCAGACCATTCTTGGTTTCTGCAGCTCCACTATACAAGTTTGAAGAGTGGCCTGCAAAATATGTCCTATGTCCTAAAAAATGAAACATTTTATAGTTCTGAACCACACATTCAGCATCTGCCCAAAACAAAGTGAACATTTTTGGCAAGTATATCTAGTTATTATCACTTCCATGACCACTTCACTATCAACAGGTGCTTTTCTGTTATTTTTGGAAGCTGTGTGTTGCTGGATGTAGCAGTTTGCTGGATCCTTACTAGGTTTCCTGAGCTGGGGACATGGTTTACTGAGGCTAGAGTATGTTTCTAATTTTTTAAAGTCATTTTTCTTAGAGTCATAGCATAGTGCATCAGTGAAAAAATAAAACAGCATTTCAATACAAAAGTGCTATTTCACTATTTTAACTGAAGCACTTATGCACTATGATACTATGACTCCAAACAAAATTTTTTTTTAAGAAGAACAGCATGAAATAATGGCAATTTCCTTCCCTAGCATCTTCATGCACACATGCTTCTTGATCTAATATTTTTGTTTTGATTTTATTTAAAAAGTGCAATTGGAGGGTGGGAGTAAAGGCTAGCAGCTGTTGCCAGGAATTGCCAGCAAACTTTCCAAGATAACAATAACATCATCTGGATATTTAAAAAAAAAAACACGCAAGAACTACAGCTATAAATACTAGAACCTCAGGCAATGTCTGCCCCACCTGTTTTCTCTCTGTGACTGCAAAAGGAAAATGATGAAAAATGATGAGGTGAACAGTTCTACGAAGAGTGTTCATGTAAAGGAAAGAATTTAGCTGGCTATCTCTGGGCTATGGCAACTCTGCAGGAAAGAAAACAGTTAAAACTCCATTTCTGCTTTGAAGGCAGTAGCCTCAATTTACTCCATACACACACAAAGATCACAGCTGCTGAGTAAAAAGGCACCACCATAACTCTTCATTATATAGAAGTACCTTTAAGACTAAAATTTTCAGGTATATGCTTTGTTTTCTACTTTCTTCCCCAATTCCATGTAGTTTAGGACTACCTCTCATCAAAAAAGGTCTACAGCAAGTTCATATGATATACAGAATGCACTTTACTTTATAAAGGAAAGAACACTGTGCCTCTAATATTTAAAAACCAGCCCTTTCCAGAAACATTCTTTAAGCATCTTTCTTTTAGATCTTCCTTTTGTTGCTACATCACGCCACAAACCAACTTATTTCTCTATCATTATGTGTCCAGTTGCCAAACAGTTTCCCAAAGCTCTGTGATCTAATTCTCCGTGAAGAAAAAGGCCCTTTCCACAGCTTACCTTTTCACGGAGCTGGGGTGTGGGGATCGCGCGAGCAGCCTCCAGCAAGAGGCTCTCGCATCCCCACTGCTTCAGCTCCGCACGAGCTGCCTGCTCCTGAGCAGGCAGTGTGAGAGCCCCGCTTCTTGCTTCCACAGCACAGCCTGAGAGTTTCTCAGGCTGCACTGGGGCAGGAAGCGCGACTGCCGCGGCTCTGGAGGTTCCGCACACATGGCAAGTGTGCGCGGGGCCCGGGAGCAATGCGCAATTGTGCAGCATTTTCGGCTGAAAGCTGAAAATGAAAAAGTGCACGAGCGGCGCCTGCCCTACCCTGGAGCGTCGTGCGACTGTGAGTGCGTCATGCAGATCACTCCTCACAATTGCGCGATGGTCAAGGCATCCTTTCACAAGGCAAATGCCATGTGAAAAGGGTCTTAATAAGGTTTGCGCTGTTAATACAATTAGCAATGTAGCTCACAAATTAACAAAGACATTAGCACTCTAAAGAAACAATTCCAGAGAAACTCTAGCCAACATGTGAATTAAGAAGGAATATCCTGCTCTTTATACAGAAGACTGGAAGTTATGATATACTGCACCATGTAATATATAAGAATACTATTTGCTACAATGAGCAGCACATCATATTGTTATTCATGTGTTACTTGACTTTCCATCTAGTGCTGGAAAACTCAGTGCTGTGAATTTCACTGCTTGCAAACTCCTAAAGCCATCAAACATCAACCAATGGCCAACATATATATTATACACACACACTTTTCAAATGGAATGGTAATAAGAGATGCATTATTTTTAGGAAGATGTTTTATTGATAGAGCGAGTTACATCTCACCCTTCTAATCATTACATACCACTCTAACAGCTAACAGCAAGCTCTGATACAAAATGTATCCTCATGACACCAAATAAATGGAAATGGTGATGTTAAATAAGACAGCTTAATATATACACAAAAGCACTATCTTAGTCACTACTATGGACAGAAATTCAATCTTCAACAAAACCTCAAATCTTGACCTGATGCAATGTGAAAATATTATTGAACTGCCATAATACCCACAAACATGCCCAGAACACACATCATCAATTACAGCAGGATCCTAAAGGTAAACAAAATGTTCTTAACCAAATGATGGAACAGTTTATACTAAATCTCAAAACATTTCATTAGTGTTGTTTCCAATTTTTAGAGGCATGCTTTTATGCAAGTTGACCCTTGCTGGTCTCCTCCGTAATTGTGCCTACTTTCTTTTCACCAATTCCTTTGCTTTCAGTTTTTGAACCAAGACTATACAGCCAGCCAGAAGGAAAAACAAAGAGAGGACTGGCTACTGTTCCTTCCAGTCAGTATTATCATCATATATGTTCTTAGAAAAGCCAGGGAAACAACAAGTAGTGGCAGCAAGGAAACACATGAAGACTCCAGACACTAGCACTGCATCTTAGACCTTGGTACAGAAGTTTAACTTTTGGACTACGAGTCTCAGAAACCTCAGCCAGCTGACTCAAGGTTCTGGGAGTTCCAGTCTCAAAACATTTTTTTTCCTAAGCTCTCATGGTCTACCTGCTGCAAGAAGAGCCTTAGAAAATGTCGACTGATATTGTACCCTGAAGCTGGCCCATATTTGCATAGTTATAACTTTTTTATATATCCTTTCCTGACTTTGAATTGCATTCATTTCCCTCTTCAACGTAACGTGCATCTTTAAAATAAAAGGAGGGAAAAGGAAAAGAAAAAATGTTGAAGGTATTCATATTGTTCTTTATATGTGGGAATGCAAAAGCAACAGTGGCATATCTTACCATCTAGTACAGTGGTTCTCAACCTGTGGGTCCCCAGATGTTTCTAGACTTCAGCTCCTAGAAGCCCTGAGCATTGACCATAGTGGTTGGGGCTTCTGGGAGCTGAAGTCCACAAACATCTGGGGACCCACAGGTTGAGAACCACTGATCTAGTAGGTCATTTAAAAAAGTAAGCAAGTTCTCAGGTCAATCAAAACTCTTAATCAGTCTGAATATTAAGCAAAAGTGGGGGCAGGAATGGGAGGCAGAGAAACAGATGTTCCTAAACATCCTGGAAGGCCCAACTTACAATCTGTAATAGTTTAAGACGGAATGGAGGAACTGTTATTCAGACTTAGGTTAGGCTATAGAGCTGCTCTCCCTTTGAAAACAGAAAAGCCAGCAGTTATTTGGCTCTGCCTCTAGCACTAACTGAACACATGCATCCTTTATAAAGCAGAAAGCTGAAGGGGGGAAAACATGAATAATTCTTGTATTACCAAAACTGGAGATCAATTTTAGGTGGGATGCTATAATACAAGCCCAACTGGACAGAGTTGCATAGTACTTTGTAGTTAACTGGGGTGTTGTTAACAGCTGATTTTTATTTTCAAAAGTAAAAGATAGACGTCTCTCTTCTTGTAGAATTCAGTACAAACTAAGTTTGAACAAGCACTATTTAACTTAATTGCATCTATGTAACATCTCCTTTCACCTTACATTATCCCAACCAGCAAAATCTCCTTTTCTCTTCCACCAACCAGTATTTTTAATTTTTAGTTGCTCAACAATTCAACCTGATTAAGAGTGTTGATTGTTTACTTGCAACTTTTTAGCTGACCTAATAAAGGTATTCCATTACTGTCCTTTTATGCAGAGGAACTCCTATATAATACTTAATTTGGCATCTGGGTAAATCTCCCTCCCACATAAATCTGCATTTGAGCAATTTAATGCTGTTGTGATTTCCCACCTAATCCATTTCCCTCCTGCTTCTTTCCTCTAACACATAAGTTATAGATCAGTAATGGAACCACAAGAAAGGCATGATCATAGAAACCAAGTAATGGGTGAATCAGGCCTAAGAACTGACAGGTATCTACTTGATTTGCATCCAAATGACCCTTAAAGCAAAAAAAAACACACCTATTTTGTACTATAGAGAGCTACCTTCACGTGGTGGTTTGGGTGCTGGACTAAGACTCTGCAGACCAGAGGCTGGATCCCCCTCAGCCATGGAAACCCACTGGGTGACCTTGGACAACTCGCACTTCCTCAGAGCCTCAGAGGAAGGCAATGGCCAAAGCCTCTTTGACCAAATCTTTCCAAGAAAATCCCATGGTAGGTTCACCTCAGGGTTGCCATAAGTCAGAATTGACCTGAAGGCACACAACAACAATTATATACAAATTCTATAGTAGTTTCTTCTAGTTCTCCATGTTCCTGGGAAAATGTCACATCTAGATCAAAAGGCCTTGCTGGAACCAAGTGGGCCAACTGTGTTCTCTTTTCTAATAAAGTTAATTACAGAGATTCTGCTGTTCTACCACAGTAGCTACAAGAATGACACCCCATTTTCTTTACATGCCTAAGTCACTATTTTGGTACTGCTTCTATTCTTGCTGACTATGTACAGAAGTCAAGCCAAACTCTCCATTATAATGACATGTTTATATTTGCAATTTCATAGCCTTTTTCAGAGGCAAACACTATAACTGATATAAATGTTCAGCTTATTATGCACCCAAGTTTCTGTATTAACTTCACTGTTTATGCAAATCTGGACATTCTACAGATCTAATATCAAAGCCAAAATGTAAATATTACCAAAATGTAAATATTACCATGACAACTAAAAGGTGCTATTTGCAGATTTACCCTTGTTCCACTTTAGATTGTAGAAAAAGTTTCCAACATGTTATTCTGTAACCTACAATTGGTTTCATGTGAATCTCTGGCTCATTTTAATATAAATATACCATTCCCACCATGTATCTTGAACAGCAAAGCAAAATGAATACAGGTAATTTTACTTCAAACATAGGAAAAATACCAGACAATACAATGGGTAACAGCCTTGTACTTGAAAAATAAGTGAACTTGGATAACAGCAGCTATTCCTATCAACCCATGATGGCAGCCTGCTGTTGCTGTCAAATTCATACTGTGACCATATTCATTTTAGGCCAGTCCAAACATCTGATCTGGAAAATACCTGACCATTTACAGAGCTGCAGCCAGAATGGAGACAGAGTGGGTACAATGACCGATGTGAAAAACCAGTTCACCAAGGTGTCCTCACTTAAAAAAAATTTATGACATAAAATTTTCCCTTTAAAAAATACTGGTTGGATTTTTTTTTAAAAAAAAACAGAAACATCTTTATGGTCTGTGAAGAATAGTGCACAGAAATCTAACCATTTGATCAAATCACCTCTCCACATCTAGCTTCACTTTGGAAGTTTTAATAAAATTTGCTTAAGTTTTTTAATGCTTATCTCCCCCCTCCCAAAATTGGAGACATTCAGCACAGGATGGTGTTTAGTTTCCTTCTTCTGCAAGATTACTTAACTCTAAATTTCACCTAAACCTGAAAGCATTCAGCCTTAGGCCCTTTTCGCATGGCAGTGTACAAGCGAAAGGGCCCCTTGAGCATCACGTAAATGTCAGGAGTGGTCTGCATGACACACTCCCGTTTCCGCCACACTCAAGGCCAGCATGTGCAGCAAATACGCATTTTCTTATTTTCAGCTTTTAGCCAAAAATAAGCCGCGCTAGCGCAAGGCTCACAGGCCTGGGCTGCACTCACCTGCAGTGCAGAGCCTCTGGAGCCGGGCCTGTCGCGCATCTTCTTCTCAGTGCAGCCTACAACTCCCAGGCTGCACTGCAGAAGGAAGGGGCGGGGCACGGGCAGGGCTCTTGCGCGAGCAGGAAGGAGCTACGGAGCCCAAGCAGCAAGGAAGCAGGAAGTTTGCGAGACCCTGCCCGCCCAGGCTTTCACACAAGGCCCACACTCCAGCAGCATGAGAAGGTAAGCTGCGGAACAGGCCTTAGTCACTCACACAATGAGTAAAGGAAACAGTTTTCATGATCACTCAAGAGAGATCAGTCTCTCAGCTTTCTTCACATCTGTAGTCTCTCAAAATAATTCTACCACTATAATCACAACTATACCAGAGAAGAATTTACTAATTTAAAATAAATACTCTTCCTCATTCTGTTTAGAATTTCAGTGTTCAATCAATTATCACAGCATAAATTCAATAAAAGACAACAGATAAAATTCTGATTAATTATAACTCATACAAGTTAAAATGTCTTCCGGGGGGGTTAGTTCAAATTGCATTTTCTGAGCCCTTCTATTTAAGTAAATGTAGTCCTAAAGTGTGAAGAATCTCATAACTATCCTCCTTGTCCTTGGTGAGATGTCTTGAGCATTCAGACACTTTTTTTTTTAATCAAGGATGCAATTAAAGAGTTTGCTTCACATTCCTAATATCATAACTTCTATGTTCCATGTACTGGCAAGACACCATTGGAGAAACAGGTGGAATAAAGATGCTGCAAACTCTCTTTACAAGTAACGTCTAGAAATCAGAAAATTATACAGCCTAGTAGTTGCAATCACTAAAACATTTAAACACTGAAATAAAATACAAATATAGAACATAATGTCCAATACAAAAAGTTGGCCTTCCATATCTCTTGGACACCTAATTTTAAATGCCCCTGTCTAAATCAATAGGAGGGTAACCAAAATGGTGAAAGATCTGAAACTATACCCTACGAGGAGCGCCTTAGGGAGCTTAGTATGTTTAGCCTGTTTTAAAGAAGTTTAAGAGGTGACATGATAGCCATGTTTAAATATTCGAAGAGATGTCATGTTAAAGATGGAGCAAGCTTATTGTCTGCAGCTCCAGAGACTAGGACATGGAACGATAGACTCAAACTCCAAGAAGAGATTTCACCTTACCACCAGCAAGAACTTCCTGACAGTTACAGCCATTTGACAGTGGAACACACAGCCTCGGAGTGTGGTGGAGTCACCCTCTTTGGAGGATTTTAAACAGAGACTGGATTGCCATTTGCTGGAGGTGCTCTGAGCGTGTGTTCTTGCATGGTAGACAGCTGGACTCGACAGCCACTGTTGTCTCTTCCAATTCTATGATTCTATAATAAGAGCCTCAATTCCTGCTCCCCACAAAATAGTAACTTCATTCACTTCCATCCTTCTCTCTTATTCTAAGCCAAAGCTTTAAGAGCACAGCCCTTCTTTTGGGATTCTGTGCTCAATGGGGTAATTCAATTAGTCCACAGGAACTGTACTAGTGTCTTCCAATGGTCCTAGAACAGGATAAGGAGCCTGTGAAGTAACACGCATAACTTTAGTCTTCAAAGACAGTTCTATGCACAATGCACTGCAGCAACCAAACCAGGTGGTTACCAGAGCACTGAAGACTGTTTTAAGATTGTATGTATCTAGAAGCCTCTACAGCTGGCAAATCAGCCAAAATTGGCAGAAGATACTCAGCCCAAAAAGTGCTCCAGCAACAAAGCTGGATCTGAGTGCCTGCACCTCTTGTTTTCTGGAGAAAGGGACCCTCTCAACCTACAGTGAGTCCATCTAGTCAAAATTTAATTTCAGAGTATTGTATTCTTTATTCAACCTATGGCAACGTTCAAAGCAAGTGCAGCCTTCCAGATGTTATTGGACTATAACACTCATCTTGCCTAATGCCTAGGGCTGATGGGAACTGCAGTCCAACATCATCCAAGGGCCAAACTTTGCCCACCCTGTTTCACATCATTAGATTTAGGAAACAAGACTCTGCACTTAAAAATAATTGTTCTTATCCATCAGCATACACATTCTGACAAAAGCATCAGGGCTACAATCCTATACACATTCACCCAGGAGTAAGAACCATTTAAAGCCTGAGAGCTTGATCTGCATCTACATGCAACTTACATTGGTAACAAAGCTCCCATTAACTCCAACTGACAAATGTTTGAAGCCCATCCATGCCCACAATAGTCTCAAAATAGAAGAGGGGGTTGTTGTTGTGTGCCTTCAAGTCATTTCCAACATGGCGAACCTAAGGCAAACCTAGCATAGGGTTTTCTGGGGCTGAGAATGTGTAATGCACCAAGGTCACCCAGTGGGTCTCCACGACCAAGTGGAGAAGTGAACCCTGGTCTCCAGAGTCGTAGTCCAGTGTTCAAACCACTATACCACACTGCCTCTCTAGATGAGGGGGATATACCTCCAAATTACTATTTGACAGCTGATCAAAGAATTCTAGTTGTATGACACTTAGGTCTCACTAAGATTAGCCCTATGTGTCACATCTCTGCCCAAAAGGGAAGTGCACAAAGCTGAACCACGGGCTCGTGTCAAAGATAAACAAGAAGTAGAGGACATATTATCAGAAGTACTGAAAAAGGAAAAGAGTTTGAGTTTGGGCTTTAGAATTTACCTTACCTTTGCCACTGCATCCTATCTCTCTGTATTCTAGCATTCACTGAAAGATTTCTGACTGTCTCTTACTTAAGAACTGCGAGCTCAGATTCTAGAGTTCATTCCAGAAACATACAAAGGTTAGTTCTGATTAATATGCATTCTTTCCCTCTACGCACATATGCATCCATGTGCCTAAGATCTTGCCTAAAAACAGCTCAACCAATTAAATCCGCCCCAGCACTGCCTTTGCATTTATTGTCACTACACTGACAACAAAGCCAGAGGTAGGAGTAAGGATACAAAAACCTCTAGAAAAGCTTACCAGAACTGCTGGTGAATATCACAGTTTAATTGTGCCATTTTTTTTGTCTTCTCTCAACAATATCTTCTGAAATTACAGATACTATCAAATGCAAAGCAGGTTCTCCTGTCCTCCATCTGTTCCCTCAACACAACCCAACTGGAGGAAATATAAGCCCTGACCACATAATAACTCACTAACAAGGCAGTGAATTGGAAAATTTTGCAAAATTTGACACTATAGACAGTTAGGAGATACACTAGAGGAGGGTTCATAACATAAACAATTAAGGAAATAACAGTCTCCTCTGGAGCCATACAGAGCCCAACAACAAGAAGGAAATGAGTATTTAACAGCTTTATTAGAAAGTGCACATGCATCACCACAGCAAATTACATTTACTCCAAATCATATTACAGCTACCCAGTACACTTCAAGATGATCATTTTGAATATCATTCAATATGCATGCAAGATTCTCAAACAACTTACAGATTTCTACCAAACCACAATGATGAGCAAAATCACAATTTACTGATAGACTATAAAAAAGAGTTCAATCATTCAATTAAGCAATAGTTTGTAGTAGCTGCAAGTACCCGATGAGGCTGACAGCATGAACTCCAGTATTCCAGTCTAGGTAACTAGTGTTGTGGGGCATATGTGCCCTGCCCAGATATATTAATTTCATACAACTTCTAACTGTCACCGTCTTCATTCTAAAAAGTCTTGGTATTTGTAGTTTGGTGAGGTACTGGGAAGATACCAAGCTATCCTGAGAATATTCGAACTGAGGATTAAAACAGTCTAATTCAGTAAAGAAGAAAGCACTCAAGTCATCCTTCCTCTATTAGGAAAGTGGACTAGTGTTTTCTAACAGAAAATTCTAAGTGTATACAAATGCTAACCACAAATCTCAGATTTCCTTAGGCAGGGCTGTGACAATTAAAGTGATATGAAACAGACAGAACTGTGTAGTGCAGATACACTAATGGAAGCAAAGCAAAAGTCTCCCACCACAGGCACCCAGCTGTGGGGCACTTAGTTTCCCAGTTGGAAACAGAGAAAAGAGCATTAACTAAGCAGAAGAACAAATATGGATAGGCAGATATGTCTTATCAAGTATCTGACTCGGTGGTAATGCTAAACACAGATATTAAGATAAAAATAGAACTGATGAAGCACTCTCAATGTTTTCTATATCCATCCCTCCTATCAATCTTCTTACAATCAATTAGTTTGCAAAATTAATATAACTATCAACTCCAAGACACAAAAAGGTAATACTACTGCTATTTTTGGTAGTATATAGACCTCATTTAAAGAATTATATTTAATTGTGAGTTCATTTTAAGACATACAGAAACACAAACTAGAATGCTTTTTCGGGCAATTACAATCCAGATAAGCACTCTACAGAATAGTTAAAAGGAAGCTTGTACACTTGGATGACACTTCGTCCATTTGTCCCTAGCATCTAGTCGGGAGATGCCGGTTAAAGGCAGGTCGAATTTCCAATAACAATGTTAAATCATCTTCAACAGTCCTGCTATCAGTCATATATTATTTTAAACCCTTAAGACAGTGATACTAATATCTATCAAAACACTCTATGACAATCTATGAATCTGTTCTGAAAATCTGTTCTAAAAATATGACGGGTATCAGCATTTATCAAAAATATTTTTCAGACATGTAGAGAATACTCTATTTCACTTCTGCCAGCAGCACACAAGCTGCTAAAGCCTTCTCATTTCCACTCCTCACAGATGACAATTACTTGTCTCTGTATGCCTTCAAGTCACTTCCAATTTGTGGCGACCCTAAGGTGACCCTATCAAAGGGGTTTCTTGGCATGATTTGTTCAGAAGGGGTCTGTCATTACTTTCCAATGAGACTGACAAAGCATTACTTGCCCAAGGCCACCCAGTATGTTTCCATGACTAAGTGAGGATTCAAACTTTGGTCTCCCATAGTTATAGTCCAGTACTGAAATCACTATACCATGCTTGCTCTCACTGACAATTCCTACAACTCCAAAAATCTATTTGTAAAGAAGGATTTAAAAACAGTTAGTTTCATCTGATTACTCTGAACATTTTCTTCCAAAACCTTTAATTCCCAATAATTCAGCCTTTGTAATTAACTGTTAATACCACTAGATAACCACATCACTGCCTGATCAGCAAAGTGTTACCCCGGGTGCAATAACACTAGATAACCTTTATATACCACTACACTTCTGCCCTTTCTTTCGATACATTCCAAATATTCTTTTCTTCCTACATTCCAACATTCTCTGACATAAATAAAATACATGCCCATTTCTTCAACTTTCAAAGCATAGTGCCAGGGCTGAACAATGTAATTGCTAGCATATTTAAAGGCAGCTACATGGAGGGAAATCAACAACACTCCTACTGAAAACTGCATCTGAGTTCCAGAGACATATTTGGGGTGTACCCAAGAGGAATTCTTGTACTCAGTGGAATTCTTGACTTTTTTTCCCTTGCAGTAGAAAATTTCATACGGTATCACGAACTGATTTTTCCTGCAGTTCCAAAGAGATTTTCATTCAGCATTGCTAGCACAAAAATACAAGTCCAAAGTCTCTCTGAGAAAGCAGAACTAGGTCCTAAGGTCCTAAGGTTCTAGCCTTAATATTTCAGCTCAGAGGTGATTTCAAGCCAATTTCAAATTCACTTTTCAGTAGCTCTGCTGCCATAATGAGTCACTCTCGATGCAGCAGTTTCCCAGAATTATACTCAAAATTACATTTTCTTAGCACATTGCTCTTGACTTACTTGAACAAACATTCTAAGAAAAAGAGATATAATTTCATGTTATAGCAGCAAACATGTGCAATCACTTTTGTCTATATCTATCTCTCTGTTAAAGCCACCAGCAAACTACCAGATTAAAATATAAATAGCAAGGAAATAAATTGTTACAGAGGCTTGCATGATCCCTGAACTTTGTGGTTTATTTTCTTATAGATAAAAAAGTACAGAACTTGCATGCCATCAAGCTTTCAAATCACCCCAAATGCCTTAAATACTTTTTTCCATGTCTCATGTTCAAAAATGTACCAAGTTCAGGAAACCCAGCATTACAACCTTGGCTTAGGAATGTGGATTTAGAGATGCAGCTACACCTAGTGATCAGCAGTAGATCACAGCAAACAAAATTCTATAAACTGAAATCCTGCATACTTTGACACAAACTTTCAAACAATAACACAGAACTGAAACCAAACCAGGTGAAATCAAACCAAAAACAGTAAAATGCATAGCTAGTAATGAATATCAGTAAGGAAAAAATTAAACAGATACCAATACCAAGAATGTAGCAATGAATCAGAAGGAATACAGTGAAAAGTTATATAACACAATGCCTACCAGAAACAGTTTATTTTTAAATCCATCTGTTCACACAAAACAAATAATTAAAAGTCATTTATTTTGCATCATGTAGTGCTTGTGTATGCTTACTGCTTTAAACATCATGATTAGCTGAGACAATACCATTGTTAACAACACTAAGTCAAAACAAATAATACATCAGGATCCAGGGAGCCAATTCAGGCATGCACTAAACCCAGTAGGAGTTTTCACTCCCATCCCCCTACCACCACAATACTTTTGGTGCACTAAACAGCAAATCGTCATAACTGCTTTTCAGTACTCTCTTCAGTATTCAAAGAGACCTGTCATATGGCATTGGGGCTGTTCTCAAAGAAATTCAAGTACCAACCAGCTGCAAGTGTGGTAGAAATAACTATATTTGTACAGTTCCTTAAATTCTAGCCCAAGATTTCTTCATTTCATATGTATCCTTACCACCAAATGTAAAAGTTATAAAACAGAATAAAGAAATAAATGTATAATATGAAATGAAGACACCATGCTGCTGTATGGGATAACTCCAAACCACACTGAATAATGTAAAGACCACCTCTGAAAGTAGTGGTTTTTTAAAGGGAACTGCAAGAATGTTTACGTTAGTCCAGTTGGTCTAGTCAATATATCTTAGTTTGGTTCCTAAAAGGAAAGTCAGCTGCTGCACACACACATCATTACTGACCAGAATATTTTCTCAGCCAAACAATAAAGTGAAATGCAGCATTTGTTGTTCTGCAGTCACCACAGTTACATAATTCTGGGGAACTAGAGTGGTCAAATACATGCCCTGTGCTCTGTGATGATACTACAAATTCAGCCACTGCAACTGTTAATCCACTAAGTTATGTCAGCATGAAACACTTCTCCAAAAAAAAAAAAAAAAAATTACATACGCTGTTTGGTTATTTCAAGGCACTGTAATTTTTCTTCCAGAGTTTGATAACTAAACTGTGAGACCAAAGATACACTATAGAAGTTCTTCAGTATAATTACATCCTTGGAATACACTGTAGGGTATACTTTTCTCTTCTATATTATCATAATAACAGTGCCATTTTAATCAGTGACTGAACAGAAAACTTTAATTTTTTAATAAGTAACACAAGACAAGTCTGATATGGTTTCAGCATTAAAATCATCATATAAGAAAAGAGACAGATAAGATGCAAGTATTAGGAAAGCAGAAGAATGCTGTGCATGAAATTAACGCCTCCAGAACCCCAGCTTTTATCAGCTTTGACTGCCTTCATCATCCACCTGGGATGGGAGTGGATGGATTCTAACTTAACTTCTCTCTCCTCACCAATATGGGGTTAGTTCTAACGAATCTTCTAATGGTATGGTATTCAAGCACAATTTTTATGTGAAACTAGCATATTTACCCAGTATTGCCTGGGATTTTATTTTCTCATAGGTAACACTCATTAGAAATATTTTAGGAATTACCTTTCCTTACCTTAGGAATTAGATGCGGTGGAAATACACAGATTTGAGATCCTGTGCCTTTAATTCCCCAAACTGTCTTCTCCAGTACCTGTAGCTTTTCCCCATATTCCCCAATCCAATCTGTATTCAAAGTTATTAACATAAAGAGGTTGGTTTCCTGAGGGAATACACCGTCTTTCTCATTCTTGCTGCTAGGCCTCGTCTCCATAGCAACTGACCTGAGGCCCAAGAGCTCTCCAGCTGGGGATTCTAAAGGCCCCTCCCTAAACTGCCAACCCCAGGATTCCACAGAATCTTCACAGGCAGCCAATCATACAAGGTCTTTGCCTGTCTGACACAGACAAGCTCACAAACTCACAAACTTCGACTTTTATATGCTAGGTAACACAAGACACTCAGGGATCATTGGATTTTTCAAAGGAACAGCCCACTTCATCAGATACACAAAATAAACTGAGACGAGGTGTACAAAAGGCTTTTCCACTTTTACAACAACAACTTATAATTTGCATATGTGAACAGCTCATCACAGAATGAATACAGCAATCATATCAATGTTTTTTGGTCAGTCAATGTTTGAAGTCGGATATGAGGTCTTCGTCCAGCAATTACGCATCAAATGTACATTATTAGCCAAGTATTGAAAAAGGAAGTGACACATGAATGCACAGACATGCAAACAGCAATGCTCCACACAGCAAATGATTCTACCAGCACTGTATTCCACCACGCCCTGCAGTACCCAATGTCCATCTGTATTGTTATTCTATGAGCCCAGAAGCTTACGCCCATAGGCACAACCTGTACAAACTGCATGCTCCAAGTCTGTGTTACACAAAGTAGGTTGTTTGCGCCTGCGTGTGCTGTCGTTATAGAGCTTCAATTCAAGTCTGACTTATGGCAACCCTATCATAGGGTTCTCTTGTCAAGAGCTTTGCCACTGCCTTCCTCTAAGTCCAAGAGAACATGACTTGCCCAAGATTCCATGGCTGAACAGAATGTGAACCTGGTCTCCTGGAGTCCTAGCCTGACACTCAAACCACTACACCATGGTTCATGCCTGTTTGTATTGGGCTCTGTGAAAACACCCAATACAGAGGCATGTGGCTCAGTGGGAGCAAGATTAATGTATTAAAGGGACTGTCCAAATGTCATAGTTCCAGTTACTCCTCCTATCATAAACTGAACACTGGGCTTATGAATCAGCGTTTAGATATATTCTTTTCTCACATGCTATTCTTGTACACAGTGACAAACTCACTGACTGGGTTTAAACACATGCTATATCATTGATAGGACTGCAACTTAGCCTTGAAACTGCTTTGTCCATAGCACTATATTAATTTTCCATTTAATGGTACGTCTGCTTATAGTTAGGATATAAATTTTTATTGGAAATCATTTTCCTACTGTACCAAATCATTTTACTCTGGTATGTATCTCTTCCAAAAAAACCCTGCCATATAGCCCCCAAACTTCAATGTACTCATTATGTCACCACTACTCACTACTACAATATCCTCATATTACCACTGTCTGCTAATACTACAATTTTTGAGCCACTGTGACCTAAACAGGCAACATATACCCATCCATGTTTTAATATAGTTTGATGTTTAAAAAAGTATTTGACTATTGATTTTACAAATATTACAATGAAAATAAGTAGATCAATGAAAGCAAAGGAATAAATATCAAAACACAGTAGTCATCCCTTATCTGAAGAGGATATGTTCCAAGACCCCCCATGGATGCCTGAAACCATGGACAGTACCAAACCCTATATATACACTATGCTCTTTCCTATACGTACAAAGTGGGCAGATAGCATATACAGTGAGGACACGATGGACAAAGGGATGATTCACGTCCTGGGTGGGACAGAGCAAGAGACACAAGATTTCATCACACTACTCAGAACAGCACACAATTTAATTATTTCTGGAATTTTCTATTTAATAGTCATAGCTGATTATGAGTAACTGAAACTGTGGAAAGTGAAACTATGGATTGGTGGCATCACCAACCTGTCAAACACAACGGAACCCATTTCTTTTCTTTCATATTCTTACACATAATGCTTTATCTAGTTACAGGAAGCACATAAACCCATCACTGACAGCAGATATAAAAATACAAACTTCAAGTGCTGTGCCAGCAAACACAGTAAAGATTTGTGAGGATTCCAGCCACCGTGTTGAAATATTAGGCTGAAATTCTAACTGGTACAAATAGGAGGTTTCAGGATTGCAGTATTAGTCGGCATACAACTTGCTTGCCACCTTGTATGACATAAAAATAACTATGCAGCCTAATAACAGGGCTTTCCAACTTCAGCAAAAAGTTCGCGTTATAACAAAATGCACCACTTTCTGAAAAGTGTTTTATATCTAACAGTATCCAAAAAAACAAAAACAAAAAAACAACCCTGAGGCTTTTACAGAAATGCACTGTTTTCAGTTCCATTACCCCTCTTGCGGTCTTCCACTGTTGATATTTGACAGAACACACATGTCTAAACCTTTCGCTTTATACAAAACCCAGCATTTAGGATACATAGCCGCTGGTATCTCTTCAGTTCTGTAGCCTATTCCTATCTGAACACAATCATTTTGAGAAGTTTGTTTTGTCTGGCCTAGATAATATGCCAAAGAGATGAACCACAAACATCACAAACCAGAAGCAGCATCTTAACTTTCAGTGTATATTAAATTTTATTATCATACTCACTGTAACTGTTAAATAGAGGTGTCAATATTACATGCAAAGTCAGGGCCTACTACCAACGCTAAAATTCCAGAGGTGCTGGAGTCTGAAAGTAATATTTTAGTTTGCTTAGAATAAGGATATGGGGGGGGGGTTGGATCAGATAATCCTCATGGTCTCTTCCAGATAAAAGATTCTATGATATTCTCAAAGTTATCTTTAAGCATCAGCTTTTACAAAATGACCTGATTTTGGACAACAGTCACAGCTATTTTTTATATAATCTTCTGAACTTCTACAAACTACAGGTATTTATAAAAATGTTAATAATTATATTAATTGTTCAACTCTCTTCCAATGTTTTTATGAACTTACAGCACTAAAGGAAACTTTACATTAGTTTTTAAAGGTTACTTTCTGCTCATGCCCACCCCCCTGTCCCTCAAAGATCCCAAGAAAGATTATCCCATGAAGAAGGGCTGAATGTAATAATGAAAATAATCATTGTCTTCTAATGAGCCACTGGTTCTTAACATTTTCTGGGTCAAGTACCCTTTGAGAGTCAGTTGAAAGCTGCAGACACCCTTCCAAGGGAAAAAAATGTACCTAAACACAAGTTTCAAAGAGCATCACAGCTTAAGAACCACCATAATAAAATTCAATCTACTTTGTTAAAAATAATATGAAGGTATAAAAATCCATAATCCACAAATAGATTCATTAGTTTTATTGTGATACTAGATATTTGCTTTGACAGGGCATGGTCACCCACACAACTGAAATTATAAACTGAATGAAGCTCTTCTGCGCATTAACAACAGCAGGTTTTCTCAACAGTTACCTTATCTTGAAGTGCGACAACTACCTCTGGATGTTTTAATGGTGAAGTATAACCCTGGAAAGCACAATTTCACTGTGCGTTAGAGCACAATAAAAAGTGTACACTGGTTATCTTTCCATGGTCTGCAGTTGCCCACAGCCTGCGCTTGAATTAGTAGCACTTACTGAAAGCCTGCCATTTTGCCCAGATATTCACTCACCCAGCTGCCAAAACAAATCTTGTTTAGTACAGAACCAGGCGCTCCTTGAATAGAATAGCCAGCACAGAGGCTATGTGTGGATAAGTACAAACAATTATCTTTTCCTCCAGGAGCAAAAAACATCACAATCAAAAGTACACAAGTGACACTGTGAAAGTATTGTTCTTAAGAAGGGGTGGTAATAATTTTTAATCACTGGCTTTCTCATCCGCTTTTGTACATGCAACCCAACAGGAACTGCTATTCCTGGGGGGGGGGGCAGTTGGATGGCGGGAATTAATTTTACACAACTAAGCAATGAGGTATAGCTTTTTCTAAGTAAGGTAAGAACAAAATGCAGTATGGACTTCAGTAACAAGAATGTTGTGAATAAAGTTTCACAAGTCACAGCTACATATAGGCTCAATGAAACCAGAGAAGGGAGCAGGAGAGAGTCCTTCTCTCAGTGCTATATTTCATAATAAAGCAAACTTCTGAAGCATTTCTTTCCTAATGAACCTCCTGACTTATCTACACATGTAGAAGAGAACTCTGAGAAAACACAGGCGGCTTTTATACACACAGTGCTCCTGGAACATTCCATTAAACCAAAATGTATTTATAGAAGAAAATCAGCGAGTGTGGATTTCTTCAAGCCCAAAATTTGCTTACACAAGAGTGCTGCTGTTGCTGCACACAACTTAATGCAACAAAACACCACGTATTCTGCAGCCGAGGCGGCCAGGGAATCCTACTTCCTCCCGGATCAAAGCATGCACAACATGGAGCCCAGATGTCTTCAATTTCTGTCATTGGTTTCTACAGTTCAAACTTCATGCGGGGAAAAAAAACTAAATGAACTGAAGTTACTCATTCCTTCCAACTATGTCAACTGTTTCGCAACCCAGTTTACAGATCAAAATAAGGAGGGTTTGTGTCACCACCTCTCTCTCTCTCAACACACACACAGTGTGCAATTTTGTTAGGAGAGGTGATCCTGTGAAGGAGAACAGTAGCAAGATGCTATAGGCAGTGGCGCCAGGCAGGGTGTTGTTGTTGTTTTTTTAAAGAGTTACGCCCCAATGACCAACTGCTGTCACTAGTTGGCAGATGTTAAAGCCTGGCACAAGAAAAGTGAAGGAAACCAGAGACCCCACACTGCTTCCCTGCTGTTGTTGCATAGCTGTCTTGACCCTCTCCTTTTTCAGGCTTATCAACCACAGGGGTGCCAAATGTCTCTCTCTTACACATATATGCGCGGATAGATTCTGCAAGACATCTGGCCATTTCCACACTAGACTGTTCTAGTGCTATTATTCCACTTTCAACACCCTATGGAATCCTGGGGTTTGCAGTTTAGGGAGGGGCCGCAAGGCCCTCAAAGGCCCCTCCCTAAACTGCAAACGCCAGGATTCCATAGGATATTGAAAGTGGAATAATAGCACTAGAACTGTCTAGTGCAGAAATGTCCACCGTTTCCTAGCGTATCTCTTTGCCAGGCTATACCAAAGGCTTGCCCACCCCACCAGTTTCTGCCTCGTCCAGGGCCGCCCCCAGACAGACGGGCCAGAGGCCGCGAGGGGGCCGCGCGAGGGTCTCTTCCTCGCGACAGGGAAGGCAGCTTCCCGGCCCCTCACCCTCACCCCCCCGCCCTCTCCCTCCAGGGCCACCCTCGCTCCCAGGCGCGTGCCAGAGCGCCGCTGAGCAAAGCAAAATTCCCCCGCCGCGCCAGCCTCGCCTAGACAGAGCGTCCCCGGCTGGAGAGAGAAGAGAGAGAGAGATTCAGAAGTGTGAACCCTCCCTGCTACCGCCCTCCAGCTGCTGGCCAGCAGTCAACTCGGGCAAAGTTTTTTTGCTTTATTTTTTTAGGGTTCGGATTTAACCAAATCGCTCTCAGTTTAGAAAGCGAGAAGAAAAAACCCCACACATATACAGGTCCCGATTTCCGAAATTTCACCGAATTGCCCCAGGCTTCTTCCAAGTCCCCCTCTCCCATTTCTTTGCACTTTTACCCCAGGCAGCCAAACTAACGGGATCCCTCCCGCCGCTCCTTGAACTTCCCTTCTTCTTTCTCTTCTTCGCCGGGCACGCAGCAGCCGCCGCCGCAGCCGCTCCCAGGGTCAAAACCGCCGCGGGGGAGAAAAAAACACCACCCTCCCTCCCAGTTCCCCAAGGCAGCGCCTCTCCGTTATATACAGTCCGAGTTCACCTTTCAGGCGTCGGTCCAGAAAGCAAGTCTTTTAAAAAAAAAAAAATTAAAATCAAAAGAGAAGCTGCCGGGTCTTCCTTACCTGTGAAGGTCTCTGCTCTGGCTGCCAGCAAAAGTCCAGCCAAAGTCAGGAGCCAAGTTTCAACTTTCCCCATATTTTCTTCCTCCTGGAGCAAAACCCCGCTCCGTCCCTCCCGGATCGGGAGAGGGCGGGAGCGGCTGGCGTGCGGCGCCTCAGCCCCCCTCCGTGGTCCCTTCGGACGGCGGCGGCTGCCTTTCGGGGAGGGGGCTCCCAAACCAACTCCCGCTACCCCTCCTCGCGGCGCGCGGCGGTCCCGGCTCCTCTGGTCCTCTTGCAGAGCCGGCGCTCCCTGTTGCGCTCGTGCTCTCCGACCAGCCCCGCCGCCGCCGTCGGAGCCGCCGCCGCCGCCGCCCCCTCCGGGCAGAGCGCGCCGTCGTTGCGAGCCACTCGCTTCTCTCTCGCTCGAGAGTCCCCACAACTGAGTCGCGGTCCCCACGCCAGGCGGGCGGGCGGGCGGGCGGGCGAGCGAGCGAGCAGCCCGGCGAAGCGGCTGCCAAGTCACGCCCAGCCGCCGACAACGCCGCCGTTCCCCCGCTAGAGGGCGAGTGGCGCTCAAAGCGGCGCCCCCTCCCCGCCCGCAGCTCCTCCGCCTGGCTAGTCGGAAGGCGGCGGCGGCGGCGGCGGCGCTGCTTCTTCCTTTCGCCGCGGCTCGTGAGGGAGGCAAAGCGCTGACGGGACGGGGAGGTGCGCGCGCGCGCTGAAGCGGCGACCGAAATTCAAAAATAAAAGAGTGGAAGCGCCAGCTCCGTCCGAACCGAGAAGTAGCGACAGCACAAAGCCGAGCGAGGAAGAGCAAAAAGGAACCCAATTAGGAGGGGGAAGAAAAAGCTGCCGCTGGAGAGAATTATGCCCTCCTATGTAGAGTATATGGCTGTAGGCAGGAGATTATGGGAAGCGCGCGGTGGACATTTTGCACTGCAGAGAACCCTCCGCGGTGCAAGCCTGTGTTTGCCCGCTCAGAAGTAAAGATACAGAAAGATCAACAGGACATAAGTACGGCTAGGACTGAAGTTGGAAATTAAGCCCGGCTGGGTTCACAGTGATTAACGGTTTTAGGCCATTTCCGCTCTAGGCTCTTACAGCGCGATTATTCTACTTTCAACCTCTTAAGGAATCGTGGGCCTTTGACGCCCCTCCCTAAACTGCAAACCCCAGGACTCCATAGGATGTTGAAAGTGGAATAATCGCTCTGTGACAGCCTAGTGTGGAAATAGCCTTAGTGTCGTATTCCAGCACCGGAACCAAAGGACTATGGAGAAAGCGAGCAGGTCTGGGAGTGGGTGCGGGAGGCAGGACCTTTATTTCGCTTGAATGGCCTCAGTGGGCGCCTCCGCGCACTGTCTGGAACTGTCAAGAAAATGTCAGTGCCTTTGCCGGATGCTTCCGGACACTTGGATTCCTTAACTCAGCGTAAGCAATTGCGCCTGCTCGAAGCAGAGACCACATAGGCCACAGTAAATAATAGTGAAAAGATGGTGCATGTGTGGTACTGTGAATGTGGGACACACATCCGTTGGCAGAGTGAAAACTAGAGAGGGGTCCTGAACCTTTAATGGTTATTTAGAAGGGAGGATTTCTGCAGATGTTGCTTATTTGCTGGTCGCATGACAGCACTTGGTAACATTCCACCCCCCTATGCAGCTTTTAAAGGTACAGAAGCCCTATCCAGTTTTCATTCTGGTAATCCTAGATCACCATGAGGTGGAAACTTAGATGCTCAAAGAAACAATGGAAGAGTCAAAATGGTGAAGGAAGTACAGGAAGAGCAGGTGATAGGACATTTTTAGATGACTAGTTCATATCTTTTAGAGGGAGAGAACATTAAATCTGGAACCTCCACTCTGATTAGTAATACCAGATAATTCAGCAATGAGTGATTGCACTCACATTGTTTACTTTAGATCAGAGCTTTCCAAACTCTTCATGTTGGTGACACACTTTTCTGACCTGCATCATTTTGTGACACAGCAGTTCAGTTTTACTAGCAAACCAGAGGTACCCAGAGGGGTATCTAAGGTGGGGAAAGGCAGACTCCCCACCTGATCCTTGCTTGCTGCTGTCATTCTTGCCAGAGAAAGACCCCAGCAAGAGCGGCAGCAGTGGACCACACTCAGGCTGGAAGGGGTCTTTCTTGACCTTGAGGGTAGACACATCTGAACACTTCAGGCAACACACTAATGTGTTGCAGCACACCATTTGGAAAGCCCTGCTTTAGATGTAATGGTGGTCTGCTCATATCTCCACAGATGTTCCTCGCTCTTCTTCCAGGTCTGATTGGGTCCAGGAAGGTCTATCTATTATTATTACACCATACTACTTTTGTTTTTAGAAACTCGAGTTACTGTTTTTAGAATTGTTACTACCCTATCAGCACAATTTGTTGAGGCTTTCAATCAATATAGAATAAGTTTCCTCCTCCCTTCAGAATGTATGGGGAGCATTGAAAATGAGATTATAGAAGTGGCTTTTAATTTCATGTCAGTGACCAAAATAACACCATTATAATCCACACCCTCTAATACAACTGCTCAGACCCATAAGACAGAGATTCAAAACTTCAAAATTTTCAACAGGCATTTCTAAAACTACAATACTGACCTAAGGAAGTGAAGAAACAAATTGACATTTTGTACAAGACAGATGAAAAATACAAAATGGAGAATACCCGTAGAGAGTCACCTACAGTCCCCAGCAGGGACCAGTAAACACATAAATTATTCCACCAGTTCTGGGGAATAAGACTGCCCTCTCACAACCTCTGGGAGGCAAGCCTTTATTAACCTGCAGACAGTGTCCGGATCTTAAACAACTACTTACTTACAATAGAATGCATAACAGGATGGTAATATTGGGACAAGAGCTTGCCACAAACACAGATGCCAACCCCACATCTACTCTGGGACCAAAATTACAGGGGCCAATGGCATCACTCATCAATATCAAGAGGTATATTTACTTGCTCTTCCTCCAGCAGTGCCGCTCTACACTCTACGTTGGACAAACAGGACACTTCCAATGCAAAAAGGATTAATGGACACAAATCTGATGTAAGAAATGGGAACACCCAAAAGCAAGTCATAGAATATTTCAACCATTGTGGTTACATGCTAAGTGATTTACAGATTGCAGTCCTTGAACAAGGAAATTACAAAGGAAGACAAATCAGAATCAGATTATATTCACAAATTCCAATCCATTAGCAGAGATGCAAACAAAGACAATGGCTTTGTGGCCCACTACATACATCAATACAAGAGTCCTCACTACTGTACATATAACAAAGGAATCTTCTCAGAGAATGTTTTGAACCCAGGGAAACTGAATCTTGGTAAGCAGATTTATTGCTTGCACACATCAGTGCTAAACTGACCGGTGTAAAGATCTGAAATACCTGTTATGACCAGCAGCCCTTTGAAAATTTAGGGCAAGGGACATGATTTACATCTTTCTGAATGAATCCTGTTATACTCCATCCCACTCCCACAACTATGTAAATATGCTTTATATCTGAGCATTTATTATCATTCTGTACTGCATCTGAAGAAGAGGGTTTATAGCCACGAAAGCTCACGAGAAAGTAAAAGCCCATTTGTTTTAAAGGTGCTGCCACAATTCTTTTTTTCCCCTTCCTTCTTATTTACCACCAATAAAGCTCATGCTATAGCAGTAATGTGTGTCAGTGTTCAGCACCAAAAGGGCCCTTGGGAGGCTTGGATCTACATCCAAGACACCATCTATCCCCACCATACTGTCCAGTGAAGAGGGAGAATAAGGAGGCAGAGATGGCCACTGTTCTCTAAAGGGAATGCCAGTTGTCTTCTCTTACTCACAGGTGGAGCCATCCAGTGATATAGGATAGGTGAGCAATCAGGAATAGCACAAACATCACTTGCCAGAAAGAATGAAGAATGAATAATTGTGTAGAGGCTGCGGCCACCTTAACTTGCTGTCCCCCTCTCTAGGTGGCAAGCCAGGAAGGATTGCATTCACTAGGCTGAAGGCCAAAATCTGTGCTGAGCATGATGGAGAAATCACTTGGGAAAGCAATCAAAAATATGAAATTTTGTTTGTTCTGTTTCCACTTTGGTGCTGCACCACCCAGACAAAACAGAACTTTATTCCTGATCAAAATAAACATCAGTGAGGAAGCTGAATAAAGTTGAAATGGTGAAGTAATCTCTGAGGCCAAATCAGTTTTGACTTTTTTGTTTTGATGGCAACAAGTGGTGAAGACCATGACTCACAAAATCATGTAAGTAGCAAACAGAAAGAGAGTTCCTTTGGACGCTGTGAAAGCCATCCATGGCTCCTCCATGAAACCATGGACCACATTTTAAGAGCCCCTGGTTTAGAGTATGTCTCTCCTCATAAGCCAATAGCTAATGACTACCTGCTTTTCCTTCAGAACAAAAATGGTTGTGTCAAGCACACTTCATTGATAAGTAGTACGCTTAACATAGTGATCCTTATGTCATAGTGATCCTTATGTCAAGGAGAGGGAGGAGCTATTTTCCCTCTTCTCTTTTAGAGTGTAGGACCAACACAACTCAAAAGCAGTTTAATTTGCAGTAGGTTTCTAGAGGAGACAGATTCAGTCGTTTCTCTTGCCCATTCCCCTCTGCTAATTTTAGACTACTTGCTCCACCTTTTTGTCATTCTTGTTAGTAGCCCACCCCCCCCGCCCCAGAGGAATGTATTAATGCTTTTCCTCTTCCCCACAGCTGCTTTGTTTGCAGAGAAGTCTGCTCAGGATTCGTGTTCCTGGCAGGAAACTGTTTCAGCTAGAGGAGAAAGGGTGTGTTCATGAAACTCAAATCTCACATGGGATACAAAAGAGTCTCATTAACTTTCTCACTTAATGCACCATGCCAGAGCCTCAGCTGCACCATCTACAAGAAAAGCTGGAGAACTTTTTCTCTTCGCTAAATCCTCTATCAGGAATAAAAAAATGATGCAGTTGTACTTTGAACATAAATAAAATTGAACAAGCTTAAAAGCAATGCACAGGTTCCATGTGTGGTCATAAATCCACCCATATTTTTTGTACAGTTCACTTGCACAAGGAAATAATTCCTTCTCCTCTTCTTTGACAGCTGAAGGTACCTATACTTCCCCATTGTGTTTTGACCCCTGTGCAGTCCTAAAGCATTAAAAAAAAAAAAAGTAAAAGAGAAAACATAAAATACTAACAGCCAGAAATAAAGAGACACAATTACAATCTGACTCTGGCATCAGGAGGAATTGTTCCTAGGCCACTAATTGCATTTATATTACCCTCTATGTATACAGAAATCATCAGACCCACTAAGTGCAAACAGATGTAAACCATTTTAAAGTTTATTTTCATGGACTAACCACTGAAATGCTGTTGGACGAGCCAACATTTCTCTCACACTGTCACACCTTAATATATCGAAAATGCAAGGAGATTAATATTTTTGTAGAAATAAATAAAGTTCCATGCCAAAAGGAAAACAGTGGTTACTATAGGGTTGCAGAGACCTACTTTGGGTGCAGGACTGAGATATTTTCCATATGGGGAATCAATGATACCAATACTTCTTCTGTGGCTTCAGCTTGTATCTGTTTGTACCTTTACAATCCTCAAATTATAATGCTGTACCTTGGAGTATGTTCTTCTGAATTCAGTGAAGAGATATATATAGGGTTTCAGCATTAGAGTTGAGGGACAACATTCTGAACCTGTTTAAAGCTTCACATGACAGCACTGCAGACAGAGGAATAATGGACATAATGCTGTGATGTCCCAGTGAACCTGAGGTAAATGGATCAATTATAGACCTCTGGCTCAGTGGTGAGCCAGTGATATAGTGGTTTGGGTGTTGTACTAGGACTTTGGGAGCGTGTGGAAACCCACTGGGAAGGCAATGGCAAACCTCCATTGAATAAATCTTGCCAAGAAGATGACTTGATGGGTTTCCCTCAGGGCCATCATAAGTCAAAAATGACTTGAAGACACCCAAAAAGAAGATTTAGTCATTACTGGAAACTTGGAAGAATTGGGAGAGGTATTTGATGAATAAGGGTTATTTTGAAAGTCATTAGAATTTGAATTGAAAGGGCCTCAAGCAACTTATATTAATTTGAACTGTAGTAAGCTGAGGTGCTTTCATACCATGTGTCTTCGAGCAATGGGGACAACTGAATGTCCTTGAAACCTTTCAGTGGAAGAAACATATGAACAGATAACAATTACCGGTACGGTACATAATTAGCAAGAGAACAGTGCTATTCTCAGTATTGCATGATGTTACTATCAATTTGTCATTAGAAAGGACAAACAGTACAGTACATTAACAGTCATGGAAATCAGAAGTAAGAAGGTACAGTCCAATTCAGACAGCTTATTGCAAAGGTACATGCTTTTTGTGCCTCCAGCTATATGATGTCTGCAGTTGCCAATGAGATCCAGTCCAGAGCATGGTATGTCTCTTTGGCCTTTCATTTTAGGTGCAAATATGTCCAAAGGTTCCTGAGAATTCTTTCAGAGAACAAACAAAGAGTATTTGTTGTTCCCCATTTTTATAAAGTGGTGCCACCAGAGTTTCATCGGTTTGTGCCAATATAAACATGTATTTTCCCTGCACGTTTTTCCCCTTCAAGGTTTACACATTTTAGGGAAGAAAGACCAGTGTTTTTTTTCCCATACTTTGGCCAGAAATTTAAGCTTGGCCTGATGCTACATTTATATAGCGAGCTTTCTGTTTCTGAACACCTTGGTGGCCCTTCTTTCTGTTTATGCTTTTGTTAGTGGCATAGCTTCATTTACCTTGAGGCTGACTGTCACTGGCTTTAGGACAACATCTGCATGCCATCCACTTTCTTTTCTGCTTTCCGATCTCTAACAGCTTTGTTTCACTAGTGTGTGGAATGGGTTGGAATGACATCCATCTATTTTCCTTCAGTGGACATAATTTAGTTTGCCCTAGTCATTCCAGTTCCATTTTCTCCTCCCATTTTGGGCACTGATTCACTTCCTCTGCCCTGCATATAACCACTAATTGCTTCAGAGTTAAACATAACTAAATGTCTGTATCTGCTTAACCATTAAACCAAAAAATCCTTAAAACCCTGAGCCAAAATGCCCTGCCCTAATTTTGTATCCTCATTGGCAAGCCATGAAATTGCAGGGGCTGGGGGCTTTTTGGCATGTGAGTTCAGGGTAGGGACTTAACAGGATTCCCTTGCAGTTCCAATTGGATGGAGGCCACTATCCTTATATTCTGAAAACAGTCCCTGTCCTAAGTGTTATTCATTTTTGCAACCCCACAAAAGTAGATTGTGGAGACATCCTCTTGAAATAAGAAAGAAGGAAGGTCATTTCCCCCCCTTCTGTCTTGCCATCAGACTTCCCAAAATTCAGACCAAACTTGCAACAGACAACTTGCAACAGTTTAAAAATTATGCTCAGCCTTAGTTTAAAGATCTCTTTTGTTTCTTCTATCACACAGAAACAGTGTGCTACTGCTTATCTTTAGCAACTGTTCCTGTTGTAGTACATTACAACTCAAACTCCTGTTTCCACCTTCTCCACCTGTAGTTTGTTTCTTTTTTTCCCTTTACTCCTTCATTTTCTCTTGTGACATCATATATTATTTCCTGATGCAAAATTTATGCAATGATGCCACACGAGATTTGTTGAAACAGTCTGTTTCAAAATGGCTGCAAACACAGCTTACAATATTCTGCTGTCATAGCCTGTTTACTTCCATGTATCCCCTCACAGTACAGGTTAGTTCTAATCATTAGAGATAGGAACTTCAAATTGAAAGGGCTTTCAAAAAGCAACATGAACAAATAAATAGCTTTCCTGGCAACTTATATGCAACCATATTTACTGTGACATAAGCTTTCATATGGCAGAGCAGAGCCGGTGAAAATGCTGGCTGGGGGAATCTAGGAGTCGGAGCCAAAAATGTAGTTTTTTCCATCCTAAGCCAAGGCACATTACATTTACTATGTGAAGTACACCTTAGATACAGCTAGTGAGTAAAGAGGGCAGAGGAGGAACTTTAAAAAGTGGCAGTACATAGCAAGTAATGCAAGAGATTTCTCAACCAGAGTCAAACAGCAACAACAAAGATCCAATCAAAAGAGTATAAACAGGTGAGATTGCTGTAAAGACCAGGGAAAGAGATGTGGTGATGGCATATAAAGAATACTTTGAGGCAGGAGGCTTTAACTAGCATTCCTCTCCTAAAGCAACCTATGCCAAGGGGTCTCTGTACTTGGAAAGATCTTTACACAATCATTGCTGCATTAGAAATATCAAAGAAAGGATTGCCTTCAGGCTTCCCCATTGGTATTCTGGTATAATTTTGTTATGTCTTTGCTTCACTGCAGGGAGACAGGCTTTAGCAATAGAGAGGCAGTTTTTCACCTTTTCTTGCATTGTGTATACGGCTTAGATGAAACCTTGTGTCTGGGTCAAAACCTCACTTGTTTAAGGTAATGGAAGTACTAGTATATTGCTACACAGCCTTCTGGGATATTTGGAGGACTTCGCTTTCTTTGTGAGTAAATACTTTTCCTTTTTTTAAAAAAAAGAAAAAGTAGACATTTTGTACATTCTTTCTACACCATACTATTTTTGTGTGTACGTGTAGAAGCCTCCAATTGTTTAGGAGGAAATGAAATGAGGGGAATGAGCAACAGTTCATGTATACCAGAAGGCTGAAATTTGTACTGCAAGCATCTTGGAGTTTGCATTGTAATCCAAAAAAGCTTATGCTAAAACAAATCTGTCAGTCTTAAAGTTTCTACAAGCTTCCTCCCCCACTTCTTTTTATGTTATAACAGACTAACATGGTTACTTCTTTGAAAATCACTAGTAAGGAAATAAAGGTTATCTTTGACATAACTATAGTTTTATATTTCTTGTACAAGAACAAAACATATTTCCAGCCCAATAAAAACAGTGTTATCCCACATCGTCAATATTATGATTTCGTTCTTCCTATAAAATATGGATCTGAGCTGGCAGGGGATGTGGGACTTACCTTACACTACAAATAAAAAAAATCATAGGTTTATGCAGGTATTGGAAGAACAGCAAATATGCTGGATTGTTTCCTAGCTTTTCATTGATCTGCAGCTTTAGGTTCAGTCTCACTGGAAATGGCAGAAAGAAGAAACTCACTCTCACAATACACTTTGCATTGTCTTGTGACTTTTTATAGAAAGAATATTGGAGCGACCATGCTTAAAATTTGAGACAGAGGAACATGACTAGTTCTAGGGGAAGGTTCAGTGGCAGAAAATGCATAGTTTGCATGTATAATGTCCTAAAACCAACACCTGGTATTTCCAAACAGACAGTACAGCCACTACCTGGAAAGCTATTACCACCTGGCAAGAGAAAGTACATAAAAATGCATTGTTAGATCTCCAGATAATTTTCACTAGATCAGCAAGAGTTTCTAATTCCTAATTGTTTTAACAAGAGAGACAACAGAAGGGCTTTCTCCTGTCCCATCTTTGGCTGCTGAAACTAAAAAAATGGAGTGGAGAAGGCAGAGTAAACAGATCAGATATGGCTGTTCCCACGCTATACTGTTATAGCCCTATTACTCCACTTTCAACATCCTATGGATTCCTGGGGTTTGCAGTTTAGAGAAGGGCCTTTAGAATTCTCAGCCAGAGAGCTCTTTGGCATCAGTAACCTACAAACCACAGAATTTCACAGGATGTTGAAAGCGGAATAAGAACACTATAACAGTGTAGTACGGAAATGGCCTATTAAAGGCTCCATGTGAGATAACCTATTCTGATCCTGAAAGCAAACACCCAGGCAGAGCATATATTCAGAGATACCTTATTTTATAAATCAATGCCTGACGTCCAGGTAGTGAGTTACAATAGCTAAATCCAGCTTACACCATTGCAACTCACTTTTTTTTTTTTTGTCATTGTGGAGGTCAGAATTCTTTACCAACCACACAATGATTGAAACCTCCTAATCAGGCCACCATTTCTCTACTTACCTAGAGGTCCCCAAGGATGATATCCTTACTGTGTGTCCAGCTATAGCAAAATAGCTGGACATTTCTCTGCCATTCCCTTTACTTTCCACCCACTAGGAAATGGCTGAGTTGGGTGAGGGGCTGCAGCAGAGAAAAGGTGAATGGGTTGGGTTGGATAGGTGATATATTGCCATTATGCATGTGCAATATAACTCCAAGTCTTGGAATTATTGGCTTACATTTAAACTCCCTGGTTTACTAACCAAAGACAGGTGTAAAATAGTGGTTTAGAAAGGCAGTCACTACATTACTATTTATTTGTTTATTTGATGAACAGTGGGGTTTTGGTGGAAGCCAGTGGTTCTGACAAACCTTAAGGCAGCAGTAGAATAAGTGCAGCCCACTGGATGGATGTTGCTGAACTGCAACTCCCTCTGTGTAGCCACCATAGCTAATGGTAAGAAATGGTAGAATTTGCAGTTCAGCAACATGTGGAGGGCTGCACTTTATCTCCCCCTGACCTAAAGCAAACTGCAGGAGATACATTGAATTAATGGGATTTGCATAAGTATTAACTTGCCATTCAACTGTGGGTTACTGTAGAATTTATGCCTAAGTCTGTCCATTGTGATCAGGATTCTACTGGAGGACTGGTCTATTGAAGCAACAATGACAGTGGGAGGAACAGTCTGCCAGTTTTGTACCATATGTTTCCTTAGTACAGTACTTAGTTTCCAGTCCACAAAGCCAAGGCAGTATGGAAATGCTGGCTTAGACAATTACCTGTCCTGTTGCTCAGGCCATTGTACAAGCCACTCTTTCCATTCTGCTTTGGCTCCATGGACTGTGCCATGAAAATCAAGCATTCAGGAAATGGATGACATTGTGCTGGCTCTTCCCTAACACCCTCATCATTGCTGCTATTTTCCCCCTTTCATGGCTTCTGTCACCTCCACCTCTGTAGTTACATTGCTGGGATGTAGGTTCTTGGCCATTGAGATACATGGGTCAATGGTCTATTTGGTATAATGCAGCTTCCATTGTTCTTTTATTGAAAAAACTGTATCAGACTGTTACTGTTATTAAGCACCACTTGTTTTCCCAGACAAATAGGATTCTGACAGTTGTGTAAATGTTGGAAGTCAAACTGTTGTATTTCCATTCTCTAGCCAGTAGCTTCAGTGGTGCAGGAGTTCCTGCTTAATGTATAGGGCTTCCCATTCAAGATCCATGGAGCTGACAAAATATCAGTAATTATTGTGAGGGTATAGGTGGTAATTAGAGAGCCAGGCTGGTGTAATGGTTTGAGTGTTTGACTACAACTCTAGAGACCATGGTTCAATTCCCCATTTGGCCAAGGAAACGCACACACTCTCAGCCCCAGAAAATCCCATGATAGGTTCATCTCAGGGTCACTGTAAGTCAGAACTGACTTGAAAGCACACAATAGCAACAGATGGTAATTTCTCTTCTACTTTATATGAACCAAAGCTTGGAGGGGGGACTTTTTTTATAATCTTTATTGAATATATACACTTATACTGCATTTATCAGAACCTATAAGACATGTATCTCCCAACGTACAGCAATATCATATATAAAATAAGAAATAAGCAAAATTACATAAATAATGTTACATGAGTAAACAAGTAAGTGGGATTACATAAAGATTACATAAAGAGATATCATTATCTTCTTGAAGAGATATCATTATCACTATATTGAGATATCATTATATCAAAATCATAATATAGGAATCAAATTGAAACCAGATACATCCATGATTCCCATCTCCACTATTATATGTTGAAGATTTAACCAATGTAATATTAGAACATATTGTACAGTGCCATATTGTGATCTTAAGCTATAAATTTTTGCTATCATAAAATAAGACTAAACTAAAAATAGATATTAATTGTCTAGTTCTGTGTTTTATGAAAATTCTGTTAACAGCTGACAGAACAAAAAACCAGAGAATAAACAATATCTTGTCAATCTTCCACCTCGTCTTTTGTGGGTCAACTAGTCTGTCATACTGACCATATTTGTATTAAGAAGCTTCTATATCAACTCTGTAGCTCTAAGCCTAGTAACTCCACCTTTTAACTGAACAATAGTTAGATTAACATTCAGCTGTGATTGCAGAGCCCATCCAAAAAAGAGGAGAAAAAAATAAATACATCAGAATTCTGTCAGCTACTGAAACTTGATATCCAATTTAGTTTCATAAATTGTCTACTAAAGGGAACAAATACAGACTGATGTCCATTTATTGCTAATGGCCCTAGGACTCTGTAAACTCTATGAACAGAAAAGGTCTGTGTGAAATGTTAATATGGAAATATAGAACTTTAATAAAATATCATAATAGTCAAGGTTAGTCAAAAATTAGTTATCCCCATGATCAAGTATAGATAAGTTTTGAAATTACCAATGACCTTCATTTTTAATTTTTTCTTCATCTCTTCCCTTAATTATATGTGAAAATATATCCATTGTTTTCATTTCAAGGACCTCGTAGGACCATTCCTCAAGTGTAGGGGTATCACATTTTTTCCAATTTCTTGCAAAGATTATCCTAGCTGCTATATTCAGATATAGCAGAATCCTCCAGAATTTAGAAAGATTTGGGGGTAGATCTTGAGTCATGTTCAGCAAGTAAAATTTGGGAGACATAGTGAATTTGTAGTTGAAGATATCTGAAATTTTATTATGTATAGTGATCCAGACTTTTTTTGTTTTCTTACATGTCCACCATTCATGATAAAAAGTACCCAGATCATTCTTACATTTCAAACAGTTTCCAGAGGTGGATTTGTATATTTTATTTAATTTGGCCGGTGTTAGGTACTATCTGTGTAACATTTTTATATAGTTTTCTCTCAAATTTTGGGTGGTGGTGAATTTGTATGTCTGTTTCCAGCTCTGCTCTCAATGCTGTAATTGGATTGGTTCCCCTATGTTCCTTACCCATTTAAGCATAGAGTCTTTTATCTTTTCTTCTTCTTTGTCCCGCAAGAGTAAAAGTTTATTTAACTTAGGCATAAGCTTAGTCTCATGATTGACAATTATTTTTTCAAAATCATTCTTGTCATCTTCTTTTGCAAAGATTTCTAATTTAGTATCCATTTTGAAATGTTCCAATAATTGTTGATAAGGAAACCAATTGCATATTATGTTTTCTTTTGCCAATTCTTCTTGAGTTTTTAATCTAACAGGACTCTGAATGGCAAAATAAATTATATCTTTATATCGGAGTCAGGTATCAGAAGGAGTTTTCCAACACCCAAACAAAGCTTCCTGGGGTGAGGTCCAAAGCAGCAATTTGGTGTTGTGGGGGGGCTTTTTTTTTACCTACTATTTCCAGAATCCAGAAGACTTCTGCCTTCCCTGGGCTGTAGTTCAAAAAAAGTAATAATAACTTTTCAAAACTCTGGTCTGAATATGTGCACTACTAATGATAAAATATAATAAGCTCATTCAAATGTTCACATGTTGCTAAGGATCAATAATTCTTATTAAACTGTGAATTATTATCAATTATTTGTCTTGATGTTACTTACCTCTCTTTGGGTCATTGTAAAATTATTGTAGTCTTGGAGTCAATAAACAAGGATACACTTTTGCAAACCAATGCAAGCTGGAGGTACTTGATCTTGATTAAGTCTTTGCACAATACAGAACTGAGAATCAGGATAGCCTTGACAATCAAGTAACCAAAACAAGTTTAATAGCTGGATGACAGAGAGAGAGGGACTATTGGCTACTTTTTCCCAGTGTGAGTAACATATTGGAAGACCTTTTAAAAATATACATTTATCTATTCATATCATAAAGTTATGTTAAATAGGCAGAAGACATCGTCTAATTCTCTTTTACCTTGGTAATAAAGTTTAGACACTTTTAAAAAGATTTGGGGAATATTGCCAATGTTAATAGCTCAATGTAAATTATAATAACTACAGTTATATCTCGTGGCAGGAGGCCAAACTGAGCTTTAGATGGTTTTCAAATAGAAAGCAATTTCAAATATTTTGGGATCTAATTAGATAAATGCCAGTTCTGAAAGGAGCACAAATTATCAATAAAATCTATTATTTCCCTGTCAGTGCATGCTGTTCTAAATTTTTATAGGGGAAGGTTATTTCTCAAATACTTTATAGTGTAATATTGCAAGGTTTATATCATATTAACATTATTAACCTTTTATATAATACACATTAAACTGGGGATCTTCTTTGCACTTTCCCCTATTCCTCATCAGCCAACGTCAGGTTAGACTTTCTTCCAGTTCTCCCACTGCCTCTTCCCTCTTCTCCTCACCTTCCTCATTTCTTTCTCTCCTCACAGCTTTCTCTGGGCTTCTTTTACAGCCCCATTCCCTCAGTGTATTTCCCTGATGACCACTGGCTCCTCTGTTATCCTGCCTTTTTTTATCATAAGCATTTCCCTGTTTGCTTCTGATTTGGGGCTGAGATGATGAGATGGGAAGGACTTGCACAGATTGTGAAGCAGAAAACAACCCAGCATTTTAATGTGATAACCATATATTCAGTGCTGCGTTAGCAACATTCCAGATGAATGGGAAAAAGTTAAGAGGAGGGCCAAAGCAATGGCTAATCAACCACACTGATCCCACTGGATTATGTATGCATATCCTCCAACATTTCAGAGATGACAACTGGAACACGTGCGGACAAACAACATCAGAGAGTGGTCAAGATGCCAAAGTTATTAAAGTGGGAGGAGAAAGAAACTGGGATATTTTAAAACCAGCTGAAAAAGTGGGATTACAAAGGATTAAGCAGGACTGTCTCTGACCAATCGGGACTAGTAAAGTGTATGTGTATGTTATAATTATGTGAGCAGTGGATCTTGAACCATTAAGACTCCTATAACATTTCTAGTTTGGAAAGCAAAGTGAACAACATGTTCTGTAAATTGCATAACACTACTGTACTTATACATTAATAAACCTAAGTGCATATAAGACATCCAGTGTGATGTAGTGGTTTGACTATTCAACAAGGACTCCAGAGTTCAAATTTCCACTCAGTCATAGAAACCCACTGCGTGACAGTGGGCAAGTCGCACTCTCTCAGTCTAGCAAGGAGGCAGTGGCATACTTCTTTTGAATAAATCTTACCCCCCCCCCAAAAAAAGCTCTCTATGATAGGGTCACCATAAGTCAAAGGTGACTTGAAGGCACATAAAAAGAACGAGAACAAAGTGAATGCCATCCTTCTTCCTTTACTCTCTTCAGGTTTTTTGTATGGTTACTGCAACAGAATCTGGTTGAATGCCACAAGACTTGTTATCTACCTACATTCCCTTCCTGCTTTATTTTCCCACTAAACTCAGATCTGTTGGAAACAGAATGCATGTTTATTTTATCTCTCAGAACTGATGATCTCTCAGATGTTGCATTCATATTGTCAGCAATCCATTTCGAACCAATTCAACAGTTGGCATGCCATGCATGCAATGACACCAGGCCCTTGAGGAATTTGAAGTGATTCTTTGTCTTTTTAGCTGCTGTATTTGAACAGCAAAGGAACATTTTGTGTCTGCTTCTACACTTCAGTACCATCCAGTCAAAGGGGAAAGCAAATATCCTAAGTTTTCAGTTTCTGATATTGTTTTGCACAGCAGTTGATTATTTCCTACTTCTATTATGGTAAGTAAAATGGTCATCGTGAGTGGGTGTTTTCTGGAATGGAATAAGCTATCAACTCATATTTGTCAGTCTGCCTATCTTCTCGTATGGGTGTACTGCTTTTTATAGCTAGGAGGTGGAGGTGGTAAAGATTCATCCAACAGTACTCTTGATTGAAGGTCTGGCTGATCTTTACTTTAAGAGGATAAGGGGGAGGCATGAAAGTTAAACGTGCTTCATGCTGTCATTTTCCCCTCGATTGCTTTTTGTACCAACAACAGATGCCTGCTGGAGGGACACAAGTATTTCCCTACAGCAAATCACTCCACTGAAAATAATGGGAGCTTATTTAAATGGTACGTATAGCCCTGATCAGGCAAAAAGCATATTTACACATGAGAGGATAAGAAATGAAATGTGTGCTCAGTCGAAAATGACTGTATTTGCATGTGGTAAAGTATTTTGCAGGATGAGGATAAAGGCCCATAAGAGCTGACACTGATTTGTCAAAGGCATTCAGATCATGTGAGAGATGATTTACCACTAGCAACTGTAACAAATAGCACATTTCTTTTGCTACTTCAACTGGAAATTAAAAGATTAATTTAAAATTGACCACTGACTGCACCAAAAAGGGGGCAGGAAGGATTAAGTGGAACAGGTTTCTCATGTCTAAACCACAAGAAAAGGCCTGAAGTGGGGCCAACCTGAGATATTTTGCCACCTGAGGCAATGGACAAAATGGTACCTGTTCTTCATTCTATGTACAGTACTTGGAGTGGGCTGAAAGGTGAAGCTTTCCTCAGTACTAGTGAAGGGACTGTCCTCTGACAACATTTAAAAAAAAATCAAATTTTCTCCCAAATCTGTAGGAATTTATGGAAGTTGATTACTTTTGGTTAAAAGAAAAATGAACTTCAGCAAAATTCTTGTCTAGTTTCAGAGGATTTGGGACGTGCGATGAGCACTTGTGAAGACAGAAAAAAAATCCTGCATGCATCCACAAACCCTGACTACACACTAACTCCACATACCCGCTTCTTTGCTAGTGGTCCTTGAAGATACCTTACCCAAAATTTGGCTACCGTTGTGCCAAGTTTGGAAACTCCAGCTGATCCAAAATATGACAGCCAGAGTGGTGACAGGTACATCCAGAAGTGAGCATATCACATCAATATTAAAATCACTCCACTGGCTGCCAGTTAGTTTCTAAGCAAAGCACAAAGTGTTGGTTATTACCTTTAGAGTCCTACATGATTTGGGTTCAAGTCATCTCCAGGATTGCATCCTCCTGTACGATCTGCCCCATATACTCAGGTTCTCGGGGGGTCATTTACTTAAACCAGTCAGGATTAGATTGACAATGGTCTCCCAGAAGGACCTTTTGTCTGCCACCCCTAGACTGTGGAATGACCTGCCAGAAGAGATTCAACAGCTAAATGTGCTGTCTGGATTTTAAAAGGTACTAAAAATCTATCTCTTCTGGCAGGCCTACCCAGTCTATTTTAAACTACAAAGTTTAAATTGGTCTATTTAAAATAGTTTAATTTTTTTAGTTGTGTTTTAATCTATGTTCTGCCTTGCCTCGAGCGTTAGGGAGATGAAGGTAAGAAATAAAAATTATTATTATTAGTGGTAGTATTAATATTAGAATTATGATTTACTTTTTTGGACAACAACTTTCAGAATCCTCCAACCAGTGACTGCTCTGTCTGAGTGATTATAGGAGTTGTTATCCAAGATCCATAAATCTACTTGTGGAACTAAAAAAGAGCACTAATGAAAATGAAGGAATATTTGTAAGAATAAAAATCATAAAGTCTTACATATGCATGACTAATTAGCATATTGCGTTGGATTAAAGCTTAATCATATTTTGAATACACCCACTGAAATCAATGAGACTTAAGTTTGTCATCATGACTAATTTGTCCTGTTGATTTCAATTAAGTTACTCAAAGTATTCAAAGTCTGTTTTGATCCAGTTCTATGACCATGAACACGGCAGCACCTTGATGACATCTGTTAGGTTCAGTATTTTATGGATTTGATGTATTTCAATGTATTTTATTGTATGGTACTGCATTTGGTGAGCTGTTTTAAGGATGCTCCATAATATAAGGTTCCTTTCATCTGTCATGAGAAGAATTCTTCCCTCCCTCCCATACTCCTATAGTTAAATACCAATGATATTGCTAATAAGGCATGCAGTATGGAAGACAGCATTTTTTAATTTGGCTGATAGTCCCTAGAAAGGTGATATTCAGATTAAACCTTATGATGGATATAGGTTCTCATTTCCAGTTATTAGATGCAATCTGTTCTAATCTGCTTCTTTTAATTGCCACAGAAAAGTGCAGTAGTCAGACTATTCCAGCGGGTGGCTAGAAAAGGGCAGATGTAATGTCATTGTGGAGATGCAGGAATCCAGTTCCATATTGTTGGGAGCCCATTCTCTACACAAGCGTAAATTTTACATAAGCATGAACAGCAGTATATGTGCCACAAAAATGGAGTGAGCCTTTGGAGACTGTATTAAAATTCTTCCCCTGGCTTACGGCCATATGACTCTCAGTGGTAACAATAGAAAATCTTTTTTTGTTTTCTCTTATATCATGCATTGAGTGGAATTGAGTATTATTGTGTAAAATTATTGCGCTGTGTATTGAAAGAATTTCTAGCTATTGTCTGAGGCCATGAACTGGGAGTGTAATTTCCAGAAAAATGATACAAACTAAATGAAATCCAAGAGTCAAGAAATGCTCACAATGGATGCATTCTACTAGGGAGATTTTTTTTTTACAAAAACACCCCAAAAGTATGAGCAAAGTTTAAAATGACAGTTATTGTGGCCCAATAAAAAGTATGTACACTTCAGAAAAAAAAATATGCCAGCTCAAATATGTGATTCACTCATCTTTGGAAAATCTGAGAAACAGGAATCATGTCCCCTGAACAGAGTCCTTAGCAATATCCTGTTACATTTGCTGCAGAACTGCATCTGCCATCGCTTTCCATCACTAGTTGCCAAGCAAAGCACATTATTCCCTCTAAAAAATCCAGTTCTCTTCTGAGCAGGTTGTTCAGAGATCCACATCCATTCAGTTTCATTATTTATTTCATTACTTATTAAAATATTTGTAATATGTTTTCTAAAACAAACAAATAAATAAAACCTCTGGAGTTCAGCCAGCACAATAAAATCAAAAATTAAGAAAAGAGTTTTACATTATTTAAAATGACACAAAAGAGTTTAAAACAATTCAGGCAATTTGGTGAAAAGCCAGGGTTTAATTTGGTGCTGAGAGAAGGCCAGTATTAGTGCCAATTGGACTATCAAGGTGAAGGCAGAGAAGGCCTTGACCTGCCCTTTTAGTAAGTAAAGTTTAGTTACTTGAAGGGGCACCACATAATATGCTGCTTCTAATGAGTGAACACAGTGGAGGGACTTCCTGGCAGATTTCAGTTAGGCAGGTATGTATATTGAGAGGAGCCCTTTCAAGTAACTAAACTTTTATTTATGTATTATTTATTTTTTAAAATATTTGTTGCTGTTATGTACCTTCATGTCTTTTTTGCTTATGGCGAACAAATCACAGGGTTTTCTAGGGCTGAGAGTGTGTGACATGTCCAAGATTACCCGATAGTTTTCCACAGCTGAACAAGGAATCGAACTCTGGTCTCCAGGGTTGTAGTCTAACGCTCAAACCATTATGCCATGCTAGCTCTCTTCTTACATCAAACTGATATAAAGCGGCTTATAAATAACATTTAAACAGTTTAAAACAATAAACAATTCAATAAGACATGTTAAACATCATCACACGTTAAAATCAGGTTTAAAAGATTAAAATTTTTAAACATCAGTGTCATCAGTATTTGGTATGAATTAATGAGGTGTAAAGGTGCTGATAAACAGCTATGTTTTCACTTGGTGCTAAAGTGAAATCAGTGCTGGTGCCAGTTAAGCCTCAAGGGGAGAACATTCCACGGTAGGGTTGAGCTGAGAAGGTCCTCTCCCATGTTCCAGCACAGTGGGGCACAAAGGTCCTCAGTCCTCAGGCAGCACATATAGGGCAGGTGCTCCTTCAAGTAATGAGGTTCCAGCAGTGGCATATCTAGTGTAAACAGCACTTAGGGCAAGCGTGGACACTGTACCCCTACCTAGTTACCCCTACCCCCACCCCCACCTCTACATGCACAGCTTTTTTGCACCTCCTGGCATTAGCACCTCCTGGCATATGGCACCATATCCTACTTGCCCCACTCTAGATATGCCCCTGGGTCCCAGTATGTTTTGGGTTTTAAATGTAATCACAAGCACCTGCATTCAGATGAAAAAAGTGTTGGCAGCCAATACAATTATTTTAAGATTGGCATTATATGTTGTGTATGTGGTATTCCGGTCAGTGATTGAGCTGCTGCATTTTGCACTGGCTGCAGTTTCCAAAATATGTGTAAAGCACATTACAATTATCTGATCGGGAGCCTACCGGTGTATGGATGACTGTTGTGTAAATGTTTGTTACTAAATACTGCGAGAAAGCACTTGCTGACTCTGCTTTGTTACTAGTTACCTAGGGATATCTGGACAAGATGGAAGATGCTGGTCAGTTCCTATTCGGAAGCCTTTTTACACGGCACAGCTATAGCACTTTGATTCCACTTTAACTGTCATGGCTGCATCCTGTGGAATCCTGGGGTTTGTAGTTTGGTGAAGCACTGGAATGCTCTGGTTGAGAAATCTAAATGCCATCTACCTAAACAGCAAATCCTAGGATTTCATCGGTTGGAGCCACAGTAGTTAAGGTAGTGTATATATACTACTATACATACTTGCTTCAGTTAATGAAGCCTCAGGTAGTGAAGCTGCTTTTTCCAATGTCTTTTTATGTCTCCTTATTGTCTGTCTGGCTGAAAGATTTCAGTAGCATTACTATGAGGAGGATGGTGGACCGGGCTGGAGACATCAGGTTGCAGTAGCATGTTGCATTAAACCAGTGGTTCTCAACCTGTGGGTCCCCAGATATTTTTGGACTTCAGCTCCCAGAAGCCCTGAGCATTGACCATAGTGGCTGGGGCTTCTGGGAGCTGAAGTCCACAAACATCTGGGGACCCACAGGTTGAGAACCACTGCATTAAACAATGAGGGAAAAAGCTTGAGCTGGGAAAGGAATAAGACCCCTTTATACCCAATCTTACAGCAATTATGTGTGGCTGCCTACAACAGGCAACGTAAATAGCAGGTGCCTCCAGAATCTCTTACTGAGCATGCATGATCAGCAAAACAGAGAAAAAGGTATAAAGCAGATATATGATATCTATAAGTGTGGCCATCAAAATAGGAATCATAAGAGAAATAGAGGCTGGTAAAGGGGGGAAAAAACCCCTAAATGCATTTTGGAAGAAGAAGCCTTCAGATATTCTTTAGAAGGTTCAAAGCATGTTTGTTTACTCATGCAAAATTTACTTGGTTGTCAGAGGCAGCTCTGGGGTGGGGCAACCGGGGTGTGTGCCCTGGGTACCATTCCCATGAGGGTGCAAAAGCTGCTGTCCCCCAAGCCCACTGGACACCTTCCACACCCTTCCATGCCTGCTTGCCACCCCCACGCCCTTCCATGCCCATCTGCTACCCCCTGTGCCTTTTCGCACCCCCTCGCCACTTCGTGCCCTTCTGCACCCATCTGCCACCTCGCGCACCCCCCATGCCCTTCTGCACCTGTCTGCAACCCCCTGTGCCCATCCACACCCGTCTGCCAGCCCCCGCACCTGCCTCTGCCCACTAGCCACCTCTTGCTCACCCCCCTTGTCCTTCCTTGCCTGTTTGGGGGGCATAGCAGCCGCAGCAGCACCTAGGAATGCAACTTCCACACTTGCCCCAAGCACTGTTGAGCCTAGGTACAGCACTGTTGGTTGTTTCATTTCATATGTGCCTATTATTAGTATTGAATAAAATAGTGTGCTGAAACATGTTGAACTGTTCTTTTCTTTTGTGGTGTAGAAACCTACTACCATTCTTTCCATGTGATTCCTGCCTCTGGTACCAAATTTTCTGTTAGAGAAGTAATGCCCGGGAATACATTGCCTTTCTTAACTGAGGTATACCTATAATTGTGTGATGTGAGATTTTGCATGAGGTTTGGTGGCCCACTTTAATTTTTGCCAAAAGGCATGCTTTAGCTTGGACAGTAACCTATTATCCATGGTGGTTGTGGCGGTGAACACTCTGATACCAACTGGCTGAACTGGCATGATTCTCATGAATCTTACAGGACAATGGTGTCAGGATAGCTAGGATTAAAATCAGTGATTATATCATTGGACCTGCGAATTATTAAGAAATTACTGTATGATTTACTTTCCTGTGCTGTTTTTTTGCCTGCACTGCTTTCATCAATGTGATAATACAATGTTGCTGTATTTTTAATTGTTGTTTTTTTTTAATCTTTTCTCAACTTGCCATTGAACAGTAAGAAAAAAATAAAGGATTAACAAACCGAACCTCATCCTAGAAAAAGCAGATATTCCACTAATTGGTGTGCTAATAGCCTTGAAAAGTGATGTTCTGATTTACAGTCCTTCTTAAAAGCAAATTCACAGCTTGGAGAAGTGTTTATCTAGCACTGGATGCTGAAGTAGCACCTGTGGTATGAAGTGAGTGATTTCTGATGGATGAATTTGGCAGAAGAAGAAATCCTGGCTAAGTTGAGTTTCTAAAACTTCAAAAAAATAAACAAATACTCATTTTATTTGTATTATTAAAGTATGTGTTTTCCTTGTATATACTGTACTAATTTATAAAAACCTACCTTGCAATTTCCTGACAGTCAGGGCTGTCCGGCAGTGGAATGTGCTGCCACAGAGTGTGGTGGAGTCGCCTTCTTTGGAGGTTTTTAAGCGGAGGCTGGATGGCCACTTGTCGGGAGTGCTTTGAGGGTTTTCCTGCATGGCAGGGGGTTGGACTGGATGGCCCTTGTGGTCTCTTCCAACTCTACATTTCTATGATTCTCTGATTCTCTGATTCTATGATTGTCTTGAACATTAAGAAGAATCTCAGAGAAAAATGTAGGTGAAAAATGTCACTCAGTTCTATGTCTTTTGGGCTCATCAAGCAATGCAGAGTCTTGGGAATGCTCAGCTTCCTTACTTGTATACACGCGTGCGCACGCACGCACGCACGCACACACACACACACACACACACACACACAGTGTGTGAGCATGAGAGAGAGAGATTATTATGGGAAGACTCAGATAAAGGGATCTAACATAGCAAAGACAAGTGAGCAGGTGAAAGATAAAAGGAAAACTGCTTCTGTTTTCTGACTGAAGCCAAAACAAAGGGGAAGACAGCAAGTGATAGAAACAGTGGTGGACAGAAACAGTTTTGGATGGATGGATGAGCTGAGGATAGAAATGCAGAATAAACATGAAAGGGAAAAAGAGCAGCAGATGTGGGCAACAGGGAGAAGTACAATTTGGCAGCTAGTGTGATTGAGAGTATCTCCCAAATATTCCCTTGCAGCATTGCATACACTTTTGTCCCATCCAATTTTAAGATTAATACTCAAAAACCTCTTGCTGGAGACAACAGAACAGTAGGCTTAGAGTGTGATTTATTGTTTTTGAGCTTTGCAGGTAGCATTTGTTTCTATGAATTCTTTATGCTCCTTGGGCAAGAAAACAATCAGCATATCACTATCAGGAGTATGTGTGTGTGTGTATGTACATATATGAGAGAGAAAAGAAGGGCCACAAGCCCTGTAGGACGTATGGAGATTACATCATTTGCTTTTTGTAGGCCTCTGTAGAGGTGTTTTTCCGGAAAATTATTAAAACTGCTGAAACAAAAGGAATGATTTAAAAGTATATATTTTACTGTAGGTAGGGGAAATATGGGCTGGCTGGCATAATTTACACATGCTTGCTTTATTTATTTATTTATTTATTTATGTAGGGAACTCAGGGAGGTATACAGTACAAACAGCTTTAGACACTATCAGTTTAAAACCACAGTAAGTTAAACAAGCTAAAGTATATTAAACAAGGAAACTTAAAAGCAACAACAGTTTAAAGCCATATACACGTCCATTTCAAAGTAAACTAATTCCCAAAGGCTTTAATTAAAAACTACGGCCATTTCCGCACTACACTATTATAGTGCTATTATTTCACTTTCAACATCCTATGGAATCCTGGGCTTTGCAGTTTAGGGAAGGACATTTAGAATTCTCAGCCAAAGAGCTTTTTGTTGTCAGTAAACTACAAGCCCCAGAATTCACCAGGATGTTGAAAGTGGAATAATACTACTATAACTGTGTAGTACTGAAACAGCTTATATTTTGGCTTGACACTGTGTTACCCTGATTTCTGGGGTCCCTTGGGGGACACCTCAATGTGCTCCAAATAATGGGGAATGGGAATTAGCCAGAGCATAAGCTGTAGCACTACAAGAGGCAGGGCAACTTAGCGAGATCTTAAACCCAATGTTTACGGGGTCAGGCCGAGTCAAAAACCAAGCAGAATTAGTTTATAATTGTTTTCTTTATTTAAAAGACAGTCACTCCGCACTTACGTACTCACTCACACAGACCTAAGAAAATAAAGGGAGGAAATTTGATAGAGGATTTCAAGAAGGATTTTCAGGGGAAATACTACACCTGATCCTGTAGCCTGGATAGCCAGAAGAATTTCAGTAAGTCTGAAGCGGAGATTCTCAGCACGTGGAAGCTGAGGGGAAGGCTCGGCAAATGAAGCGGCAGTAAGGCGGGATGATAACCATGAGTGATCTGAAGAAGCGCTCAAAATCAGGGGTTCTTATAGGGAAAAATCTGCCTGCAGGGTAGTCCGTTCCCAGGGAGAACAATGGGTTTCGGAGTGGAGACAAAGCCTCCGAAAGGTCAGCACTTGAGATGATTGGATTTTGATGGAGTTGTCTATAGTGCAGACAGTATGCAAATGTGGAGTGCTTGACAGTTGGGTAGTCAGGAGCGCTAATCTCGTCAAGATGACGGTTTGGGGCAGAGAATCTTTTGTATGCTTGTTGCATATTTAATTTAGTTTCAAAGTGTACTTGCCTGGAGGTCTCCTGAAGATGCGTGCCGGAAAATTACTGGCCTGACTTAGGATTTTTCAGCTGTGTGTGTGCTTATCCGGGGGCCTCACAAGCACGTGGAGGGAAACAGTTTGGAATGGCCAATCTTTTGATATCAAATTATATTTGGTATGCTCTAGGCTCGGACTATGGACTACAGTAACAACTGGTTACTGTAGTCCATAGTCCAATATTAGTGCCAGTCAGTTCTCCAAGGGAAGGTCATCCCCCAATTGGGGTTCTAAAACTAAGGAGGCTCTCTGTCAGGACCTCCCACTTCAGATTGCATCCACAGCTGAAACACAGAAGACAACTCTTCCTGCAGACCTCAGTTCCCTAGCAGGTAGATATACAGAAAAGCACTCCTTCATATATGAAGGTCCCAAGGAATTTAGGGCTTTAAATGTGACCAACACCACCTCGAATTCAGATCAGAAGCAAACTGTCACCAAGAACAATTTCTTTAAGATTGGAGTTGTATGTAATCTATATGATAATCCCGTTAGCAATTATGCTGCTGCGTTTTGTACTAACTTTTGAGTCATTTTCAAGGGCAGCCCCACATGGGGCACATTACAGTAGTCTAATCAGAAGGTACCATTGTGTAGTTAAGTTATCTCTCTTCAGGAAAGGCTGTAATTGATATACGAATTGGAGTTGGCAGTAAGCACTCCAAGCTATGGAATCTGTTATCTCACTGGAAAAACCCTATCCCGGAGTATACAATTTTGATATTAAAATATGATTCAATGTGCCTGAGAGGTCACCCGGATGGGCATGTAGGCAGCAATGGTCAAAGATCGAAAACCAGGTCAGGCCAGTAAAATCCCCAGTCACATAGCCCCAGGAGACCTCAAGCTGTGCAAACCCACAATAAACATAGCCCCTGAGAAGCCGACTTGAGGGGATTAGTGTGTCTGCCTCAAGTTGAGCAAATATTCCATCAGGAGAGGACCATTTACATGAAGTGTCACCACAAACTAACACAGCTGAAGATCCCAAGACTTTGGCAACACCTTGCAATCCTATCACACAAAGGAAATTACCATGGTGGAGCTTCGTTATCGCTCCAACACCCATTGTTCTCCGCAGGAAAGGATTAGTTCTCCAGGTACTTTTTCCCCTATAAATAGTCCCAGTTTTTGAGTGGTTCTTTGGATCACTCCCGGTCACCCCAGCAGACTGTTGCTCCATCCGTTGGGTGATCCCCTCAGCCCTCTCTGAGCCCCACTTCTCCGCTGCCTTCCCGGACCCAGGACTTCAAGAAAAGGTGCAGTATTACCCCAACTGTACCCCTCCAATACTCCCCTATGCAATTTCCTCTCTTTTGTTTCTTGATATATCTTGGGTGCATGTGTGCATGATTGTGTGGGTGTGTGAGACTTGCATTCAATAAAATCATTTATTGGACATTCTTGTTTTGTTTTTGGCTTGGCCTGACCCCCTAAAAACTGGGTAAAAAGACCCTGCTACATTACCCTGCCTCTCGCATTGCTATGGCTCATGCTCTGGCTAGTTTCCATTCCCCATCACATGGAGCACATTGAGGTGTCCCCCAAGGGACCCCAGAAATCAGGGTAACAAATCTACTTGGTTTTCCCATGACAGAGATGGACTTGGAGTGCTTCTATGCTATGCACTGGCTACTTTAGGGGGAATGCAACTCCATCCAGGGCAGGTTGTTTACCCTTTTCCCAGGCTTGAGAACCACTGGTCCACAGAGCCTGCCTCTCATGGAGATTCAGTTGCAGTTTATTGTCCCTTATTTGACACATTACACATCTGCAGGATCAGTTTCAGAAATCAGAACCTGGGAAATTTCTATCCAGCTACGTAGCATTTAAACTATAGACTCCCATAAAATTCCATTTTTTCTTTGTTGTTTTGTTAACATTAGTATGACACGTTACTATGAAACAAGCTGATGAGCTCATCCAAGGATTTGGAGTAAGGTATCATTAGCATGCTGAAGATGCCCACCTCTGTTTCTCTTTGTCAACTGAATCATATGAGTCAGATATTAAAACATAGCTTTAAATGTTATCAGTTAATAAATAATATAATTTTGGCCTTCTAAAGTCAACCCAAACAAAAAGCCTTTATGCAGCTTCTAAAATATATTACCTATGGAAGAAACAATTCCGTCTTAAAGATGCTGCATAGGTTCCCCAAATGATGCTAACAATTAAATATCTTAATGAAAGAATATTTTTCTTTTCATATTCATATTGCTAATTCTTTCACATTCATTTAACCCTATGCTTAATTTCTGGGTGATATGATCCTATTAAGAGTCTGTGTTCAACAACTGTATCTATCCCATGTTGAAAATAATCAACGTATGAGTTGACTTTAAGCCTTGAAGTAAATGCCTGCACTTTATACTTGCAGTTCTGAAATGAGGAAGGCTACGAATAGATGATACTTGAAGATCAATGCTTGGTCAGAAGCAGCATCAAAGGTAATGTGGGATGGGAGGATGTAAAATGCTTCAGAAACAAACAAGGATGAAAGAGAAAGAAAGTAAAGGGATCAAGAGAAGGTGATGAAAAGGAGCTTGGCAGCAGAAACTCATGATGAAAGCAGGTAAAAAGCCTCAGGTGAGATGGAACTTAGTTATGCACATTTTTTCACTAAATGGTCAACAACTCTGAAACCCTGTAGGCTTCACTGCATGCTGCAGTTTCATCATTAGAATGGAAAGCACATCTTATCTCATTTTTAAGCAACTGCAGTACATTAAAACTCATATAATAATCAAAGAACAATTGCATCACTCAGAAGATGCTAGAAGACCTGAGACAAGGATGCTTTAACAGAGTGAAAGGAAAGTTCTACATTTCAGTATGAAATATTCAGAATTAGAGATGTTAAGATATCAATTGGATATCTTTTTTGAATTATATGCACAAAGTAGATGACTTTTTCTTGGCTTCTTCCTTCTTAAAAAGAATTGCATGGATCTTCCTCTTTATGGTTTTTGCAGAAATGTGTCTTTTCTAATTCCTACACATTTGCTTTTGGTCTTACAAACCTTCTCTTCTTCAGCATATAGATGTGCTGCATTAGGGCCCATTTGTTTATGAACATGTGCTCGCATCTATTAGCAGCAACCTTGGTTCTCTACGTTACACTCTCCATATGGCCAAAATAATACTAGCCATGCATAAGAGGGCAGTAACAGCAGTGGTGTATCTAGGATATTTGACATTTGGTGTGGGTCATTTTTTAACACCCCCACCTCTCCAAAACAAAATTGTTTTCAGTAATAATCATGAAATGAAACAAATAATAATGGTGGCCAGCGAAGAAAAGCAACAATGAAAATCCTCTTTTTTGAACTCTGTACATACAATCATGCACATAAAACTTAACTATATAAGTTGTAACCGTGCATTTGCAGTTTCTTCTTTGCCTTTTTCAAAAGTCATTCATGTCTTTGTTATTTTTGCCAGCATTATGGTGTCGTCTGCATATCATGATGTTCCTTCCTCATATTTTAGCATGAGCTTCTGTGAATATCAGTCTACTTCTTCAGTCATTGCACTGTGGATTGATACCAACAAATGTCTGTGTTACAGTATAAATCAGTCTTAAAAGAACTGCTAGATTCCCCCTTTTTTTCTTTCTCTCCATTTTTCCTTCTGGTGCAACACAGACTAGTGGGACTACTTCTTTCAGAACTGATGGAACCATCACCCCACCCCCAATCACTTCCCATCTTTTCTGCCTTACTCTAGGAGATTCCAAAAGGAAGGGAAGGGAGGGGAGGGGAGGGGAGGGGAGGGGAGAAGATCAGCTTGCCTTGAGGCATGTCTCTTTTCTAGCACTCCAGTGAAGGAGGGGCAGGGGGGAGTTCAGAGGTGCCACTGCACCCCCTATATTTTGCACTGAGGCAAATCGCATTTTTGATCTGCCACTGAGTAACAGCAGATTTGGGGCACCCCAGTGAAAACTCAGAGTGTTCAGCAGAAGATGGTGTTTCCTAGAAAAGGGCACGGTTGGCAGACTGGCTGGAACACTGAAAAGGAGCATGCAGCCCTGCAACATTTCCCCACAGATCCTACTTGTTATTCCTAATCTTCAAATTCAAGTTGTAAAACAGAAAACAACAGTTTTCTTGGACTTTCTCTGAACAAGTTACGACCATATCATCATCTTAATTTGTAGGTAATTTTCTCAGGTGTATGAATGCTGTCCATGTACCTGCCAACAAGTAAGCCAAAGTATTCTTCTGACACTGAGCATGTGAATCAAGAGATAGGGCTTGTTTGTTATCAGACTGTCTTGGATTGCTTTCCTAATCTGCTGGTGACAGATGGCAATTTTCATTGTCTTCAATGGGACTTTTCATATTGCTATGGCCCAAGATGCTGCAAGCCAGCCTCTCTGAAGCCTTAATACAAAGTTGTTGGGTTGGAGTTACTTTGAATGAGCTTTCAGAGACCCCAGTGTCCCTGCCTAAAAAGGAATTGCTTCAGCATGGAGAGGCATGGCAGAGGGTTTTTCACAAAAATTGAAAAAGTGTAATATTAGCACCTTTTACACATTGAAATACAGTTTATTACTTTAGGAACATTAAGTGCATTACATATAACTTTATTTCACATTAAATTCTTATATTTAATGTATCACTTTGTTACATTAAAAGCCCAGTTTATTCAGAAAATAATTACAAATTGAATTTCCTTTTTAAAATTATTTTTTGTTTCAAATGGAGCTACAAGTTTCTGAACCATAAGGAACACTTGTAAAAGCCATGTTTGGTTTTACCAATTTATTTGAAGCAGGATAAAACCCCTCACCCCAATATTTCCCCCTGCCAAAAAACAAAAAACAAAAAACACACAACAGAATAAAACATACACATTAGTGAAACAAAGAAAATTACTTCGCCTCCTCTAATCTTCCATACTACTGAGCGGACATAATGCATTTGTTTCCATTAAAAGAACTGAGAAGGAAACAAGGCCAGGAATTGTAATGACTTGAAATTCTTTATATAGTCTTACATAAAAGTTCACCTGCTACATACTTTTCAGAAATAATGTGAGGAGAATAATAAAGGAACACTTTGTCTTAAATATTTTATTTGTCATTATAAAAGAGCATATTCTGTAATCTGAAACTCCTCCAGGGCCTCAAACCTCTTAATCCAACCTTCCCTAGAACTAACCCTAAAAAAATTAAATTAATGAATAAGATATAATTTTTTAAAATATAATTCTCTGTTGGAGGTGAATCATGCTTGTTCTGGATATTTTCAAAAAAATATAAAATACTTGCCTGCAGTTTATTTGACAAACAACACGTATCATCAGCATGTTTTGATGATATGAGACACCAGTGCCAAAAATAGTGCTGTTGTCTCTATAATATCAGTATTCCAAGAAATAATCATTAACCCGACTGTGACTCTCAGTCAAACATAAGTTTGCCATTTGTGATTTGTACACAGAATCTGGTTTCATATTATCACTTGGTAATAATTTTGTATATTGTTATGCCCTCATATGAAATACACTGAAAATACTCCTAAAGTACTAAAAGTACTAAATAAATAAACCAAAAGTTTTGAAACCTTGTTCTTTTTGGGGGAGATACTAGGAGACCCTTCTGCCAAACTCAACCGACACAACATGCAGTACATTTTGTGAAAAAAAATGGCCATCAAGCAGTTATAGTTTGGTGGAAAAACCTTCAATACCCAGTTTCTCTGGTTTCAATGATCTCAGCATTAAAGATCAGCAAAAGCCTGAACCTCAAAGAGCTTCCTGGAAACTCCAAACCAGGATAGATTATTTATAATTTTCTGCAAGTTTACATTTTTTAAAATGTTTGATGGTGGCTTCCAATACTGATTTAAAAAGAAAAACACCAAAAGAATTTGAGTAATCACTGAACATGTGCATACTGACAACTTAGCTTTGGGGAAAAGACCATGGCTTATAAATAAGCTGATGCAATCCACTACACCACCACAAATGTTTAATTAAACCAATTATACTTTTAAAGCCTGGCAGCTAAAATGCATCAGGCCAGGATACATCCAAGGGGCAACATTTGAAAGATGGGATGCCACCACAGAAAAGGCCCTCTATCCATCACCTCATGATCTGTCAGGTCATAGGAATACTGAGAGAAAGATTATCTGATAATGATCTTAATACGCAACAAGGTGCAGAAATAGCATTTTAAACACTTAGCATCCATTCTATGTAAAACTTTAAAGGTTAAAACAGCCCTTTCAGTTGTCCCCAGGAATAGAGAAGAAGCTAGTAAAACTCTATTGACAAGGTGTACATTGACATTGGTTGGTGAGGAACAGGGTTTGACTCAAAAAATTATAAATTGACCCAGTAGTTAAACAGCAAATTTATTTTTTAAAAAATGCTCATACGAACTCTATTTTTCTAAATCATTTCATGGATTGTTCAACACATTTAGATTGCATTTAGTTCTGCTTTTGAATAAAGTTTCTTTGGGCTCTTTTTAGAAAGAGAAGGAAGGAAGGAAGGAAGGAAGGAAGGAATTGCCCCCCACCTTTTTCCCTAGCAGTTCTGGTTTATGAAAATTCTTTGATGGGACGGCTCACTAGGATTTCTTATTTTTAACAAGCTTGCCTAAATCACTGCCCTTTCAGGGGAGAGGTATTTAATACTGCATGTCTCAAATAAAATGTAAGAACAATATGAACACTCTGGAAACGCATGTGTATCTCTGTTCATCTGTTGTCTCCTGTAATTGAGACCCACAAGAAGTGGTTAAAAAAGGCAGCAATTTTTATGGTGGCAGCTATTTTGAATTTCAGTAATAAACAGTAATAATACTAATACAGCACTTCAAAACAAGGTTTATGGAGAAAACAAAATGGTGATAATTGCAACTCTTTTTTCCTTATATCAGTTTTTCAACTCATAGCAAAAACATAGACAACAAACAAGCCAATTTTGAGATGGATGAAACAACCGGGAAATGGTCTTTCATTTTGAACAACCAGTCCTGGTCAGAAGGCTAGCCCAGCTGCTATATTCTGAACATATTATAATCTCTAAGTAAAATCCTCTGTGCAAAGAGCACTAAAGTAGTCTGTCCTGGATGTTTATCTGGGCATGATTTAACTGTAGCCAGGCTATCTCTGTCCTGGAAAAGCTGCAACTGGTTATGAGTTTCAGCTGGTGTTAGAGGCCCTATACCCCACTCCATGATATAGTTTAATTGGCAAATATTAATTGGCATGAAATATAAATGATATCCTGTTATGGCTGGGAAGTCTGCTGGCAAAAAGGAACTGGCTGCACACATGCATTGCAAAAATAGGTCAGATCGGGATCTCAAGGCATGGCTAGGTCATAGTCAGGGAAACTCTGGTGATAATGGACTTGCAGATGTCCCTCAATGACTCAACCTTTAGAAACAATAATGCCTAAAATGATTTGACCCTCTTCCTTTGTCCACCAAAACTCTCCTTTTGTCCTCTCATCTTCCCATCATTAAGGAGCTATCATGATTCCCATCAGTCCTTTTTCACCTAATACTGAGGCCATTAGCTTGTTCCAGACCTCATTGTGTACTCTGTCAAACCCTCCCAGAGAGCCAATGAACCTTTCCTGTCACAGTGGAAAAAGCATATTTAAACCCTGGCTCTGAGCCAGATAGCTTATTGTACTCTGGAAATAGGCCGTCACTCTGCTGTTCTGATTCCTATTCTGATGCTAACCTTGGACTCTTAGTGTGGGCCACATCACTTCATCTTTTCTCTCCAGATAGGTAAATATTACCCACTATGCCCTAACTTCTCACTATCCAATTTTAAGTCCCTTTCTTTCAGCTAGCCTTGTGTGATTGCAAGATTGCTTGGATCTTGTGTGCATGTGATTATTAATTCCCCTCATAAAACAATATTATTTGAATCTCTGGCTGATGTTCCTGAATTAGTACCAGTATACACAGGTATAAAAGATCCTGTTAGGTTACCCTCGTCTCACAGGTCTCCCCTTTGGAGCTAATATTCCCCACTGTTTCACAGAGGCACTGGCATTGCAGGTGAACCACTGAGTCATCCGTTTTGTTGTAACACTGATGAGATGCATTAAGCTTGAACTTAATGCTAGAGCCATGTGGACGTGAGATCTAATGAGCATAGAATCATAGAATCAGACAGTTGGAAGGGGTCCAATGGGCCATCAGGTTCAACTCCCTGCTCAACACAAGATTTTAGACTAGAACATCTCCTTGGGTGTATCCCCATCCAATTCTAAATTTATCCTAGGAGGAATGAAATCCCATTCAAAGCACCTCACACACTATCTCTCATTTTGGATGCCAGATAGACTACCTATAAGCAACATCTCTGTTTTCCTCTAGCTTGTATTTTGTTAGCTTTCTTCTAGTCCTATTCTAAAGGGAACAATAGCCTAATTCAAAATCACTTATAACTCCGTATCAATTGTAGAGCAGAGATGTGGAAGGGACTTAAGTCTTTCCTTATTCTTTTTCCATGCCAAAATGGCCTTTCAGTATTTTTTCCCTCCATGAAGTTCCAAAACCCTATTTTCAGGTTTCTATACTATTGCAGGGATGTCATAAGTCATACAGAAGAGCAATATATAATTTGATAAAATTATCTTAAATATTCCGTTTTTCAAGGGTTGTCTTACCATGCCATTACTCAACAGGGAATACATATTATAGTGTCTGTGTCACTTGATTACTAAATTAACTGTCTTCATGGAAAAATAAATGTAAACTTCATTTGCAGAAGGTGAAAATATTCTTGTGGAGGGATAGTATTTTTCTGTTATTGAATCTAGAAAAGAAAAAACAAACAAACACATTCTTTTCTGCTTGCCTAGAATAGTGGTATTTAGCTCTGTCTCAGGAACCATCTGCATTTAGCTGTATCTGCTCTGTGATATCATGAAGGTTTGTCTGTCCTATTTAAAACCTGCTTTTTAGCAAACAGTGAACTATAATGAGCTATGTGCCCAGGGCCTCCCAATTTATTTCAGTGGAGTTTTGCCAGTGTAACAGAGGGAAGAATTTGGCTAGGATTTGTTAAGCAAGAAATGAGCACGCTATCAATACACTTGAGAGTGTTCTCCTCCTCTGTTTCCCAGACCCTCATATTTGTTGACTAACAACTCACATCATCCCCTGCCAACATGGCTAGTCCAACCTATTTGGAAAGCATCAGGTTGGAGATGGCTTACCATATATTTAGAAGTGGTACTATTCTCTTAAGTTGTGAGAGTCTGTTTGGTCTGGCTGTGCTTTTTCTCTCCTCTGTATCTTGCATTCCAGCTTGCTTTGCTTTCTACTTAATTTTAAAGTCTGTGGGATATATTTGGAGGGAGGGTAGGCAGAACAACCTGTTAATCACTGGGAATACATAGTCTTCTTAATGTCTACTTTGGTCCAATAACTATGTCTTCAAAGATTCTGCAGCTGGCATTCTGGCCCTGTGCTGGCTTTAGCTGCTGATACTGTACAAACAGAACTTACTGGAATCTGCTAAAGTAGTGCACTGCTCTGACAAAATGAAACTGAGCCACAGAACACTGTCATACTTTCTTCTCAAAAACCCTTGCCACATTGCTTTGATTCCACATATATAGCAGCAGAATTAAAAGAAGGCATAACTAGAATTGCCCTCAGAGTAGGGGCTAGCATGAGCTTTACTTACCTGTCTGGCCCTTAACCATCTCATTTTCCTGGGCTTATATATAGAACGTGCATATATAAGGCCTTCTATAAAACATTGTACTGCCAATGTTGAGAGGTGTGGTTCAGCTCTGGCTTGCAAAAAATAAGGGGGGGTATAAAATGTTTGATTGAACTGACATTAGATATTTAGCCCTAAGTGCTATGTTGGGCAGCTGAACATCTGGTCAGGCTGTGAGTAGCATGGAGAAAAATTAAGGCCGATAGGTAGAACAAGGTTTGAAAACATGATGGTAAGGGTGTCTTATGCTCCAGTTAGCAAGTGACCTAGGAGTCAGGTGGTTGGAGTGCAAGAACTGTCAGGCACTCCAGTCCAGATTAGTCAAGGTTATCCAGCAAGACGAAGGGAGAAACAAAAGGGTGGTCATCAGTTTATCCAGAAGTTGTTACAGCAAGTTATAACAAAGCCAGCAAGGAGTAAAACAGAATCATCAATCGTATCCAGTCCAAGGTCAAGAAAACACTAATTCCTAAGAGTACTGCCAGTCACCAAGATAAAACAGTTGCAAGCAAGAAGATACTAAGGGGCTGCTGAGAGATTTATGGGCAGCTGTCTCAAGACACTAGCTGCTTAATAAGTCAGTATCTCTTATACAACAGCCACTGGGATTGACATAGTTTCCCCTTTTCCCTTTGATGATCCCAAAAGGATGGCAGCACATCCTCAGCATCTGCCACCTCTAGCTGGGGAGTAGGTCCCCCAATTGCCTCAGCCACCAGCTCCTCAGATTTTGTCATCAGGAGCCATAAATTCCTGCAAATCTGACTTCTCTGTGTTTGAATTTTCTGATACCAGAGGATGAGTTATGGACACCCTACAGTTATCTCCTGGGATAGAGTGTCCAAGTTTAGCAGGAGCAATAATGGAACTGGTGCACAAGTTCAAGGGCATGGACATCGGACATATCTTCCAAATAGCGCTCTTTTGGTGAATATCCTGTCCAATCAATGAGGTACTGCAGTCAACCATAGCACATGTAGGAGTCCATCTACTGAAATACTTCATATTTCTCCTTTCTTCCCACCATTGCTGGAAGGGATGAGTTGTGCATGTGGCAGACCAGAACAGAGTGGTGAAACACAGTATGGACATAAAGACGTTTTGGAACCGCAGTCAGTAAGCCACAGGATTTACTTGCACCTTTATGGGATAGGGACCTATGAAGTGAGCATCTAGCTTCCAACAAAGTCAGTGGCACAGTGTCTCCTTGACAATCATTAAAAGATGGTAGCAGATCTTCAGTGTCTTCCACCTTTTGTTGGGGAGTAGATCCCCAAATGCCTTAGCTCCCAGTTCCTCAGACTCAAAGAGGTTGTAGGAGCCATAAATTCTTGCAAATTTCCTGGAAATTTGACTCCTTTGTGTCTGAATGTTCTGACTATAGAGGGTGAGTGACAAAAGGTATTGATATGGTCAGTCGACTAATTGATAAATGTTGATGATCGTGACAAAAGGTGAGAAAGATAAGCTAATACACACAAATACACACATGTGCACACATGTGCGTGCACACACACACACGCACACACACAAAAGCAGGTGTATATACTGTAGTCCAAGAAAGATTTTATGGAATGGCTTTGGAGAGATTTTCAGAGGACAAATTCCTTGATTGGCCTGAAAGGCAGGAAGGAGACAGGCCAATAATTGACAAAAAGAAGACGACTACAGAGGGAGCGTTTAAAATCAAACATGATTATATACGGAATGGAACAAGATCTTCCCATCCAAATTGGTAGTGACTATTGTTTACTGATTCTAAATTGAGCAAAATGGTCCAGCCTTTGTGCCAAAAATTAGATGGAGGTTTCTCTGCCAAAAGGTCCTAAAGTAAAAGCATTTGTATTTTTGCAAAGACAGAACAAAGCCTGATTACTAGTGGAAAAGAGACCAACAAAAAGGAATATATGATGGGGAAAGCATTAAACATAACTTCTGCTATGCAAGCAACAAACGGAAGCAAGAGTAGTTAACCACTGAGTCTGCTGGTTACATATGATGAATTATATAGCAATGGCAATTTTCTTTAAACAAATCCTGTAAGGACTGCATGAATCTATTAGTCAAGAGAGCTGATGTCAATTGAGGTGAAATTCACCAAGAATGTGAGACACAGTGACTGGAATGATTTCTGGAATGCTTATTTTGGTTTTTCAACTGCTTTGCTATTTTTGGATTAATTTTCTCAGAGTAATTGTTTTATCTATTTAATTTGTTTATATTAGTTATCTGATGATAGTACAGTTATCTGCCTCCCACCCTACTCCACTAGCTTTTGGGGTTTGGAAATAGATTCTTGCCATTGAAGTATAGTTGTTTGTGTCTTTTCCAGCTCAACTTTGCTGGCATGGTATGTAATGAGATAGAAAATCAGATTGGCTGTTTGACCAATGGTTCTTTCCACCTGTAATTGAAACTTGACATCCTCTGAAACTGAATAAGCAGTGATGTACAAGATAGTCCAATTAAAGTTGTGTCCAGTTGCCAAAATTGTCTGTTTATTGAGCAGCTAGAAAGCACTCATAACTCGCTAGGCCCATCTCTCTGTCTTTTATCTTTGAAGGACAGCTTGCTAAATAAGAGCATCAGGGGGTTGCTTTTATCATTTGCTCTGCAAATGAAGTTTTCAGCTTTGCAGCATCTTTTCATAGCTATGTACTTTCAACTCACTGATGACAATGACGGCTTTTACGGCTCAAATTAAGACATTAGCTCTTATTTCTTAGTCCAGAGTTGGATGCAACATTAAAATCTCTGTGCAAAGCAGTACTGATGTGCAACAATGTAGTAAAATAATCCTAAATGCAGGAAAAATATATTTCTGGATTATTATTTTTTTAATGTTTAACCTTTGCTTAAAAACCCATAGATTTTAAAAATGTATGTATTTTATTTTTATGTTTTTTATATTACATATTTTGGTAATCTTGTATTTGAAAGCAAAACTTTTGAATGATTTTCTTCAACATGTACTTATTTGGTTAGTATTTCTTAAATGTTATATTAAGTCTGTCTCTTAACTGTAAACTGTAGAATTGCAAATGAACAGCAAAATATCTAGCTCAGATGCGATGCTTCTGAAGGCTCCAAAGCAGGCAACCACTGTAAAGTCAGGAACTGTTTTTCAGGTTGGCTAAGTGCTCAAACTTTGGTTTGGCTTTTGGCTTTTGTGGGGTTTGATGGAGAACTAGTGTCAGCAGAAGCCATCCACTGAGGAATGAGCAGTATGTTACAGGCATCTTTCAGTTAGGCTAGCTCTCAATCCATCCTGGGAAACCCTGAGCATGTCTGTGACCAAAGAGAACCACAAGATGTTCCAAAACCATAGAAACATGCCCTCCAAAATTTCACAGGTGAAAACCAGGACACATGTGGCCAGACCACAAATGTAGTCAAATCTGAAAAAAAGTTATTGATAGCACACAAGGCAGGAATCAGTTTGCTTTTTCCTAACTCTACTAGGAAAGGCAAACTTCACCTCTCAGCAATCTCTCTCACCCATGTTGTAAGCTGAATTCAAGTGCCAAAGTAGTTTGCATCATGAATGCAAACTGCTTTGGCACTTGAACTCAATTTGTAACAACTGAAGTAAGCTGAGGACAAAGTGTGGAAGTGGGTAAGAGGAAAGAGAAACTGGGACATTTAAAAGAAGCTGAAAAAGTAGGATGACAGAGGATGAATTGGAATTAACCCCACCAACTCAGGACCGTTGGAGAGTATGAAGAAACGGACTTTGGTAAGGGTTTCCCCCCCCATATTCTTCTCCAAACAGAGAGACAGCTATTCCTGAATCTGATGCTAAGGCCCAAGTTGAGGTGGGTGGCCTTGAACCTGACTGAAAAATAATCTTTTGAATTACCAAAATAGGGTTTGAACCAAATTTTTGCCTTTGATGCACATCCTTAATACCAAGTAACAACAATAAAAGTTCTTCAACCTCACTGGATCACACCCAAAGGCCAGTCTGCTGTAGCATTCTGTGTCCACAGTGGCCAATCAGTTTGCTATGGGAAGCTCATAAGCAGAACATCACTGCAACGGAATTACTCTCGAGCTCATACTGTCCAGCTGCTAATATATAAGACCGTATGGTTTGTGGTGCAAAATAAAATCTCCATCATGACTAACAGCCATCCCCATGAAAAATACCTTAAAATGCAATGGTTTGTGGATGGTTATCCCTCTCCTCCACTTTTTGTATTTAACATACAAGACCAAGCCTCTGAACACAGCTGTACATTATCCATCTTCATCAGTGGTTCTCAACCTGTGGGCCCCCAGATGTTTTTGGACTTCAGCTCCCAGAAGCCCTGAGCATTGACCATAGTGGCTGGGGCTTCTGGGAGCTGAAGTCCACAAACATCTGGGGACCCACAGGTTGAGAACCACTGATCTACATGAAAGAATTAATTTCTTCCCCTTGCCAATAAACAGAATGGCAAGCCTGCCCTGCTTACTCAAGAGCAGCCATAATGGTTTCAGTAAGGATATTAATAAACAAGGCACTTCCAGAGTTTGAATTTAACCATTTATTAAGCCAGTTATGCTCGTGAAATTTAGACTACATTGCTTACTGGATTGGAAGCTGACAGTGTCAGCTTGTTCTGGAAGAAATTTCCCAGGACCCAGACACAGAAAGAACACAGCCATTTTTCTGGCCCATGTGAAGCCATGCTCGTTTCCCCTTCACATGTGTATTGAAGACTTAAATTTTAAGCGCTATTTGTACCAAAGTTCTTTGCATTAAAGCAATGGAAATTTATGAATCCATAATCTTTGACAGAAAATGCCGGAATAGTACTAGAATTCATTCTCTGACATATTCATACTGAGAGATTTCAGGGCAGCACCCAGCTGCAATGACATGGCAACAAGCCTTGCTGCAGTGAAAGGAAGTGATCAAATGAATCAATTCCACAAGTTTTAGGCCGGAGAAGATCCTAGTGAACTATATGTATGGTGTGCCTTGACTTCCAGTTGCTAGGAAGTGTGATCAGGATGGTGCTTGTGGGCTTCCCTCAGGCATTTTCTTGGCTGCTATGGACACAGAATGCTAGACTAGACAGGCATTTGGTCTGATCCAGCAGGGTTCTTCTTATGTTCTTCTGCATTCATAGTTGTGTGCTATCATCAGCGTTGGAATTATTTAGCAATGAAAGGTTACATGTGGTCAGATTTTAAAACTGTGCTAGCAGTTTTCCTGCAATGGTGCTATTTCAGCCAATTTTAAAGTGACATTTGTTACGCATAAAATATAATTACATAAAACTTAATTTCTTGCCTGTTCTTTTAAAACTTCGGTTTATTTTTATCCAGCTGCAAGGAGTTTTTAAAAAAAATTAAACTGGAACATTAAATAAGCATAGGGATTTATTTTTAAGCTTTACGATTTCTTCTTGTAATTTAATGAAGCGCTTATAAGGTTGCTACAGCTGCTAAACTCTAGATAGATGTTTGCTAGGATCAGTAGTTTACTATACTGATTATATTTCCAAGTGACTGCTTTAGAGCTTTGGCTGCTTGATTTCTCTCTGTGGAACCAAGACTTACTTTGCTATTAGAAGTGTTACTTTGACAGCTGAAGAACTAAGAGCCCAGCCACCTGCAGGGTGCCTTTCTTAACTGTGCAATGCAAGCCTACATATGTCTCCCCAAGCTCACTGTGACTTAGCCCTAAGTAAATGTGTGCCTAGGATTCTAGCCTTAAGGTACAGCCTGATGTGCGGAGACAGACCAGTGGGTTAGAATATGGGTAGGAACAAACAGGAATATGGCAGAGAGAGTATGGTTTGAAGCAACAGATGGTTTCAGAAATTGTCTGGATTTACTTCAGTAAATGCTGCCTAAACGTATATGAAAGATTCTGTCATTGGCTGTAAATTGTAGAAAGAAAGAAAAAGTAACAGTGTAAGACAATTTCAGGAGTGATGGTTCAACCAGGGAAGAAGTTAAGAATCCTTCTTTCTCACTGCTTCTTCACTTCAAATCATTTCCAGGCTTGTACCTAGGAAGAAGACACTTACTGTGATGCCATCATAGCTAATTAGACTCTACTGAACTAGGCAGTAGTTCCTTCCTGTGGCCGAGATCCAGCCAAACTGTTGGCAGAGTGCAAACCGCTGCTAATATAGTTACATTGGTAGCCAAAAGGCAGAGGCTGCTTCTTTTTCCCCATGCACAAGGGCATCCAATTAATGGTTCAGGGGGACAGCAATGTTGTACTGACAGCCACTGTGTGATGTCTTTAACAGTGCTTACACTGGAATAACCTGGAGGGCTTTATACCACTTTGAACCACCAATAGCATTTTTGCCCATGTCCATCTCCCTCCCTCCCTCTCTCTATTTATACCCTGCCTTTTCCCTGACTAGAATTTAGGACATGTCTCTTACTCATGTCTCTCCAGAGTCCCTAGCAGACTGCACTTATAAACTGAAGTCCTAAGCACACTCACTACTCAGTAAATGTTACCGATGTTTTAAAGAATCAACTTTTCCGTATAGAGAAGAGCAGACAAGCAAGTGAAGTAACCTAACCCTTCCTGTAATCCTCATCTCTACAACCAAGTGAAAACCTTGGTTTAGATCAAATAGTATTGATGGTTCAGGGGGAGAGCAATATTGTACTGACAGCCTGGTTGAATATACTACAGTAGACTGAATTAGTTGGTCAGGTCATTGGTAAATCAGTGTATGGATAAATCCCACTGCTTCTTTGGGTCTGCTTTAGTTGGGATTAACAACAGGATCCAGGCTTTTATATTCTCGCTATTTATATGGAAATATCTCTTTTTCCATTGTACCTTCCTTACAGGCTCAGGCATTCACTGTATTGTGTTAGTAAGCCCAAGTTTAAACAACCAACAAATTTAGATTTTAATAATTGTCTTGATCCAATTTAACAGGTAATGTGATATTTCAAGATGGGAAAGTCACAAATTTTAAAACTGTTTTAGAAAACCAGAAGAACATTAGGATATGGTTTACAACAAATTTAAAAATTAAAAAAAACGTATAATTGAAACCCTACAAACTAAAAATTAAACTATCAAAAATTAAAACCATATTAAAACATATATAATCAAACATGCACATAGCTTTATACATGGAAAGAGGATGTGGAGGGAATAACACAAGAGTAACACATATGGTCTAAAACTAATCAAAGACTATTTTTGTATTTTAGTCAGCAACACCCACAATAAGTTAGTTGCAGCCCATCATAGTCCATTGGAGGTGCCGCTTCCAGCATTCTGGATGTCAGCGATCCTTCCTCAGTTTCTGGAGTCTGGGTGCTCTGTAGTATTCTCTGTCATGACTTCTTAGAGTTTCTAGCTATTTTCTCTTTTCAGCTCTTGAAAAACACTCCACCTGCTTGTTTTTCTGCTCTACATATACACATGACTTTAACCCTTGCCCTGCTCTTGGCCATTAAGGAGGACAACAGAGTTTTCTTATGTTTCTATTTCCCATTATAATGAGTTTTCATTCTACTGCTTGCATTTAATTTTCCTGGAACACTCATTGACCCTCCTGGCAAGAATAACCTTTATACAAAAAGCAAACATTTTATGACCATGAACAAAACACAAAATGGCTGAATGGTTCCATTCCTTCACAACTAATAATCACATTTACATTCCTGCTCTGACCCACCAAAGATAAAATGCTAAACTGTCTTTGCTGCATCATCATCATCATCATCCCATTTATCTGTAGTCATTCCTCCAGAATTGTGACTCAAGGCTGCAAATTTATCCATGCATAATGATTTGTTGTTATTTGCTGTCAGCTGGACTTCAACTTATGGCAACCCTAGGAATGCGAGCCTTTCAGGAGCTCTGGTGATCAATAGCCCAGAGACCATTTAGTAAAGAAAGATGATAGGCTGGGGAATGAATGCATCCTGTTTTGTGCATGTAATCCCGAGATATGTAGTGGATATCAGTTATCCTTAATGGATGGAGGAAACTAGGTTGTCATTGCAAGGTGAGCTTTGGAAGAAGATGCCTATCTGACTAATGCACAGAATAGGGTGGGAACTATGCAGCCCTCAAAATACTATTGAACTACAAGTCCAAGCAGCCCTAGGCAGTATAGTCAATGGTGAGGAATTATAGGAGCTGCAGTTAACAACACCTGGGGAACTACACATTTCCCACCATTGGCACAGAACATGGATAGCTGTAAACATTCATAGCCTGACTGGCAGTATTCCATGTGAACTATATTATGGATCTGTGCTCTGCCAGACACAGCCCCTTCTGACCTTTAATTCTGACGGTTAAATGCATTTGCTTTTCAGTTTGTCCTAGCAGCAGTGTTCTCATGTTAATATTTCATGCTAAGTAAGAACAGAGTATGAAGCACCGGGAACTGTTTTTTTTTTTTTTTTGCTTTTTTCTGATATGGGGTACAGTTGGCACACTAGCACCCCATCCCAGCTACACACTGGATTTTTCCACTGATTTTTATTCTCAGTTCTTATTCTTATCCCAGGCAGCATTTAAAAATAACATGTTCACAAATGATGAAATGACCTATCTAGATAATTGGACGGTTCATTCCACCCCTTTTTATTTACCTATGCTTGTGCCTCCCTCCTTTTTTCCTTTTCAGCAATTCCATTTCATTCATCCTATCGCCCAGCTGTCATGTTCTCTCCTAACTCAGTCAACATTCCATTCCAGCTGAATACTTTTGGAACTGTTTAGCTTCCTTTGAACAGGAATCTATAATCTGTAGCCAAACAGAAATAATTCAGTTCCCACTTCTGTTGTCCCTGGAGGTTGGGGCAGATGGGAGTTGGAGTCTGCAACATCTGGAAAACCACAGGTTGTCCACCCAGTCTTAGGGTTTATTTTAACTTATGACACTTTATAGTGCTGCAAACATCAGAATTCCCAACAACTTTCGCTTATAATCTTCTGGTTACATAATGACAGGCACTCTGGCCTGAATTCCAGAAATATCATTTTTATTACAAAATATAAAACTATAAAAGGCATGGATCATTTATAATCCCACCGCTACCTGTTTTCATTTTTTTCCATTTTTAATATGCCATCTATTGATTTTTTAAATGTTCATCTATTTTGCAGGTGTTTGTTACAATTAATTTTAAATGATTAAAATCAAGCAAATCACAACTGTTTTCCAGATGCTTCTGGGCCAACCATGTGTAAGATAATGGGAATAAAATGAAGAGTACATTGTTCAAATGTACTCATCCTTAAACAGATTTATCTGGACATTTCTTTCTTTGCAAATCTAACTCCACGCAGCATCTCATCACCAAGCAGTATAAATCCATTTCGTTTTATGACTTGATCCAAAATTCGAAAGGTGATTACATAATAATCCATTTATGTGCTAATTTGCTTAAAAGTTTCAGCAAATCTAGGCAAGCTTAATCTATTGGCTTCTATCTGCTTAAAGCAGATATCAAATAGCTTATGGTGAGTAAAATTTGTTTGAGATTGATAAATCCTGTGTGAATCCCTTATTATTCTTGGTAGCCCATATTTAAAAAATTGCTACACGAATACTTCGTAAGTAGAATATTTTTCTCTGTCTATAATAATGAGATGAAACATTATTCTAGTTGCATCTATACAGAATAAAGAATAGTGTATATTGAGCATAACACTGAATATCCATATTAAATAATAATTTACTCTGTGTTTCCTCATCTGGGATGTCTCATTTAGTATAGGGAATGGTTGAGAATTTGGGTATACTTCAATTAACAAAGTACTGTAGGTGTATTCTTCGGGTTTCTACTTTAACAGAAAATTTGGCACCAGGGCAGGAATAACATAGAAAAATAAGGATACACCACAAAAAAGATGTTGTTGTTGTTGATGATAAATATATATTCCTTACCTGCCTCTCCCCTGGATAGAGGCAGGGGAAAACAATAGATTAACATATAACAGTTACAAACAGAACATAAATTAAAACAACAATTCATCTAAAAAAAATTAGAAGTACCTAAAAACAGAGAATACATATTTAAAATTCATTGTTAAAATTCACAATTTAAAATCATCTGGATAGGCCTGTTGGAAGAGATTGGTCTTTAATGCTGTTTTAAATTCAGAAAATATATTCAGCTGTCAAATCTCTTCTGACAGGTCATTCCGCAGTTTAGGGGTGGCTGAAGAAAAAGTCCCTTGTGTGACTGTTGCCAGTGTAGTCCTGGCTGGTTGAAGTAAATGTCCTCCAGAGGACCCGAGTGTGTGGGGCAGATTATATAAAGAAGAGCAAATCAACATGTTTTAGCAATCTTTTTATTCAAAACTATCTGTACATGTGAAGTGAAACAACCAGATCAGGTAAGCCTTGCTGAAGTACACAAAAATATTGTGAGCCTTCTAGAGATTGTTTGTACGTTTCTTCCAAAACATATCCAGGGATGTGGATTCTTGGATTCTTTTCCCACTTTTCTTACGATTTCCATTTTGGTAGCCAAACCAATAGATCTATGTTTGTTTATTTATCAACATACTGAGGTCAATTGTGAGGCAGCTTACTTTCTATCCTCTTTTGTCTCAGTTTTGTTGTTCAAAAACTGATGGATCAGAATTAGTGGATAAATCACAATTATCTGCTTATCCACCCCTTTTTTCCGCTGTTTTTCTGTTCACACATGTTAGGGATTCCGGAGGCACCTGCTATTTTCCTTGCCTGTTATAGATAGGCACACACTGCTACAGTAGGACTGGCTAGAGCAGAACCGCATTCTCTCCCAGTTTAAGCTTTGTTTATTGCATTGTTAACTGCTGACATGCTGTAGAAACATGCCACCGAACGTCTATGCTTCTTCACTCACCTCTCAGTGCCACTGCTGCTAAAACAAAACAAAACAAAACAAAAATTCCTTGCTAGACAGACAATGAGGAAGAAAAGCAGTGGGGCTGTGCAGATGTAAAAAGATTTTATAAAAAAGAGCTACTTTGTCAGAAGCTTTGTTAACTGAGATATGTAGTATGCATTTGAAAGAATGATTGTATATTCAGCTGCCCTTAAGATCAGTTTCTGAGGCTTGCTCAGCTTTCAGGTTTCTAGTTAAGTTTCTAATTTCTAGTTAAGATCCATCAGGCTGGTAACTACTAGACACATGACAGTGGTCTCATTCCTTCGGAAAATATGCATGGCCCACTCTTTGTTAATTTTTAAACAGATCTTAAAAGTGATTTATTTCAAGCCTAACTTGGGTTTTCAGTGCTTTGAATTGCTGCTTTTCCTTGGAAACAATATGGTTTTATTTGCATTTTTTAAAATTAAAAATGAACAATGGCAATTCCTGAACAATGGCACATTATCCATGCAAGCAATAGACAGATAGATACTGTGAAGTTCACAATGCTGTGCAGTAGGTTTGGCTTGCATAATTAGTGTTTGTATCCTAATACCGGGAGATGGTATGGTGTAGTGGTTTGAATGTCAAACTACGGCCATTTCCTTACTAGCCTGTTACAGTGCTATTATTCCATTTTCAACATCCTATGGAATCCTGGGGTTTGCAGTTTAGGGAGAGGCTTTTGAGGCTAGTGTGGAAATGGCCTAGGAATCTGGGAGACCAGGGTTCATCTCACTCAGCAATAGAAGCCCACTATGTAACCCTGGGCAAGTCACATGCTCTCAGCCTTAGAGAAAAGCAATGGCAAAACCTCCTCTGAATACATCTGACCATGAAAATTCTATGATGCAGTCACCATAAGATGGAGTTGACTTGAAGGCGGGTGACAACATGTTAACAATAGTTGTGCTGGATTCTTCTTATTCAGGTATTTTTCTGTCTTAAAGCTGCACTGACTTTAATAGTAATACCATGACCACAGTAGCAAGGGTATGTGTGACTTCTATCAGCTTCTCTCATCAAGGGCAGTATGAGTTTGACCTGGTCTATAGGATCATTTCACAGCTCTAGCATATATCACTGAAGCTATTTTTAGGACCTGTGTAACACTTTTTGTGTTGTGGGAACACAGGAAGCTCCCTTCCTGTCAATAATGTCAGACCATTTGTGTCTATAACTTTGTATGGTCAATGCAGGACAAAATGTGGTCCACCAGATGTTTTTGGAATTGCAGTTCTGGCTATCCTCACTATTGGTTATGCTATCTAAAGTTGATGGGAACTACAGTTCAATAATAGCTGAAGGGTTGCCCTTTTCCCACCTCACTGATTACTAGAGGCTCTCCAGAATTTCAGACAGTTTTTCCTAGTCCTTTGTGGAGATGGCAGAGGCCCTTTCCACACCGGGGGGGGGGTGAAACGCAGGGAAATGGGGTGGCGCACGCGGAAACGGAGCTTACCTCAACGCGGGTAGGTCCGTCGCCGCGGGGAGCAGCGCGTGTTCGCCACTCTACACGGCAGTGGTGTCCGGCAGCGCCCAAAATGGCGGCTGGCAGCTTCCGGTGGCTCTCCGCCAATTGGAAAAATGCGCCAGCCGGAAGCCCACCCCCGAGCAGCTCTGCAGGGACGTGCTTGCACACCCCTGCAATTCCACATGGGGTGCTGCGAACGGCTAGCGTGCACGTGTTTCATAAAGACCGCATGAAATGTGGTCTTTATAAAACACGCGGCGCCACCCCCGCACATTTCTCCACATTTCTAACCACCCTAGCGCACTCCACGGTGTGGACAACCTCCGGGTGAGGTCATCCTACCCTGTGTTACCCCGTGTTTTTCCCCCATGTGGAAAGGGCCAGAAAGTGGACATCACAGCTCAGTGTGCTCTGTGACTGAGCTTGTACACCCTAGTCTTAGTTTTGTAAACAGATTTCTTATTTCTGTTTCTTTCCCAAAATACAGTAACAACAAAACTCTTTACTCTTGTTCTTATCCGTGAAGAACTTTGTTGGTCTCTTCTATGTGTGTTTTGTCTGAGGAGGAAAGCATTTCTACAGCAATGAATAGCAAACATCAAGACTCAGCCCTGGGCTTGCTGTTACTAGTTACATGTTGTCTATCCTATCCTTGACTCCTCACTTATAGTACTTGCAGTCCTTCAGTGCTTTAAAGTGCTGCACCAGTGCAAACTCTTCTCACATGAATGACACTCATGCTATCACAAGTGTTTGATGATCAAACAGCAATTTATCTCCCTAAGGAGACCTGTAATTACATCTAGGTCATTGGAAGGCCATACACAATGCTGCGGAAATATGCTATTGCTTGAGAAATATGCCTCTCTCCTTTCTACTTCTGCATAATTGGATTTCTAGTTGCCCTAAGGGTTTTTGCTTTCCTTTTGCCCCCTCTTTTTATCCACTTATTGTTCACATTTCTCTCCTCCCCTGTAATTGCATTCCCACTATATCCTCTCCTCATCAATACTTTTATTTCTCCGTCTTTCATGCTTCTTATGGTTTAGTGTTTTATCGAGTTCACAATTTAAAGAGACCCATCCATTTGTGGATAAAATCACTTGTATATTTTCTGACTTGGATCTCACATTTTTAAAGAAGTTGTATATAGATGCAACTAGGCTACTGGCTTTGTTCATGTGGATATTTTTCACCTCATACAACTCAGAACATGGTTATGGTATTTGAGAAAATGGAGCCTATGTTCCCAGTATTTTTGTATTTTGGGTCTTGAAGTCTACCAGGTCAGGAGTGAAAGTCTGGATTTCAGAAAAAGAAATACATGCTTTTTTTGAGAAGGAGAATGGTGCCTACTGCCCTTGTGGGGACAAGATACAGATATGGGCATACCTCAGTTAAAAGAGTAGATGCAGTCTCAGCATTGCACCTTTAACAGAAAATTTGGTACCAAAGACAGAAACAACATGAATATAGGAGAGATAGGTTGTTTCACCACATAAGGAAGATCAGTTCAACATGTTTTAACAAACTTTTTATTCAAAAACTAACAATACGAAAATGTTTTTAAAGACATATCCATGTTAGTCTCTTGAAGCATAAAATGGAGGAAGGGAAGGGGAGAAAAAAAGGGAATGTATCAGCACCTCTGAGGCTGGTTTTCATTTTAGCTTGAACTTCTTCAGATGCCGTATAGAATGATACAAACATGTGAAATGAAATAGCCAGGTAATGTAAGCTTCACAAAAGTAAACAAAAACATTTTGAATCTTCTGAAAACCATCTGAAAGCTTATTCCAAATATATCCAGGGATTATTTTTTCTTTCACTAGCACCCATCTTTTTTATGATTTCCATTTTGGTGGCCAGGCCTACTGATCTATGATTTTTAACCATGCTGGGAGTAGCTGATGAACCAGAATTATCTGCTAACTCTCTTTTTTCTCTGTTTTGTTGTTCACATGTTAGGTAAAGGATTCTTGAGGCACCTGCTGTTTATTTTATTTTCTAGCATATAAGACTCACTTTCCCCCCAAAAAAATACTGTTTGGAAATGGAATGCATCTTACATGCTGGTGTGTCTTATTTACTGGCAAATAGTATTTGCCAGGGTATAAATGGGGTGCGTCTTATACACCAGCAAATATGGTACTTTGCCTGTTGTAGACAGGCACACACAGCTACAGTAGAATTGGCTGTAAAGGAATCCTGTTCACTTCCAGATCAAAACCTATCTGAAACTCCCAGGGTTAATTTCTCTTTATGGTCTAACTAAGTATTTCATGCAGAAGCATGAAAAATATCTAGTTGAATATTATTAGTATTATATTTATTTATTTCTCATTTTTTTCTCAGTCTAGGTTTCAAGGAAACCTCAAAAAGTTGCATTTGTTAAAAACAAATAAAACAAACAAACAATACAGCTAAAAAGTTTACATCATACAAAAGTTAAAAATGTGATTAAACTATCAGTAAAGTTAGACTCGGTTAAAAGCATAACCATTACAGTAGAACAACTAATGTAAACATCATAGCATATGAAAAGCCTCATCCCTCTGAACAGTCAGCCCTCAAAGGCCTGTTGAAATTCACCTGTTCATGAAAGGATAGCAAGGAAGGTGCCAGTCTAACCTCTCTAGGAAGGTAATTCTAGAACCTGGAAGCAGCCACTGTGAAAACAGTCTCCTGTGTTTCCAAGAGACATCCCAGTGAGGGTACTGCGACAGAAATAAGGGTCTCCCCAGGAGATCTCAAGACACAGGCAGTAACATAAGCTGGACTTGAGTTGTATAAGGCTTTGTAGATCACAGCCAGCACTTTGAAGTTTGCCTGGAAACAGATTGGCAGCCAACAGAGTTTTTGCAACAAGGCAGTTGTGTGCTCCCTGTAGCCAGTCTGAATTAACAATCTGGCTGTATCTCTTTGGAATAGCTGCAGCTTCCAAACTCTCTCCAAAGGCAGCTCTATGTATGCCGCGTCATAGCTATCAAAATAGATGAAACTAAGGCATATGTCACCATGGCCAGAATGGGCACAACTGGAGCACAAACCTTAACTTTGTGAATGCACAGCTAGCCACTGGCAAAACCTGAGTTTCCAGTCTCAGGACTGAGTCTGGGTGTACACTCAAGCTACAAACTTGCATCTTAAGAAGCAGCATGATACCATCTAGTGTTACCCTGTTTACTGGGGGTCCCGCGAGGGACTCCAAACATGCTCAAATAATGGTGGGGAAAATTAGCTCAGAGTTAGCAAAACGAGAGGCAGGGCAACGCAGCAGAATCTTTAAACCCAACGTCTACGGGGTCAGGCCAAGTCAAGAAGCACACCAAAGTTGAAATAATGACTGTGATTTTATTAAATACAGGCAAACAGTGTATGCAACACACTCACACAAGTAACTATAGAAAATAAAGGTAGTAGTGGTATAGGGGAATTTTTGAGAGGGATTTGTTGAATTGGGTGATACTACACCTGTCCGAAGCCCAGGGTAGATCATAGCAGAGGTCCGTAATTGCGCAGTCTCGGATTGAGACTGAGGGGAAAGCTCGGCGGACGAAGCAGCAGCAAGGCAGGATGGAAGTTCAGAGCGATCTGAGGAAGGTCTCGGAATTGGGGGGTTTTATAGGGAAAATATGATCGTAGGCTAGTCTGTACTTTCAGAGAGAACAATGAAGTTTGGGCGTGAGACAATGTCTCCGAAAGGTCAGAATTTAGCATGATTGAATTAAGTCCGAATCGACAATGGAATGGCCAGTGTGCAGATGCAGTGTGCTTGACAGTTAAGTATCTAGCTCGTCAAGTTGCCTGCTCGGGGCAGGGAGTTCTTTGTATTAGCATGCATCTTTAATAAGGTGTTTGTCTAGGGAGGTCTCCTAAAGCGAAGATCTGGCTGAGTCTGGCTTGCCTAGGTGGAGAAAGGAATGTTCAGCAATTAATGGCCATGCCTAGCTCTGTGCTTGTTCGGGGGCCTCACAAACACTTGGCTGAGGGTGGCAAAATGGGGCCAAATTGTGATATCAAAACGATATCTAATATCTTCCAAAGCAAGGCTAGTAAACTGTAATAACACCAGCACAGGTCGAATCCCTGTTTCCTGATCTGTTGACTGACCAGGACCATCTCTGTCTTGCCTGGATTAAGTTTAATGTTATTTGCCCTCATCCAGTCCATTACTGGTGACAGGCACTGGTTTAGAACAAAGACAGCTTCCTCGGACTGAGGGAAAAGGAGTAGTAGACTAGAGTGTCATCTGCATACAGATGGCACTGAACCCCAGTCTCTGGACAGCATCTTCCAATGGTTTGATGTAAGTTTTAAATAGTATACCTTGGGGGACAGAACTGAACACTGAGTGATTCAAAGGCAGGGGCCTGTCAGCGGTGGGCGGTGGTCAAGCAGATGCAGGACGAGCAGCTGGAGTGGCAGCGTTTATTGGATAGCCGGTAAACAGAGGGTTACAGCACACCCCCCCACACACAGATGAGCCTTAGCATGACGTAAACAGTCCCAAACACAAGGCACGCCTGAATGTACAAGCAGGCTATTTCCGAAAACAAAGGAGGGTTACTTCACCCACACACAGACCAAGTGCTCGGCCGGCAAGGAGGCTGGACATGGTCACTGGCGGGAGGGGCTGGATCCAGACACAGGCGGAGGAGAACGCGGAAGGCCGACGGTTGTTGCTCCGTGGCTCTCCCCGCCCAGCGCCCGTCTTAAGTAGTCCCCTGGGCCAGCAGTAACCAATCCGGCACCAGCTCACAGCTGAGGGCTCCCAGCTCGGCTCACAGCTGGGAGCTCTCAGCCCGGAGCCGTTTCTCCATCAGGCGCCGGGACCGGCGGACTGCCTCTTTCCCCTGTCGCCACTGCCGGAACGTGGGAAGAGGGGTGGCAGTTTCCTCCGAGTCGGAGCCACGGGTGGGCGGAGATCCCGGGCTGGGACTGGAGCCCTCCTCCTCCAGCGAGCCGCCCCTGGTGCTGCCAACGGGGCTGTTCGCGTTGGCAGCGCCCTCCGAGGTGTCTAGCCCGCTCGCGTCAGCGGCAGCCTCCACAACGGCCAGGCATCCCCCTGTGTCGGTGATGACTTCCGAGGCGTCCAGGCCTCTCCCTGCGTTGTCGGCGGCCTCAGCAGCGTCCGGGCCTCCCCCCACATCAGCAATGGCCTCAGCAGCGTCCGGGCCTCCCCCTGCGTCGGCAGCAGCCTCCGAGGTGTCTGGGCCTCCCCCTGTGTCGGCGGCGGCCTCCAAGGCATCTGGGCCTCCCCCCGTGTCGGCAGCGGCCCCCGGGACAACACCGAGCTCAGCTGAGCCTGGGCCCATGACATGGCCAAGGAATTGATGAGGAGTCAAGCACCACTGTCCAGGAGGGTTCACCCCTCCAGGAAGGAATGGAGTTACTGTCAAATGGTGCCTCCAGTGTAGGTCATCCACCAAGGCAACTAAAACATTCTGTCCACAGCCAGGCCCAAAACCAGATTGAAATGGATCTAAATAATCCATTTTATCCAGAAGACCATGGATCTGGGGGGCTAACACGTTCCAGAATTCTGTCTCCAAAAAGAATATATGACACAGATCAGTAGTTGTCAAACGTGGTGGGAAACTCTTTTAACAGTAATCTTCAAACTGCCTCCTATAAGCATAATGGAACTCTGCCTTGGTTTAACAAGGCATTACCCACTCAGTCAGTCCCTCTATGGCTTTTTTTTTTTTTTTAACAAAGAGGATGGATAAGAATCTAATACACATTTGGTGATGCTCACCTCTCCAAGAATCCTTTCCACATACTTGAGCTATACAAATTGAAAACTATTCAAAATCACTAGAGAAGTAGGGGCCAAAGTTACATCCACTGGATTTCTATTAATTATAACATCCATGTGAGAGCAGATCCAAACAGATCCAATTTTATCTGCAAAGGTTTTCACAGCAGGCTGTTTAGTGGTCTGGATTCTCTACTTGTAGGCCAGTGTGTAAAATACCCTTGATTACTTGAAACAGCTGTGCTGGCCAGCTCTTTGCAGATGCTTTGGTGGCAGAGCTTTTTTTCTTGCCACATTTCTACAGAGCAGGCCCTCAGAGAAACTCTAGCTTGTGTTCAGCCAACCTTGCTCCATGTTTTCTGCCAACTGTCCTTCACTCTTTTTTCATTGCTGCCAGTTCCCTAGAAAACCAATGAGCTAGTTTAGATCCATAACATGAAAATAGTGCCATCAAGTCCACTGCCCCGCACATTTCTCCATTCCAGAGGTCTACTAGAGCTTCAACCAAATAGCCCCCCAAAAGCCATCAGAAAGCTATCCAAATTGATAAGCCTACTGGGGCAGATCGTCATAATTTGCTCTTCACTCCTACAGAGTCCCAGCAAGTCTAAATCCCAGGACAGAGTGATTTGTCAATGAAAACAGATCTATAGAGTTTTTCTCCGCTCCCATGTTAACAGGCCATACACCCCCACACTTTGATAGGGTTTAATTGACAAAATATAATTCAATTGGCAAAATATGTTAACTGGCTAAATATAAAATATGCCCTGCTATGGCTGAATGGCCATAATGGATAAGAGGAAAGGCTGTCCAAACCCGTGCATTGTGAATTAGGTTGGAAGAGACCTCCAGGTGTAGCTAGGTCATAGTCAGGAAATTACCAGGAAACTCCAGTGATAATGGATTGCAGTGAGTCTCTGATGACTCAACCTCTTAAAGTCTGGAAGATTCGCACAAGAAGGCTGATTGTCTTAACTCCTCCTCCTCTTACCTAGCAAACTTCTCTTTTGTTCCTACATCTGTCTGGCAATTACTGTCAAGGTCAGAGACCTGGGCAGCGAACCAGCTCAGAGAAGGGAGTGTGAGAGCCAGCAAAGTCCAGCCAGGAGGAGACAAGCAAGCACTTTACACAAGGAAGTTCATTTACCAGAGCATCAAGTGAAAGCCGTAGTCAGAGTTCCAAAAGCCAAGGGTCAAGAGATCAATTCAAGGTAGCAGGACCGGGTGCTGGGAGCAAGGAACAGGCAAGAGGAGGGCTTGAAAGAAGTTTGCCACAAGCAAAGGAAAGCTTCCAGGCAGGCAGTTATATGGCCCAAGACACAGGTGTGGCTAGTCACTTCTTGAACTTAATCAAGGAAGCTTCCCTTTGCTCAGCTTTCTTGAGTCTCTACCTTGTTTGTGGGCTGATTGGCACAGGCTCCAAACCAGAATCAGATCCCTGTTGCCCTAAAGGAGCAGGCAGAGGAGCGTCCAAACCCTGCTTGGTCCGTGGCAGCAAGGGGAGCTCTGGAGCTGCTGGACTCATCTCTATCCAGAGCCATAGGGACCAACAGCTGCTGCTCGTCATCAGCAGCTCTGACAGGGGCTTCAGTTATCACAATTACTCAGCTGTCAGGACTGCCATTAGCCTTTGATGCTAAGACTATTAGCCCATTCCAGACCTCATTGTCCACTCTGCAAACTCCACTGTTTACTCTGCTAGAGAGCTGTTTATACACTCGCCCTCCAGGCAGAAACAGAGTAGTTAAACGCCAGTTTCTGGCCAGTCAACTCACAGTACACTGATTGCTGGTCACCACTCTGATTCCTGAACATGTACTGTCCTTAGACTTGCGTCAAAGCCACATCGCTGCTTCTTTGCTGCTCTTCTGGATTGGTAAATATCACCCACTTTGCCCTAAAATCTTGCTATCCAAAACTTTCCTCCTTTTTCCTGCAATTAGCCTTGTGTGATTGCATGATCATTTGTTCATGATTGCAATTCCCCTGACAAAACACATTAAGCTTACTTTTTGATCTCCAGTTGGTTCTTCCCTGAACTAGTACTAGTAGGTATTGGTGCAAAAGATCTTACAAGGTTACCCCCCACCTTGCAGGCCTCTTCTTTCAGCTAATATTCCCCATTGTTCCACAGAAGTACTTGTCATGTTGTTGTCCCAGGACTCAGACAAGACTCTTCCCAACAGCCACACCCTCAAGACATGAGAGGGAACGTATTTATGGCAGCCAGTGCAGGTGGAAAAGGAAGAGCTCATTAATTAGGCCACAGCTGGCCAGGTCACTGAAGTCAGGACAGCAGAAAGCTGCTGGAATCTACTGACTCTATTGATGGTGACAGCCTTGCTGACTCCTGCTTTCTCTGCTCGTGTTCTTTGGGCCTTGGACCTTTGCATGAACTATAGATTCTGCTCATGGACACTCCCTCCCTAGACTCTTGGTAAATTCAGACTCTAGCTCTGGACTGCTTTGGAACTGCTTTAACAAATACTGTTTGCTAGCTACTGCTGATTACACAGCTGTGAAGCCTTGGCAGCTTACCAGCACAGAACAGTACTGGCATCATGGGTGGACCCCTGAGTCACCCACATTTGGGGGTAGCACCTGGACCAAGATCATCCCATTCAACACAAGCAAAGTACAGAGTGTGTCCAGCAGCATAAGTATAAACACATACCACTTGATAGAGACCCATATTGTCATCGGTTGTCATGGCAGGCATGAAGTCCTGAGCCACTCCTGACAATGCAATTCCAGCATGGAGATTAGTTTCCTACTACAATTCACAAGTCTTGTCGTCCAGATATAAACCTACATCTTCAGATGCAGTACTGAGTGGCATTAAGGCCTAAGGCATAAAGCATATCTATTCTTGATGGCTTGTAGTCCATCCTGGTGTGGTATGTTGGTGTATAGGGATTCCAATTCCATAGTGGCTAGGGTCATATTCTCTGGGACGTTGTGGATGGACTGTATTTTCCTCAAGAAATCAGTTGTATCCTTCAAGTAGCTTGGAGTGATGATGGCATATGACCTGAGAATTGTGTCCATATATCCAGATATCCTACTAGTCAGGGCTCTAATGCTTGAGAAAATTGGTCTTCCTGGATTGCCTCATTTGTTTGGACTCCTGGGGTGTCCACTTGAATTTGGATTTGTACATTAGTGGAGAATTCTCTGAGTGATTTGTGTAGTTCTTTCAGATATGCATCAGTGTGATATTTGGAAAGGATTCTGTAAAATGTGGTATAGACAGTTGTCTTTCAGTCTTCTATATGTAGTCTATCTGGTTCATGATGACCACAGCTTCTCCTTTGTCAGCTTATCATATAATAATGTTAGGGATTATTTCTGAGACCGTGGATGGCATTTCATTCCATATGGCTGAGATTGTGTCTCTTGTTGATTATCTCAATTTGGACATGACGACAAAAGCATTCTATGTAGAGATCAAATTCTACTCTAATAATCAATGCAGAGAAAGAGAAGATGACAAACAGAAAGGAATAATAAGAGACCAATACACTGAAGAAATGTATAGTAAAAGAGATGAAAGGATGATTGAGTCATTCAAGGAAGAACCATATGAGGATGAATCTACATATTTAGAAAGTGAGGCGGAAGCTGCAGTCAGAGAACTTGGGAGAAATAAATCACCAGGAACAGGTGCCATACCAGTAGAGCTGCTTCAAGCTATACAGAAAGAATCTACTCTGGTTCTAAATAAAATCTGTCAATAAATATGGAAAACAAAAGAATGGCCCACAATTGGAAACACTCGATATACTTTCCAATCTCCAAGAAAGGTGACACGAGGGATTGCAATAATCACAGAACCATTTTATTAATTTTCCATACAAGCAAGATGATGATCAAAATTCTACAGCAAAGACTTTTACCATATATGGAGCAAGAAATGCCAGATGTCCAAGCTGGGTTTGGGAAAGGAAGTGGCCCTAGAGGTCATACTGCAAACATATGTTGGATAATAGAGCACGCCAAAGAATTTCAGAAGAAAATCAGTCTGCTTTATAGATTATAGCAAAACCTTTGTATCTGTAGATCATGAAAAACTATGGATCATTCTTAAAGAAAAGGGTCCGCCACAACATTTGACTGTCTTGGTGCATTCATTCTACTTAGGATAAGAGGATGCTATTGGGAAAGAATACAGAGAAAGAGAATGGTTTCTAATTGGCAATGGGGTCAGGCAAGTCTTCATTTTATCACCCAGTTTAGCTTCTATACTGAACCTATCATACATCAAGCAGGATTAGATTCAGGGAAAGAAGGCCTGAAAATTGGAGGAAGCGACATCAACAATTTAAGATATGCAGATGACACCATACTATTAGCAAAGATTTGGGGGGATTTCTGAAGAAAGTCAAGGCAGAAGGTGCAAAGGCAGGTTTACAGCTGAATATCAAGAAAGCAAAAATGATTACAGATGATTTATGTTACCTTACGGTAGATGATGAAAATATTGAAATAGTTCAATAGTTTCCATACTGTAGCTCAATCATTAATCAGAATGGAGATTGCAGTCAAGAAATCAGAAGAAGACTAGGACTTGGAAGGGCAGCTGTGAAGGAATTAGACAAAATCTTGGTATCAAGATAATATCACTGAATACCAAAGTTAGGATCATCCACGCCATCATATTTCTAATTTCTATGTTGGGTTGTGAAAGCTGGATGGTGAAGAAAGATGATAGGAAGAAAATCAACTCATTTGAAATGCAGTGCTGGAGTAGAGTTCTACAGATACCACGGACTGCTAAAAAGGCAAATAAATGGGTCCTAGGGCAAATAAAACCAGAACTCTCCCTGGAAGACAAGATGACTAAACTGAAACTGTTGAATTTTGGATATATCAAGAGAAGGCATGACTCTCTGGAAGAGGCACTAATGCTTGGTAAGGTAGAAGGCAGCAGGAAAAGAGGAAGGCCACATTACAGATGGATAGACTCAGTCAAGAAGCCTGTGTCCCTAAGTCACAAGACCTGAGTAGGGCTGTAGATGATAGAGTGACTTGGAGATCTCTCATTCTTAGGATCATCATAAGCTGAAGTTAACTTGATAGCAATTAACAACAAGAAGCTTCAAAAAGAGAATCACCAGTGCAATCACCAAATCAAATGATCAGCCATCTAAATGGACACTGATTGCAAATCACTGAAAATGTGATCCACAATGCTATTCCCGTGTCTGTTGTTTAACATCAATAAGGTTGGCAGGAAGTAGCCTGAGAAACCTTTCACTAGTTCCATCTTTTAAAAAGGGTCTAGAATTTACCTATTTCTATGGGTTTTAATGAAACCTGGCTGCTGTTTTAAATCAGGATTCAGGTTGCTTTTATTTAAAATGTGCCTTTTTAACTCATTATCTTTTGAATGAATTGATATTTTAGCTCATGAATAGTTTTATTAAAAGCTGTTGTGACCTTTCAGATGGTCTAATAAAGGTATCATGCTAATATGAATTTTAGCATTTTCTTTTGGAATTAAGCCCCCTTGGGAACTCTAAGAGTGACTTAGAGACATTATAAACAAAATAATGAAAAAATATATGCTACTATTAGCATAAGTACCTGACAAGGAGAGTACTTTATACAGGTATTTCTCATTAAATTTTATTTGACCAAATATAACAAAACAGCCAATATGGAAAATGTACATAGATCACCTTGAAGAACAATTGAATTCAACAGTTGAATTCAGTTGTTACCTTTCTGTTCATGGAAAATCTTTTGATACAGCAGATGTCTCTACATATAATAAGAGAAAAAGAGGCCATGTCTGCCAATTCTTCCGTTCCCTTGCAGGGTCTCTTACAACCTTCCATCTCAGGAATATCTGGCAGGTGAGAGAGGTTGTAGAGAATAGGACAATTATTAAACTCTTCTCCCACCATTCCGTTCAGGGCCCACTGGACAAAAATCTTTTGTAGATGGAAACAAACAACGGAGTTCAGCCAACAGATCTGGACAAGCATGGATTTGTGACTTACCAGGAGCTCACATCTTCTGGCTATGGGAGAGTGGAGATGAAAGGCCTCCATTTTCTGTATCCAATAGTGTGTCCTCAGGGAGACCAAGATAAAGAAGGCTCCATGTAGATGGCAGCTGGTCAGAAGTGGGTGACTGACCAGAAGCTGGTCTTTCCATCATGGATGGTAGAACAGAGGTCATTACTCAGTTTCCCCTGGGGAAACATATAAGTGCTCCCCAATTAAGATATTAACCAGCCTTGCTTCCCCATCTTTCTTTCCTCCTTTGACCTGAGCTTTTTATGTGTATCCTGATGTAGCTATGTTTTGTCATGGGATGGTAACTTTATCATATGGTTGGTTTATACTTATGAGAGGTTCATTGAGCATTGGAGAGAGCCAGAGTGTGTAGTGGTTTCGTGTTGGACTAGGACACTAGAGACCAGGGTTTGAATCCCAATTAGGCCATGGGAGCCCACTGGGTGACCTTGGTCAAGTCACACTCTCTCAGCCTCAAAGGAATGCAAAGGCAAACCCTCTTTGAACAAATCTAGAAAAGTGAAGAGAGATAAGCAATTTAGGATAAGCAATATTAATCAGAGTCAGCATGATGCAGTGGTTTGAACATTGGACAATTCCCCACTTGGCCATGGAAACCCAATGGGTGACCTTGGGTATATTGTACATTCTCAGCCCCAGAGAACCCCATTTGCCTTAAGGTCACCATAAGCTGCAAATGACTTGAAGGCACACAACAACCCAATTTTAAACAAAGAAATAATTTATGAAAGTATTACAATCCAAAAGTTATACACAAAGGAACTCTTAGCAATTCTGATACAACACTCTCCTCTTCAGATTTTAGATGTGTGAATGCTGCTATTATTTACCCTATCTGCTATCATGACAAGCATGCCTAGTTCCTTCAGGTTATCCTTTGATGTAACAAATTCCAAACATTTTATCATCTTTGTTGTTTTCTTCTCATTGCAACTAAAATAAATCATATGAAGTGCAATGAGAAGACAAATATAATTCAACAACATAGTTTAGCTGAACACTGGGAAGGATTTTCACACTTTACATAGGAAATGTGTTTTCAGTACTGATACTTTGGAAATATGTTTGCATGGCAATTTAGCATTTATTTTTGTTCTACAGTTTTATTTCTCTCCTGCCTTGGAAAAGTAAAAGGAGGGCCTAGTATGCTGAACAGGAAAGACAAGTAAAAACAAAACCACACATTCATCAAGATCTAATAAAGCCCTTCTTGACTGTTCTGATCTCAGTTGGAGAGTCTCTGAAATTTTGTGTATATTCCCTGTTGTAAAAAAGATGGCAGTGTTGACATCTGAATACTTATTACCAAGCACAGAAAGAACTTAAAAATAATATTAACTTTTCTGCTATCCCACGACTATCCTTAGACTTCCTAACTGACTCTGAAAACCACAGCCAAAGAGGCCTGAGCACAAATGGAATGTCTGCTTCTTTCAAGACAATATCTGCATATAGTGTAATGATTGTTCAAGGACCTTCCAAGAACCAACAGTTCTGTTTTCCTCCTGTCTCACAATTCTCATCTTTTTTAGCCCCTCTGAGCTTCCTATGTTTACCCAAGAAGTGTTTGCCAGTTCACTTCCTCTTCCTAGTCCCTTTCCTGTCATAAGATTGTTTGCTTATTCTGTGGCACTCCAGGGCAGAGGTGAACCAAATCCCTCTCCTTGACCCCCCCTTTTTTTTTGGGAAAAGAAGTCTCTGGAAAAATTCCAGAACTTTCTTTGTTAGCTTTGCTATTCTCTTACTCCTTCTCATTTTATTAAAGGCATGGTAAGGCTAAAGTTCTTTATGCTGAAAGCTTGGAAAGACTTTGTTGAACATCATGGAAATGCACTGAGAAGCGATATACCCTTTTATGCTTTAAAGCAATAAATCCTTTTGATCATCTCTGGGGAGAGGTCTCAGTTTCTGGACAGTGTCTGCGACTCGCTATGAATAAATTGAACATCAAATAAAATCCTTTCACCTGTATGCAGAAAACTCACCGACACATCAGGAAGAAAGCCTGATGTGCTACTTTTCTACGTGCCAAGACTTTTTATGAAGGCCACTCAAAAAGAAAAGCATTCTTCTTGTTGTTTCTAGGGCCACTGAGCCAGGCATGAAAGAGATCTGACTGAAGGCCTATGATATTCTTTCAACTAACCTTCATCTCTCAGTGACCACTTTCTACATGCGTAACAAACCAGCTCAATTGAGATTGTTGCCCAGGAAAACTGATCCATGCATAAAACAGACCTTTGGGCATATAGTGAAGAAACTGCACTAGCTGGAAATTTCAAGGAGAAGCAGACCAAATCTTACGGTTTAAATCCAATTGTTAATCCCAGTCACTGAATTACATACCCTCTGATGTGTTACATATGCAAACAGGCACACATGAGGCTGAGTTGCATTACAGTGTTGTCAAAAGTGTGTGGCTAGACAGCAAGAGGGCAAAAAATTTTAATGAGGAAAAATTATTTATGGGGAAAAATCCACAAATATGAGTGAAAGCAGAGAAACCTTGGAATTCATACACTGAATTCAGGAAAGTTTGAAAAAAACCTCAAACCAATAAATCCAATACTCTGCATCTTTATACATACAAACAGTATGATTAACAATATATATAATACATTACCATGAAATCAAAATGCTTCATTTTCAGATCCTTGATCAATGTATGAGTTCTGTGTTCATACCTCCGCCCCCTGGTAAATGCACATTATAGATAGGGTGAAATCCCAGCTCCTTCATAATACGCATGTGGTCATGTGGAACCAATTGTAGCTTCTCAGCCTAATCTATTTCACAGATTGTCAGGATAAAAATGGGGTGGATGAGTGGATAGTAAAAGGGGAAAGTAACGTATAATACTTTTAGCTTCAGGAGCTAAAGGGAATGATATTAGTTTAAAAAAATTACTGTTGGGAAAAACATGATTGTCATGAAGAAATCCAGGCACTCCAAAATACCCCCATGGTGGTTTTTCAGATTGATAATGGTTCCTGGAATGCCCATATGCCCAAGTGACATTGAATGGTCATGTAGGGATTCCATTTGGCAAACCTGTGCATGAGGAGGCCTGTACCACTCCCAGTGTATAGCAGCTATTTTAAAGATTAAAAAAAGAGAAGAAGTCACAGATCCCCTCACCTCAGAAACTTAAGGTACACAAAACTGTTGAGGACCTTCCTCTATGTTCTGTTTCAAGGTGACAAGTGCCTTGGAAGGCACACCTGTGATTCAAGAGGGCAAGTAATGGAGAAGCCACATTAAAAATGGTTCAAACACAGAGAGCTCCTAAGAGCAGAAGCAGGTTCAGTCCACAGCGAGACCATGAAAAGTAGCCCAAGAAAAGTAAAAAGCAAAGCAAGGAGGCATTGAAAAAAATCATCCAAAGAAAAGCCAAAGTTCATGAAATGAGACAGCAACAGGATGTCTCACAATGCTAAGCAGATTTCTTACTGCAGTCTAGGCCTACCTGGAGATAGCACCCAGTATCATTTTGATATCACACAATTCGGCTTTCCCCTGCCACCCCACTCCACGTGTTTGCGAGGCCACCGGACAAGCACGCAAACAGGCACGGCCGATAATTGCTGGACATTCCATTCTCCATCTAGGCAGGCCAGACACAGCTGGTTAGTTGCTTCAGGGACCTCTCCGGCAAACACCTCATTACATATGTGCGATACTAACAAAGGCTTCCTGCCCTGAGCAGGCTACTGGACAAAGGTTGTGCTGTCCACTGGTAAGCGCTGCGCATTTGCATACTGGCTACACTATTGTTAATTCAGCTCTGATTCCATCATGCAAAGTTGTGACCTTTCCGAGACATTGTCTTGCACCCAAAACTCTTTGTTCTCCCCAAGTAAGGCATAGCCTGCAGTCCCAATTCATCCTATTAAAACCCCTGATTCCGTGACCTTCCTCAGATTGCTCCTGAGTTTCATCTTGTCTTGCTGCTGCTGTGCTTGGCGAGCTCCCCTCAGCTAATCGAGCTGAGGCCCTTTCCGCACGTGGAGGGGGAAATGGGGGAAAACTCTCTAAAACGGAGCTTACCGGCAGCCGGGTAAGTCTGTTGCCATGCAGAGCAGCGCGATCTCGATGTTCCGCAGTTCTCTGGCGTCCAAAATGGTGGCCTCAGCATCCAAAATGGCGGCTTCCAGCTGGTGGAGGCTCTCCACCAACCGGAGAAGCTCATCAGCCTAAAGCCCACCCCCAGCAGATCTGCAGGCATGCACTAGTGTGCGCCTGCAAATCTGCACTGGAGCGCGGCGACAGAGCTGCACGAGGCTGTGAGCTCCGTGCTTTTTAAAAACCTCTGAAAAGAGGTTTTTAAAAACACGCGGCGCCATCAGTTCTGGTCACTTCAGAGCGGATTGAGGTGCGGAACTACGAAAAATAGTCCGCCCCAATCTACTCCACAGTGCAGAAGACCTCCGTCGGAGGTCGCTCTGCACCGTTTTAACACCCCGGTGCAGAAAGGGCCTGAGTTTCTTCTCTGCACCCCGGATTCTCCCGCAAGGTCCAGGACGACAAGACAGGTGTTGTATCACCCATTTTCCCGGAAAATCTCTATCCTTAATTCAACCTCTAATTTCTTAGTTAGCTGTGTGACTGTGGTGTCTTTGATATTTACTTGCATTCAATAAAACATCATTTTTATTACTTTAAACCCGTCTGGCTGCTTGACTGACCTGACCCTGTAGACGCTGGGTTGCAACATCCCTCTAAGGTACCCTGCCTCTCGCTAGCTTAAGCGAGTGCTCCAGCTAATTTCTCCCAAAATTGTGTTTTATTGTTTGGTTATTTAGGTGTCCCTCCCAGTAAACAGGGTAACATTGCAGCCTTCATTCTTATTAATGACTGAGCCAAGATATGGAAAATCCTGAACTATTTCAATGCCTTCATTGTCTACTTCAAAATTATGTAAATCATCTGTGGTCCTTATTTTTGTGTTCGCAATGAACAACCCGTTGGACTTGCAAAATTCAGCCAGTCACTCTCCTGTGTCATTTCTTCACACTGGACCAAATTTTCCTATGGTCTTTGATTCTGCTGTCTTTCTTACTTCTACATTCCAGTTGCCTGTGATTAACAACGAGACCTATTTTGGTGTGTGATCAATTTCCTTCTGGAGTCCTACATAGAATATTTCAATTTCTTCTTTTTCTGCCTCTGTGGTTGGAACATAAATTTGTATTATGGTTATATTGATGGGTTTTCCCTGAAGTCTTATTGACATGATTTGGTCAGATTTTGCCTTATATCCTTTGGCACAATACATATGATAGGAACTGCTTTTGCAGTCTCACTACACTATTGATGCCAACCCATTTCTTCTTAGACTTTTATTCTCTGAGTAAAACATTGTGTAATTACTTGACTCAAAATATCCCATTCTTGTCTACTTTAGCTCACTCATTCCAAGTATTGTAATGTTTATACTTTCCATTTCTTATTTTATAGTATCTAGCTTTCCAATTGATGTTTCTCACATTTCATGTTCCTATCACATGTACTGTGCAGCTTCAGACTTTCCTTTCACCTCGAAGCATGTCTATAGCTGGATGTCCTTGAGTCCACTGGTGTCCTCAGCCATAGAGCTAATTGTACTTATTCTTTACTCTTCCCCAGTAACATGCTGGGTACCTTCTGCCTTGGGAGTCTTATCTGTAGCGCTGTCTCTTGTTTCATTTTGGATTGTCTCACCATCAGGTTTTTGTGGTAAAAGACATTCAAAATGAAATTTACCATGCTTCATTCTGTGAGTACAGTCAGCCCTCCACATTCACTAAGGTTAGGGGCGCAGGACCCCCGCAAAAGTGGAAAATTCACAAATATCAAATGTCTGTGTGTCTATTGGAAGGGAGTTGAGGCATGGTGGGGAGAACAGACACCTGGGTCCAGGTCAGGGAAAATAGATGGAAAGGCATTGGTCAGCAGGGTGGCCTTATACTTCTTCTCTCACCCATCTCCTTCCTTTGGTGTGGGGGAGCATTGGGAGAGGGTTTGCAGTGCTGAGAAACTGGGCTTCGAACTGTCTTTAGCTGGCCAGGCAGAGGCTAGTGGAGGAGGAGGATCAGAGGTGGGTTTTTATAGGCCTGTGAGGCCTGATTGGAGCTGCCAAGAAGGAAAGTTCCACTGGAAAAGAAGTTGCTGTGGTGGTTTGACAGGGGTTAGAGAAAGTTGCAAATAATCAAATCTGTGAAAGTCAAACCCACAAATGTGGAGGACTGGCTGTACTAACAAGTTTTAGCTGCGGTGTCATTGCTGTTGACCCTCCACCAGTTTCTCTCTTTCTCTCTCACACACACCACTATTGTTGCTGCTGCGCACATTTAGCTGTTTGGCACATTTAGTCTGGCTCCTCAACAAAAGCCTGTCCAACATGGGAGACCCTACCTGCAACACTGCTGCCATCAGCATAGCCTCTTGCCTCACAGGAGCATGCAATCCCACCGCTAGGGAAAGGTAGTGCCATGGTGAGTGAGTGCTAATTTACAGTCAGCTGTGAATTAGGACAGCTGGTCTAATTAGTTCAGTGTATCCTTTCAAATGCATGCCAAGGTGGGTTCAGCTCCTTTGCTGCTGCCACTTTAATCTCTAACGTTCAGAAGGATGTGGTATGTCTAATTCCTGATTTTCAGGCTTTGCCCTGGGATGATGCAGACTCTGGTTCCAAGACAGGACTACTCACCTTTGTCTCTGACTGGAGTCTCTTATTTGGGGTCTCTTTTTCTGTCCCTAACTCTGCACAAATTAATCCCACCCCACATTCATGCTAAAGTAAAATAACAAATAAATCATTATATACAGGCAATGCAATGTCTGTGTTTCCATTCTTCTAATCAGCTGCATTGTACAACAGTGAGCAAATGTCCAACACTGGCTGAAACTGGCATATAATGCTGAAACATCCCCTCCTGGGGTTTGTTTACTTTAATACCCTTTAAAAATGTGTTTGTTATATAGGTGCTAGTTGCAAAGTAAAATAGCCATTTCTTACTATCAATTTTTTTTCGGTTCTCTTGTATTATTATTGTATGTTTGGTTGCTATAGTCTAATATTTTATTGATGCTGTAAGCCACCCAGAAAATATTGTTGCTGGACAGAAATAAAGGTGCTACATAAAATAAAAATAGATCAAATCAAACTAAACATTCAGATAATACTTTTCCAGTCCCTGCCTTCACCAGTGTTCATAGGCTTTTATGATGTAGATCCTCTTCTGTGGGTGGAATATTACTTTCCAAAGCATAGTGTTTTGTTAGAATTGGTTCCTTTTCGGTGTTTGATGTTCAGTCGCAAATACAATAACAACGCCATTCGTAAGAGGCAGTAATTCCACTGGGCCTGCGGATCTTTGTAGTTAGATGCAGCAGCCTTCCACAGGTGTGTGAGAACTCTGAACAACCCCTTATGCCCATGTAGGGAGCGATTACATGTTTACAAGTGAATGCCTCATGGAGTGTCTTTCACTGAAGTATGAGCAGCTGCCATTACGCTCTGTTCCCAGAACAAAACTGAAAACATGAGAGGGTTGGAAGAGATGCAAAATAAAATAAGATGCAAAATAGAGCTGCTTTTTATCTTTCAGCAGATTATATGTAAATTAATGACAGGAAATCGAGCAAGGCAAAAGCGACTGGGACATTTCAAAAACTGTTATTTTACAGAAAAACAAAACAATATCCTCTCATTCTTTTCTTTTCCCTTTTTGTGTTCAGGTTTGAGGGGAAGCTTATAATGAATTAGTTAGCCTTGGAAGAAAATATTCACTTTTTCATCATCATCATCATCATCATCATCATCATCATCATCATCATCCCCAAACATGTTTAGCACAGATGTTTTTCTGTTGGCTTACTTTTTCTGCCATTGTTCAGATTTCCATAGCTGAGGTTGAGGGCAGTAGTAAATGGTATTATGCTGGCTGAAGACCAGACTGATGTATTCTGATAAAAAAAAACACAAACGATTGGAAGAAGCTCAACTGGAAGCTAAAGGGAGGCATTTGCAGATGGTGGCCAAAAGACTGGAGCCAAAATATGGAAGAACAGTTCAAGAGATATAGTTGGCTGAAGCTGGAAAAGAGAAACATCCCTTTCAGTTATAATTTCAGTCTTTGCGTTTGGGTTTTTTTTGGTTGCAGAGAAAAAGTTTTTGGGGGTGCAGGGAATAGTGGGATTTCTAGCATGGATTTCCATAATTTTGCCATGATCAATTTCTGTCTATAGCCCTGGCAACCAATACTATAATTTCGGACTTTTTTTAAAAAAAAAATCTTGTGACCCAAGAGATTTCCCTATTAAGGGAAGGAGCATCCCTCAAATATATGGATGTTTGGGAGTGGTTTAACTGTGGAGGTTTTCAAAAAGGATCATAAACTTTCCATAAAGAGATTGAAATCTGCTTTAAATTTGACTGAGTACTTGGCAGTGATCAGCCCCAGAGCTTATTCTCAGTGGCAGAGTTGAGCATGTGGCACTGCCAGGTGGGACACTGAGAGCCTTATGCCACGTGTGAGGTAGGTTATATTGCTGGACAGATAAGATGATAGCTGCACTACAGTTTTATGACCCTGTTGAAGAGAAAATAAACTCCTCTGTTTCTTGATGCCCTAAAGGCACCAGATCCCTACTGATCTTGGAAGCTAAGTAGGGTCAGCCCAGGTTAGTACTTGGATGGGAAACTGCTGACAAATACCAAGTATTGTAGGCTATATTTCAGAAGAAGCAACAGGCAAAACCATCTCTTGAGTATTCCTTGACTAAGAAAACCCTATGAAATTCATGGGGCCACCAGATGTTGACAGGTAACTTGAAGGCATGCACACTTTTGTGTATTTAATTTTTTTTTCAAAAAGCAACCTTTTTGATTTACGATATTTTCAAGATCAGGAATTACAAAAAACAATTGGGGAAAATCTGATTTTTTTTAAGAAAAGAAAGAAATGGCATTTGCTTTATTGCAGAGTGCAAATCAAAAATAAAATAAAATAAAAACTGTTTCTGAATCCGCTTTAGCTGTTCAGAATACTTCTGTTTTATGGTTTGGTTTGGTATGTTACTTTGGTTCAGTTCAGAAGTGAAGTTTTGCACAGATGTTTTTGCACAGATGTTTGAAATATCAGTGGATTTTTGAGGGGAGGGAATGGATAACCAGATCTCTTCATGAAAGGGAGTTTGATAACTTGGGAGCCACCACTGAGTAAGCTTGGAAATTCTATATACTCTAAGTTCTATTAAATATAGTAGGAACTTACTTCTGAAAAGGCCTGCATAAGATTTCATTGTTATTCTGGTTAAATATTTCTCAACAATTCCTCAACAATTAATAAGCACTAAAATAGGCAGTTGGACTTGGGGAGTGGGTTATAAAAGTTTCATTAGAAACTCTTCTTCCACAACATTCTGTAGTTGCTGTGGGAAGCAAGCCATGTACTGATGCAAGTTGGTACAGATATTTGTTGCCATTATAATCCAACAAACAGAATCTCTTATAGTTATTGCAACTATACCTATGTTTTCTGAAGTTCAAGAAAACAGTGCCTCTGATCATGTGCGTATAATAATAATAATGTGTGGGGGACACCTTGCACACACACCTTTAGAGAAAAGCAAGTTGTAAAAGGAAGCAATTTGTGCATATTGAGCAAGAGCAATATTTCAAGGCGGAGCATGGACACAGAGTTAATAGCCTTTTCTTGATCTGTAAAATAGAGTGGCCTTGAACACATTGTGCTAGCAGAAAGGCAAATACCTTTGTGGGGCCTGATTTTATTTGTTTTTCTCAGAATTACTCTATTAGACTACCTTGAACAAAACACAGAGAAAAGATTAGGAGGATCAGCTAGAAAAATATAACCAAATAGATATTTCCACAGTGATCCTATTTCTCAAATCTGAGAAAATATCCAGAATTATAATTGGAGAGTTATGTAACTGGGAGTGTTATTGATGTATTGTTTCATTGCCACAAAGCTACATGAATGACACTTGTTTGGGAAATCTGTTAGGCTCTTCAGTAATGGTTCTCATATCCTAATAGCTCTCACTTGGTGATATGTCTATAATGTCAGTCAGAAGAATTACCTATTATGAAACTCCAGTTCTAGACACCTACAGGATTGCATTGGCAATCCTCTTCTTAAATGCTCAACAATTACCATCTTCTTAAGACATTCACAGTTGTGCAGTGTGGTGCAGCACTATAAGCACTGAAAGCTTTATATGTTATTGGCCTATCTATCTCACTGTTGTCTATACAGAGACGGGCAACTTTCTGGGTCAAGGAGTTCACATTGATCTTTTTCCTTGGGGTTGCATTGATGATACTGCCAATAACTGATGGCCAGAAGAAGAAGATTTCCTTGGTTCCACCAGAATTAATTTGATGGCAACTACAGAAACTCACTGTGGTGCAGGAAGGTACCAGAGTGCCCTTCCACACCATAGAGTGGCTCCTCCAGCACTCTAGCAACTTTTATTACTATACTGAATTTGGCACTCCATTTCTGAAGGGAAAATATAATGTTTTTGTGGTGGCACTGAAAGTCAGTATTGCTTTTCTTTTGGCAACAGTGACAAATAGGGATAATAAGGGCCACAAAATGGCCAGGGGGGAAGTATGTAGCCTGTGAGCCTTATTATCCCCCCTTGATCTACAGTGTCTGGTAGTAGTTTGCCAGGGTGGCAGATAGGAGCCTTTTCCAGCCTGTGATTGAACCTAAGAACTTCCACAGATAAGAGGCTCCACATATGCTCTGCTGCTGAACTACGCATCTTCCCTAATGGTCCTTTCTTTGAAGCAAAAAAATCAGTCACTGCACTTTTTCTGTTGTAGGCACAGAAAGAGGGATGCAGGAAATGCTTGCTTGAAAAGTATCAGTACTGAATTTGCTGTTCACTGCAGTTGAAGACAAATCACTTTGAGAGGAGATATGAGACAATCCTTTTTAAAAAGTTGTCAAGAAAATGAGCATATTCATCTCCTAATTAAACATAGCTTGACTTTACCAAAATATCTGTATAAGCAATGATTAACAGGATTTGTTCTTCCTCCACAGCTACCCATTTCTATCTGTTTTTCTTTCTACCACAGTGAAGAAGTACAAGACCACATGGGACAATATGAAATCAGCCCTATAGTGACACAAAGTCATCTATAGTCTCATGCCATACACCTGAGCCAAATTCAGTATAGTAATAAGAAGGCTGTATCTTCTAATGCAGGGGTGTCAAACTCAATGGCACAGGGGGCCAAAATCCAAAACACACTTTAGGTCGCGGGCCGAACAGGATAAACATTTATTGAACACACTAAAACTAAACTTTTAAAACTTAACTTTTTTGAACATAAATATGAATAAAAACAGACAGGAATATTATTCTGGAATAAATCAACTCAAACCTTAAATAACTTATAATATTTCGCTCTCCATAAAAATATATCCTGTCTAAATTATACAAATTAGAAATAAAGTAAACGTTAAATGAACAAACATTCAAATTTCTTTACTCTTATGTCATTTTATATAAAAAATAAACTTAAATTTTAAATATCCCAAAAGATTTTGCTCTCCATAAAAATATATCGTGGCTGATTTGGTGATCTCCTCTGCCACAACAAAACTTGCTTTCACAGTAGCTTCACTTTCTGGTTTTGCACGGGTAAAAAATGTCTGCTGAAGTGTCAGATTCTTCTTTAACTCTTCTGCTTTCTGTATCTTCTGCTCTGCATTCAGGTCTTTCAGGTTATCCTGATGTTTTGTCTCATAGTGCCGTCTTAGATTAAATTCTTTAATTACAGCCACATTAGCTCCACAAATGAGACACACGGATTTACCGGCAATGTCAGTAAACATATACTCAGCCTCCTATCGGTTTTTAAAGGTTCTGTTTTTAGAATCAACTTTTCTCTTCGGCATCGTGAGGGCTAGCTTCGCAATAACTTGCAGCATCATAATGAAGGGGTTAAATCCAAGGAATTGCTACTTGAATAGGAAAATAAGCGAATTGAATTGAGTCTCTTAGTGAAACAGCAGATGTCTTTGTCTTATCTCAATTTTAGGAATGGCCTTGCAACACTCACTCAGGCGTCTGGGAACTAAGGGAGTCAAGCGTACTCCCTGCTACCTCATTTTGGCCATATGCATCATTTTGTGTCAATTAGTAAATGAAGTCTTTGTTCTCCTGTTCTGGGTTGGGCTAAGCTCTAGATGTGATTGATTGCTGACGTTGTTGACCAAAGGTATAAAGTTTAGGTGTTTTAATTAATCTACACGACAGCCCTGGAAATAGCTGTCGTCCTTGCGCAAGTAAATTGTTAACAATAAAAAAGGCTTTTTGATTTTTCCCTGGAAACCTGGTCTTCGTCTCTTTTCTGGCCACAACAATAAGCTAGACTTGATTAACGCAGGAAGTGTTCGGCAAGGCAGCTGAAGCGCTGCATTATGGGATTTGTAGTTTATTGTGTTACCAGCGCTTCATATCGCCGGGCCATTAATAACAATAATATATAAAATGATCTCACGAGCCGTATATAATTACACGCCGGGCCGGATGTGGCCCGCGGGCCTTGAGTTTGACACATTTGTTCTATTGGATGCTGCTGTCTCAGATGAAATTGCATTTTGCAATATTTGGGTACATGATTAATCCACCTTTCATCTTATACACATCTGTGCCCTGTGAAATTCATGGAGTCACCATAAGTCGACAGGTGACTTGAAGGCATATATCTGATTTCTCTGAACTTCATAAAAATGAAAGTCTGGTTGCTCAAGTCAGCACCAGAGGTGGATAGCAGCTTCCTTATCAGTGTGTTAGTGAATCTTTTGTTTACCTCTGAGATCACCACAATGTGATTGAGGCCATTTCTGCATGGAGTAAGTAGAACGGTGTGGTGCGACCTCTGACGGAGGTCGTCTGCACCTTGGGATCGGACTGGGTCGGACTACTTGTCAAAGTTTCGCACCTCAGTCTGTTCCAGAGTGACCTGAAGTGGTCGCGCAGCGTGCTTTTTAAAAACCTGTTTTTACAGGTTTTTCAAAAGCACGGAGCGTGCCACTCCGTGCCACTCCGTTCCCGTGCTTCGGTGCAGATTTGCAGGCATGCATCGGTGTGAGCCTGCAGATCTGCCGGGGGCGGGCTTTAGGCTGGCGAGCTTCAGCGGTTGGTGGGGAGCCTCCACCAACCGGAAGCCGCCATTTTGGACACCGGAGCAGTGTGGAGCGATGAGCTCGCACTGCTGCTCGTCAGGATGGACCGAAACGGACCCACCAAAAAGCCGGTGAGTAGTGGCAGGGAGCGTTTCCCTCACCGTGTGTGGAAAAGGCCTGTGTTTCAGGAGTGGCCTAGCGCAGGAACAAGCTGAAGACATCTGGAGCTCAGCTGAAGCTGTCCCAGCTATTTTAGCTCAGCAGTCAGCCTCTGTAGAAAAGGCTAACTGCAAATGGAATTTAGGTGCTGGAAGTAATATTGTTTACTTCCTCTGAAAGATACCCTTGGCAGCTCTGAGATACAACACTGATTCCATTGTTACTTGGAAACAGATCCCAAATATTCCTCAGCATGACTCTCTATCAGGTTTGCTTCCCTGTCTTCTGGCTGGCTTTCTTGGCTTCTTGAACTATTAATGACCAAAACTAGCTGAAGCTTCTCGCTCTGCCTAATAATGTACAATGGGAGATCTACTCTTAGTTTTAGTCTGAAATTTAAATGAGTTGTCCCAAGTGCTGAACTCTGTTCCCCAAATAGGTTCAGCACCTTGGATTATGTCTTTAAAATTCTGATTAAAACCCAGAGGTGATACTTTGCTGGTATGAGACCCATCAAATTCCACTGGGTAACACCACAAATTTTGACACTATTCTCTTCATATTCTGTGGACTGAAGTCTCTCCACTCATTGACAAACACAGCAGAGACTCCAAAATTTCTCTTGCACAGCTATCATTCAATTCAGAGAGGGCTGAGTGAGAGAAAATTACAGTGGATTGTACTTTCACTGATGCCACTATTATTGTGGCTTCTTGTAACAAGCATCTGTCCGAAGCCCAAGATATGCTTGTCGTTAGATAATAATAAGAAATATTCCAATGAAGAGCAAAACTTCCAGCAGCCAACAAATCTGTCCCCTATTCAACTACTGTCATCATTTTCATCCTCTTCTTCATTTAAATATATCCAAAATTTTCATTGTTTAATAGCACTGGGAAATGTTGCAGCTTATTATATTATGGGAAGTACTTATCCTCTTTTTCTTTGAGTGAGAATATCAGAATTGTTATAATTGTGTAATTCACTTGCAAAGCCAAAAAGCTACTGTGTGGGCTCCAAAGATCCTAAAATAGTCTGATTTTTTTTTGCATTGTATAGACTTCTCATTGTTGTTATAACAGAATACATCTGTGTTTTTTTTTTAAAATGACTCTCTAATAACGTCAGCTTCCTTCCAACTTGTTCCTGTAGGACAATTCATCTGCTTTCCATTAGCTTGTTACTGAGCAATGGTAGGTTTCTTTTCTCAGTGAGGGGCTACCATGTCTATGTGGTAATCAGCTGGATCTACTCATGGCGAAATGGGTGTTGCTTTCCTGGCCCATATCCATGACTGACTTGCCCATTCAATCATGTACATATTATCCCACTCATAGAAATGCAGTTCAATCAAAGTTAGGTTTTTGGGAAAAATATTTTTAAAATGGGTAAACTTGTGCCGTTCACCAATGTATTTTGCTTTTTAACACAGCTTGATTTTCGTTCTTTTTCCCTGTAGTAATAACATGATTTTCTTCCTGTGTCTGAAGGAGGATTCACAATAGCCTTTCGTGAGACTCTGCTGTGGCCATTATGCCAAACACATCCAGCAATAAACTGTTTATGGCTGAATATATATTGTAACCTTTCACAGAATGCCTTAACATTTTCCCCCATATCCGCCATTGTTAGATTAGAACATCACACAGAGGAAGTCTTTTTGTATAGCTGTGTGCACTGGGCATCTGGAGAGGAAATGAAGTCAGCTAGCTACTGTTGCTTTGTTTCTTTCTTTCATTTCCACCACTATGTGATTGTTACACTTCTGTTATTTTTAAGTATATCAGATATAGGCAAGTGCTTATCATTCTTGCAACCATGGTAGTGTTGCTGTTCTCCCTCCCCCACCTGCACTGTTTTCCTTTTTTATTTAGAATGAACAGATGTTTTCAATAGAAATGGGCATGTTATTGATGCACCATGCAGCCTGCCAGCACCCCGCATCGTGTTTTAGAGGACATCTAGTTAATTAGATGGTTACCTTTACAAGGAGAAAATATAATTGAGTCTCTCCAGAGGCATTTTAATTTTAAGTGGTAGTTACACTAATAAAATAACAGTTTTTTTGGTGAGACTGTTTAGATTTGAGGTGTCTGCCTAAAGCTCTCAAATTAAGCAAATTCTTATTTGTAGAAACAATCCTCCAGTGAACAAAATCACCAAGCACTTATGTAGAATACCCTGAAGGTTTCCTAATGTTTCTGAGAGAACAGGATTTTAGGGAAACAGTAATGAGTAAATATTGACAAACATGCTTGGCAATATTGCTGCATCATCATTCATGATGTTAAGAGATCTCTGGAAATGGACCAAAGTCATATTTGTGGTTGTTGTGTGCCTTCAAGTTGTTTCCACCTTATGGTGGCCTTATAAGGAGAACCTACCATGGGGTTTCTTGCCATGATTTGTCCAGAGAGGATTTTGCCATTGCCTTTCTCTGAGGCTGAGAGAGTCTAACATGTGGGTTTCCATGGCTGAATAGAAATTAGAACCCTAGTCTCCTGGAGTTCCAGTCCATTTCAATGTCTTGTGGAATTGTGGGGTTTTTAGTTTACTGAGAGCCAAGAGCTCTCTGTCTGAGAATTCTAAATACTCCTCCCTAAACTACAAACCCTAGGATTCCATAGGATGTCGAAAGTGGAACAATAGAAAGGCCCAAAGTATTGTGTTCTCTCTCTCTCCCTCTCTCCCGCCCCTCTCTCTATATGGTCACATTGTATTTATGTATCACATACTAATTATATATTATTTATGTTAAAAACAGTCACATCTTTTTAGTTTACATCTCCTGGACACACTCCCAATCACATACACACTCCCAATCACACATCTCCTGGACACACTCCCAATCTTCTTAAAAAGAAAAAAAAAAGTGATGGTTACCACCCAGCCAGCACCAAATCTCCATTGGATGTAAGTCTGAATGAGCTGTGCCATCCTCTTCGAGAAGATAAAGGAAATGTTGCCTTATTCATAGAAAAAGGAAATGTTGTCTTATTCATAGAAAATACTTTGGGCTTTGGACTTCTCATTACTATATATCCTAAAGCAGAGTACAATATCAAGAGGAAGGGGGAAGAAGAAGAGAAAGAAAGAAGCACAAATAAAATAATAGAAATAGAAATAATAAACAGAACAGCAAAAACAGTTCAGACACTCAATTAAAAAGCAATTTACAAAATTCAGCAACACAGATTCAAGAAAGCTTTGATGCATAAATAGATCTCTATTTTGCACTGAAAATTGATTATGACTTAGTGTCAAACGTATCCAAGTGTGAGTGTGTGTGTGTGCACGCACGTGTGCCCCATAGGAACATTTGACAGCTGGAACAGCTGTATCAAGAACACTCTCTCTTGGGTTACTGCACATCAAATCCTTGGCAAAAATGGCATCAATATGTGGGCATCTCAGTGGATCTTAATATTTGGTCGGGCACAGAGTGGAAGAAGCACATCTAGATCTTAAACTGTATAAAGTTTTCTAGGCCCAGGAGCATACTGGCAGCACATGAAACTACTTCAGAACAAGTGTTCTCAGTAGACTGTTCCACTTAGCAGCCTTGTGGTGGCATTTTGCACTAGCTGCAGCTTCTGGGCCATCTTCAACACCACTCCATTTACAGAACATTACAACAATCCAGTTTTGATTATCAGCACCCCACACCCAATAGTAGGGAGAAAATAGAACACATTGCTCAGATAAATCATAAGTGTGTTTTGCTATCAGCCACCTGTCTGCTTACATCTAGCTGGGAGATTCCTAGGACCTACCAGATTTTGGTTTCTGGAGAGACCTGGGCTTGGTACACATTGTCCATCAGAAACTTGACAGCTGAGAAACAGAAATTAGAAAATAGGAAGAGGGAACTTAGGACCTTATATAAAATGGCCATGACTTGTGCGCCTTTAGGAGTCAATGCACTGCTTGGAAAGGCAAGCTTCAAAGCCAAACAATTTCTTTGGATAGCCCTAAATCTGCAAGTAATGCGGATTCACTCAGAATAGCTAGGACAGCTAAGAAGAATTCTGGCTCCACTTTTGAAGAAAGATGCTGCTCCAGTAGATCTTCAATAATAACTAATTAAGATAGGCTTTCTTTTAATTATTCACAGTTAAATATATAGTTAAGTGTTCATAACTTGATTTTCTATCTTGAAGAAAATTCAGTTGATTTTACTTAAATTTAATTGTAAGTACATTTATTCAGGATTCTGGGCATTTAGAGGTTACGACGATTCTGTTAGTCCTTCTTTAAAGAAGTCTTGATCAGGTTGAATCATTTAAAATGTGGTGCTGGAGGAGAGTTCTTCAGATATCACAACCAAAATGATCGATAAATGGGTCCAAGAACAAATCAAGCCTTAACAAATCAAGCCTAGAAACCAAAATGACCAAACTGAAGCTATTATGCTTTGGTCATATCATGAGACAATATTACTCATTAAAAAATATGATAATGCTTGGTAAAGTGGGGAGCAGAAGAGGAAGCCATATTATAAGTGAATAAATTCAATCAAGGAAGCCACAGCCTTGGGTTTGCAGAACCTGAGCAGGGCTGTTGATAACAGGGTGTCTTAGAGATCTCTCATTCATAGGGTCACCATAAGGCAAAGCTGACTTGACAGCAAATAACAACAATAGCCAAGATGCAATCTGCTCAGTTTAAAAGGACTCTGGGGTCTCTCAATCGATTATGTGCTATTCCCCAGTTCCATTTCCTCTTGTAAAAATTGCAGTATTACTATGTGATAGAACAATACCACATACTGCCTCTAAAGGGCAAAGAGAGAACCCAGCAGCATTCAAATGTTTCTACCAAGCTAATAAAAGAAACATGACAGGGGGAAATTGGACAATATTTAATTTAATCAGTGGTGCTGTTCCTGTAACTCATGCAAAAACTCTCGTTTTTACCCTTGCCCAGGTATCAAATCCAATTCTTTGATTCTGTTTATGCAAGTCATTCTACAACGCATAATGACTTAATGCTTTTACTGGTTGAACTTCTTATACTGCTAGTGTCTACACAAGCCCTAGCAGAACAGTAATTTTCCTCACTAGTCTAAGAGTTTAGAAACTTCAGCTGATTCGAAGGCTAGTTGTAAGGTGCTTCCAGGACCAATTCAAATTACAGGTTATTATTTATAAAGCCCTTTATGGCTCAAGTCAAGATTGTTTCAAGGACTACATTCTCCTATATGACCTTGTTCAGATTTTAAGACCTTGTGCGGAGGTTCTTCTCTCTGCCCATAACCCTCACAGTTACATTTGGTGGAACATAGGAGAAGGCCTTTTCTGTGGCTGCTCTCAGGCTCTGAACCTACCTTCCTAGAGAACCTAATTTGGTATCTTTCATGATGCCCTTTTGACAGACGGTATTTCCACAGAACTTTGGGAACAGATTATGAGGAGAGATCTACTATTGTGTGGTATTGTTGCTTTTTAATGTGCATATTTTAAAATTGTGTTTCTTTCTATATAATCACATTTTAACTTTTTTGTATTTGTACTGATATGACAATTTTTTTTCTGTGTCTGTTTAATTTTTGTAACCTTTCTAGGGCCCCTTGGCCTTGTGGAAAGGTGATGTATAAATAAATTAATAGAGGGCGAAGGAGAAGCTGAGCAGACTGTATACAATATATTGCTCAGTAGTCAACTTTGGCTGGAATTCATGATTGCAGTTACAAATGCATAACCTAGAGTTATGTATTTGTGACTAGTTTGTATTCCACAATTCCTACCTATTGAATAGCTAGGGAATGCATAGGGATTGTAAAAGTTCTCCAGTTTTTTTTATTGAGCAGCAGCCACTGTGAACAACAGGTTCTACTCTTCTGATGATCAGGGCAGAGCAGACTAATGTTTCCATTCCCACTCCTGTGAGCAGTCTCTGGAGTGAGGAGAAATTGTGACTTGCTAGTGGGAAGGGAAAAGGAAACACCAATCTGCTGTGTTCTGATTGACAGAAGAATAGACCCCTGTCGCTCACTACAGCTGATTACTGCTAAGTCAAGATTTGGGAGTTGGCCCAGAAGACATTGCTTAGCTTAACTGGGGGAGTTAGTTAAGTAGCTGATCTATAATTTTGGCTTTCCTGTTTACTTGTAGAAAGATGTGATTCTTTGTTGTGAGTTTTCCTTAGCAGGGTGACCATTACAGTTAGGAAACGTGAGGTGACAGTAGATTTTAGGTGTTATGAAAGGGCAGGAAATTGTTAGTTATTTAATTTGTTGTGATTTACTCCTGGGAAGAGGGAGGGATACTTGTGAATATCTGCCTCAGATTCCAAAATAATGTAACCAGCCTAGGGTTCTACGTATCTTGTTTGGCACCATTTACTGTTCTGCTCCTTAGATTTCATGTGGTAAGTAAACAGTTAAAAGCTCATCTGTTGATCTATATGAGATGATAGACAAATAGGTTAGAACAAAACTGCACTGAAGCCTCACTGCTTTGTACCCAACCCTACCATTATCTTTGATTAGCTCATGCATGGCTTCTCTTTGCAGCTGTGTGAGTGGAGCTTTCGTTCTTTCAAGCTGTGCCACACCTAATCTGATTTGCTTTTCCCTTGTCCTAATGGATAGTTTCAAAGAGAAGAAATAGCACGCACAACATCCATGGCACCATAATTGTGTTACAACTGAAGAAGAATCATTTCTGTTTGTTTCTTGGAGCAAGTTGTGTTCGAGGAAGGTTCCACTTAGTGTTCTGCTGAAAATATTGCAAAGCAGATAAACTCATCTTGAAGCACAAGAGATGTTACTTCACATCCTTCTAAGGCCCTACATGGCCATCTGAAAGAAGGGACATGAAAGTGTATTCATGCAAATGAGTTTAATTGAAAAATTGACAATAGGTGCCATTCAGTAAAAAGGAAATCCAATGTCTTAAGCCTTTCACTATGAACTGAGACATTGGAAAGACACTATTTTGCTCTTGGAAAGTGAAAACAGAAGGACAATCATCTACCACCTAGTATTTTCTGGGAAAATAGCATTGCTTCTGTTTCCTCTTGAGGCTTTGACCTAGCTGTACATTACAACAAGAATGAACATGGTTGACTTTCCTCATGCCTTTTCCTGAGACTCCAAAGAATGTCCCTAGAAATGCATTATAACCTACTAGAAGCATATCATTCTTCCTACCTTGATTGTTACATTCTCAGTTTTGACTGATTTCAGGAGAACTAAGAGGTCTTTCAGAACCTGAAAATCACCGTTTAAATTCAGTGTTCTCCTATATGGCATCCCACTCGGAATTACTGCATCTCAGGTCCTTGCAGTTACTTTAGTCCTCTCCAGTGATTAACTGTAATTTTCAGCCATTTCAAATTGCCTTCCCTGCCATTTGATTTATGCTTGCAACTGTGATATTTCTAGTAGAATTTTTATATGTTAGGTGGTTATTTGGCAAGCAGAAATTGACAGAAATTGAGGATCATGCTCACCAGTTCATCTGGAAGGAAACGTAAAACTTCTCACTTATTTCCATGGGCACAAGATCACATCCAAAAGTCAGCCCTTTGACTTAAAATAGTCAGATTTATTTTTTAACTGCTCTAGGACCAAGATATACATTTGGGCCGAGTTTAGAAAGTTACTTTAAAAAACGCTTTAGCAAATATAACAATATAAGCATCATAATCTGCTTATCTCCAAAGAATTGCTCCACGTAGAATGTTAATTTTGGCTAAGTTTTGCTTTTTCTTCCATGTCCTACCAATCAAAATTTCCAGAGAGATGATCTGTTCAAATGAAAAACACCAACGTATGGCTTACTTTAAGAAGAATGAGTGTAATGATTCCCGTAACTTGAGAAGTGGAAGGAAGATGCTCTTGGTTCCAGAGCATCATCCTACCACTGCTGAATCAGGGATGGCTTCAGCATATCATTACATTCTATCATTTTAAAAACAGCTTTCCCAGGCCTGCATTTGGGTAGAATAATGCCTAAGGAATGCCAACTCTTTCAACTCTGGTATACTGATAGACATTTAAGTCCAGATCAGTATTACCAAATATCCTCAGAAAGATTAATTTCTAACTGAGCTAATAAAGAAATGAGCAAAAGAAAACAAAACCCAGTATGCATACTGAATCTGAAAAACAAAGGGAAAAAAAGTGACCACATGAATGGAAAATGAAGTCACCTTCAGAGATATGAAAAAGACCGCAGGTAGTGTTTCAAGAAAAAACAACAGCAACAACTGCAGAAGTTTTGAAAGGCAAACAGAATGGCCCTATCTTGAAATGGAGCTGTAAATCAATTTGGTTTGAAGGATGCAAAGAACATGATCACAACAGGTGTAATAAATAATGTGGGTGTAAGTTGTCAAGCAATCCCACTCTCTTGACATTAGTGGAACCCACAGGGCAAGTCCAAATCTTATTCTTACATACAGGGTGTTTTATATTCCAGTAAAGATAGTGAAAAATACACACAATCCTAAAAATGATTGCAGCATTATTTTTGAGGGAATAAGCAGACAAGAAACATACTGAAAGTAGCACAAGCCATCTCAAGGTGACCCTTCCTCATTTTGTCCCTGGTTTTTGGCTGGCCTTATTATAGGGCAGCTGGTATTATCACTCAGTGCATGAGAGAGCCTTTCTCATGTGTGACAACCATATGGTTGGTGAAACCTCTTTGCAAAGTGTATGAAAGGATCGTGTTCCAATCAAACAGGAAGTGACCTGTTTCTACTTCCTGTCAAAACAGTTATTTCTGTTCAGTGTATACGTGATTCTTTTTCTGTTTCCTCAGAAGTAAGTGCTCAGTTGCTCATTTAGTGCCATGTAACCACAGCTCCTAAACAAGCTGTCCTCCCCACTCGAAAAGAAAAGAAAAGAAAAGAAAAGAAAAGAAAAGAAAAGAAAAGAAAAGAAAAGAAACCATAGAACAAACTCTTGATACTTTGAAGTACTGGTGATAAATAAATTACTCTTTTTCTTGCTCTGTGGTCTCTGTGTTCTCTGGGCTCCTGCAACATAAATGGTGCCGTGACTCGGATCGCTGCAGGCGCTGAGACACAGAGGTGGCGTTTTGCCTGCTCTTGAATCACCTTGCCGGGCGGGAGGGGCTTGGCGCACGAGCCCCACGTTGGGCCCACCGGCTACTTCCTTTTGCCGGAACGGGGGAGCCTGCGCTAGGGGCGCCCAAACGGCAAGCGCTGAACCGAGGGAACTTTCCTCCTGGAAGCAGAGTATAGAAACTGAGCCCTGCCTCCACTGAAAATTTCCTCTGTGTTCGATTTGGCAATCATCATCTTCGAAGAAGTGGTTTGTGGTCCGCTGCGCCGTCAAAAGACCTAGACAAGTAGAATCTGGTTAGAGGCCAGACGCCCCACTCGCTTCAGAGCGGAAGGGGAGCCTGATCACCTCCCAAGCAGACACTAGTACTTAGCCGTAAAAGCGCTAAGGAAACTGTTCTGCTTTGTGGTACGGGACGGCGGGAGGCAGGGACTGTGTGTGCGAGTGTGTGACTGTTGTGCGGTGATTGGTTGCTGCGGTTCTGGCTATTGACCGTGATCGTCCGGCATATCAGCCAGTGACACGTGCGTGTGCTGTTTTATTCCTCGTGTGTCGGTTGGTGAGACTCCTTTACTCACCGACCATTCCCTTCCCCTATTGTGTCTGTCTCATCTTAGGCGGGAGGACATGGGAGGTGGCGGAAGAAAGGGTTGCACCCCTCTGCAGTGTATGCTGAAAAACTTTAAGAAAGGGTTTAGTGGAGATTATGGAAGCCCCCCCATGAGCCCTCAATGGTTGCGGTTTCTGTGTGAAGTAGAATGGCCATCATTCAATGTAGGATGGCCCCGAGAGGGGTCTTTAGAAAGTGATAAGATCAGCAAAGTGTATTCTGTGATAGTGGGAAATCTGGGGCGCCCAGACCAGTTCCCTTTATATAGATTCATGGGACACTGTAGTGCGTTCTTCCCCACCATGGTTACGGAGATGCCAGGAGTCACAGGCAAAAGTTTTGGTATTGAGGAAGGAGAAATTGGCTAAAAAGTTAAAACCAGTGTTAGAAGTTCCTGAAGAGGAACCCACAGAGCCATCGGCCCCCCTCGTCCCATTCTTAGGCTTTACACCGCTGCCACCATATACACCGCCTCAGGCGGGGCCAGATCAGCAGTTAGGGACTGGAGCAGCGGTGCCAGCGGCGGCCAGGATTGAGGTGGAGCACACCCCTCATGCTGCACGAGCAACGGCATCTCCCAGCAGCACCATCACACCTCAGGGGACTAGCATAGACTACTCTCACATGGCAACTACCAGTCCGGCCAGTCCCCTTAAAGGTTCTGATTGGGAGGACACCGCACACTCCTATTGTGACACACTCAAAAATTCCGTTGGAACCCTAGAGGCTCTATGTTCGTCCCTCACCGGCAACACACCTAAGGCAGATTCCCCAGCGAAACTAACACCAGTAGCTAACCGAACACAAGCCAAATCAACCACCAGTTTGTATCCACTCCGACAGCTCACTCAGATGGTCCCAAACCCACGACAGGGTGAACAGGAGCCCCGCTTTGTACCAGTATAAGTCTACGTTTACAGACCCTTCACCACGTCTGATTTGTTAAATTGGAAAACCCATTATGCTTCGTACACAGAGAAGCCCCACGAGATTGTGGAATTGTGCTCTAGCATAATGGGAACGCATATGCCCAATTGGCAAGATTGCCAGCAATTGCTGATAACTTTGTTTACCACTGAAGAGAGGCGCCGCATCATCCAACAGATGGAGCGGCTAACCCAGGAAAGGACCCCGCAAGGACACCCCAACCCCCAGGTCTGGTTGAGGGAGAGGGTACCCTTAGAAGATCCTTGTTGGGATCCTAATGGGCCGGCAGGGATGGAACGATTACTACAATACCAAACCCTGCTTTTGGAGGCTATAAGAGTAGGAATGAAGAAACCCACCAACATGACAAAGGTGACCGAGGTTATGCAGGAAGCCACTGAGACCCCCGCGTGTTTCTAGAACGCCTCTTGGATGCCTATCGCCAATATACCCCCTTTGATCCTGAAGCCCCAGAGTGTATGAAGATGGTTAATCAGGCACTGGTAACTCAAAGCTACCCTGACATCAGGAAGAAGTTACAGAAGCTGGAAGGTTTTGCAGGGAAGAATTTGCAGGAATTGTTGGAAGTTGCGCAGAAGGTGTTTGTGAATAGGGACCAAGAAGAGAAGAAGGAAAGAGAGCGGAGAATGACTAAGAAGGCAGAACTGCTGTCAGCAGCTCTGGTAGAGCAGCGCGGTGCAGAAAATAAGAGAGGGACTTGGTAGTGGCGAAGCAATGGAAAAGGAGGCAGAGGAAGAGGATCTCTGGAAGGAATCAATGTGCCCGGTGCAGATGAGAGGGACACTGGCGGCGAGACTGCCCGAATGGAGGGGGTGGCATAGGACAGAGAGGACGTGGGAGGGACGATTGGATGGGCGAGTAAATTGGCAGCCGGCGCCCGGCACGGGAGAGGTGGACACTTATGACGAAAATTACTTTGTGGGAATGGCAGAGCTCCTCGAATGAGACAGACCGGACCCCCTAATTCTCGGCCCCGGGGAGCCCATGGTCACAGCCACTGTGGGGGGCCATGATATGGACTTTATGGTAGATACTGGAGCCGCCACTTCAGTGGTTACTTACCCAATTGCCCCACTCACTCAGCAGAAAGTACGAGTAGTGGGAGCCGCAGGAGCGGTGGAAGAAAGATCTATGTTGAAGCAACGGTCATGTCAACTAGGATCACATTTAGTACAGCATAGGTTTCTCTACCTCCCAGATTGTCCTGTGCCCTTGCTAGGAAGGGATTTGCTGTCTAAGTTAAGAGTGGAGATGTCGTTTAAGGATAATGGGACCCTGGAAGTGTTCTTCCGTGGGCCAAAAGAGGCAAGGCTTTTAACACTTTCATATCCACAAGAGGAGGAGTGGAGAATGCATTGGACGCTCCCAGTCATGGAAGAACAGTCATCGGAGGTTTTTAATGTGCCAGGAGTATGGGCTGAGGGGTAACCCCCCTGGGATGGTGAGGTTTATTCCACCAGTAGTGGTCGAGTTAAAACCAGGAGCAGTGCCTGTACATGTAAAGCAGTATCCACTACCCCGACAAGCAGTGCAAGGAATCCAGAGGCACCTGGACCGCCTGTTAAGAGACGGCATCCTCAGGAGATGCCAGTCACCATGGAAACACCCCTACTGCCTGTTAAGAAGCCCGGAACAGATGAATATTGTCCGGTGCAGGACTTATGCCTAGTAAATCAGGCTACAGTCACTCTCCATCCCGTGGTTCCAAATCCATATGTACTGTTGGGATTGATCTCTGCAGGGGCAACCCATTTCACAATATTAGATTTAAAAGATGCTTTCTTCTGCATACACTGGCCCCTATTAGTCAGCCCATATTCGCCTTCCAGTGGGAGGACCTAATAACAGGTGAAAAGACACAGCTGACATGGACAACGCTGGTGCAAGGATTCAAGAATTCGCCAACTATTTTTGGCACTGCACTTAGCCAAGACCTCCAGGACTTCCACTCGGAGCCTGAGAAAAGGGTTCTGCTACAGTATGTGGACAATCTGTTGCTAGCCGCAACATCAGAAGCCGAGTGTTGGCAAGGCACCCAAGAGCTGCTACAGCTCCTGTGGGAGCGCGGATACAAAGTATCCGGAAAAGGCTCAGCTATGCCAGACCCAAGTTAGGTATTTGGGATTCATAGTTTTGCAAGGACAGCGGGAGTTGGGGCCGGAAGAAGGAGACTGTATGCGCCTTATCAGAACCCACGAATCGAAGGCAGTTATGGGAGTTTTTAGAGGCAGCTGGGTTTTGTAGAATTTGGATTCCGAATTTCGCCGTTATGAGTAAGCCCCTGTACGAAGCAACTAGAGGAGCGGAGAGAGACCCTTTTCCATGGGGAGAGTTGCAGAAATGAGCCTTCCTTAACATTAAGAAAGCGTTGCTTCAATCACCAGCTTTGGACTCCCGGATGTGACAAAACCTTTTCTGTTGTACGTGCACGAAAGAGAAAATGTGGCAGTGGGAGTATTGACACAGCAACTGGGATCCTGGCAGCGTCCAGTAGCGTACTTGTCTAAACAGCTGGATTCAGTGGCGAAGGGGTGGCCGGCCTGTTTAAAAGCTATAGTGGCCACCGCCCTTCTAGTCAAGGAAGCAGACAAATTGGCCATGGGGCAGGAATTAGTGGTGCGGGTCCCACACACCGTACTAACTCTGATGGAATACAAAGGGAACTACTGGTTTACTAATGAACGGATGACTATATACCAAGCCATGCTCTGTGAGAACCCCCGTGTCAAGTTAGAAGTATCTCCCAATCTAAACCCTGCAACCCTGTTACCTGTAGACTCAGGCGAGTCTGTAAGGCATGACTGTATTGCTACAATGGATGAAGTTTATTCAAGCCAACCAGATCTCCGAGACACCCCTTGGCCACATCCCGATATTACCTATTTTACAGATGGGAGCAGTTTTGTCCGAGATGGGAAACGTTATGCGGGATATGCAGTAGTTACGAAGGACAAAACCATCGAAGCACACCCTTTGCCAGTAGGAACCTCAGCCCAGAGAGCGGAACTGATCGCCTTGATCAGAGCCCTAACCTTGGCAGCCAGACTTACAGTAAATGTTTACACCGATTCGAAATACACTTTTACTACCCTCCGCGCCCATGGAGCCTTATACCGTGAAAAGGGACTAATTAATTCTGCTGGGCAAGGGATCAAAAATGCTAAGGAAATTTCAGAACTCCTCGAAGCTGTATGGTATCCTAGAAGGGTGGCAGTGATGCATTGTAGAGGACACCAGCGGGGGGAGAGTGAAGTAGCCCAGGGAAATAGGAGAGCTGATCAAGTGGCCAAGACAGTTGCCATAGAAGACGGAATAACGAGCGGAGTGATAGCCCCGCTGCTCCAAGTTGATTTGGCTGATGCGGCCCCAAGGTACAGCAGCGGGGAAGATCAGATGGCACAGGGGCCCATGAGGGCTCAAAAGACCCCCCAAGGCTGGTGGGAATTGCCTGATGGCCGGTTTCTCAAAGCCTGAAAACTGAATGCATGCCATTAGAAAGACTGGCAGATTTCAGGCAGAACTGATCACTGAGCAGGAACTTTTATGAAGACTGAAGACTGCTGGTAAATGGACAAAGGTAGAGTAATGTCTGAAGTCCAGTGGTTTGTTTGGATATCATCCTGTCCAGCTTATCTGGAGGTTAATTTACCAATGGAAAAGTTGAGTAAAGTATTATGTGTCACAAGTGCCCAATATAGTGAAAGCAGAGGCTCAAGGAAAAAGACAACAGACTATATAGAGGCTCAGAAAGTACTTGAAGAGTTGATTAAATAATCACCCTTTGAATGTTATCATCAACTACAGAGTATAGCCAGAGGAATGGCAACATCAGTAGGTGTCAATGTGGACAAAGCTAAGGAATTTGGACAGAAGGTTTTTTTCTTCCTTTTTTTTTTAGAGAAAATGGAAAAAATGTCAAATTTATTTCTTTTGAACATTTCTGAAGAAGGTTGCTTTTAATGCATTTGCTTGACAGCAGTTCATTTTGTGAAAACAAAATAAACTTGAACTTCTTATGTTGTTGAAACAGTGTGCTAGTTAAGGCAATCTGTAGCCTGTAGGGCAATAGGTGAAGCAATGCCTGCACTAGACGGTGAGACTCATCTACATTGGATTCAAAGCAGAATGAACAAATCATATCCTGTGACTGAAGAATAGTGTCCTAACTATATACATAAATATTACCCAAGAATTATTATCAATAAATATACAAATGGACTCTCTATTAAGAAAATAACACATACCAATGAACCTAGAAGAGTTGTTATCTTCATTAATAAAATGAAGTGAAATAGAATACCCACAATAAGAAGAATACCTTTCATACAGCTCAATATGAACAATGATAAGTGTGCGCAGTGGGGTAGCTGGGGGGGCCAGTAGCGGTGGTCCACCCCAGGCAGCACCTTGTTGAGGATGCTACCGTGGCATCCCCAAATCAAATGGAACTCACCTCCATAGTCTACCAATATCTCCTCCCCCACCTGCCTTTCTCTTTTGGTACGTGCCAGTAAGAGGTGCATGGTTCCTGGAGCGAACCAAGTTGGAATGCTGAAAGGGGCACATGGAGGGGGCAGGGGGGCCCCGTCTGTCATTTTCCCCTTATTGTTGGCAGCGTAGCTGCTAAGGCAGCTGAGAGGGCTCCCATTACCATCATGGCTGCCATCCCAGGGCAAAGAACAAAGTGTCCAGCTGCTGGTTCACTTTTTCTCCACCTCCTCATTAGTATTAATGAGCTGGCTTCTTTCTCTGCCCCCTTAGTGCTGTTCCCACTGCTACATACTGTCATTTCATTTTCAAAGCCACCTCAATTGTGTTGAGAGGGATGGCAAACTCAGAGACCACCCTTGGGTGGCAAAAGCTCTAGCTATGCCATTGAGCATGCTTACAAAACACATGAAGGGAGAAAGATTTTCCTTTACTTACAGCAAGTGAAGATCAGAACTGTAGCCATCCAACCTCAAGTGCAGTTGTGGCCAGATAAGATGCAGCTGTATAAAAAAGAGAATGTTTTGAATTCACAATTGTATCCAAACTGTGTAAATCCAGAAAATGTGTGAATACTAAAAACAGAACTTCAGTGGTGTTAGAGGATTTTAATAATCACTAATAAGCACTGATAGGGAAGTACACGAGTTTAGCTGTAAAAAAATATTTTTGTATCAAAGCTGGACAGTGCAACTTTTAGTGTGTTTTTACTTACCTCAGTTTTTCTCTAAAAACCTGTTGTAATTATTTTAACATCATGGGCATCCATTTATCTGTCTGTTAATAGATTAGGTTTGGGGACTGGGTTCAGTGTTTAATGTGCAGTTGTTTATGTTGGTCTGACTGTTCTCTAGATAATAAATTATGTTGCCTTAGAAGTTTCTTCATTAATAAAATGAAGTGAAACAGAAGGCCCACAGTAAGAAGAATTCTTTCATACAGAAATTTTTAAAAACTGGACATTTTTTTGCATCTGTCTATAACAGTTAAGTTTGGAGATTAAGTTCAGATGTGGTTTGACTTGCTGCCTGTTTTCTGTGGGGGCTGGTCCTGAGAGCCACAATACTCACTGGATTTTCTGGTGTTCAGAATCGTAGGCTACTTGTTATCCCTTCAACTTTATATCACCATTTGGAGAAGTTGTTTTGGGTATGGGAGACGGGGGAGCTTTTTCCTTCCTTCCTCCCACTGTCGCAGCCATTTTGAAACTCAGTCCTTTGAGTAAATTGTGTTTTTATTAGTTTATTATACTAAGACATATGAAGACCTTTGCAAGCTGTGTGGATGAGCTGGTGATGCTTTCATTTGATTTTTATTTTTCACATTTACTTTCTCTAATTCAACATGCAACAAGTTTACAGGGCTGATCTGCTAAGCTTCTTGTTTTACATTCCCCCCCTTTTGTTTTTAGTTGGGCTGTCTCTTTGTGTATTTTGTTTCATGTTCTCTAAAGCTGTGTTATAAAATGGGTTTTGCTTATGTGGTTTATGTAAGCAAAATGCATGGTAGGCAATACATTTCCCTTTCGCCTGGGGATCAGCTTTCTATTTTTTGTCTAAGTATTTTCCAGTCACAATGGTTATAATCCACAAATGGGGGAATTGCTTTACAATTTTCGTTTTTGTTATGATTGGGGACCTTGTGTCTTTTTTACATTTAAAGGTCCTAAATGCTTTGTTCTAGTTACATTAGTTTGTTGGTTTTTAAAAACTTTAATACCTTTGTCATATATCTTGTTAAAATTACCTGTTGCTGTTTATCCTTCTGTGTTTGAAATTTGGACGTTGTACAATAGGAACTAAAGTTTTACCCAAATACTGTGTTGCAAGTACTTTTGTGGCACCATTTAACCACTAGAAGAGTGGTACAAAGTACCTTTTAAAAACAAAGTATGCAAGCATTTTTTATTTTCCTTTACCCCTTCCTTTATAAAAAAAAATCCTTGCTAATGTTTCAGACATCCGCTTAGCTGCCTGCTGCAAGCAGCCAACCCATAGCCTAAAGCTGTCAAAAGCTTTAAAGTCCCCTGTCCTAAGTCTATAAGAAATATTTCCTTCACCCCAGCAACTTGCCAGAATGGCTGGGGCCAAATATTTTAACATGACAACAGTGGCGTATCTACGATCAACAGCGCCTAGGGCAAGTGTGGAAGTTGTGCCCCTTGGTGCTGCTTCTCCTGCTGCTGCTGCCTCAGGCAAGGAAGACTCTTCTGGGGCTGGTGGGGATGGCAGTGGGTGAGATCTGGGTGGGAGGGCTGCTGCTGCTGCCACTACCTCTGCACTCAGCCAGGAATGACCCCAGTGGGGGAGCAGGAGGGGGCCAGGCCCAGGTGAGAGGGGTGCTGCCAGTGCTGCCTCTGTATCACAACAGGAATGACCCCGATGGGACGGCAGTGGTGGTGGAGGCCCAGGCCCAGGTGGAAGGGTGGGGGTTGGCTTTTTTGTGCCCCCTGGCATTGGCACCTAGGGCACGCACCCCAGTTGCCCCACCCTAGATATGCCTCTGCATGACAATATCGAGCGTTTTTCCGAACTGCTGATGCTAGCTTGTCTACAGAGAATGGAAGCAGCTTGTCAGGAAACAGTTCACCAGACAGCTCTACCTGGAGATGCTCTGACTGAACCTGGGAGTAGCTGTGTTCATACCATATATTTTCCACTTCCCTTCCCCCTATACATTCCTTTTCACAGTTTTACACAGTATTACATCCTATATGCAATATGGTGTAATGTTACAGGTTTACACAAGATTACATCAAATATCTTTCTTACCAGAAACCAGTCATTTACCTGAAGGCCGTCCTTTATGATTTATTTGAGAACTCACATATTTTAGTGCCCTTGAGGAAGACCATTGGTGAAAAGCTACAAGGTAATATTCATGTTGTTGCACAAAGCCTAGTTTTAGGATCCCTATACTGAATTTCAGAATTAAAGTTCTCCATAAAAGGCCCTAAAACGCAGAAAATAAACCAGCTGACATCCTGCATCATGCATTAAAACTTTACAGTTGGAACTCTACCACAACTCCTGTGTCCTTTTCCTGTAAATGTACCTTTTTCATGTTTATTACTAACACAATCGCATAGTGGCCAGTGGAAAGTAGGGGCATCTGAGAAGAATTTGGCTACGTTCTATGTCATGATGTGAAAACATCCTCTGATATCCAACAGGAGGAGGTCATCATTGTGTGCTAGATTATAGGAACATAGCCAGATGCTTCTCAGACATCTCCATTGGCTGCTATATAGACACATTGGGGGTAGGCAGCATGCAAAAAGTGGATTTACAGGGAAGGGAATGGTCGTTGCATGACGAAGGCAATACTCTGAGCTTTGCAGTAGTCAAGAAGTGAGTTACACAGAAGTAAGTTGGAGCTAATATCTATGCAACCTATTAACAGGATGCCAGCTATTTAGTAAAATACCACAAAACACATGGTAAAACCACATTGAAAACTGCATAAAATCTAGTAAGTGAAAAACTGTGTCATATGGTAAAACAACAAAACATGTACATAACCAGTCACAGAATAAATCAGAATGTAATGAGGAACAATGATTACAATCTACCTAGACTGGAGTAAGCTCTGGGGCCAACCTGAGTTTTGGGTTTATTTAGGAGAGAAAACACTGGAGAATCATTGCCATAACTTACTGTACATAGAAATATACAAGTGGCGCACCAATAGAATCAAACAGCTTGCAGACCTACCAGGAAGAAAAATATTAATACCAGTCTCCCATATGGGATTGCTTGCCTGGGTATGGGCATGAGAAGGAAGAAGGCATGATCCTCACCACAGGTTATATTGTTGAAGTCCTTCATTTGGGGAGCTGGGGGCAGATGGTCAAGCTGGTGTGTTCCGAGAAGAATGCTCGGAAGAACTTTTTTTTTTTTGGTCTGCAGTTTCCAAAATCCCCCAGCCAGTGCAATTATTAGCTTGTGTTCTAGGAAGTATAGTTTTAAAAAGTTCCAGTCTCTTCCAGTCTCTGGTCATTGCTTGATTCCCTTGGTCCACTTCCTGTTTTCAAAGTGCCTAGCTGAACTTATCAAGTGGCTTATGTGTCTGTTTTGGAAGAACAGGGCTGCCTTGCTGAGTTCTAATGACTTGTTCATAGATTCAGTTTTATATATTGACAGATATTGTTTATACATGAAGACACAAAGATAGTTATTCTGTGGAACAATAAACTGGTTGCCTCTAGAGTCTGGATGCATTTTAAGGTCATCCTGCCAGACTCCAAGGTTGACTCGGCCTTCCATCCTTTCGCAGGTTGGTAAAATGAGTACCCAGTTTGTTGGGGGCAATTAGCTAAAAATACATTGTAAACCGCTTAGATAACACTAGCTGATAGGCGGTATAGAAATAAATAAATGCTAAAATGCTAAATGCTAAAATTTCTTCATGAATAGTTACTATGTAATGCTGGAACCTAAGTTCCTTTCTAAGTTTGCATGTTGTTTTTAAAATCAGCGCTATAGAATAGCCCCAAGCAGCTAGGCCCTTTTCGCACACCATCCCCAACCCAGAATGGCCACGGATCACCACGGGGCCGCAACGACAGTTCTGCATGACATTGTTCCAATCCCATGGCAACCCATCACAATCACAGATTAAATCATTGTCGGGTTTCTCCTGACAATGACACATGGTTACGCAGTTCTCCCGGCTCCTTCCTGCACTTACCTGTCATGTGGAAAGAAAGATGCAAATCATGACCCTTGCCTCAAATTTTCAAAGGGCTGCATAAGGCAATACGGGTCTTCCAGATCTTTACTGCGGTCAGTTAGTGTTGATGGGTGAAAGCATTACATCTGCTTACCAAAAGTCAGTTTCCTTGGGTTCAAATTCTCTCTGAGAAGATTCCTTTTATTATATGAAGTTGTTGGCCCACAGGTAACATATCACAACAGAGCAAACCAGAAGGATAATTGATCCACATTCAGCTCTCTTGTAGATGATTAACTCAACAGTAGCCCTGCTCAGGTGTTACCACACCATCTTGAATGTAGGAGCAGACAAAAACTTAATCAGGGCCCTTTTCGCACCTTACCTTCATCGCGGCGGTGGGGGCAGCGCTTGCGCGAGCAGCCATTTGCACGAGCTGCTCATGGCAGCCCTTCTGCTTCCCACAGCGGCTTGCCGGTTGCGTGACTGTCGCGCTAGCACCCTGCCTCTTCCTTTCGCAGTGCAGCCTGGGAGCTGTAGGCTGCGCTGGGGGAGGAAGTGCGACTGGTCCAGCTCGTTCGACACACTGCATGCAGGTAAGTGCACGAGGGCCCCGCGAGCATCGCATGACCGTGCAGTATTTTCGGCTTAGAGCCGAAAATAAAAAATGCGCGCGTGCCCCGCTTTAGGCTCGTGAGCGTCGTGTGAATGGAAGTGCATTGTACGGACCGACGCTCCCATTTACGCAATGCTCAAGGGGCCCTCGCGCAAAAGAAACTGTGTGCGAAAAGGGCCCATGTCTCCTTGTCTTTACTTTCCTCACATGAAAACTGTATTGTATGAAGAGACTGAAGACTGAAGAAATGTCCTGTACACACAGGTGATTTCTACAGAAGCAAGATTCCTGATTTTCCAGGAGTCTTGAACACATGGAGAGCCTTCATATGCATAGGAACATTTTGCCTTCAAACACATCACTGTCCATTAAGTGGGCAGGTCTAGATTCTCCTCTGTTCCTGCATTCAAGGACATGTGAGAAATAACACTGAGACATGTTTTGCAGACATGAAACATAGCCCAGTTTCATGACTTAAAAAAAGAGGCAGAGAAATCCTGGCAGGGACAGGAACTTTATTTCTGTGCTTTCTCATCTGTAATATGAAGGTAATGACAGTTGCTGCTTCCTGTAATCTTTTTAGGGTGATAGAGCTTGATAGGGCTGGTAATTCTGGTCCTGAGGCAGAATAGATACATTTGTGATTTAAACTATTATTGGTTCTAAATGATCATGCAGTGGTGAGGAGGAAAAATGTAATGAGCTCATTACATTTTATATCATAGTTTCTGAAAGTAGATTGTACTTCCTTTACCTGTTTCACTCGTATCTTATTTTTGTGAACATTTACTGTCTTTGAGTTTCAGCATCTCAGAATAAAAAAACTTCACTGAAAACCTGTGGTTTGCCTCCCAGGAAGGCCACACATATTAAGGAGCTTTTTGTACTTCAGTAGGCAGAATTTTGGCTCTTAACACCAGCAACAACACCTTAATAACATTAACTCAGAGAGGGGGGATGGATGGACAGATGCATCAATCTTCTGCTGACAGAAGGCATCTGCAGATGGAATGCAAGGTGCCAAGTAGTTTAATTCAAATGCAATATCCACCAGATAACTTTAAACCATAAGCTATGAGAAAACTTTGCTATTAATTTTCCCTTCACTCTCACTTCAGGGGGAACATAAAAAGCGAGCAGTATCAGACTTCTGCTGAAGAATCTACACAAGTATTTAGAACACAGGTCCTGTTGCTGTTGTGTGCCTTCAAGTTATTTCTGACATTTGTTGACCCTAAAGTGAACCTCTTACACATTTTTCTGAAGCTGAGTGTGTGAAGCACCCAAGGTCATCCAGTGGATTTCCATGGCTTAGCAGGGAATTGAACCCTGGTCTCCAGGGTTGGAATCCAGTGCCTAACCCACCACGCTATGCTTGCTTTCAGGTCCTAAACTTGCTGAGACCAAAATACTTACAGGACCGATGTCTTTCTAAATGAAACTGCTTGGGCCCCTGAAACCCTGCTTATTGTTCCTACATCTGGAAGCATATTTTCCTTAACATTCACATTTGGATATTGGTCCCGTTCCAGCTTTTAAAGCAAGTCTTCAGCATAATCAGTTCTGCTGGTATAGACTTTTAATTGTCATGAATTGTCCTTGCTCACACTGAATTTGTTTTTTACTGATCGACTCCAGGCCTGGGGCTAGCATACAGGCGACATCTTTAGGCTATGGCTCCCACATGGGATCAATCCCTGAGCTCTGGTAGCTGATTCTCCTATCAGCACTGGACATGCCTATTTAATTTTCCCACCGTGCCTCAGGGAATTACATTGATGATGCATGGAGGTGATAGAGTGCCAGCCACTGCAAAACTTGGGTCTTACTTCTGCACCTACTGGGCTGCTATGGCTGTTGTCAACTGAGCTACGCAGAACCAGAAGTGGCCACCAGGGTTCACTTTGCTGATGCCCCCCTGCCAATCTGAAGCCATTCTTTACCTTATGTTATATTATTGTAATCTACTTTGAGGCAAGCAGAATATGAATGATGTCTATATTAAGTAAATACAAGATTTGCCCTGAGCCAGATTTCTATGCGTGCTGATATGTATCCATGAAAATCCTGCATATAAGTCAGTGGTTGGGGATTGTATGGTACTCCAGATATCATTGGAATGAAACTGTTATCCTTCCTTTCTATTGACTATCCTGGTTAGGGGTGATAGGAGCTGCAGTCTAACAACATCTAAGGACCTGTGGTTTGTCCACTCCTGACACAGGTAAGTCTCCCATTCATTTCTCTTCTCTTCCTTCCATTGATATAAATGGGGAGCCCTGAAAACCATGTTTATCCCTAAGTCTGACTAATGGCTCGAAATAATTACACAGAAACTCCAGTCAGATTTAATTTCAGTAAAGCATTTAGATTTGGAATGTAAGAGCATTCTGCCAATTAATGGGTTTTTATTGTGAAAGTCAAACACAGTATTATATTTGGATGATGGAAAGGATTCACTGCCAGGATACGCAGGTGGGTGAGTGGTTTGCTTTCTTCCATGGAGCTCTTTGGTTGTATGAACCATCTGGTTTTGTTTTAATCCTTGTCCTAGAGACATCCCTGCTGTGCTTTATTTGTACCATGGCCAATATCTTGTGGTGGCATTCTGAAATATCTACAAAAAACCCTGAATGTATATTACTCATCCTGGAGGGATAATCTATATAATGTTATGCCTTCTATAGCAATAGAGTGGTGGCTTCTACACACAGCAGCTTTCATGTTTACTGTGACTTTCTGTACAGAATCATTCCAAACAGTATCTGGTGTTAGTGTATGTAAGGATGTGGAAGAGTAAGGATGAAAGCACTGGATGGGAAAGACATCATGTGGATGCTAGTTTTCGGTGCTCTCTATGAAATAATGATGGAACATAGGCTGTCCCTTAGTCACCTTTCCTAAGTGCAATCTTGGAGCTTGTGGGTCAGTTGATGATGATTTGAAGAGTGAAAATTGTATCTCCTATTGAAACCAGTGTCACCACACTGCACTGGTCCAAAACCACCAGCCATAGGATGTGTAGGACTTAGGACATACTATGTTGGTAAACCAATATAATCAAGATGGAAATATCAGTGTGTTTTTCAGGTACTTAGAATCATAGACTCATCAGTTCTATGGAAAAGACCACAAGGGCCATCAAGTCCAACCCATTGCCATGCAGAAATACACAACCAAAGCATTCCTAACAGATGACCATTCAGCCTCTGTTTAAAAACCTCCAAAGAAGGAAACTGCACAACACGCCAAGGCAGTGTATTCCACCATCAAACTGCTCTTACCGTCAGGAAATTCTGCCTAATGTTTAGATTGAATCTCTTTTCTGAAGTTTGAAGCCATTGTTCTGTGTCCTAGTCTCTGCAGCAGCAGAAAACAGGCTTGCTCCATCTTGCATATGACATCCCTTCAAATATTTAAACATGGCTATCATGCCACCTCTTAACCTTTTCTTCTCCAGGCTAAATATGCCCAGCTCCCTAAACCACTCCTTGTAGTGGGTGGTTTCCAGGCCTTCTACATCTTGGTCACCTTTCTTTGGACATGTTTCTGTTTGTTAACATCCTTCCTGAATTGTGGTGCCCAATTCTGGACATGGTATTCCAGGTAGGGTCTGACAAAGTAGAATAGAATGGTACTGTCACTTCTCTTGTCCTAGACTCCTGTTGATGTAGCCCAGAATGGCATTGCCTTTTTTAGTTTCTGCATCACACTGCTCACTCATGTTGTGGTCTACTAAGACTACTAGGTCCCTTTCACATGTACTGTGATGAAGTCAGGTGTCACCCATCTTGTTTTGGCAGTTTCCTGAATGTCTGGTTGCAGTTCAGGAATTGAAACAGGAATACAGGCACCTGCTCTCTGGCTGTACCTTTGGTAACCACGGACATCATTATTCCCAATGCTACTTAACACAGAGCTCACCCAATGCAAATCAGGACAATAAAAATCAGTATGCAGCATGGAGGCACCAGCAAATGTGGACCATAGAAAACATATCTACTGTGAAAGCATATGTTTCATCCTTCAAATCCATCCTCTCATGTTCCATCAGGTGCCATTAGAAGCTTAAAAACTGCATTCAGAAAAGTTGAATAAAGGACAATCTGCATCTTATCACACTGTCATGGAGAGTGCTGCAAGCAGCATCTGTTTGAAACTCATATAGACCCCTTAAGGAGCCAGCACAGCGTGCAGAAACTGTAAACCTAACTTACAGTTTGGCCAGTAAAGAGAAAATATTATTTCCCTGGCCTCTTCAAAGACGTGTTTAATTTTGGAACTAAGAATGAAATAATGCTAACTGTTCTGATAATGTGATGAAGGCTGCAATTGTAAACACATACTGTACTAGTGGTAATGCCTGATGATTTAAATAGGATCAGAACAGTTAACACTAAGCTGTAATCCTCTTAGGCTAAGTTTTCAAAGAAAGCTTTAAAAGTTAAAATTGGCTTCATTTTGTGTACTGGAAACCTTGTGGCTGCAATCCAATGCATAGCTAACTAGACTAAGCTACATATAGCTAGATGATATGAGACACTGGTTATGTCGTGTTCATTATGATTAATTTTAGGTTAAGCATAATAGAAAAATTCACACTTCCCTTGAGTGAACTTTCACACTCCAGATGTACTGCCTACAGTTCCCACCATCCCCAGCCAACAGGAGGGCACAAATTGGAGAAGATTACAACAATATAGATATTGACTAAATAAAATTAAATATATAAAGTTATCCAACATGTAGGGACCTAGGCCTCAACCGAGCCTCACCTCATTTCTCCAGTTGGGACCAATAGCTATGTTGTTTTTCCCGTTCCTGAAACTACTGGTTCCCCAGCACCTGCTCCAGCCAGTTACTAGAAGAAGAATTAAATAAACAAGAATTGGTGTTTGTTTTCTTCTTCCTTCGAAAACACATTTCCTCCTTTGTATATCTGTTAGACTATTAGTAGGCAACAGAGACTTGTGTGTGTGTGTGTGCTTTAATATGTAGAAAACTGTGGCCCTTTTCGCACAGTATTTTCCATGCGAAAGGGTACCTGGAGTGTTGCGTGATTGTGAGGAGTGATCTGCACGATGCACTCACAATTGCGTGACACTGCAGGGGCCAGCAGGCGCCAATTGCGTACCTTTTCATTTTCAGCTGGAAGCCAAAAATGGTGCGTGATCGCACATTGCTTCCAGGCCCCGCATGCACTTACCTGGCGTGCGGAGCCTCCGGAGCCACGCCGGTCGTACTTCCTGCCCCAGTGCAGCCTGGGAAACTCCCAGGCTGCACTACAGAAGGAAGAGGCAGGGCTCTCGTGCGAGTGGGCAGCTCGTGTGGAGCTGAAGCAGCAGGGATGCGAGAGTCTCTCACCGGAGGCTGCTCACACGATCCCCGCACCCCAGCGCCAGAAAAAGGTAAGGTGCGGAAAGGGCCTATAACTGTTTTATAAAAACCTAATACAGCAGAAGCTAGTAGCATTATTCTTTGTTTAAAACTCCTGTTAGTTTTAGTTCTTATTAAATGGATATTCAGCCACATTATGCTGGTTTAAATTCTTCTCAGTTTCCTTCCCCTGAATCAGGAGATTTTTACCTTTTGAAATTTAAGGTGTCATTTAAGTAATGGAATGATTCTAGTATTCTTACACCTTCATCTTATTCTATGTTCTATTGCCAATTTCCACATAATGTTTAAGCAGGGGAAAAAAATCTGTTTCTAGACTATTAACAAACTGTATCACTGTGTAGCCCTGTCTTGAAGTTTTATTTCTTAGTAAATCAATTAGACTTTAAGGTATTACCATTCTCTTTTTTTCACCTTTGGATATACAGTATACTCCTCAGAATGAGTTGGACTAAATAATCCATTGGGTGTCATCCAACTACATGATTCTACAGCAAATGTTTCTGTTAAAATTTTGAATGAATTTGAATGTTAGCTGGAGATAGTCTGTATCCAAAAGATACACTGGGGTGTGCATTTGTACTGTGCTGCAGTTTAAATTTTCCTTCCTGTTGGCCAAATTTTGACATTTGCCACCTGGGTAATAGATAGGAAGTCTAATTTAAATGTGTTGGCTTTGCAAATTGAGAATTACAGAGGCCTATATCTTTGAGGATCACTTATGAACCATTCCACATGAAGTCTTCAGTCTATTGTTTCAACCCTGATAACTCCATCCACCATCTGTTATGGCTGCTGTTTCAACTGCAGCTTCCTGCCTTCTGCCTTTTTCTTTAACACCAAGATGTGTCTTACAAGTTAATATCCACCTGATGTGGCTAGACAGGGCAGATGCAGTCACAGGTGCAAACACGGCCATGCATGAGTCCAGATGGCTCTTGTTCATTAAGCCAAGCAAAATAATAGGAACACAGATGAAGGCCTCCAAGAAACTAATAATCTGCCTTCCAAGGGAAGCATCAGCTTGAGAGCTGAAGCTTGTGATGATTCTAAAGAGGTAATCAGCTTTGAATGGAGGGTGAAAGCTGAGCTGATCAAGATTGCTTGATATTTGGGCAAAGTGACAAACTGATAAAGGAAGCAGCCAAGAAGATAGCTAAAATCAAATAGTCTGTCCTAAAGGCTGATTACACCAAGTGACTGGATACTGAGATAAAAAAGATGGAGCTTCCTTTTCTTGAGCTGGGCTAAGATGCTGAGTGAAAACAAAGAGCAACCCCCTCCAAACCAGTAACCCCTCCAAACCAGCTATGAATTGAGGCTCTTGTTCAATTTTCCTAAATAAAGCAGAAATCAAGGCAGCAAACAGCCAAGCAGATTGAATAAAATGCCCCATCTTTGTGGAATGATCTAGAAATAAGTGATGCTACAAGATTTTGAGGATACAGGTAAAATATGAGGCACTCTTATTTCATCAAAATGTAGCAAAGAGTAGCCGAGGGGAAAACTCCATTAATCAAACTTGTACGTTTTCAGGATTATTTTAAGTGCAAAACCACAACCCCCCAGAAAGATGGGTGTTTAGAAGTCTACTTTTAGTATTGCAAAATGGATTTTAAAAATACTAAACAGTGCAGGAGCTTCCTGCAGCTTATTTTAAAAGCCAATTTCTTGTCCTTGAAGCTTCCAAAGAGTCAACTCACACCTTTTCACATGCACTAGGAACCCTTTGCCCACACCTAGGCCAGGTGTGCAGAAATCTTGGGCAAAGTGGTAGGGATGCTGGATTTGGCTAGCTATTGTTCTGGCCATGAAGTCTGTTGTTAAATTCAGTGCCAAGACTGACATTTCAGACTGAATGAATAATTTGTACCACTGACAATCCAGAGTTTTTTTATGCTTCTTTAGTATATAGACTTACTATATTCTGAGACCATAGGAGTAGTACAGAAGTATAAATCTTTGCTTATTTAATTCTTACATGGAAGAATGAATAAGTTTAAATGTTTTCTTCATACTGAAAGATATTATAGGAGGTTTTGCATATTTTTCAATTATTTTTGACACTTTGGGACTTTTCACAAAAAAAATTGTGTCTGCTTTGTGCAAAACAATATCTTTGTAAAGAGAATATTTTTAGTGCAAAATGTTTTTGTACAAATACAAGGTTTTTGCACATTTCTTTCAATGATCTCACAGTAGTTCACTATGTGTTCTCCCTTCTTGTTGATGGAAAAAGAAAACATTTGCAAGTTCACTTTACATCTCTAGATGAGCTGCTGGGAATTGATCCTGAGACCTCATGCATTCAAAACATTTGCTCTGCTACTGTTACAGCCTCTCCAAGTATAACTAAATGCAGATTCAATTATAACTGTTTGCCTACCTCTGATTACTTAGCAGATGGAACTTCTAGTGGACAACTGCTTGATTTCTTGCTTAGATTTTTTTTTTCATATTAGGATGACGAGTAGAATAAAATTTGGGACTATTTTCTCCTATTAAAATATTTATAGTCTTGACTAACATTTCAATGGTAGTTTATAAAATATTCTTACATTTCATCGTAGGAAGATCTAAGATCTATCTACACTGATAAAAGATCGTAGCTAGAACTCTGATTAGTAACAGCAGTCAAAATCTTTCTCAATTTTGCATAACATGGTTTAGTGCCTGACAGAAAACCATGAAAGGGCAAAGGGAACTTCTTTGGGAGGGAGTTTTGAAACTCTGGTGATACGTGAGGGAAGGCCGTATCATGCATCATTTCTTTTCATGCATCCAACATGGGGGCACACAAAGCATGACCTTAAGGATCTTAATATACCTGTTAGTTTCCATTGGAACAGGCAATCATTAAGCTAGTCCGGCTTCAAGCCCCAGAGTGTTTAGACCCAGCTTGCGAAACAGTGATAGACAACTGCCAGAGGTTGAGGGGCCACATTGGTCTCGGATGAGACTTAGAGAGACACACATTACCCACCATATTCTCACCCTGTATTTCTTAAGAAACAAACCCATGTTCTCCACTCTCTTTTTTGTTCTTGTATGCCTTCAAGTTATTTCTGACTTATGACAACCCTAAGGCAAACCCATCATGGGGTTTTCTGGGCTAAGAGTATGTAATGTGCGCAAGGTCACCCAGTGGGTTTCCATGGCCAAGGGGGAGAATTGAAGCCTGGTCTCCAGGGTCATAGTCCAGTGCTCAAACCACTACACCACACTGGCTCAAAAAAACATGACAAAATGGCCAACATCCCCTCTAGAAGACATTGCACATATTTTCAGTTTTAGTCTGGGAGAGCGCTGCAACTTAAGACATTTCCACACTAGGCTGTTATAGCGCTATGATTCCACTTTCAACAGCCAGCCCCTCCCGAAACTGCAAACCCCAGGATTCCATAGGATGTTGAAAGTGGAATCATAGTGCTATAACAGCCTAGTGCAGAAATGGCCTAAAAAGTGGCCTTGGAGACAGGCCACACTTTGCTCACCCCGTTGTAAGATGAGTAAGATGTGAGGGGACGCTTTGACTATTGACACCATACACAATGCTAAATTGCCCTGCGCTACTGTATTCGCTAATACAGAAGGGCAAGGAACTGCTGACTGAGAGGCTGCCGTTGCTCCTGGCAGAGGCTGTTTGCATTCTTGAGTGTGATTGGTTGTGTTGCTGGCAAGCTTGGATTGGTCAGGAGAGCTCTTTCTTCTCATATCCCCCTCCCTTGCTTTCTGAACGCCTCTTTTCAACATGGCGACCGGAAGTTAAAGGACCAGTTGGGAGCCCTTCCCCGCCCTTAACAGACTTAACTGCATTACCAGGTAATTTTCCTTTCACCTTCTTTTTATTTTATAATAGGTATTTTCCAGTGGTCTTAGGCGACCCCTGTGAAAGGGTCGTTTGACCCCCAAAGGGGTCGCGACCCACAGGTTGAGAACCACTGTCCTAACTGATTCCAGGGCACCATAAAGTAATTAAAAGCAGCACAAAAATGCATTCATCCTTCATCTACTATATAAAAGTAAAAGTTTGTCTGTTTGTCTGCGTCAGGCAGGCGAAGACCTCATATGATTGGCTGTGTGAGGTGAGAAGACCTCATATGATTGGCTGGCTGTGAAGATTCTATGGAATCCTGGGTTTGACAGTTTAGGGAGGGGCTTTAAGAATTCTCAGCCAAGAGCTCTTGGGCCTCAGGATGGTTGCTATAGAAATGAGGCCTACCATCTATAAGGATGCCAGAAAACATTTGGGAGGCATATGTGAGAAAAATTAAAGTGACATACACAATGTAGTTACAAGGTCTTCTTGCCTCACACAGTAGATTGTATGGGTTTTATATACGAGGAATCTCAAAATTCAGAACAAAAAGTGCTTCCAGAAAAATGTAACGCCATCGCACAAATTCAATAGAAAGCAAAAAAATAAAAAGCCAGTATATCAACTGCCAGAGAACACAGATGGGGACTATGGGAAAAGTTACAGGTACAGGAATAGGCTGTTTGCTATGGATGCGTAGCAGCAAGAAGGACAGTGTATTCCCTCAGGAACCCAACCTCTATATGTTGATGACTATAAAAAAGATTGCAATAGGGAATATGGGGATAAGTTACAGGTACTGGAATAGGTGGTTGCTACAGAGATGAGCAGCAGCAGCAAGGAAGAGGACACTGTATTCCCTTAGGAACCCAACCTCTGTATGTTAACAACTCTGAATACAGATTGGATTGGGGAATATGGGGAAAAGTTACAGGTATTGGAGAAGACAGTTGGGTGAGTTCTTAAGAGGAAAATAAAATCCTGGGCAACGCCAGGTAAATACGCTAGTCTAATATATAAAAGTCAAAGTTTGTCAGTTTGTGAATTTGTCTATGTCAGGCAGGCAAAGACCTCATATTGTTACCCTGATTTCTGGGGTCCCATGAGGGACACCTCAGTGTGCTCCAAATAATGGGGAATGGGAATTAGCAAGAGCACAAGCTAAGCAATGCAAGAGGCAGGGCAACCTAGCGAGATCTTGAACCCAACGTTTACGGGGTCAGGCCGAGCCAATAATCAAGCAGAAGTAAATAATAATTGTTTTCCTTTATTTTGAAACACAGTCAATATGAATGTATGTAATCATTCCCACAGACCTAATGAAAGAAAGGTAGTAGTTTGATAGAGGATTTTAAGAGAGATTTTTCAGGGGAAATACTACACTTGATCCTGAAGCCCGGGTAGTCAGAAGAAAAGTCTGTTGGAGCGGAGATTCTCAGCACGTGGAAGCTGAGGAGAAGGCTCGGTGAACAGAGCGGCAGCAAGGCGGGATGGAAGTCAGAGTGATCCGAAGAAGCGCTCAAAATCAGGGGGTCTTATAGGGGAAAATGTGCCTGTAGGCTAGTCCGTTCCCAGGGAAAACAATGGGTTTCGGGCTGGAGACAAAGCCTCTGAAAGGTCAGTCTTTAGCATGACTGAATTATGACAGAGTTGTTAATAGCGCAGACAGTATGACACGAGGAGTGCTTGACAGTTGGATATTCAGCTCGTCAAGCTGCCTGCTCGGGGCAGGGGATCTTTTGTACGCTGCGTGCATACATAATATGACTTTAGAGGGTACTTGCCTGGAGGTCTCCTGAAGTGGCATTCCGGCAACTGCTGGCCTGCCTGGATTTATTTTGTATTGTTCAGTTATTTTTGGCTGTGCCCGTGTGCATGCTTGTCCGGGGGCCTCGCAAGCACATGGAGAGGAATGGGTAGTGAAGGCCAAATTCTTGATCTTAAATGATATCAAATATACCACAGGTCTGGACTAGAAACTACAGTAACAATATGATTGGCTGCCTGTGAAGATTTTATGGAATACTGGGGTTGGCAGTTTAGGGAGGGGCCTTTAGAATTCTCAGCCAGAGAGCTCTTGGGCCTGGGTGGTTGCTATGGAGATGAGGCCTAGCAGCAAGAAGGAGGAGGACAGTGTGTTCCCTCAGAAACCAAACCTATGTCTGTTGACAACTCTGAACACAGATTGGATTGGGGAATATGGAAAAAAGTTACAGTTACTGGACAACTCTGAACACAGATTGGATTGGGGAACTAGAGACACAGGATCTCAAACCTGTGTATTTCATCCGCATCTAATTCCTAAAGTAAGGTAAAGTAATTCCTAAGGTACAGTAGTTCTAACAAGTGTTACCTATGAGAAAATAAAATCCTGGGCAATGCCAGGTAAATACACTAGTAACATAATGAAACTAAGGGAAAAGAAATATACAACAACCAGAAGGAAGAAAGGTAATGAATAAGCCAATGGAAATGTTTGGCCTGGCACCATAAGACTGTAATATAGGCAAGCAGTCAGACTTCTTCAGGATGCTTGTTTCATAGGGCATGAACAGAAAAAAAGAGTCTTTTCTTTGGACATAGTTCACCTCACCAAGGCCATTTCTGCAATAAACTGTTATAGTGCTATTATACCACTTTCGATATCCTATGGAATCCTCTCTAAACTGCAAACTCCAGGATTCCATAGGATGTTGAAAGTGGAATAATAGCACTATAACAGTCTAATGTGGAAATGGCCCGAGAGTAGTCAGAGAAGGGCCTCATCTGATAGACAAGAAGGAGGATATGTAAAATTTGGAACTGACTGAAAATTCCAAGTGGCCTTCAAGAGCAGACCCATATGTAATGCATTGTGGTAATCAAAATGACAAGCTTATCCTTGTCCTTGTCCAGAAAGCAATGCAGATGAGCCAGATGAAGTTGGTAAAAGGCACCCTGTGCCACTGAGGCTACTTGGGTCTTCAGTGCTGGATCAAGGACTACCCTCAAACCACACTTCAGGAGAAGTGTAAACCACTGAGGACTCATTGTACATCTAAGAAAAAATATCGTGACAAAGAATTTGAACTGCATATCTTTAACAAATTGATTACACTGCACTCCAAACCATCAAATGACTGTACCCAGTGGTTTCATTTAGCTGTTAAAGAAGATAAAGAATAAGATTTAATGCTATGAAGTTGAGTGGAAATCCTCCAATACTGCTTTCTCAAATCTTTTTGGCATCCAGGCCTGAGCAATTGCTTACAAATGCCACATGACTGAGGTTTGGCACATGCCACATGTTTGGCAAAGGATAGTACCATGTTCTTCTTGGGTGTACTTCTTTTTAAAGGTTGTGTATTGGGAGTCAAGCTCCCAAGTGGCTTTCCAGTGTTAGTGTGGGAACTACAATAATCAGGTAGCAATACAGTCAGGTTTGTCTAAGTGTCTCCACTAGTCTGCAAATGCCAGCATTACAAGATGGGAAAGAACTCTTGTATGCTTGGTGCGAAAGCTTGTAATTACCAGTGTCATTCCAAATGAAGTGGATAAGACTTCACCCATCAGTAATTATTAACCCTTTAAAAATGTTTTGGTTAATTTAAGAGCATGTTAAGAAATAAAATGATGTTAAGAAATAAACAGTATAATGAGGAGGTATATATTATTCATTTATTAATTAAAATATTTCTGTCCCACCTTCTGTCAAAAGATTTTAGGGCATTAATATCAATGGGTAGTCTAAAAGTGTATTGAGACAATGTGGTGCGTTGATCTGGGTTTTAGTCTAGGACTCTGGAAGACCAGGGTCTGAATTCTCACTCAGGCCATTTTCGCACTACACTGTTATAGTGCTATTATTCCACTTCCAACATCCTGTGGAATTATGGAGTTTGTAGTTTACTGAGGCCAAAGAGCTCTCTGGTTGAGAATTCTAAATGCCCTTCCCTAAACTGCAAACCCCAGGATTCCATAGGATGTTGAAAGTGGAATAATAGCACTATAACATGTAGTCATGGAAACCCAATGGATGACCACCATAGCAAGCCCCCTCTGAACACCGTAGTATCACCATACGTCGGAAACAACTTGAAGGCACACAACAAAAACAACAACAACAACAATAACAACAACCAGGAAGAATGTTAACAAGATAGAAAAGGTTTCAAAGATTAAAATACCAGGGGGAAAAATCAACAGCCTTGACATAGTACTTTAAGTAAGTCAGTGAGCCTCAATAGCTTCAATAAATAGCCATGTTTTTACTTCACACATGAATGAAACCAGTGGGTCTCCACGGCATTTCATACTTGAGGTACCATGGCTGTGAAGCCCGCCTCTCACATCTTCACACAGTATATTGACCTCACTAGTGGGTCAGAGAGGAGAGTCTCCACAGCAGACCACAGTCCTCAGGCAGGCATTTACAGGGAAAGGTGCTTTCTATATTGAGTATCAAAGTGCCAAGCTGTTTCGGGTTTTAAATATCACACCAGCACTGGAAACATGTTGGTTGCTGGTCACTACTGGCAACTATGTAAGTGTCTTTTATGTAGGTTGAAGTATACAAAACCACTTCAGTGGGAACATTATATTAAGCAAAGTATACTATGTCCTATTAGAACCTGAATCTTGTTCTAAAGAAAGGACGCAGAAGCCAGTATCTGAGATGTTGCCCACTCTGCTTTTTGGGAAAAACAAAGTTTTCTCAAGGACAGGAATCCTCTTTCATTCTCAGTTTATCTCACTGCCCAAGTGGAGTAGGGTGGGAGCAGGGAGGAAAGCTTGTTCATTGCCCGTTCCAGTATGTTTTGCTTAACAGTCCCTGGGAGTTTATAGCATGCATCTTTGAACAAATGCTGCTGCAGACGTTTTGATTGTACATTCCTTTAGAGGATAGCGTTTGCTTGGGTCTCTGTTCAAATTTGGTTTCCAAACATCTTGTTGCTTTAATGAGCTCACCCAACTGCAGCAATGTCAAAGGAGCAATTTTGATTCTCTGAAACAGTCTTTTCATGAGTATATTAATTGGTATGCAGGAGTCATAACCAAATCTCCATGTTTTCCAAGGATGTGAGAGCTTTAGATGAGGCAGGCGCTGAATGGGAGGTGCTAACTGACCAAATTGTGACTGTGTCATGTGGCAAAGGTAGACGGTTGGATCCATGATATATGGCGTGTTTTTATTTTTACAACATTGTCTCCCTCTGGAGCTTAGGAAGAGCTGTGGTACGTGTATATATCAATTCACAGAGTCTCGATCCTGCATTCCAAGCAGCTTGCATTGGCAGCAACACAAAGTACATACTTATTAGCGATATAAATCAAGAATTCCAGCTCCTGAATAATAATTAATCTGAGATCTATCACCAGGAAGAGACAGAACAGGATCCTGCTTCAAGAACAGTGGCAACAGTCCCTTAGCAACTGCTTTTTTCTCCCAGATCTTCTCTTTAAAAAATAGTTCAGGGTGGAGAGAAGAGTGTTTGGAGAGGAGAAGCAAAGTCATTGTAAGCCAAGGAAAGATATTATTGCTAGTGGAACTGAATATTAGAAAACTTCCAGAACCATTTTGCAACACAGGCTAAGGCATTCATCATGAAGTCCACAGAGTGCGTAGCACATTTCCATCACTCCCACAAGATGATGATAGAATGAATAGTGCAGGTGAAAAACACTTGAATACTTCAACTGCAATGCCACTGACTTTAGACGTTTGGGGTCTGAAATGTCTCTTGGCAGGGCTGAACTAAGATTAATGGAGTTATGCAGGTCCAAATGCATCCCTTGTTATTACCCACTTTTAAATGCAACCTCAGTTTCTATGCCAAGTGAGAAAGGCTTCGTTTGCTTCAGTGGAGTCTCTAAAGCAAATGAAGGGTTTCAACGATCAGAATTGGCTCCATGACGACTTTGCTGGTGCAAGACAGAGAAATGGTGCTGGCAGTTTGTTGACAGGTGATGAACAAGTTACCTTTATTTATAACACGATGCAGCACAGTAGGAGGTGACACTGTGATTGACTTATAGCAACTGCAAGGTCAGAAGTCTGATATGGTCAGGAAATAGCAGCCCGCCAACATATTTCCTTACATTGTGATGAATCAGGAATACATAAAGGTTAAGCAGGGCAAAGACAGTAGCTTGGCTTATCTGAAGTAGGCACAAAACTACAAACAGCTATTTAGCAATTCTCAAAGCACTGGCTAAGGTGATGGGAACAATAATGTGCTCGAAAATTATTCACCTCTTTTTGAAACATCCCTTAACTCTTCAACAAGCATAAAAAGCAATTGACTCTAGTGAGCTCTGTAAGATGAGAAAGATGAAAGGAACTAAATGAAATGTATTTCTAAATCATCAACATAGGAGGTGTTGAAGTAGGATTGTGTTACCCCAAAACATAGGTGACTCGGGGTCTACCTACAACGCCAGTGCCTCTCTGAAATGGTAGGGAATATTAGTTCAAAGAGGAGGTGTGCGAGAGTAGGGTAACCTTATGAGATCTTCTGCACCTATGTCTTCCAGTACTAGTGCAGCAAGAACCATCTGGAGATCCAGAAAGCACGTTCATTTGTTTTAAGTCATAGCAGAGTATAATTTATATTTATGCCAAATAGATATTCACCAATTAAATATATATTTTCCCAGTTAAACCATATCAAAATGTGGGGGTGTATGGCCTATTAACAGTTGTGTCTTGAGTTTCTTGGGACTAATTTTGATACAGAGAGAAAGGGAGGGAGCATGCCTGCTTGCTTGCCTTTGGGGACAGTATTGCTTTGAAATGCAAATGAGGATCCATGTAATATGCTTGACTACTACTACTCCACTGAAAATACCTTGCCAGTGGAACACTAGTGTGAGACTGATAATGTGGCTAGTCTTGTATTCTGTAGCTGATATGCTAATTTACAAGCATATGATATCCACCATGGATCATGAGTTCCTCAACTTTGCCATTTTCTTTCTCTAGGGAAATGCCCAGTGGGAATTCCCTATAGGAGTTCTCCAGGGAAATTCCTTACGCAACGATAGGGGCATAAAGGCAAAGATCCATTTAATGTCTTTTTTTAGTTTGGCCTTAAAAGAGCTGAAAAAGTCCTGGTGGACCACTGAGTTCCAGCCAGGGCTTTAGAAATTGTATCTTTTGGACTACAGCTCCTAGAATCCTCCTGTGAGCATGGGATTCTGGGACTTGAAGTCCAAAAAGTAAAATTTCATGGTTCAAACCCACCATTCCAAGTCAAAATCCTAAATACATTCTTGTCCTATCTTTCTTTGAAATCTGAAGAAAGGAGGCTATATGGCCACCCTGGGCATATTACTGCATTAATGAACAAGAGCTAACACTGGTTTTGCAAAGTTTATTTTAAACCAAATCTTTTCTCTTCTCAAAGAAGCGAAAAATCAATTGCAGCTCATTTTCTCACATTTCTTTCTAATATGCTTTGACTATTATTTGTATTTATTTTCAGAATTTTCCTCCCACTTTTCTAGAACATCTCCATGAAAAACAAAACACGATATTTGAAACAAGGAGCAAATCATCTGAGCAAAAATTAACCCCCAACTCTGCTATGTGAAGAATTATCAGCATATTTGTCCCCTTAAACATCCTTTTTTCTGGTTTCCATTTTGCTTGTGAATAGGAGATAGCAAGCTTTCTGAGACAGGCACATTTTGCAAATGATTATAGCTATAAGTATTTCAGGCATTCTTGTGCATTTTCCTCGAACCCTATACAATTTAGTCTTAATCATGTGTTTCCCCTAATATATCTAGTAGTAGTTTTTGTCAAAATGGCAACCAGATAGCACAACAAAACTTCCAATTAAGCAATGAAGTGAAGCCAGGATGTACCTGACCTGCCAATGGAGAACAGGTAGGAAATTGTACTTCAAAATATGTTTAATAGCTACTTTCTCAGACTGCAAGCATGTGCAACACCACCTGCTAATTTTTTTAAAAGAATTCTCCTGCAAATACCAGTAAAACAACAGCAAAACCCTCCAAATATGTGTATTTCAAAAGAGATACTTATTTTACACAGCTGGTTAGTTGTGTGCCATGTATCAGCTCATTTACAAAATTGGATTCCATCAGCAGAAACAAATTGGGGTTGGGAGTTGGAATACTAGCAGGAGATGATGCAAAATGGTGCCAGAGCAAGGATTCAGGCAGAATGTAGTGCCACTGAGAGGACTTGTAGGGATCTTGGGAATTGTTACTAAGCAACAAGAATATTGTTAAGGGGGACAATGAAGCCCAGTTAAATACATGTTTTTCTCCAGCACTATGAAGGCCACACAAGTAACATTTGAGGTACATAAGACAGCTTTGTAGGAAGCGAAACAAGAAAGGACCTAAACTTCTAAACACATGCTACTGGTACTGCAAATAATGTGTTGTTGTTAATTTATCACCAGAGTTTACAAGGGTTTTTAAAAGACTTTTTCAATGCAAAATAAATCTGAAAGAAAACAATCAATGAAAAAACATGAAAGAGATCCTTGCCACAAGGAGTATACAATCTAAATGTCAATTCTAGAGAAGATAACAAAAGAAGGAAGAGTCATTTGAGTGCTCTGCCAGAAAAACAAAATCACAGGCTTATGAAGGTAAAGTATAATTGAGGATAGCAGAAGAAATAAAATTGTAGCAGTCGCATAGGGAAATATGCCTTCCTGACATCTGTGTAAAGGGCTTTACACCTTTACTCTGAGCATGCAAATACTTTCCAAAGAGAACTAAAGGTCCAACAGAAGGTCCTGCTTGCCTTCATCAGCCATGAAAGTGGAGCAAGGGACTTGCTGCATCTTTTAGTTGGGCTCGTGAACCGTCTGTATGTGTGCATTGCATGGCAACTTCCATTGTCCATGGAAGAAAGCACACATAAACACTTAGAGACAAAGATGGGTTGACAGATTACAGGCAGAATCAGGCCCTTCTGAATCTTCTTCTGTACATGCAATCCCATTTTCCAGGAGGTGTCAGAGTGTGATCTTGTTGTTCAGAACCTGGAGGGGAGTTTTTTTTTTTTAACACTTTCGGGCTAAATTTCCCAAAACTCACCAGCCACCATGGCTGACTATGAGATTCTGGGAGCTGTTGTCAAAAAGGTAACTTTTTTCGAGCTCTGGTGTTGTTTGAGATTGGCTGGACTCTTTTTTCAGCTGAGTTGCTGTCTCTTGGAGCATTCTAGCCAGAATAATAAAATGACACATGGACATTTTATGGCGCTTGAAAAAGGAGTGGCTAAATAGTTACTACACCAATGGGCCAATGAATCTGCCCTGTGTTTTACTCTGCTGGAGCTATCCAAGGTGCTGAACTCTTCCCCAAAGATAAAGTCAGAACAAGAAAAACACCACTTTTTACATTTGGGACTCAAACCCGAAGCTGATTCACTGCCCCACTGACTTAGGAGCATGTAGTGAAGCATGCTCAGGGAACTAGAGCATCGACATCTATTGGGTTACCCATAGAGGCAATAGTGACTGATGGCTTCCATGTCAGTGGTCAGTGAATGGAAGAGATGGGATGATAGGGCAAGGCCACTGAAACAGAGGACAAGTGACTAAAGAAGGAGTAGCAAGGGAAAAATTTATGAAAGGAGGTTGCCCAGTGGTAATCCAGTATATCTTTTGTTTACATAATTAAATATAAGTTGATTATCATTGACTATTTGGTAATTTTTAACTTCCTCTCCCACATCATCACCTAAACTTAATTTTGCTTCAGTGCCGTGGGTTTAAAAACAACAGCTAATGATAGTTAATCTTCTAACCTTACCAAAACCCATTAGTATCTTTGTGACTGAATATAAACAAAGCCAGCTTCTGGCACAACTTTAATGTGGCTGAATGTAATTATTTTTCACTTAGCTATGAAATTGTTTTAATTGCTTGAAAGTAAACAACTATGTTGCTCTCTCTTTTTTGGCAATATTTCTTCTCACAGTGTTAAATTTAGACTAATACACTGCTTTTTCTATTTGACATTTTATTAAAGAGATGTCAGCTTACATCTATAAAGTGCAGGCTGTGTAACCATGGAAGTAATAAAGAGTAATTTGCAACCAGAGGGTTTTTTTAAAAAAAAAAATAACGTGCATAACAAAGGCATTAAATGATAAACAAGCAACAGGTTTACTTGGGAGAAGTAAAACAGCTTAATACATTGCTATACCATGACACAACTTATATTTAAGCTATTGCATGCAAAACATGGTAGAATATTATATTAACCTTATTTTCAGTGCAGATATGGAGCACTTGGAAACTAGTTAAACTTCTGGAGTCATCAAAGTGCAGCTTTTGAATCTGAGTTGCTGATCATTACTTCGTAGAGTTTCTATAACTGTCCCACAGAAACTGAAATTCCTACATTCCTTGCATGGGAACCAACATGGTCAGACTGGATTAAAAGGATTTTACATTTGCTGTGTAGCCTAGCTTTAACTGAAGATGACTGAACCTGTCCGTTTCATTTCTCCTGCATTCAAATTATTTTAAGCTCACATTCTTTCCCTCACATTTATGAAAAATCTGTAAATTTTGGGAAATTCTACCCTGCTCCCTGCCCCCCACAAAAAATCTGGAAAAAATTCACATACATTGCAAGATCTAAGCTATTGGATGCATCTTATCACAAGGCCTTTCCATTGGATGACTCTTTTAACAGTAACCATGCTGCAGATGTTTACTCCACAGATTTGTTTAGTCTACAAATATATCATGAAAATGCAACTGAGAATTTTATGTTTCCCTAACACAGGGATAGGAGTCATTTGACCTTGCAAGTATTTGTCAGACTACCTGTCCCAGCAGTCCTAGCCAGCATAGCCATTCATGAAGAATGCTGGCTGATGCAATCCAACAACATCTGGAGGGCTACCTCATTTCCAGCCCTACTCTGATTTCTTTTGTGATGAAATATTGGAAAACTGCATTCTTCCTTGAGATGTTTACAATATCTGTGATGTTCTGCTGTTGCTCAGTTTCAGAAGCCAGCCAAAGTTGAGCACTTTTAAGTTCCACTGATCTCCTTATGTGATGTTTAATCATGGACCTAACTCTCTTGATGAAATCAAAAGCACTCCAAAGTGCTTAATTTTCAGCTGGATTGTCTCTTCAATGACTCTGTAACTCATCTTCTCACATACAAGAACAGGAGGTACTTCCAGGCTGCTCCTAGTAATATGAATCAAAAAGCATTGTGCAATTGTTCCTTCTTTTCCTCATAAAAGATATTTTAGTGGTGATGGTGGGAAAAGAAACAAAAGACAGGATGAAAAAACACAGGGGAATTAGAAATGGAAAATGACAGAAATCAAGGCCCTGTGCCCAACAGAAGGGGAAAAAAAAAAAGAAGTGAGATGATTGCACAATAAAAGTGTCATCCAAAAGCAACACCCAGTGTAGCTTCTCCTGCCTCACTATATTTTGTTACTGCAAAGTATGAAGGCACTAGTTCCCTTCCAGGGACAAGCCATGCAGTTCCCTGAGAAAGATGGCACAGACTATATTCAGAGAAAGATGAAAGTGGTCACAGCTTCATTCATTTAAAAAGACTGGCTGATGTCTTGCATCAGGAGAGCAAACTATGATGACAGACCTCTCTTGTAGCTACATCTCTTAACGCAACTCCCAAATCCCACCTTAGGAGCCAGCTATGTTTCCTGATTGTGACCTGCCAAAACTCACATTCCCGAAACTCACCTTAGATATGACTAGCTCAAAAACTGAGAGTGCCTCCCAAACCCTCACCCAGGTAGTGCCACCAACTTAGGGATTTCTGAGGTGCTGGGAAATAGGGCAGTGAGTAAAGAAGCATCCACTCCTCTTCTGGCAGTGAGGTGCTTGCTGGCAAGCTACCATAGGGACTGTAATGGGGTCCTGCTGCAATACATAAAAACAAATTTAAATATTTATGATTATGTAAATCTGACTTATGACATTATAAATATGGAACAGGATGTCAGCCCCTGTCTTTGTTGAAGTTCAAACTACACAATACAACAGTGCTCTGATTCCACCTTAACTACTATGTTTCTGTCCTCTGGAATCGTAGGACTCAAATTTTAGGGAAAGTTATTTAGAATTCTCAGCCAAAGAGCTCCTCTAGTACCTACAAAGCCCAAAATTCCATAGGACATTGCCATGACAGTTAAAATGGAATCAAAGCACTGGAACTATGTAGTGCAGTAGTCCCCAAACTTTGGTCCTCCAAATGTTTGGGACTTCAGTTCCCAGAATCCTTGACCACTGGCTAAGATGGCTGGGCCTTCTGGGAGCTGAAGTGCAAAACATCTGGAGGATCCAAGTTTGGGAATCACCACTGGGTAGTGTGAATGGGCTTCTGGAGAAATCCTGACCCCTTCTTAAAGTGTCTGAATTGCTTTCACACATGTCTCCCATAACGTACTCTCACAGAGACACCGCAGCTATATGGGACAGAACCACAGAGAAGTGGCCACTCTGTGGCAGAGTGAAAGTGAGAAGGGGGCCTTATAAGCAATGGCAACAGTGCTAAACTCAAAACAGAAATTCAGAAATAAATTCTTCCCTCCAAAAACAATGGTGAGTGCAAACAAATTAGAACTATTATTTTGCACTTAGAACTGAATGAAATGGCCTTGTTCTATATAACACTTGAGAATACTGACATTTACTTATCTGATTGATCTCAGGATTTCCATAATGTAGAGAATTTCAGTTACTTGAAGAACACACAGAAAACATTGTACCATCCATCTTCATTAGAGGGGAACTACAATGCTAAGAAAGTGTTAAATAAACTTTCATTTGATTTCTTTATTTACTCGAAACTTGTATTGAAAGTGAGAATTTGAAGATTTCTGCAATACCAGATGACACACGACAGACAAAAATCATATTGCCTGGTTGCCTGATGCCCCTCCTTTGGTATCTTTGGAGTGTCATACTTTGCCAGAAAGGAAAGTAAAGTAGCTTCTCAACCAGACCTGTTCTTTCCGTGGAGAAAATGTAGTATGTGGTCGATGCAATTGTTCAGTAACTGTCTTGTGGTGCCAGAGATTGAAAAATTTACATTTTGGGATAACAGTTCTCAGAAGCACCCAGCAAATATGCCCTATGACTATGCTTGCTCAGAAGTCCTGGGGGTTGTAGTCCAAAAATGAATGTTCCCAAGTTCTCCGGGAATCTTAGGAGTGCTCCCCAAAAATGAGGCTGAGCAAAGTATGGGTCATGGGTTTCATGAATGTCCCATGGACACCACAGTGGTCCATTATCACTGTCATAGCCTTACCCCACCTCACCCATCCCATTCAACATGTTTGAAAGATTATTTTTATTGGGAAAAGTCTCTTTCCAGTCGCTAGGGGCTGTGGGTGACAGTTGCATCAGGCTTTTGGCCTGTACCTGGGAAGACTTTTTTCCCCAAAATGCCTGGAGTGACTTTTGATTTTTAACCTGGCAAAATTTTCTCCTACAGCTCATAAAGGACACCAAGGGCCTTTGTCAGAAAACAAAGTTAATACTTGGGTGGAATGGGGAGATGGTCCAATGGGGGCATGTGTGGTTCCCAGACTGCGTGAAGCTTCCCACTCTGAATTTAGTGAATGGTGCTAGTAGCTCAGAGCAGGACCTTCAGTTGTGGGTTTGAATGCTAATACTAATTTGAGTGTTGGACTACAAAATTGGAAACTGGAGTTTGATTTTCTGCTCAGCCATGGAAACCTGCTAGGTGACCGTGGATATGTCACACACTCTCAGCCCCCAGAAAACCCCATGATAGCTTCACCTTAGGGTTGTCGCAGGTCAGAAATGACATGAAGGCACACAACAGCAGCAGCAACAATAACAATTGGGCTTTGTCCAGCAGGGTATCTGTGTGATGAGCACGGGCAGCTGGTAGATGACCATGAGACAGCCAGGTGAATGCATCTGGACTGTAGCATAGCTTTAGGGCTTAGAGAGAAAGAGGTTTCTAGGTGTGTGTGAGTGGATTTCCCTTTCTTTTGGCCATAAAGAGACTCGGAGACTTGCTGCCCAGAGGGCTTCCAGTGGACATGCCCTCAGCATTCTTGGTGACAAGGACAGAAAGTAGGGAGTGGGTGTGGTGAGAGGAGAGCAAAGTGACTGTTTGGTGTGGTAGGTGAGTAGAAGGGAGAGAATCTCCAGTTTCTAGAGCAGCTTGGAGGTGGGAGGACTTTTCTCTGTTGTCCCCAAGTTCAGCCACATTGTTGGGTGACTGTGGGGCAGAAAACGTATGCAACATAGTCAAGCTCGAAGTCTTCCTCTGGACCACTGGACTATGCTAATTGTACTGCCTCCACCATCAGCCCTGTCTCAGAGAAAGGTGTCCATTTGACATGAATCATAAAAGGCAGAACAATTTTAAAACATCACAGCAAAATTGTTATTCTCTTTGAATGTGAGGGGCATCTGGAGGGTAAGCAGAAATTAATCATGCAATTAACAAGGGAATTCCTGAATTTTTGACAGAACAAATGATGTTTCCAAACTCAGGTTAACACCCCTCCAATCTTGTTTAGATGTATGATTTAAGATGGGAAATACTTCTTGGCCCAAATAAATAGTTCTCTGAAAGCTCTGCTGGCATTGGCAAAAGCCTTGGGATAGAATCATATTAACAGGCTACTGGTGGTTAAATGGAGTTCAGCAAGTTCAGCGAGTTAAACCGTGCAGCCCCAAAGAAAATGCTAAACGATCTGCTAACAAATCTTGGCCTCCTTGCTTGTAGAACAGAAAAAGTGTCCTATTTTCCTATGCTGGGGTGGACATTAGAAGGTCATTGGGAATTTTTCTTTTGTGTAGGTTGAGGATTTATGGGGGCGTTGTATAATTGCATTACATGCCATATGCCACCGGCTTTTTAAAAAGTTCATTTAGGTTGAAAGAAGAGGTCTTTTGGGGGCCTATTCCTAAGGGTTATTGACTGATAGGCTTAGCATTCAGGTTCTCAGCAAAGATAATTCAGGGAATCCATGTTTTCAGAGCAAATCTGTTTTCTAGTTAGGTGGGAGATGAACTAGAGTTGATTTGCTTTTGCATTTTAAATGGTGAAAAATGATCACCTATTTTTTAATCATCATAATAATTAAGGTATAATTTAACCAAAGGTAAAGCACTTTCTACCAAAACACCATGACAAAAATTTAATTAGAAGTGGAACTTTCTCATTAGGCTTTATGGATCTTAAAAATGCCTAATGTTAGTTAGATCATGCCTCAGCACCTGTGAAAGTCCTAGCAGTAGAGTCTTTACCATGTTTTCAACCTTGTGTTCTTTAGAAGTTCAGGGCCCGTGAGGGAAAGGGGGGTTATTCTCCTACTTCATACTGTCTCCTGCCCTAGAATAGGAGATGGGACTCCCCCCACTTTGCCCTTGGAGATCATCTAGTTGCCACCACCTACTGATTTTAAATCCCCATCATGTAGTTACTCAGTAGGAAGCTACTGGGGAAAGAATCTCTGAATTCAAAGGCTTTCTTCTTCCATCCTCTGTGGAAGAGGGGAATTCTATCTGCGAGCACACCCAGCAAGGCATGTGGAGAGAGTGGGCATGGAAAGAGGAGATCTTTAGAAGGAAGAGGTTTTTATTCTAAGCAAGCAAACACAATGACAAAAGATATCCCATTCATGAAGACACCTTCCTTCAGGCGTTACTTAACAGTTACAAAGTTACAGACAAGCCTAGGTCATTTCAGCCAGAGTTTTAAAAGAACATAAACCCTAATGCAACTAGCTAAAACATTCCTATTCTACTCACATTACTATCCAGTTACTGGGATGATGTGGAGAGAGTAAGCTGGGAGTCTAGACTCACCAGCCCTTTGTCTCCCTCACCTCATGATCTCTTGAGGCCTTTTTTATAACTTCTTGTCGAAGTGTCTGGAAGCTTCTCATCTTGTTCCCCCATCTGGTCTTTCTGATTGGGCAATTGTCTCTCTGTATGCTGACTCCCAATAAATGTAACTTAAACCCAACACCTCATTAACCGTTTGCTTACCTGGAGAGAGAACTATCCCCCTTCAGCTACGTTGCCTCGATAATGAGAATAGACCATTATCACAGGACCAAACTAGAGGTGATGCTGGAGATCTCTGATCAGAGCTTCCAGGCTAAAAGTCCAAAGCAGACATAAGGAGGGATAGGGGACTGGCAGAGTGCAGGGGTGCTACCAGGCCAAAATTAGTACAGATCGAGTCCCCTCCCATCTGGAGGGCCCCCAAATGCATTCACCAAATGTCATTTTTTTTAAAAGCCAGGAAAGGAAATCTCTCTGCCAATGCAGTCTTTCTCTTTCCTCTGTGTATCTAACTATCACTCCTCCTCTACTTCCATGCTCACTCTCCCTCTTACTGTCTATTTCCATTTTAATTTTGTCAGAAAAGTCCAGATGAGTTTGGTAGTGCCTGATGGTTTCCATGTCAGTGGAGTGAAGAATCCACTCCAAGTTTTAGCCTGCAAACTGCTGAACCATACCCTCCAAGTATTTTTAGCCCTTTGGACTAAAAAAATTTTAAAAAATTTGGTCTGAGACTTGGAGCAGAATCAGTGCCGCAGAATCAGTGCCTCACTGACTTGGAAGCTGCCAGCTGCCACAGTATGCACTGCAGAGGTAGTGAGAATCATGCCCAAACTCTTCATGATAGATTAACCCTAAGGGAACGTGACCACCAATAGATTGCTCAACCCTGGATTAGGGCAGCAGAAAAAGAGGGAGCATTTACCATCACGCCCCTTTGTGTACTATGTCACTGGGCATTTTGTGCCACAGAGGGTAAACCAACCAACCAACCAACCAACCAACCAACCAACCAACCTCTACTCAAAAGAATAATGAAAATAATGATTAATGATTAATACTAATGATGAAATGATTAATGATTAATACTAAAAACAAAGTAAGACAATACTTCAATCCTTGATCCTTTTGTCACTGATATTAACATCGCTGCTGTGCTGAAGGAAAAAATCATCAGAGGGAAATTAGAATGACAGACCACTGAATTACAATTCATCAAGAGGTTACAATCTGTCTCCTGAGGCTTGAATTGGGATAAAGGTTTCTTATCACAAGACATGTGTTAATTGGCTCACCTAGTGCTGGGACATTTGTGTTATCAGCAATACAACCACTTTGGGAATGGTCACTGTTCCTAATGTAATTGTCAGTGTCAGTACTTTGCGCATTCAATTTTCTTCTGACTTCAGTGCCTGCAGTTATAACTTTCACAGCCATGTGAACTGGAGATATCCCTGGAATTCTGGATAACACTTCAAGTATCCTATTAAGTTGGCTGCCATCTATGAAAGCTTATGCTATCCTACATTTGTTAGATTTTCAGATTGTTTTAGGAGCAATTGCCTTTTCAGTTTGCATCAGGAAATTAGAATGTAGAGTTAGCAAGTGTACCTCACCCTATGTGCTGATCTCCTAATCCAGATGTAGGGAACAAGGAATATACTGTTTCACCCCTAGGATGTCACCAGAAGCCAGATGACATAAGAGGGTGGTCCCTCTTCAAGCCTTTTTCACACTACACAATTATAGTTCTATCTTTCCACTTTAATTACTATTGCAATATCCTATGGATTCCTGGGCTTTGTACAGTAGTTTGGAGAGGCACTAGAGTTCTCTGGCTGAGAATTCTAAACGACTCTCTCTAATTGCAGTTACAAATCCCAGGATTCCATAGGACATTGCAATGGTGGTTAAAGTGGAAACACACAGCCACATCTATGCATTTTGAAAGGGTGCTCCTCCAGCCACTGTCTGAGTTGATTGCAATCTTTGCCTGTCTGTCTTTGTCCTGGGAATGGTGAAAAGGCAAGGAGGACTCACTGAATACCTGGAGGACCTGCCTCTGCAGTTTCCATCCTGCCCCAATGTGACAAGCCAGGATAGGAGTAAATAGGAGGGAGGAAGGGAAGGATGAAGATGACTGAGTCTTGGTTTTAAGGAGCATCCCACCTTGTAGGAGGACCGGTGCTTCAGATGGGCAGGGTCTCATGTGATGCCTCTTTTGCTGGATGCTGCAAGTTTGATGGGCCAAATCTTATTTCCAGGGTGGGAATTTTCTACCTCAGTTCTAATCTGATTTTTGTTCCCTATTTTGAGCATGCTTAAAAGATGCAAAAATCAATACTTGCTGTTTTTCCTTCCATTTCCAAAGGCTGCAATCAGCCACTTATCTGGGAGTAAGCCCCATTAATAAAATGGGACTTACTGCTCAGTAGACTTACTGTGCTATGTAAGTTAAATGTGTATGATACGCAACTATGCATAGCAAGTGAAAGCAGGACAAGGTTGTTGGTTATCAGTTTTTGTTTTTATTCATTTAGGCAGTGGTTCTCAACCTGTGGGTCCCCAGATGTTCGTGGACTTCAGCTCCCAGAAGCCCCAGCCACTATGGTCAATGCTCAGGGCTTCTGGGAGATGAAGTCCACAAACATCTGAGGACCCACAGGTTGAGAACCACTGATTTAGGGTGTATGCCTACATCACGAAACATCGTGAGCTGGCTGTCAGAAGCAAGGTCCTCTTGTGATGGCATCTCATTTATTCTCTCCACAATACCAGCAATTTTTTTTTCTCAGTTCTTGCATTTGGTTTATGGCAGCTGTTATTATTGCAATGCCTCTGATTTAACTGTATGCAGATTCTGAAGTTGTCTAATGTTGCACTTAAAATCTGTGCTGAACCTAAAACACTGAGTATGTGAAAACAAGGCTATTAAAAATCCCAGAGTGATCAGCTAGCAATTCTAAGCTAAAGCTACTGTGGGGGAAAATTCAGCTTATGTTGTGCTATAGTTATCGCTGATGAATTTAGGGTGATGGATGGACAAGTATAAGTCAGGAGTTAGCAGAGTAAAATGAAAGGAAAACATGAACACACAAAAAATTGTCCAGCATCTCATTTTTTTATAGAGCTGTTTTAGGTGTTTTATGTTTCTCTTATCACAGATTTGGAGCAGTGATGCATTACATGAAGGACTGGGCAACACATACCCCTTCAGATCAGTAGTTTTCAAACTTTGACCACCTGAGTATTTTGGACTTCAGCTCCCCAAAGCTCCAGCCAACATGGGCAATGCTTAGAGATTCTGGGAGCTGAAATCTCAAAAGGCTGAGAACTGTTGCTCTAGATCCTGTTGGACTGATCATCCCTCACAATGAACTATGCTGGCTATAAGAAAAGGAAGTTGCAGTTCAGCAGCATTTCAGAAGCTACCTGTTCCTTATTCTATGTTGTATATTGTATTTGGAATGCACAGACTGTTCACAGTATGAGCAGGGGGCACCACCCCTACTTGGATGCTTCACATCAAAATTCTTCTTGATTCTCCAGTTCCTTACTTAATCATTTCTCTATATTTCAAGGCATGCCTATATAGAGACAGAGTTTACAAGACCTTAGCAATCAGATTTCAGGCCAGGCTTCAGAAGGGAAATTGCAGTCATGGCTGTTGTGAACAGTATATATCTGGATGTTGACAGGAGGACCATGACCCTGTTGGAGGTTTCTGACCCCGTGGAATCTTTGATACTATTTGGGTGGAGAGAAATGATTGGGAGAAGGAATAGGAGACCATAGGGGAACATTCCTGTCATTCTGCTTTGCCTGACTGTTGTTCCATTTGATACTTTCCTTTCTTCTTATTTCACATTCTCTCCTGTCTTCATTTTTGCATTCCAAGGCAAAAGCTGGGGATTGCACTCTTTTTCCCAGCTGTACCTTATGAATTTAATTCTCCAGTGTAGGTTTTTTTCTATCAGTAAGTAAATGTTCTATGGAGTAGTTCTCCTTGACAACCTGCTGCAGAATATGTGTTGCCCATCTGTTACCCTTGGTTCTCCAAGTAGACTCAATCAGTCAGTAGGTATCTGCTCCCTGTAAGTACATTAAGCTTGCTTCTCTGTACATTCTGACATGTGGACTGTAAAGCAATGGTTGTTTAAAAACAAAAGGATATTGCCACAGAAAAAAGTGATTGTTATTATGAGTGAAAATAAAATTTACCATTATTTGTTTCCTGTTCAAAAATGGTCAGGAAGAATAACATGGTAGTGAAAATTTTGTGCAGTTTTTTGCAGGTAGTCACACATCCTAAATTGTTTATGGAAATTTTTCTCAGCAAAAATATACATATATTTTTCCCAGAAATGCTTCTTTTTTTTTGTTGCAAAATGTTGGATTTAGGGACATACAAAACAAAACAAAACATTTTAACACACAAAGTATGGCTTTCTGTTGGTTACTGTCACTAGATTACAACTGTTCAATCAACTGCTGAATAGTGAATCAACATGAAATTTAATCCAATTGATTGAATGAGTCCCATCTAGTCAAGACTAATAACAGGATTTAGGCCAAATGTGTATTTCTGGAGACAATGGTTGGGATCCTGCTATAACTGATAGATAGCTATGTGACTTCAAATTTCAGCAAACGAGATTTAACCTAAACATGAGGAAGAACTTCCGACAGTAAGAGCAGTCTGACAGTGGAATACGCTGCCTGGGAATGTTGTGGACTGTCCTTTGGAGGTTTTTAAACAGAGGTTTGATGGCCATCTGTCAGGAATGCTTTGATGATGTGTTCCTACATGGCAAGGGCGTTGTGGTCAATGGCCCTTGTCATCTCTTCCAACTCTGTGATTCTGTGATTCTATGTCTCCTGGTGACACTCCTCTATATCCACTTTTAAAGTTTCCAGCCTCCCAGCATGGACGTCTCTGTCTTTGGAGAGTGGTATCAGCACATATTCCAGCTATCTTCTTGGAGCTGATCATGCTGCAACAGGAATATACACTGCAAATTATTCGGGAAATTAAAAAAAAAATTGAATATTGAGAGACCTTGGTAATAAAACTCTCAATCAGCAGAGTATTTTAGTAATTGCACAAACAGAAGTTGAACAGATCACCAGTCCCACTTCTTTAACTCTACCCCAAACACACTTAATCTAGCTCAAAATAAGCACAAAAACAGTTTGGTTAAAAATATAAAAGAGTTTACTCACAAAAACTTGTGCATAGTCTACACAGGTTCAATTCTTCAAGTAGGTAGGAAGAAAAAATAAAGCACTTAAATGCTTGCTGCAAAATGATCCCTGTTAGGAGATCTCAGAGCATGTTTTCAGGACAAAATGGCGAAGACAAAAAGGGAGAGACAAAATGGCCGGAGAACCTTTTTCAAAAGAACAAGGAATGCTGGAGGAAGAGGTGTTAACCAACAAACAGGAAGTTTTCTCCCTAGTCTATTTCTCTATGCTTACAATAGACATGCAAATAAACTAGCTGTTCAATTAGGCATGCAAAGGCAAATGACATGCTTGCCGTATGTTCAGGTACAGGAAAATAGCTGGATGTATCTTTGCTTATCCTCTTGTACTCCAGTGACACAGAAACTTGTGTCCCAAGGGAAGAAGCCGTGTCACTTAAAAGGAAAGGGTTTGTGGGGTATTTCTTTCATTGCACATTTGGTAAAGAGCAACCCTTGCAACAATCAAAAAGTTGTCTATGGCGGCATGTTGGACTTGCACTATTGTTGCTCACTAACAGAATGCTAGCCACCAATAGCTTTTTGTATAGAAATGTGATAGTTTCAGCAATATGATGATTATGCAAACATCATACTTTTTGCAGAAACCATGAGTTTCACACAAAAAAGTTCTTCTGAAGTATGGTTTTTATTTTTTTGCATTAAAAATCCGGGTGGAGATATTTTTGCCAAAAAACCTCATAATTTTTGGTACAGATGGTGGCTGAGATCCTACATTAAAAGATATAATTGCCACATTAATGATGTTGTAGCTCTGTCCCTGACAGATGCACAACTCTTCCAGTAAATTCCAATGATGCATATCTAGGAGTCCTGTTGAGCCCTTGGAGTTCCCACAGTGCAATGAGTCCCATAGCATTCTGGTGCCCCTTGTGCAAGGCATCCCATGGCATAACAACCATGCTGTTGTTTCCATTTGTGCAATGGTCCCAGGGATGTAGCTACATCCCTGCTCCCTTCCTGAAAACACAAGTGTTATTGCAGCATTGCAACTTGTGTTTAAGTGATGATAAGTCACTTTACGATGACATAAATATCTAATGGATGCCAGGCAATGTGTATATCTGTGCAAAAGAATTTCCACAGAAGTTTGGGGATATGTGAATACCAGAAAAAATACAGAAATTATTCATTCTCACATGTGAGGATGAAATAGTGAAAGATTTAGAGCCCTAGTATCCACCTGAGTCTTACTAAGCATGCATAGAATTGGCCTGTTAGATATACGAGAGTACTAAAAGGAAAAAAAGTATCTCTCATAATAGCAGAATGCTTCTCCTGAAATCTAAGGGCTGTCAATCACAAAAGTGCTGGCAGAGAAGAGAAAGGGGAGATCAGATGCCTGTGAAAGTTAATTATGGGCAAGCAGGCTCTGAGAATAAATTTATCTGGACAAACTGCTTCGAATATACAAAAACAAGTGTTCTCAAGACATGTCATTGTAACCTTTCCCTTACCATCATAAAATTTCATTTTATCCCTGCAGATCATGCATACAGCTCTCAGATAGTGATCTCTTTCACCATAACCTTGATGGCAGTATAGGGTAGCATTATCTGAGGATGACAAACATCAGTCTTGGGGTGAAGGACAGCCTTTAGACATCTTTCCTGACATACTTCAAGCCAATTTAAAACTGAAGTTTTTTGTGTGCGGTTACCTGCTGATCCTTTAATATCTGGTATTGTATTTTCAGCCTTGTGGAGATTCATTATATGACCATATTGTTTATGTCTTCCTCTATTTCAGACACTACTTTATAGCCGACAACCGTTACTTTGTCTTCAACATCCTGTTTTTATGCATTTTGGAATTTCTGCCTTAGAAGTTATTTAGTGATTGAGGGGACTACAGAGATCTTCCATTAGGTACGTGAACCACACAATCCTATAGGATTCTGCTTAGAAGAAATTCTGTTTTCTATACAGATAGCGATGGGGCATCCTTAAAAGTAAAACATTTGGGAGGCAGCCCTAAACCTCCAAGAAGGGCTTGGAAAATTTACTTTTTTCTGACTACCACTCCTGTCCTGGGACTGGCGATACTGAGATGTCCATGGATCATCCTGGCAACAAGGTGAGGTCCAGAAATGGCCGTTGTTGTTCACCAGCAGCTGTTGTGTTGCAATCCATTTGAAATGTGCCCTTTTTTCATGCTGTAAATAATCTGTTAATGACCCCCTTTCCTGCAACAATCCAGTTAGCTGTGGGAATGCAGTTTCCTCATAGCGCTTCCTTCTGTAGCTGATCCAGTAGTGGGCATGGAGTGAAAGTTCCCAGGTTGTCTCTCCTTCAGCCACTCCCAAGAAGATCTCTGCCCAATAACTTCCAGACCAATCATGAGTTCTGGGGCAGAGAAAATGACTAGGCAATGACACTGTAATGCGGAGGGGAAAACAGTGTGAATGATGCTACTCATCCACAGATGTTGAAAGGGTGTGATAGAGAATATTAACAACCTGATACCATCATGGGAATGGCTATAGTGGGATTCCAGTGGAACAATGGAATACTAATGTATGGTATGATAAGGCTCTAAGTCATATAAGCTTCCCCAAAAGAGTTTGGCCTAGTTAATAAGATTTCTAGGTCACCCCAGTCCCTGCTTTAGAACCTGGTCTAATTACTACATTTTCGAAGTGGGAAATGCCAGCCACAGATCAGTTAATTTCAGCAGCATTACATTTTCTAAATCTCTCCTACCACAAAGCCTGGCTCTGAGGAACCACAACTGCTATATAGCTATGCGTAGCATCCAGCTAAATACCCCAGAGACTGCTGCTGGAATTGACTGGTCTGTGGCTGGCATTTCCCACTTAGTTCACCAGGGTGAGTGGCTGTGCTGTGAGCATAATAAAGTGATTGGCCCCTCCCGAAACTGCAAACTCCAGGATTCCATAGGATATTGCAAGTGGAATGATAGTCTAGTGCGGAAATGGCCATGGTGTAGTAGTTTGAATGTTGGACTAGAATTCTAGAGACAAGGGTTCAAATCCCTGCTTCGCTATAGAAACCTCACATTCTCTTAGCCTCAGAAGAAGGCAATGACAAACCCCTTCTGAAGAAATCTTGCCAAGAAATCCCAGTGATAGGTTTGCTGTAAGCTGGAAACAACTTGAAGGCACACACCAGCAAGAGTCAGTACCATTAGGCAGAGTGAGGTGGATGTGTCAGATAGTTAATGTGGATGCCATGAAAGACATTGTATTTTTTACTGTGAGGGTCAGAAAGGCACTTATGTTTTTTTTCTGCACCAGATACCAAATAACTCAAATTTCTCTTAGGCCATTTCTGCACTACACTATGATACTGCTATTATTCCACTTTCAACATCCTATGGAGTCATAGAGTTTGCAGTTTAGGGATGGGCATTTAGAATTCTCAGCCAGAGAGAGCTCTTTGGCCTCAGTAAACTACAAACGCCAGAATTCCACAGGATGTTGAAAATGGAATAATAGCACTATAACAGTGCAGTGCAGAAATGGCCTTAGATTACACTGTGGCTATTCATTACAGCTGGTGCTGCCATATACTACCTCTGAGAGCAAAATATCTTGGGCAAAGAAACAAAATACATCTGCGAAAGTAGAATTACAACATTCTACATTGACAGATATATTTTACAATACCAACACTGCTTTGTCTACTTTAGAAACATGTGAAATACCAATACAAAATTGACATGTAAAAAAAGCAAATCTGAATCTTGCTTATTGTTTGAAGTATCTCTAAACCAATTTGTGATATTGTAGTTCAAGAAAGAGTAGAGAGTTTCCAAAAATTAAATATGGAAAATTCCTGTTGAACCTGAATAAGGAAAAAAAGCATTACTTAGAGAGAATATGACAGTAGTATTTAACCTGTTCAGTGTTTCAGAGATACACTAACCTTTCTCTACACTCTTCTCCCCCCAACCCCCATCACTCACTTAAAATTCTGGTCATGAGAAACATCCTGTCAAGATAAAAGAACAAGACCGGATGCCATCAAGCAAAGACTGGAGAACATTTTTACTGTGAGTATTCATTAGAATTGGAATTTAATTTGCATTTCTTTTGTTTTTCCATCCAGGAATATTTTAAACAGCAATTTCTGGGCAGAACTGCTAGCCAAAATTTTATTTTTTTAAAACTATATAGTTACATTTTAATGTTGAGTTTCAGATTCATAACCATGAAAACTTTTGGATACATAAGAAAGGGTAGTATGTGTGTGTGTGTGTGTGTATAAAATAAAAGGGAATATATGTAATCTGTAGGATTGAAAGTGCATTACTTTGCTTGCTAATGTGCTAAATGAAGATCAGAAAGTATCTCAGAATATGCATGTATTTAGAAACCAGTGTGTACGCTGGAGAGACAGAAGCAGGGGTGTAGCTTTAGGGGAGGAAGGACAAAAATGAAAAGCATTGTTGCTCCATATCAGAATTCTGCCCTCCCTCAAATGAAATGTTCCTTTCAGTTCCCAAATTTATAGCAATGCAAAGAGTGAGACTTTGCAAATCATCCCCACCTTGGACTCATAATTACTGTGTTTGCATTCCCTTGGTCACTGTACCTGCTCCCTTTGCCTGAACTGTATTTCTACATGCACAGTTGAAGTTTTAAGTTATTGTAATGCTCAAAATTTAGAGAGTGTAGACAGGAAAACATCATTTTGAGGTAGACTTTTTATTTTGCGGGGGAGGACTAGGTCCTCATTTTGCCTCACATATATGGCTAAACCCCTGGGCAAAACTCCTGTACTTGGAATCCCACACTTACACAGTCACAACTTTGGAAAGAATGTGGAACTCCCTGTTTGTGCTATGCAGCATTGCACAAGGGAGGCGAGTTTGCTGGCCTCCCATGATGAGAGACCAGTAAATTTGGTGAAGGAGAGGCTTCTGGAGCTGCCTCTACATGTCGTGGGACCAGGGAGGTGGAGAAGGAGATGGTCCTTAGGGCTTGGCTGAGGATTTAGGCATCACTTTAAGTCATGTGACTTGGGGGGTTGGATTCTCAGGTTGGCTTTCCAGTAGCTGGCTGGCTGGAGAGCAATCCAGCCTCTGTCAGTGAGCAAGGTTCTCCTTGGGGCTCAAGTGTCTTAACAAACAGATTGAAATTCAGTATATTTCTTAGGCCTTTTCCACACAGCAACCCTCTCCTGCATTGTCCCTTCACAATTCTGGCAGCACCTCTGCCGGGATGGGAGTGTGTTCCCAAAGCTCCCCTCCACACATGACGGGCTGCTTTCAGAAGGGAGTGTGAGGGACATGCTCCATCCTTTTGGACTACAGCCAGCCTTCTTCTCTTGCTGCAGTAGGGGAAGAAGCACATAGATCGCACTTCTGACCATTCTGCATAGCTGGCTGCAACGGAAGGTTCGCACAATTGTGGGTTATTGAACAGGTTTCTCAATCAACCGCCAATGATATAGCCTGTGATTATGCAGCTGGCAATGTGAGAAGGGCAGGATTGCAACGATGCCATGAGGAAGAGTCGTCACAGACTTATTCTTTTTGCATCCCCATGCTGGGACATCACCGTCATGCGGAAAAGGCTTTGAATGTGGATGCTTGGAAAGGGACACTGACTTTGCCCTCAACTTGGAACCATGGCACTTCATGAACTGAAATGATTTAATTGCAGTGATGGTTAGGAAATGCAAGTGGCTTCCTAGGAAGTTCACTTTGGTCCAAGTTTCTCCTAAAGGCCAAAATGGCTCTACCAGTGATATCTTGGTCCAAGATATCATATATTCCTTCCACTGATGGATTAGTTCTGCTCCATCACATATGTTGCACACTGCTGCCTGTTTTATAGGCCAACCTGAATACAACTAACTTTGGCTTGGATCCTATTGGTAGTCCAGCTAGAATAAACCCTTTTAATTGTGAGTCAATATACAGCTAAATCCCACTGATTGAGGCTAACAAGAGGATTCATGCATTGCCTTCAGTGGCGCTGTCTAATAATTACTCTTAAGTAAACTATTGCCTGCTGAACTGTATAATGAAGAGCTGAGCGCCTGAATTTGCTTTATTCCCCCTCCCTTTTTGAGATATATGTTTCAGATTGTATGTTAGCAGGCAGGGATCATCTAATTCCTGATAGATGTAAGCCTCTCTGGCATGAAGAGAAAATAAAAAATAAAATAAAATAAAATAAATAGAGATTAATCAAAGTTTATGATGGGACATTTCTGATTTGCATAAGTTCCATGCTGGAACTTGCTTCTCCCCATTGAATCAATATCAATCTAGAATCTGAAAATCTAGAGAATTAAAGAATCCATAATATATCAGCCCCAGATTTTACCACTTAGGTAAGAACAATGGCCTAAAATCTGTGGATTAGGCCCAGTCAGAATAAAGCCTTTGAATCAATTCTTGAATGGTGAGTTGACACCTAGGTAAATCCAATTGCTTCAATGGCTCAGGAATAAGACTTGGGCTGATTACTCCAGAGCCTGACAAGTTGTTTTTTATTGGACTACAATTCCCAGAATCACTTGTGATTTGGGCATGCTAGCTGAAGGATTCTGGGAACTGTAATCCCAAAAAGAAGTTTTCTCAAGATCCGTATAGAGCTCTAGTTAGTTAGGGACTTTTGCAGACTTTTTACATTTTGCAGGCTGCTAGCTTCTTCTCCTTTGCCCTTTCTATATTCACTGATTCCATATGCCGGAACTTTGCCCTAGGTATACACTCAAAACAAAACTGAAGCTATGACTTCTCTGTAAAGTACAAAGCCTATAGCAATTGATCTTGACTCAGTGAAATGTTGGAGCAGGCTATAGTAATAGGGCCTTTTCTTTTGCATACTCTCTCCAGAAAATTGTGTCAGTTCAAACAACAAGAGCAAACAGTATGTCAGAGATCAAAGCCATTCACAGTCTCTTGCTTATTCTTGCAAGCACTGTGATAAAGCCCCCACAGGCCACTGGTCAAAGAGGCACAATATAGGAAGTAATTTGCCTGAGGGCATGGCGATTCCTATTTTGCTCACTCGCCTAAATCAAGTTCATTTCTCAGGGCAATGCTTTTTGATGATATTTCTGCTCCACTGCTCCCCACACTTCTGTCATTGAACAGAGTCCCTCTGAAAGTGTTGTGTGCAAATAGAAATTACACCCTACACTGAATCGAGGATGCAGCCATCTTCCAACATTGGTGGGAGTGTTTTTTCAACATTATTATATTCTGCTGAGCTTTATGGTAGTATCTAAAGCAAGCTAATTTAGATGTCACTTCCAACTTCCTCCCCTTTCCTGATTTGGAATAAAAGAAATTAGACAATATGCCCCAGAGGGATTGATGTCACATAACTTCATTCCCTTCTGTGTTTTTAGAAGGCTGCAGGGCCCATGCACCTGCAGTTACAAATTTAGATTCCAAGGCATTTCTATGTCGGACATGTCAGTTAATTCTAAAGCCTTCTTAGATCCTGGATCTTTTTTAACTACACCTCCACCTCCATTCTGGCTGGCTGGGATATTTGGAGAACTGTAGTCCAAACGGACAATGGGCTTTTCCGCACTACACTGTTATAGTGCAATTATTCTACTTTCAACATCCTATAGAATTCTGTGCTTTGTAGTTTAGGGAGGAGCATTTAGAATTATAAGCCAGAGAACTCTTTGGCCTTAGTAAACTACAAACCCCAGAATTCCACAGGATGTTGAAGTGGAATAATAGCACTATAACAGTGTATTACGGAAAGAGCCAATGTTTCGAAGCTCTAAGTTTTCCTACACTGAAAAATTATGTATATGAGAAAAAAGCCCCACAATTCTATAGTTTACTCATTGGGAGTGAAGCAAACTCAGTTATGTCTGGATAATATATTTATTTATTGCATGGACTTCATTTTTGTCTTTTTGTTTTCACATTCAATGTATCTTTCTGGGCCACACTCATGACATTCCTCTCCTCCTTCCACATTCCTCTATATTTGCTGTTGGGGGTCGGACAGCCCTCCAGGATAGATCTATGATATTGCAGGGGGCTAAAAGGGGAAAGGGAAATCAATTCCACCAGCAGCGTCCATTCTACTAGTAGATGAACATTGGATGCAGGCCTTTATAGTATTAAGGTATAGCTCAAGAAACATTTTTTGAAAAGAGAAAGATGACTGTTTTTATGTAGTGGTGACCTGTTGCTTCCATGTCAGTGAGGTAGTGAAGTCCTTCTAGGTCAGTCATTTCCAAACTCTAATCCTCCAGGTGTTTTCGACTTCAACTCCCAGAAGTCCAGCTGGCCTAGCCAATGATCAGTGATTCTGGGAGTGGAAGTCCAAAACACCTGGAAGAGCAGAGTTTATCTCTATAATCTCTATAGAGCTATCATTGTTCTAGGTTTTAGTCTAAACTTTTAGTCTCCCCAAAATAGGTTCATTGGCTTGAAAAGCTATTTTAAAGTTTGGACTAATATATAGAGTGGATTCATCACTTCACTGGCCAGGGAGCAGCCAGCTCACACTGTTTTTATGTGTATATTAAAATGAACATGACATAGATAAGAGCTGCACTATTAAATACTGAGCAGCACATTAGAAAGAGCAAATGTAAATTTGTGCATTAGTACTGACTGGCTGATATATAGTCATGCAAGCTTGACGTACCCTGCAGTCGTAACTGCATTGTATAAAAACAATCAGCCCTAACGCTATCTTAGAAAAGCATCTTTCCTGCCTCTGCCTTTGCCTTTTCTTTCTGGGGGAAAAGTCTGCAGACAGGATACCCTTCCTTTTCCTTTTCCTTTCCCGCAGCCTCCATCTCAGCTCTTGTCTGAAGAAGAATTTCCTGTCTAATAGTTTTCAAACTATTGCACCTGGTGAGCTGTTCAGCAAACATCCCTGCAGATGTGTGTTTGGGGGGCGATGGAGATGTTGCAAGGCAATTACATGCCTGCCATTCGTGTATCTCAAAGCTTCTAGGGGGGAAACTAAGGCACCACCTCCCATAGAATGTTTGGATTTAATGTTTTAAATGAATATTGGAAAAACAATTAAGAAATTTGCAGCAACTTAAGTTCTAAAATGGGCAACAGTAACAATTCAAACAAACCCAAGGAAATTACAAAGGAAGACTAGAAAGAGGAACAGTTTAATTAAATTATATTCACAAATTCAAATCCATTAGCAAAGATTTGAATAAAAACAATGGCTTCATGGCACATTACATATATTAATAAAAGAGTCTTCACTACTGCACATTTAACAAAGGAATCTTCTCAGAGAAAGTTTTGAACCCAGGGAAACTGAATTTTGGTAAGCAGATTTATTGCTTTCACATATCAACACTAACTGACCAGTGTAAAGATCTGAAATACCTGTTATGACCAGCAGCCCTTTGAAAATTTAGGGCAAGGGACATGATTTGCATCTTTCTGAATCCTATTACTCTCCACACCACTCCCACAACTGTGTAAATATGCTTTACCCTAAGGCCTGGGTATCACTCTGTACTGAATCTGAGGAAGAGTGTTTATATCTGGCAAAGCTCATACAATAAAAACCAGTTAGCCTTAAAAGTGCTTCTTTTCCCCCCTCTCCTTTCCTTCCTCCTTTTTATATCCAGCACTGAATAACACCCACCTACTTATTTATCCCCTGGGATTACAACAGAAATGCACCAGTGCAGGAGCAGCTTGATAAATTGTCCCATCAAGTCCCTTTAGTCTTAAAATCATAGGGTTATTGTCTTCTGGAGCCTTTTCTTGTAAGGTCCAAGACAGAAAGAGACCAGTGGTTCCAACAGGAAACGCTTAAAGTCCTGGAATAAAGCACACAATTCTACTATGAAGAATGTGACCTTCTAACACCTCCCCCCAACCTTGAAACATTATCTAACTCAAGGTGATAAGAGACTAAAATCATTCTTCCTGGAAAACAGCAGCTCAGCTCTGCTCTCCAGTTGTCCCCACCTCTCCCCCCAAATAAGAGCAGAAATTCTTCCTTTAGGATTCTTCATCCATTGCAGTAAAGCAATTAATCCATAGAGATTATGTTATTATCTTTCCCATAGTGAAATGCTTGAATCATATCCATATCTGATACCCAGGCATCTTACAGTGAGGAACGTGCTGAATTCCTGCTTCTGTTATATTGGAAATGTACAAATCAAAAGCATGTAGAATTCATACACCTACATTTACTACTTCCCAGAACACTTACAGAACAGCAGAAGGGTTCTGTGCATAGGCTTATCAGTCGCTGTGTGTGAATTTGGCAGAGCAAGTGCAAAATATTTTGCTGTTTAAGACACAGAACAAAATGTTGCGCCCTCCCATTCTATGCACAGAAGCCAAGTGAGCGGGCAGTTAAACGTTTCTTCAGTGCTGAAAGCGGGGCAGCATTTTCCTCTGCACTTGATAGCAATAGGTTGGTTCAGGAAATGCAGGGCCGGCAACATGACATACAGCCAGTGATGTATAGAAGTCTTCTATTCCAAGTCTCAAATCTCAAGTTTTTATCTTCAAGTCTCAAGTCGAGTCTCAAGTCCTTCCAAGATACTTTCCAGTCCAGTCTCAAGTCAAGTCTCATGTTTGGGAGCCAACTTTGTACCCCAATCTATATTCCAGAATTTCTGGACAGTTTTAACAATTTAAATAAAGTCAGTTTAAATAAAGTCAGTTTTAACAATTTAAGTAGAGTTGGCCCTCCACATTTGTGATTTTGCCATCTGCAGCTTCTGAAGTAGGGAATAAGATCCATCTGACTCCCCCTTCGTAAAGCTGGAGGCTTTTGTGTCAGTGGGCATAAAAGAGTCTGCAGCTTTGGAAGTGAGATCTTTCTTACTCCCCATTACTGAAGCTTCAAAAGCTTTAGAAGGAAGGATCTTTCTTTCTCAAGTCCATTGCCTAACACATTTGCTGTTCCCCTCCAAGAAAAATGCCCTGCACTCTGGGCACGAGACTTGCCTTCTGCTCTTGGAAAAAGTTTTAGATATGCAGTGGGGACAGACTGCTGAGAAGACCTCAGTCTTGCCTCAAGCCCATTGCCTAACCCTTTTGCTGTTCTCATCTGAGAAATGCACCCACACTTTGGGCTTGAGACAGATTGTCATGTGACCAGTAGGGAAAAAGAAAAGGAAGCATTGCTCAAAGTTGTAAGGTTTCTGGGTGAATGTGTTACGCTATTGAACCAAGGGCAGCAAGTCAGTCACTAAAAATATATGAGTCGAGTTGAGTCAGTGAGTCATTTATTGTCGAGTTGAGTCCGAGTCGAGTCCAAGTCGAATCACTGAAGTGACTAAAGTCGGACTTGAATCCAAGTCAATTGGCTTGAGTCTACATCATTGCGTACAGCTCTCACTGCCAACACTTGGCATACAGCTTTTTCCTCTGCCTCCCAGTATCTGGCAACTGTGTATGGGTAGGGACAGGCCTAGAATTTGGAATTACCATACCTATTGGTGACAATGGCTAAAGTATGTAGTAACCTGAGTTAGGAATGTAAATTTTCACTTGTTTCATCCTTGCAGACAAGGACATAAAATTCCTGTTTTCTCACTCCTACAGGAGAAAACGTATGTTTTTGTGTGGCATTCTTTATATTGTCACATAGTATGATGTATTCTAGGGGAATTGTTTTGTGCTGAGATGTACTCAGTTTTTATCCACAAAACCAAAAACCAACCCTCTCCCAAAGCCCAGTATTTTGTGGGGCAGAAAATATGTTTCACTCAGAAAAATTACATGTATTTCGGAACAGAATAATTTTATGCAATACCTCAGAGTGTGTTAATACCAGAAAACTGCACAAAAATCTCACTGCTATGTTATTCCCAGTGGGATTTCTCAAGCAGTTGGAAATGAGTAACAAGAAATATTTGTTCCATTTCTAGGCTCTGAGCAGAAATGAGAATATAGCTTCCAATTCTGTAACAATCTAAACAGGTGTTTGTTCTTATATAACTTTTAAGAAATTATGAAACTTAGTTCTGAGTGAACATACTTAAGATTGCACAGTAAGTTGTTTTCTGGATAGGACCTGTTAAGGATGTTTTAGGAATTAAATGTTCATGTGATTAGACTGTTACCATTCACTACAAATTAAACGAAGCTTTTGAAAATATCTTTGACTTTATTGGAGCAGATAATTTTAGGGGAAATAATAGTAGTGGCGGCAGCGGCAGCAGCAGCAATAGCAAACTTGTTTCTGTTGTTATTTACTGCTTATTTTAATTTAGTTTCAAGTCAAGATGGATTTCCCCTGTACAAGTGACTGGGGAAATCCATTACTCCGGTATTGTTTGGGATAATGAAGTATTCACTGAGCCAAACAGAGGAGTTTAGTAAAGGAAAATTGCATGCTAATGGAAGCAAAAGCCCTAGCTTGAGACATACCTGTTGTTTTTCAGAATGAGTTTATAGGATGCAAGAAAAATCCCACAGCAGAGAACAGAGATAGAATACACACAACTCACAAGTGAAAAAAAGAGATATGGAATTATGCTATGCATAGGAATGAATGAAAAAGCCAGCCAACTAAAAAGCCACAATCTGAAAAGCCACATTGAATATTGGAGGATGCAATGTTTCTTTGTTTTCCTACCATTGTAAATTTAGTTGTCTTGGATGTTATCCACATTCTTATTTACATGCACATATTGAACACCATGGATATGTGGGTGCATGTGTCTTCAAGTCACTTGCTGACTTATGGCAACCCCACGAATTCCATAGGGTTTTGTTAGGCAAGGAACATTTCCTTGCCATTGTTAGGCCATTTCCTGCCTCTGAAATGTAGTCCACAGCACCTGGTATTCATTATTGGTCTCCTATTCAAGTACTACACCTGATTAAATGTTTGCGGGATCAGAATGTTATAAAAGGGAAATCCTAGCATCTACTCATTGAATGTTATGTTAGAGCATGTAAGAAGAACCTCACCATCCCATTGTAATACTTCATGCATTAAAAAAATTCTTCCAGTGCCTTTTCATACTACACAGTTATAACAGTATTATTCCATTTCGACTGCCTTGGCTGCCTCCTGTAGAATTTCAGAGTTTGTAGTTAGGTGAGGCACCACTGCTAAACTGCAAATGCAAGGATTCCATAGGGTGAAACCATAGCAGTTAAAGTGAAATTATTGCATTATAATTGTGTAGTGTGAAAAGGGCACTGGACGTCTTGGAAACCTTCTGCAGCTGATTTTCATGCAGCTCTGAGAGCTTCAGGGAGGAGGCTTAGGGCAGAAAGGCTAGCCACGCAGCAGTACCAGTGCCAGTTCTGTTGCCCTGCTGCATTTAATCCAAGGTCTCCTTTCATCTTTTTTGCCTGGTGTTTGCTTACATTAGTTTGAACAGCAGCAATGGCAGTTTGAGTCAAGGTGAGAAGTTACAGGAAGAAAAGCATGTTGACTCATGCTGAATGCTACCATTTGGAGTTCTCTGCTGAGCTGTCTCTTCTTATCCACTTTTCTGCTCTCCTTAGGAAAGTTTTCTGGTGTCACTGGTGATTGTCAGACGTATATTGAGCATTCTTCTACCACATGTTCTTGGGAGGTGATAAAGGAGGAAGAGCAATAAAACTTGGCTGTGGTTGCCACCAACTGCTTATGCAGATGGAATTGTTATTATTCAGTATTAGTCACTCTACATTCATGCATCTGGCATTTATAGAAAGCATGCATATAAAGAGTATGGTATTTTCTATCAAACTGGCATAAGATGTGTACTTATGGGCACATTCCTGCTTGGTAAACATGGATGGGGGAAAAAACTCCCAGCAGAATAACTTCCAAGCTCAATTCTTTCATTTTTTTTCTTTTTGTCAAAAAAAGAAACATTCCAGATATCATGAAATCCTCTCTGAGCACCTCAGTGTTTATGAGGGTACTAAAAAGGCCAAATCTGTGACATGTCAAAGTGTCTAATATTGCCAGCAGCAATCCTTTCATGATTTCATAGCAAGCTTTAAGCATATTCCGCTGTGAAGGGGATGGATGGGTTATGAGCAGGAGGGAGCTGTTGTTGCCTATGCAAAACCTATTTTGGACAGATACACAGCCCTCATTTCATTGCAAATAACAGCTTCCCTCACAATAATCACCAAGAATCACTTGCAGCAGTGATTCTGACTTCCCAATAAGTGTGCGCTTGATTCCTGTACAAGCAGTTATGGTTACAGAAGCCAGCAAAACATAATGGACTGCCTCAATGTGAATATTCATGTTCTTTTAGGAGGACACAGCTAAGAGTATTACAATTGCTAATTATAAAAGGGGAGCCAACCCCTCCTCTGTTTCCTTCTATTGTTTCTGCCTACTGCAGATGCCCTAACATAGCTAATCAACAGATTCACATCAGAATCATCTGGTTTGCTTGGATTTTTTTTTTAATAAAAAGAGGGCAGGGAGGGCTTTTCTTGTGACTTTTTCAGTTTCTTGCATATGTATGTTAAAAAGAGCTGGAGAAAGCACACAAATGTATTGTATATTCTCATGTCTCTAAATAAAACTGCTTCATAATCCCATCGTATAACCAGTGAAATACAATAATGCTCTTTTTTCCTATCAGGTTAAGCCAGGCCCAGAGCTAAATATTTTGCTATCTGAGATGGAGCAGCAAATGGCACTACCACCCACACACTAAGATACATTGAACCCAAAGCCAGAAAATCTCATACCTCTAATCTTTCCATGGTAGCAAATAAACAATAACAACAAGTTAAATAACTAGTCATTTGTTTTTCTTTCATGGCACCAAACGTCTTTTATTTTAGGTTGCCACCTCACTCTACTTATTGGTAGCGCCGGCCCTAATGAAAACAGAAATCTGTCAGCTTGCTTATACATTGGTAATGAGAACAGTATCATTGCCTTTTAACAATGCAGATTTGATTCCAGATTTGGTGATGCTAAGAGCAAACCCAGTGAACCCCATGGGACTTAAACTAGTTACGCCCAACCCATCCCATTGATTTCAATGGGCAGGCTGTTTCCCTGTGAATTGGGGGTCCCGGGAGGGGCTCCCAAACAACAAACCAAACCAAGCATAGATGCGGAAATTAGCTGGATCACTCTTTTGGCTAACGAGAGGCAGGGTAACGCAGCAGGATCTTTTACCCTATGTCTACAGCGTCAGGTCAGTGAGGAGGCAAATGGTTCAAACAGCAATTAAGATTTATTAAACAGTTATTAAAGAAAAGCACAGACACACTCCTAAGTAGAAAAGGAAAATAGAGTTCAAGGGGAATGGGTGATACACCACCTGTCCTGCAGTCCTGGAGAAGCCAATTGTAGAAGAGGAAACCCGCCGTGGCGGCCGAGGGGAATCTGCTGAACCGAGCGGCAGCAAGGCAGAGTAGAAGTCCAAGCGATCTGGCAAGAGTTCCAAAGAGCTCTCAGAGTGGGGGATTTTTATAGGGGAAAGAACAACCACAGGCTAGTCTGGTCTCGGGTGAAAACAATAAGTTTTGGGTTTGAGACAAAGCCTCCGAAAGGTCAGAATTTGCATGATTGACTTAAAGTCCGAATTGACAATGGCATGGCTGGTATGTAGATGCGGCTAGCTCGGCAGTTAAGTACCTAGCTCGCCAGGGTATCCTCTCAGGGCAGAGGATCTCCTTGTGGTAGCGTGCATTTGTAATGAAGGTGTTTGTTTCAGGAGGTCCTCTAAAGCAGATCTGGCAATATCTGGCTTGGTTTGGTGTGAGCAGCAAGTAGTAGCCATGCCTAGCTTCACGCTGTTCGGCGGGCCTCACAAACACTTGGCTGGTGGCAGAGTAGGGCCGAATTGTGATATCAAAATGATACCTTTGGTTCACCAAAGGCCAGGCCAGGACACTGTGGTAACAAGGCTCTAAGCAGGACTAAATCTAGATCTAGCCCACTGTAGGTCTCATGTGTACATAGCATCCCCTCTACTATGCATATTGGACACTTGCAAATTCAGGACAATTGATGCTTTGATCTCCTTTAAATCATATTTTTTTGAAGGAGACGCAGTCTCGCAGAAAACAATGGAATACATTTCTTTCTTTCTGAGTGTGACTTATAGACTGATTCTATGCATACACATAATGAGTTCACTGAGACCACAGTAAGTACTCTTATACTTTTGCAGCTGTAGTCACTGCTAACCTTATCTAGATTGGATTAATGAGGCCTGGAAGATATTTAAAAGCTATCCCAGCCAAATAGCTGACACTAAGAGCAGGTTCCAACATGGACCAGCATGTTGTTCATGTATGCTGGATGCTTGCAATTGCAGGACAGTGAGTACTTTAACATCATTTAAATTGTGCTTTTGAAAGGAGGCACGGTAGGAAACAACAGCTTGATCTGTCTTAAAGCTAGCGGAAGAGCCTATTAGTATCTGACTGAATACAGTATATGATTGAAGAGAATGGTCAATCCATATAATTCTAATGGCAATCTGCCAGACACAAAAAAGCCAAAATCCAGATGACAGGAGAGAAAAAAATCGTGTGCTCTGGAACTGTCTTCAAATCCAGGTTTGTAATTCAGGTTTCTCTGACACCAGAGAAAACCTAGATTTAAATCTTGCATTTATTGTGAGTTGATCTTTGATTAACAGGTTTGTGTTCTTTGAATGTAGGGTAATTTTGTTTTCATTTAATTTCAGAACTCAGTTTGATGAAATCATGCAATTCCTTTAAGTCTTTTGGACAGTACCTTATATATCTCTGTGCTGCCTTTTAACACCAAAAAAAAAGCAGACCATGAGATTTTTGGTAGATGTATTCCTACTTGGCAATAGTTGAACACACATTTACTGTTGTCATGTGCATCTAAATGATTTCCAGTGTATGGTGACCCTAAAATAAACCTATCATGGGATTTTCTTGGCAAGATTTGTTCAGAAAGGGTTTGCCATTGCTTTTCTCTGGGACTTGAGAGTGCAACTTGCCCAAGGTCACCTAGTGGGTTTCCATGGTGGACTGAGGATTTGAACAAGGACTAGAGTCCAAGTCCAGCACTCAAATCACTATACCATCTGGTTCTCTGAACAGTTATATCTATTTTTAAAACTCACTAGCTACAGTTTGGTGTACAACCTCTAGCCTGGTGGGGTAGAAAGAGATGTGAAATTGTTACCCAAGCAGTGCATATGCATGCTCTCTGGTGAGTGATGGTCAGGGCAGGTGAGGGTTTATAACCTCATCTTATCAGATGTCAAAAATTATAGACCAATCTCATTTTTGAATATAGACTATAAGATTTTTGCTTCAGTCCTTGCAACGAGACTTAAAAAGATTTTGGCTGAGCTTATTCATGAAGATCAGAATGGTTTTATACCAAAAAGATATTTAAGAAATAATATAAGAACAGTAATGAATATAATTGAATATTATGAAAAGCATAATGAGAAGAAAATAGCCATGATATTTGTTGATGCAGTGAAGGCTTTTGATATGATCAGTTGGCCATTTTGAAAACAGTAATGAAACAAATGCAAGCTGGAGATAGATTTCTTTCATGGATTGAAGTAATATATAACCAACAAAGAGCTCAATTGGTTATTAACAGAGATAGAACTAAGTAGATTGAATTGAAGAGAGGAATAAGACAGGGATGTCCTCTGTCCCCTTTGTTATTCATACTGGCAATGGAGATATTAAATAACGATATAAGAGAAGATAATGCTATAAGAGGAGTCCAAATCAAGAATTATCAATACAAACTTAAAGCCTTTGCTGATGATTTGGTTCTGTTTCCTGAAGATCCTAAGAGAAGCATACAAAATCTTATTGGAATAATACAAGAATATGGAGAATTTTTAGGATTTAAGGTAAATAAAGAAAAAACAGCTTTGTTAATAAAAAAAACATGACAGACGAGGAGGAGAAGGAATTAGCACTTGCAACTGGATTTAATAAAGTACAAAAAGCAAAATATCTAGGTGTCTGGATAGCAAAAAGGAATAATGAGCTGTTTCAAAATAACTATGAGAAAAAATAGAAAGAGATAATTAAAGACTTGGAAAGGTCCATGAAATTGTCTATGTTGGGGAGAATAGCGACTATCAAAATGAATGTTCTTCCAGAGATGAATTTTTTGTTTCAGAATCTCCCCATAATAACAAACAGTAAACCTTTCGTACAGTGGAAAAAAGACCTGACCAAATTTATATGGCAAAGGAAAAAACCAAGAATTAAATGGAATATTATGACAGATCAAATACTTCGAGGAGGAATGGGAGTACCGGATTTTCAATTATATTACAAAGCTGTGGCATTCATATGGCTAAAAGACTGGACTGACTTACAAGATACAAGAATGCTTGCACTGGAGGGAGCAGACCTGAGGATGGGATGGCATGCCTATATGTTTTATGATAAAGCAAAAACTGACAAAGATTTTTTGCATCACTATATCAGAAAATTGCTTCTGAAGACATGGAATGAATATAAGAGTAAAAACATAAGGCAGCTACCCATGTGGGTATCCCCTCAAGAAGCTTTCTTTGGAAGATGGAAGGGAACAGAGAAAAGGCTGAGGTATGAGGATATATTAGAGAAAACAATGACAAATGGTTATAAGATCAAATCAAGAGAAAAATTGGAACAGGAAGGATTGCCATTAAGTTGGTTTCCGTACAGGCAGCTAAATGAGAGATTCCAGATGGTCTTGAAAACTTATGGAATAGAATCCAAAGAAAGGACAGGAGTGATTAAATGGATCTTTGACAATCCACCGCATCTGTTAGCCCATATATATCAAGAAATGTTAACACAGGAGAGACTGGAGGAGACTGTGAAATCTGCAATGATTTTGTGGGCACAGAATATTGGGCACTTAATTCAATTAGATGAATGGGAACAGAGCTGGAAAAGGACACAAAAATTTACAATGGCTCAGAATCTCAAAGAGAACTATTTTAAAATGTTTCATAGATGGTACATGACACCAGACAAGTTAAAAAAGATTTACAATACAGGTACGAGAATGTGTTGGAAATGTCAGAAAGAGGTGGGAACAATATTTCATATGTGGTGGTCATGTCCCAAGGCAAAGAAATATTGGAGTGAAATACATAAAAAGATGTGTGAAATACTGAAGGTTCAATTTTTTTAAAAAACCTGAATTTTATTTGTTAAACATGACAAATGTTCTTGAGAATACTAACATTAAGAGGCATTGGAGATTAATATTGTACATGATAACGACAGCTCGAACTGAATATGCCAAATTGTGGAAGTCTCAGCAAATACCCACAATTGAACAATGGTGGGGGACATTTATTGAGAATAGAAATGCAGATATTGTTTCAGAAAGATTAAAGGGGAAATTGGATGATCAGATAAAAGCAGAATGGCAAATTGTAATGGGTAATTGCTGGGAACTGCCAAGTGAAAATATCTGAATTATGGTTGAAATTAAAGAGGAATAACTGTAACATAACAGGAGTTGATGAGAGAAATGCAAGACCAAGTATGTAAGATGAAAATAGAATTGTGAGGCATAATTTTTTATATGTGAGTAGATGTCTAGAAAATGAAAACTAGATCAGAGTGGAAGAACCAAAACATTACATGTAAAAGTACAATTTGAGACGATGTTTTTTATTTGTGAAACTTAATAAAATTATTTTTAAAAAAACCCTCATCTTATCTTGTCACACCCAACCTTCACCTCTCTTTGGATCTCCAGCTATCTAACTATTTTCCCTTTGTTCAGTATAGGATTTGCTATTCACTTCGTGCAGTACAAGAGTTTTTAATCTTTGGGTGGAAGCATTTTGCGTATTCTCTACTAAATGTAGTGGGAGGTGGTGGTTTTTTTGGATGAACATTGATTCTTTTTGTTAGGTTGTTTTGTTCTTGTTTGATTTGATCTATGGTTCAGTGCCAATATTGAATAGGTCATTCAGATCCTATGTGATTTATGTTCTGGTTAATATTAATACTGGCTAATTGATTTGGTCACATCTGGCAGAAGGGTGAAGGAATTTCGCAGGCTTAACTTTGGTGAGAACATCTTTAAGGTGACTGTGGTTCTTGATTCCTTGGGACCAGCTTTTTTCATCCATTTGGAGTTCTGAAGCACCAGTGTGGGGTTAACATCATAGTCATTGTCATCATTGTTGTCATCATCATCTACCAGTTACTTGTTTTTCTCACAAACATCGTGATCTCTCAATTTCACAGTCTAGCAGATATTATTGACTGGTATTTTGGACCATCAGAGATTCACATTCTATCCAAGAATCTAGAAATCAGGGAGGTATTGTTGGATAATATGGCAAGTTCCAAGCAGTGTCACTTTTTGTGATTGTGCTTTCCCATGATGTTTAGTCAGTTTGTTTGGAATTGTTTCCAGGGCACCTATCACCTCAGGAATCACAGTTGTTTCCCCAGAGGTTCTGAATCTCAGTATTTGGTAATCTTTTCCCATTCTTTGTCTTTATTTCTGCTGTTGCTTGGGGTGATGATGATGATGATGATGATGAGCTTTATTTATAATTCACTTTTACCTCAAAAGGTAAACTGGGAGTCAAATTAGCTTACTGGTTAAAAGTACAATATAGTTAAACTGCGAAAGGTTCTTCTAACTCAGCAACAATATGGGTGGGGAAGGTATGTGCATCTAGTTCTCCTATTTTTGTTCTGGTCCAGTTTTTAAAAATCTGATTATTTACTTATTTATTGCCTGTTTATAATAGAATTTCTACAGAGACTCCCTCCCTTCACAGATTGTGGTTAATAAAATGCAGTCTTTGTTAAATGCATTCCTTCTATCACAGCTCTTGGGTACTCCTCTGGGCATGAAGTATTGTAAACAACCCGGCTGATGCGTTTTCAGAACAATTTACATTAGGTGGAAATAACACAGCAAGGCACAAGAGGAGCATATTTGTTACACCCGTATTTTGTTGTTGTTGTTGTTGTTGTTGTTACATTATTAAGATGGACAAAGGCAGAATTGAGACTATGTTTACCACAAAATACTTCTTTGAAAATGGAGTTCAGGGGTTCAGAGGTACACCCAGCTGAGTGCTTCAGACTTGGTTAGGTAGAGTGTTTGCCAGTAAGAGCAACAAAGAGCCAAAGCCTGGGGAAAAAACAACTTTTCTAGGTTCTGCATGCATGAGGTTACTACTGCTGTGGCCTTGAGGGAGAGAAGAGCCAGCCAGGCACAGCTCCATTGTGCCTAGGCCCAGAAGCAAATGGAAGGCTCTCCATTCCTTCCATTCCAGCTGCTACTGCTGTTGCTTCAGATGGATGGAAGAAGAGAGAGGCACAGCTCCATCCTGGCTAGGCCCAGAAGCAGATGAACGGCCCTTCCTCCATCCATCCAGTGTGTGCTGGATTTAATCCCCTCCCACACTGCCATTCTCTTTTCCTTTTGTGCCATGGCCTAATTATATTGTAAACCTGAGGGCAGAGAACTATTTTGTTGTTCGTTTTACTTGTAAAGCAACATGCACAGTGAGGGTTCTAAAACATTTAAATAAATAAATGGGAGGTTAAGGCAGCTTGGGTAGGGTGCGAGAAACTTGCTGACTTCAGTGCTTCTAAGACAGTACAAAACTGTACAATACAAAATGTACAAAAGCAGACAATCACTTTTCTCCCCTGCTTAATCAAAGAGTGAGGTTTTACATTTCAGGTGGAGTTTCAAGCTCTTCTAGTAAAGGACATGAGAATTTTTGGGCCTCCTCACCAGGGGTTATTAATAACTGATACAAGGTTTCTTTGATTAGTTTAGGAATAGAGGAGATTGACTATTAACTATTTCTGGTGTGAATGGAGACTGGGACAGGAACTTCCTGATACATTTAGCTTGCTAGCTCATTGCTAGTTCAATTTTCCACTTTTGGACTCATCTCAGGCCATTTCTGCGCTGTCATAGTACTATTATTCCACTTTCAACATCCTATGGAATCCTGGGGATTGGTGTTTAGGGAGGGGCCTTTAGAATTCTCAGCCAGTGAGCTCTTGGGCCTCAGTAAACTACAAACCCCAGAATTCCATAGGATTTTGGAAGTGGAATAATAGCACAATCACAGTATAGTGCAGAAATGGCCTTAGTGTAGGTGCATGTGAACGGACACATAAAATAGTGGCAGGAGGCCTTCTTTGGCAACAGGCAACCAACAAGAGCCAGTTTATTTTTGTTTGCTTGATTCTTGTCCCACAAAAATACATGCACACACACACACGCACATACACACACATTTCACCTTCATAATGTTCTGTATCTTGTTGAGTAGAACTCTGAAAAAAAGTCTAGCAACTTTTAAAAGTGGGGAATTTAGTCTGGTAATTGAAAACGTTATGTGGAGATGAAGGTCAGTGAGAAACCTCTGTAGCAAAAGCCACACCCCTGTTTGAAATGTTATCAGTGGAACTGCCCAAAAATATAGGGGGAAGAACTGAAACAATGGAAACAGATATGTGACATTTACTCCAGCTTCTATTAGGAACTGCCAGGACAAAACATTCCCAGCCCCACAACACAGTGTAAATAAAAAGTTTCAGCTAGTGCTGGAATTTCAGGAGAGAAAAAAAAGGAGACGAAGAATGTTGTATGGATATTAAAAACGAAACAAACCCTTAATAGATACAGCTACGAGATTACCAATACCACCAAATCCCAAGGTCTGCAAAGTTGAGACAAACGTGTAAAAGAATTTTTAAAAACTAATTAATCCGTCAGATTGTCTGATCTACTGAGATCAGAAGAAAAGTGTTGCCATAGCTGTAATTATTCCCAACTTTTCCTTCCTCCACTGTCCTGCCTGTCCCCCACATCTTGTTTTGTCTCCCTATGCTTCTGTTTTCTTTCTGGTGCTCCCATTACACACTGGCCTGTGTGCCTGCCCTTTGCCTACCTGCCTACCTGCTTAAATAGCATTAAGCACTTGGTGTGGCCAGCACTGCTTACAGAGAAAGTAGGCAGGCAGTGATGTGAGGTAAGTGAGGAGTGAGAGAGAAGAGATGGGCCAAGAGGAAGCAATGGCAGTGTGAAGTTGGTGAAGAAAGAGAAGAAAATTGGCAGCTGGGGGTAGACAGGCCCCTTACAGGAGTAAGGAGCAGTTGTTCTGTATTCAGAAGGCCTTGCTTCTGCTGCTACTAATCTTACTTTGTACTGCAATACTTTTTAACAGTGAAAAGCAAACAGATAGATAGGTAAGATGGGTCACACAGTGATAGGTAAGATGGGTCACACAGTGATTCCTACATAAAGGACCAGAATGGATGCTCATGTCCTACAGGTTGATGTTTGCTGTCCTTTAGAACTATGTTTAGTTCTGGGGAGATCTAAATGAGCTCAGTTAACCACCCACTTTGGATTAACAAAAAACAGAAAACATTTTGAGAGAAACCTTGAACAAGACACCATTTGTCCAGACCCATGGCTGGGGACGGGGGAATCTTGGCTTTTTCAGAGGGAGGGAAGTTTAGACTCAGCTGTGAATCAATTGCCAGAATATTAAAATGTTGCATGTATTAATTCAGCAACACTGAGGAAACCTCCTTCTATTTTGTAGGTCCTATTTGTTCTGACACAATATCTTATGATCAGTGGAGAAGGACATTCTGTAACCTCTCTTAAAACTTTTGTCCATCACTGAATGAAACTGCTTTTTGTGTGTGATGCATTTATATCGCATCACATTTGTGCAGCTGTTATGGCACAGTGCTTATTGAGTTAGATACCTTGTCAATGCAAAGCCTTGGATTCTATCCACTGGAATAGCCAGAAAAGGGGTAGGAGAAGAGAGATAATTGCAAGAGTTAGCACAGATCATAATGGGATATCTGGATACAGAACTGATTTGTTGCCTTCTTGACTGAAGCTTCAGTCCTATACTCAGCTACCTGGGAATAAGCCTCAGTGCAATAAATAAGAATGCTGTGTAGGATTTCTGCAGTAGGGACGTGCTAGCCTATGGCAGCAAACAACAACAGAAAGTCTTGTGGCACTTGATTTTTTTTTACATAAACTTTCGTGCACTCTGGCCCACTTCATTTGCAATTGATGAAATGGGCTGCATTGTAGAAGATTTTGCTGTGAATCTGTTTTCCTATTATTCTTTATTCTTTTTTACTAGTAAATAGAGTCTGTGAACTAAGCAGAACAGTCCATAATTCTGTTTGTTACTTCCCATCAAGCCTGAACTCTCCCTAGAAGCCAAGATAACTTAGCTGAGACTGTTGTACTTTGGACATATCCGAGAAGACAGGACTTGTTAGAAAAGACAATAATGCTTGATAAAGTAGATGGCAATAGGAAAAGAGGAAGACCACACTATAGGTAGATAGCCTCAAACAAGAAAGCCACAACCTCGGAGTCTGCACGATCAGAACAGGACTGTGGATCACAGGGTGACTGGGAGATCTCTCATTCATAAATTGAGGTTGACTTGAGAGCACTTCACAACAGCCACAAACTTTTGTGAATCAGGGTTTTTGGTCAGGATTTTACGACTGGATGCCAAAGGGATTTTCCAGACTGATCTAAAAAAGTTTGAGTTCCCACAATATAGCCCATTGTTGTTGTTGCCTCCGCACTCTCTTGTTCCATTCTTTCTGGGAAGCTGTTTGCGGTGATTTCTTACATGTGCATTAGTGATTACGCGAAAGTGTTTTTTTTTTTTTTAAAGCCTTGCTGAGGTAGTCCTGTTTTCTCCCTCAGAATTTTTAATTTTTTTCCCCTTAGAATTCTAGTGCTGTGGTGTAAAACTGCTATTTCACTGATTCACTGATGCACTATGGTGCTATAACTCTTAAAAAGAGTGCAAGAGAGAAAGAGAATGATACTTTTTTTGTTCCAAAATTTTGTTCTTGGAATTAAAGAGAAACCCACTTGAGGACAGGTGGAAAACATATAGCTTGTGCTGGGAACTTGTCAGAAAAAAGGCCATAATGACAAAAATGTTGTTTTGATGCTTAAAACCTCCCCCAGAACTATAGCAACAAATGCTACAGCCTCCCCTCACACTGTTCCCATCTGAAGGAACTGAAAGATGACAAACCCACTGCTGTGTCAAAGATGAATCAACAAATTTGATTTCTTATTCAAGACAGACAACAGCAGTTCCCCCTTGCTCTGTGTGCATGACACACCACCATCCTCTAACATGACCTTATTTGCGATTTAGTAATCACTGTTTTGCAAAGCAAAGCATGGCATACTACTTTGTAAGTATTTTGTGGTTGTAGCTGTAATCCTGTTGATCACCCAGCTTGAGTAGATTCATTCTATCTCTTGTTGAATGATGAGTTAATATGTAGATAAATCCAACTGATTCAATGGCACTGCTCTAGTTGAGACTAACAATAGAACTTAGCCCCATAGCAATTCCTCATACACACATCTACACTATAAAGAAGTTGATTTCAGGACCTGAGTAGGATTTTGGCTGAGCTGAGACGTGTCTCTTCTTTGCTGAAGTTTCCCAGTAAGCCTCTAAAACTAAAGTGAGGTCACTTTTCATAAGAATTGGAACCAAGGGCGCAAAGCCTGCCCAAGGGACATGAAGCCAGCTTTTTCAAAAGTGAGAGAGGGAACAATGGGGGCAGGGAAGATGAAGACTTTTCCCTCCAAAATAAGAATTCTGCCTTCCCAGAAATTAAATTTTCATTCATTTTTCTTAACAGTTTAGGCATCGAAAGAAAAGAGGGCAGACAAAGATACCAAAAGAATGAGAACAAAGCAAATATAAAAATTCTAGAAGTGAATGATTTTCTATGTCTCACTGTCTGCGGTGTTAGATATGGGGGGTGAAGGAAAATTTCGTGGGGGTGATTATTATTAGGAGAGTAATGCTTTTATTTTGCCCTTTCCCTGTGGCCACACCCCAGGTAACAGCTATCATGAGAAAAAGAAACTAGTGGTTTGAGCATTGGACTAGGACACTTTGGAGACCATGGTTTGATTCCTCACGTGGCCATGGAAACCCACTGGGCAGCCTTGGGCACATCACACACTCTCAGCTCCAGAAAACCCCATGATAGGTTTACCTTAGTGTTGCTGTAAGTTGGAAATGACTTGAAGGCACATAATAACAACAACAACAGCAATGACAACGGAATGCTGTTGAATTCTTCTGAACGATGTCAGGGCAAATGCGCACAGTAATGAAAGGCATGGAAAGAAGGAAACTGTAAGGGGAGAGGACACAGAAGAACCAGCAGAGAGGAAAATGCAGGGACAACAATTCTATCTAGCCTTGAAAGGAGTGTATGCAAGGAACACAGTGAAATGTGTGCGGATATAAAGGCAACAATTAGTTCTGAGGTTTTCATGTGGCACTGAAGTGCTTCATGGCTTATACGATTTTCTGCGGTATTCACTCTTATGTTGCTGAAATAATTCAGAAATATTGACATCTTTCTATCTCCAATAAGCAGAGAAATAAGGTTCAATCTGGCAAATGTTCCTCCAGTTGTACAGCTGGGAAATGTGTGGGAGCAATGCTGAGCATTCTGTCTCTTTCCTGCAAAGGGCTGAAGAAGAGAGAACTCGAGCAACTCATCCTCCATACACGTTTGTAGCAGAATAATGTCAAAGAGTTGCCTTTTTTAAATTGGCACCATAGGAAGGCTCTCTAGTAGGTGTTACCACTAGAGAGCAATCAACATTCGGATTATTAGTCTTGTACAGATTCCATGTCAGGCATAATTAGAGAAGGAATTGAAAATAAAACTGCTAATACTACTCTGTCTTTCTTCAAAACTATGGTGCAGTGAAAATCAGATTTCAGGTATACCTCGATTAATGAAGGAGATGTGTTCCTGGACATGGCTTCTTTAGCAGAAAATGTGGTACCAGAGGCAGAAATAACATGGAAAGAATAGGGATAGATTCCCATGCCACAAAAACGAAGAGCGGTTCAACCATTTTCAAGAAACTATCCAAAAGGAACAATTTGCACATGTGAAATGAAACAACCAGCTCAGGTAAGCCTTGCATAAGGAAAAATAAATATTTTGATCTTCTCAGAGACCACATGAAGGTTTCTTCTGAAATGCATCTGGGGATGATTTTTTTTCTTTCACCAGCCTCCATTTTTCTTATGATTTCCATTTTGTGGAACTTAATAGATTTATACACTTTATTTTAGCATGTTGGGGGTAGCTGGGGAGGTGAATATAACTGCTTTTTGCTTTTCTCTGTTTTGCTCTTCACACATGCTGAAGGCAGCTGCTGTTTGCCTTTCCTGTTGCAGGAAGGCAGACACAACTACAATAGGATCACCTAGAGTAGTTCCATTCTTTCCCAGATCAAGCGTTATTGCACTGCTTACTGCAAACAAGCTTCTGCAACCTGATACTAACAGCTTGTTTCTCCAGGCCTCCTTCATCTTCCTCCCAGTGCTGATTCTGCTAGAAAATTTCAGTCTAAGCAAGGGATGATTAGGAGGTGGTGGTGGGTGTGTGGGCATAAAAAGACTTGTGAAAAGGAGTTTCTTTGTCAGAGGCTTTGTTAACAGGGGTGTGCCTGTACTGTGCACAGTTTTGGTCATTGTCTATTTTAAAGCTGGAGGAGGTACAAAGAAAAGTAAAACAAAAGATCAAGGGGTGGAAAAACTCTCCTGGTAGTTTACGCTGTTTATTGATGGTTGTTCTGGTTGTTATTGTTCCATGCCTTTAAGCCAACTCTGTCTTATGGCTTCCCAATGCTAGGGTGTTCATGGCATTGCCTTCCTCTAAGGCTGAGGGAGTGTGACTTGCTCAAGACCACCTAGCCAGTTTCAATGCCTTCAGCAGGGATTTGAATCCTGGTGTCAAACCATTATATAATGCTGTCTCTCCTGGGCTGTTTATTTATTTATTGTTTCAAGAATCCAAGTGAAAATGAAACTTTGGCCTCAATGCAATGTTTCCTCAGCGTAGCATTGATATCTGCATGCAGACGTAGGCTACATTGAGCCATACACCTTGACGTATCAATAAGCCCCTGACACTTCCGTGGTTCTTGGCAAGTTGGCAGGATCAGAGAAGAGTTTGGCTGCATCCCCCATAGTTAGAGGCATGTTGCTGAGACCCCTGGAGGACCCAGGAGGATCTCAGTGGTGATGTTATCATTTTGTGTCTGGCTGTGGGAGATGTAGCTTGACTGTGGGAGATTCCAGTCTGCCTGTTTGCCAAGAAACACACCATGAAGTGCAGCCTCAGGAGCTTATCAGTAGGTAGCGAAAGGGTCTGGGTGCTGCGCAGGAAGAAAGGGAAAACCAGTCTACAGCACTTGAAAAATGACATCTGTGTATGTAACAGAATCTACCAGAATTCTGGCTATAATATATGATATTGCAAAAGTGAATAGGGAGAGGTTTTCTCCATCTCTCATAATATTACCTCTTCTGAAGCTGAATGGTGGGAGATTCAGGACAGCTAAAAGGAAGTATTTTTTTCAAATAGCACATACATAAACAGTGGAACTCACTGCTACAAGAGGCAGTAATGGTTGTGAACCTGGACAAATTTAGGGAGGACAGTGCTATCAGCCACTACTAGTTAGGAAAATTGTATGTCATTTTCAGGCACAATTCAGTTCTGTGCATGTGTGTGTGTATGTGTGTGTGTGTGAGAGAGAGAGATGCAGAAAGAATATGCCTGCATGTATGTCTTCATATTCAACACTAATTCAAAGATGCTCTGGCTATACATGTTTGAGATTAGGCACAAGTCTCTTCTGCTGGCAAAAATGCCTTCTGCTAGAAGAACCCTCTTCTCTTGACTCATTTCTGAGACCCACCAACAAGTTGGAGGGCTTCACAAAAAGAGAAGGAAAGTAGATGGATGCATAAAAATAAGATGGAGTGAAGGAAAAAGCCAAAAGTCTTCCAGCCCAGGGACAAAACCAGGAGGTCAACCCAAGTAACAGCAGGAGGTAGTGGTTTGAGCATTGGACTACAGTCCTGGAGCGCAGGGTTCAATTCCTTGCTCAGCCATGGAAATCCACTGGGTGATCTTGGGTGCATCTTATACTCTCAGATGCAGAAAACTGTGATAGCTTCCCTTTAGGGTTGCCATAAGTTAGAAATGACTTGAAGACACATAACAACAACGAACAATTGCACTACAATCAAGGACACCACAGCTTTGTTTTTGCAAGACCTGAGCAGGGGATTTGATGACCAAGGGTTTTAGAAGTCTCTCATTCATAAGGTTGGCATAAGTCAAAGTTGACTTCATAGCAAATAACAACAGCAAAAGTATCATCCTAAATTGTTTCTAATGTTGCTAAGCTGTGAGGGTTTTAGACCATTTCTGCACTAGACTGTTATAGTGCTATCATTCCACTGAAAGTCCTATGGAATCCTGGGGTTTGCAGTTTATGGATGGGCCTCGAAGGCCCCTCCCTAAACTGCAAACCCCAGGTCCATAGGATGTTGAAAGTGGAATAATAGCGCTATAACAATCTAATGTGGAATTGGCCTTAGATTCACATACCCTCCAACACCCCTGATTTGGCAGGGAGAGTCCCAATTAATTCTTTGTTGTGCCACCTTTTCACTAGCTTGCAAAATGCCCCAGTTTCTCTTTCCTCCTACCACTTTCCTCCTTTGTCTTCAGCTCACCTCAGTTGCTGCAAACTGAATTCAAAGTGCAAAAGTACTTTGCACCCAATTAACTCAGTGGTAGATGGAGAGGAAGAATAGTAGACTCAGGCAAAGGCAAAATGCTGCAGCCTCTCCTAGCTTGTGTGTCCTTCCTTATTAATAACTTTGGCCATCTTGACCACACACTGGTGCTGCTTGGCCATATGTGTCCTAGTTTTCCTCTGTGAAATGTTGTAATATAGAGATTCAGTACAGCTAACCCAGTGTCAGTTCATCTGGCCTTTGACCATCTTCACCAATGTGGATTGCCCTCTCTAATTCTTTTGCATTTAGGTTTACATTTTGCAGCTGCTCAGTATATGCTCCATATATGCACTGCTCATGATGTGCATTTTTAGACCCTGCTGATTTCGTTGGGAGACAATTAAACACGTACTTAATTTGCAGCATTGGAAAAAAAGCATGTTTTGATTTAGTGGATGATGCTAGTATCTTGGAGAAAGGTATCCGTCTGATATGAACCACACAAGGGAAAGTAATTTTTTTAAAAAACCAACAACACAGCATAACTGATATTCTCTTCAAATGTGGTCATATGGAGGGAAAGCAGGAATTAATTGTGCAAAATAATATTATTGCACATCAAACTGCCATATCTAAATGTTATAGTATATTACGATATACTGCAGCAAATTAATAGCCCTAAAAAGAGCGATAACAAGCACGGCTTGAAAAAGAAAAGATTTACTCCAGCTGCCAGCAGTCAAACATAAATGGTAAAAGAGAAACAAATCTATGATGACTTTTGATCAGACTTAATGAAACATGAGCTAGTAATTTAGAGTGACTGCAGCTGCATGAAAGCAGCTTTCAAGAATTATGCATCAGGAAAATGTCACTATGAAATTTCATTTGGTCTATTTCAGCCAATAGCACCATATAATACTATGATAGCTGATGACAAGTTGGTATCAGGCACAGCAATTTGGTATGATTCATTATGATAGGGCACCTCTGGGTTCAGAGCTAATGTACCCTTGGATACCAGCTGTTATAGAGCAGGGGTAGGAAGCCTCAGGACTTGCAGTCAAATCCAGCTTCCCCTGAAGGTCTTCTTGCTGTCTTCAGATGACAACCTCATTTAATAGTTTTCCAGTTTTTCTGTGAGTTTTCCCCCTTTTCTAAATGGTTGAAATGTTTCTCCTAAGGTTTAAATTGCTGGCAGTAAGAGATTTAAGCTATGATATATGCATATTTTGGTCACAATCCATTTCTTCTGGCACCACCTGAATACAGCTCCGGAGACCATCTCTGAAACTGGATTTGGCACTTGGCTGGAAAAAGGTTCTTCTTCCTTCTAGTACAGCATGGTAAAATAAAGCTACACAGGAGTGATCCAAGACATTTTGCTGCCTGAGACACCTTCCATCCAGATGCCCCTCATTCAGAAGCCAGCCAAACAGAGGCCCCTGGTAGAAACCAAGTAGACTATCAGTTGAATTGTACCTTAACACTGGCAATGTGTTAAACCACACTCGTGGGTAGCTGGCTAGCTCTACCACTTAAGCTGTAGCTGGCAACAGCTCTGTCACCTACAACAGAGAAATGATCAAGGGGTTGCTATTCCCACCCCAACATCTGCTGCCTGAGGCAATTGTGGAAGGTAGGCTTGAAGCTTCTGTTTGAACCCTATGGAAAATAGAAGGAGGAACTAAATGCAGTGCAGCCACATAAACAGAAGTATGAAGTTGGAAGGGTGGTATTCAAAGATTATGATTACTCAGGCCAGAAGCTGGTTGGTGCATTATGCATATGTAAGTTCCCTTGTATAAGACCCTATACTTTTTTGTCTGATGCACAACATCTGCATTCAGTTCAAGGTCATGGAAATGGAGTTGCAAATGTGTGCTATTGTGCATATGGATGAGCATTCTTGGCTAATATATATAGAATCATAAAATAATAGAATCATAGAGTTGGAATAGATCATAAGGTCCATCGAGTCCAACCCCCTGCCATGCAGGAACACACACTCAAAGCACTCCTAGCAAATGGCCATCCAGCCTCTGTTTAAAAAACCTCCAAAAAAGGTCACTTCCACCACACTCCAAGGCAGCATATTCCACTGTCAAATGGCTGTTATGATCAGGAAGTTCTTCTTGATGTTTAGGTGAAATCTCTTTTTCTGCAGCTTGGGTCTATCATTCTGTGTCCTAGCTTGTTCCATCTTCAACATGACATCCCTTCAGATAGTTAAACATGCCTAACATGTCACCTCTTAACCTTCTTTTCATCAGGCTAAACAAACCTAACTCCCTAAGATGCTCGTCATAGGGCATGGTTTCCAGACTCTTCACCATTTTGGTCACCTTCCTCTGGACATGTTCCAGCTTGTCAAAATAACAACAACAATAATAAATTTTTTTATTTGTTACCCACATCTCCCCAAGGCTTGAGGCGGGGTACAACACAGATAGAATTAAAAACAAATTATAACCAAAATATATTAAAATACAAAACTATTTAAAATACAATTATCTCATAATTAAAACATGTTGTAATCAAAATACAATGAAAAGTACAAATACAAGGAAAGTACTGTTAAAAGTACAATTAAAAGTAGACTGGGTAGGCCTGCTGGATGAGATAGGTCTTTAGCAATTTTTTGAATTTGGACAGCATATGTTGCTGTTGAATCTCTTCCAGCAGGTCATTTCACACTTTAGGGGTGGACAATGAAAAGGTCCTTTGGGTGACTACTGCCAGTCTGGTCCTGGCCAGTTTAAGTAAATGGCCCCCAGAGGACCTGAGTGTATGGGGTGGGTTGTATGGCAGGAGGCAATCCTGCCCGTAACTTGGACCCAAACCGTGTAGGGTTTTAAAGGTAACAACCAACACTTAGTACTTTGCCCTGAAACTAATTGGCAGCCACTAGAGTGATTCTAATATTTGCGTGATATGTTCACTCCTCACTGTACCTGTAATCAATCTGGCTGCCATATTTTGAACCAGTTGGAGTTTCCGAACCTGGTACAAAGGTAGCCCAATGTAGAATACATTGCAGAAGTCCAGCGTTGAGGTTATTAGCTTGTGCACTACCATCCTTAGGTTGTCCACTTCTAGGAAGGGGCACAGCGTATCAGCCAAAGGTGATAATAAGCACTGCTGACTGTTGCATCTATCTGAGTTGACATTTGGAAGGATGGATCCAGCAGCACTCCCAAACTGCAAACACAGTATTTCAGGAGGAGTTTGACCTCATCCAGGACTGGTTGACACGCTCCAACCCCAGATTAAGACCCTTAATAGTAAGCACCTCTGTCTTGTCTGGAATCAGTTTCAGTTTGTTTTTCTTCACCCAGCCCATTACCTCCTCCAAGCATTCATCCATTTGCCCCTGTTAAAATTGACAGTAGTACTCCTTTAGTTGTGCATTTGGTTGCCCTTTTGATGACATAGTCAGTTGGGTGTTTGGTTGCACAACACTGCATTCAAACCAAAGGGCTGAGGAGAACAATCACCATGCAGCACTGCATGTGGAGATTCCACACTCCACAACCCCAATGTAGGATCCTGGCCCATGTGTTCCCATTCCACCCATCAGGGGATGCGAGTTGGAAAGTCAATCCACGTACTAATTCTACATGGGTATTCCTAAACCAAAAACTACATTTATACTCCCATTTTCTCCCTAAACCAAAAACTACATTTATGCTCCCGTTTTCTCCCAGATCTAGAAATGAATCTGTTCTAAGCTGAGAGTTTAGTGATCCATATATGTTTGCATGGCCCATGCTTGTGTGTTATTTTACTCAGAGTTGAATCCCACTGACTCCAGTGGATCTTACTGTGAAGTCAGTGTGCCCTGGGACTGAAACCTCTGCGTCTTTTTCTTCTTTCTACCATCGACTAATTTAGCCATCTCTAGAATTCATAAGTGTCACCTAGATGTATCTGTAGTTCAGTCATCTGAAAAAGCCATCTGAAAAATAATGAGGTATTACAATCTAGCTGCAGCTTGTTTATGGGGAGCTGAAATACTGTTGCAGTAATGAAAGGGCACATGATGGAGTAAACAACAGCATTATGATGCAATGCACATCCCAGAATGCTGTAATTGTGGATATAATTGTAAAAGCAGATCATGTTGTCCAGCTAAATGGAAAATCTGTAATTCAGGCTTGTGAGGCTAGCAGAATAGGTTGCTTTGCACTTCTTCCATGTCATAAATCTAAGGTCAGTTTCTTACCCTGAATGTATTACATTGCAGGTTGCACCTTTTATGCAGCCTCAGAGTTGACAGTAAAGATAAGCTTATATGCCAGGTTGCTGCTGATAGGATTCATGAGCTAACATCACCTGAGTGCTGCTAATCAATTAAAGTTTTTAACTTCAGCCACTCCAACATAAATACTCTTTAAGCCAATTAATGGAGGCCATGCATCATTATGATGGTGTTATTGTAATGGCAGGTTTTGCTTCTCTTGCAATTATATACAGCACCAGGAATTGTAGCCAAAATGAAACTTTTACTGCATCTTGATATTTTTACAAGCATTGTGATATCCTGTTTCCAGGCAGATCTTAAATTAAGCTCTTGTTTCCCATTAGAAGGGTGAAAAAAACTGCCACAAATTTTAAATTGTTTATGTACACTGTATATCAGGGCATGTTATGAGTACTTGAAGAAAGAATCCAATCCCTGTTAAAAATGATATGAAACTTTCCTGACTACTCTGTGAATTAGGTTTTCATTTTTAAAGGAAAAGACTATCAACCAAAGGGATGAAACATATTTTCAGTTTGACAATAATGGAGTCAATAATCTTGACAAGTTAGATGAAATGGGCCAGTTAAAAGCAGTTATGATTTCTCTTTGTTACAGTCCCGTCATCCCCCTCCCCAGTTTAACTCTGGGAAGACGCAAACTGCTGGAGCTCTTCCCTCCATGGGTCTCCAGTCTCATCTTTCACTTACATTTCAGCAGTCTCCACTTACAGTAGACTTTCATCCTCTTCTAACTGCTGTGTACAATGAATCCTAGGCTGCAGTACCGAAAGATCCATTCATTTTAATTGATTCCTCTGACATTAAAAAAAGAATGTTTATTTTTCATTCTTGAGTGGTTTTTTGTTTTGGTTCCCCTAAAGCCTGACAGCTGTTAAGTATTTGTAATAAAGTTTTCTTTTTCCTCTTCGAAGAGCAGTGTGGCCTAATAAACAAGATAGTACTTGGGGCACTTTGTTCCTGCCGACTGTCACCAGGTCTTGACTTACTCTGTGTGACCTTGGTCAAATCAATTCACAGCTACATGTCGCTGTTTTCATTGCTTCTTTTCCATCTCTTTGTCTGATGTATAAAATTGCCCTCCTAAACCTACATACTATTGCATAAGTGCTGTTGAACTTTATGGGATTTATCTCCGAAAGTCCCATATTTTCTGTGATCCTTATGCTCCCATTTTCCTTAGAACAGTCTTTCCCAAATTTGTTGTTGTTGCGTGACTTCAAGTTATTTCCCTGGGCCTACAAGGTTGGCTGGAGCTGATAGGAATTGCAAGCTTCTTCTACCTCTTGAAGGCACCGTGTAGGGAAAAGCTGTGTAGGAAAAACACTTATGCCAAGACTGGCAAGGCTGATTGTCATTCATAAAAGCAGTGCAGCCAAGTTTTCTTGGAACCATGTGACTTTGAAAGCTGGTAAAAACTCACCGATTGGAGTGCTCCTGCCCAAAGCTCCTTCCTGTATATACCAGCATGATAAATTCTAGCCCAGTTTTCCTGATGTATAAAGGATGAGTTCCCCCCTCCCCCCTTGTTTTTTCAATATGGAAGAATATTCAAGCATGTCTTCTACCCTGCTGTATTCTGAGGTGGTGCAGTCCTAGTAGAGCAGCATCAGTTGCTTTCTTGGAATATGTATGGTAAAATCATAGAGCTGAAAGGGACAAAGTGCCATCTAGTCCAGTTCCTCACAGTGTGGGAATAGACCACTAATGCAACCCCCAAGAAGCAGCCATCCAATGATTGTTTAAAGACCTCTGAAAGAAGGAGAATCCCTCACCTTTCAAAGTAGTATGTTCAACTGTTGAACCACTCTTACTGTCAGGAAGTTCTTCCTAATATTTAGTTGGAATCCCCTTTCTCAGTTCATTCTGGAGCAGCAGAAAGCAAGGCTATTTCATCTCCTACACAACAGCTCTCTAGGTGTTTTAAGGTGGCTATCATATCACCAGTCAGCCTTTTCTTCTCCAGGTTAAACACACCCAGTTCCCTCACCAGTTTTCATAAAGCTTGGATCTCAGGTATCAGTGGTTCCTCTTAAGAGCAATTGTTAGAAAAGGGGAAGTATGGTTAGCTATTAATTTTATGAATTGAAATCTTATTCCTTGGACATCCATGATATGCTCTCATTAATTGTATCTGCTGTTATCTATCAACTTGTACTTGAAAGTAAGTAACAATGTCTGCCTTGCAGCTGAGCGATCCTGTTTTAGTGTTCCTGAACCTGGATATATCCAAGCTGTTCAAAAATATTCAGAACATTAGCAGTGCTGTTCATTTGATTTAAATTCTTTATTTGATTTAAATTCTCCCTTTTGTCCCAGAAATGGATTCAAGGTGGCTGACAATAGAATAGTACATAGGCACTAAAAGACTGAAAGTATACAAATTTAGGAACACAACTGAAAAACACACCAGTAAAAGAAGAAGAAGAAAAGTCAATTTACAAGGGCCATCTGCAACAAATAAGGCCAGTTGCCAAATGACTACCTGAACAAAAATGTCATTGCTTGTTGCTGGAAAAACAACAGGAGGAAGACAAGCATGTCTCCCTTAGCAGGGAGTTCCAAAGTCTTGGAGTGGCTACAAGAAAGTCCTTCAGACAATTCTGCCAGTAGAAACAATCATCTGGAAGAAACCAGAATGTACTTGCGCTTTCTGTCTATTGAATATATGAATTAAGAAATGGCTAAATCTGCAATATGGTTCTAGTCTACTCAAATGTTTTGAAGTCTGTTTGAAAACAATGGAAATAAACATTTTTCTATTTCACAGGAAAACCTAACATATCAGGCTGTGGATTTTAAATGGATTAAATGGTTTAGTTTCAGCAGATATATCTGCTAAATTATCTTGCCTTGTATATTAATTTATTGGCTATGTCTTAGAACTTTTTAACTCTATCTGTTTCAATTATTCATTGCTATTGCTATTATTATTACTACTATTACCATTTTCATAGAATCATAAAATCATAGAATCATAGAAATGTAAAGTTGGAAGAGACCACACGGGCCATCCAGTCCAACCCCCTGCCATGCAGGAACACCCTCAAAGAACTCCCAACAGATGGCCATCCAGCCTCTGCTTGAAAACCTCCAAGGAAGGAGACTCCACTACAGTCCGAGGCAGAGTATTCCACTGCCGGACAGCCCTGACCGTCAGGAAGTTCCTCTTGAGGTTCAGGTGGAATCTCCTTTCCTGCAGCTTGAATCCATTGCTCCTTGTCCTGGTCTCTGGAGAAGCAGAAAACAAGCCCTCTCCTTCCTCTACATGGCAATCCTTCAAATATTTAAACATGGCTATCATGTCCCCTCTTAACCTTCTCTTCTGCAGACTAAACATACCCAGCTCTCTAAGTCTATCCTCATAGGGCATGGCTTCCAGGCCTCTCACCATTTTGGTCACCCTCCTCTGGACTTGCTCCAGCTTGACCATGTCCTTCTTGAATTGGGGTGCCCAGAACTGGACACACTATTCAAGATGATGTTTAACCAAGGCAGAGTAGAGTGGTACCAGTACCTCCCTCGATCTAGACACCATACTCCTATTGATGCAACCGAGAATTGCATTGGCTTTCTTGGCTGCCGCATCACACTGCTGACTCATGTTCAGCTTGTGGTCTATTAAGACTCCAAGATCCATTTCACACACCCTGCTATCCAGCCACGTGTCCCCCATCCTATATTTATGTATTCCATTTTTTCTACCTAAGTGTAGGACCTTACACTTCTCTCTGTTGAATTTCATTTTGTTAACCTTGGCCCAGCTCTCCAATCTATCCAGGTCATTTTGAATTTTGATCCTGTCTTCTGGCATATTAGCAACCCCTCCCAATTTGGTGTCATCTGCAAATTTGATGAGCATGCCCTCTATTCCTTCATCCAAATCGTTGATAAAAATATTGAACAGCACTGGGCCCAGGACAGAACCCTGTGGCACCCCGCTAGTCACTTCTCTCCAGGATGAAAAACAGCCATTCATGATAACCCTTTGGGTTCCGTTGGTCAACCAATTACAAATCCAACTAACAGTAACCATGTCCAGCCCGCATTTTACTAGCTTCTTTGCAAGAATGTCATGGGGTACTTTGTCAAAGGCCTTACTGAAATTGAGATATGCTACATCCACAGCATTCCCCTCATCTATCAAGCTAGTAACGCTATCATAAAAAGAGATAAGATTTGTCTGGCATGTCTTATTTTTGAGAAATCCATGTTGACTTTTCGTGATGACTGTATTGCTTTCTAAGTGATTAGAAACTGACTGCTTAATGATCTGCTCCAGGATCTTTCTGGGTACTGATGTCAGGCTGACTGGGCGATAATTATTTGGGTCCTCTTTTTTCCCTTCTTGAAGATGGGGACAACATTTGCCCTCCTCTAGTCTGCTGGAACTTCTCTTGTCCTCCAAGATTTCTCAAAGATTATAGCAAATGGTTCCGAAATGACCACTGCCAGTTCTTTTAATATCCTAGGATGCAGTTCATCTGGCCCTGGAGACTTGAATTCATCCAGTGTGGCCAGGTATTCCTGTGCCACCTCTCTACCTATTACGTGCCTCATTTCCCCTGCTTCCTCACCCGCTCCCCAACCGCCAGGTTGAGCGCTTGTATCCTTCTGGGAAAAAATTGAGGCAAAGAAGGTGTTAAATAGTTCTGCTTTTTCTCTTCCCCCGTTAGTAATTCGCCATCTTCTCTGTGCAGTGACCCTATCGTCTCCTTCTTTTTCCTTTTGCTGCGGACATATTTTAAAAAGCCCTTTTTATTGTTTTTAATGTCTCTGGCCAGCCTAAATTCGTTCTGTGCTTTAGCCTTTCTGACCTCCTCCCTACATCTCCTGGCTACTTGCTTAAATTCTTCTTTGGTGGTTTCCCCTTCTTCCATTTCCTGTACATGTTTCTCTTAACACTTAGCTCAGCTGAGAGTTCTTTAGTCAACCATTCTGGTTTCTTCAGATGCCTTCCATTTTTCCTCCTTATTGTCACAGTTTTAGACTGTGCCTTCAGTATCTCCCTTTTAAGGAACTCCCACGCCTCCTGAACTCCTTTCCCTTTCACTATTCTTGACTACGGAATTCCAGCCAGCAGCTCCCTAAGTTTACAGAAGTCCACTTTTTTAAAATCTAAGATGAGTGTCTGGCTACACTTATCTTCTCCTTCCCACTGAATGCCAAATTCCAATAGGGCATGGTCACACACCCCTAAACATCCAACCACTACTACGTCATTAACAAGGTCATTCCTGTTGATCCGGATCAGATCTAGAATATTTGATCCCCTTGTCACCTCTTCCACCTTCTGGACTATGAAATTGTCTGCAAGACAAGCAAGAAACTTGCTGGACCTTGCTGTCTTGGCAGAGTTTGACTGCTAACATATATCTGGGTAATTGAAATCTCCTATTATTACTGCATCTCTCCTTTTTGGATGTGCAGTCATTTTGGCAAGGAATAGGTCACTTTGATTCCTGTGTGGCTTTTAAAAGTGCTAAAAATGCACAAGAATGCATGATTTGTTTTACCAGGTGGAAGGACAAACAGCATCTGAAAAATTTGAAGAGCGGTTGTCCTGTGCTGAATCACACTGGTTACATCTGATCCATGGCTTCAAAAGTTGATTCGTAAAAAGTAAATCTTTACAGTTACCATTATAATAGCATTTCAAAAGTAATTCTTTCTTCTCCTGTTTTTCAAAAATACCTAAAGTATTGGCTGGTGTCTTACTCCTGTGTCATTTCAATTTTTTTTTATATTAAAAATAATTTTATTATCAAATTCACTTTTAAAAACATACAAACAATTAATTACATACACTCAAATACACTACATAATACTATACAATAAACACCATAAACACAATTATAACAAATTTTTTACACAAAACCTACATACACACCCCAAAACATTCACATACATTCATCAATTCCATACATACCTTGACTTCTTTCTTTATCACCATTGGTTAACTTACTTCCTTATTTTTCTTTCTATCCTGCTACTATATATAAGATTCTCTTAATCTCTATAGCAGTTTCTATACTCTATACTCTAACTTCTACGTTTGCTTATCCTATCTGTTACTTACATATTCTGTTACCCTAAATTTTAATTCTTAATAAATCTTAAATGTCTTTATTCAAATATTCCAACAATTACTACATACGTTATAGTATTTTATTATATTATATCCTATTCATACAATCCCATCATTGCTACTTTCCTCCAATATTCTTCCCATAAAGAATCTAAAATCCCCCATTCTTCTTTAAATGCATTATTATTCCTATTTTCTAATCTTTTTGTCAATTTATCCATCTCCGCCAGATCATATAATTTATTTATCCAATCCTCTATTGTTGGTACATTTTTATCCTTTCATTTTTTTACAAAACAGTTCTGGCTGCACATGTCATGTAATATAAAATTTTTGAATATTTCCCCCTTATCTTTTCATCTATTTTCTCAAACATGTTTAACAAAAATATTTCCGGTGACATTGGAAATTTGATTTTTAAATGTTTCATTATCTTTTCATATACTTTTCCCCAAAATTCTCTCGCCTTCTCACATGTCCACCAGCAGTGATAAAAAGATCCAATTTTTCGGCATTTCCAACATTTAGCTATTGATTTTGTTCTCTTCATCTTGGCAATTGCATTGGGGTTAAGTACCATCTATAGAAAATTTTAAAATAATTCTCCTTTAAATTATAACTCTTTGAAAATTCATGATTTAATTTCCATGCACCTTCCCATTGTTGTAATTTTATTGAAAATCCAATATCTCAGCCATTTTATTCATATTATTTTTTATAATTTCCTTTTCCAATTCCAAATTTAATAATAACTTATAAATTTTACTCAAAGGGCGCTTAACATCCACTCTCATCAATTTGTCTAATTCTGTTTCCTCTAATGATATTCCCCATTCTTTATTATCCAATTTATATTTCTCAACCAATTTTCTATGGAGAAGCCAATGTGATCTATACCCCTCTTCAATTCATTCTTCTCTACTTTTAGGTCTTATATTACTCTCCTTTTTTTTAATTATATCTTTATATGTTATCCACTTCCCGAATTGATTCTTTTCTAACCGATAAAAAGCTTCATGCGGGGACACCCAATATGGCATTTTTATATACAATTTATTTTTAACTCTTAACCATATTTTTAAAATTGATTTCCTAACATAGTGATCCAAAAATTCTCTATTTATTTTGTGCTTATCATACCACATATATGCATGCCATCCAAAATATAAATTAAATCCTTCTAAATTTAACAGTCTTTGATTTTCCAATGTCCCCCAATCTTTTATCCAACCTAATGCTGAAGCTTCATAATAGAGTTTTAAATCTGGCAATGTTAACCCTCCTCTTTCTTTTATATCTTTAAGATATTTTATTTTAATTCTTGGTTTTCTCCCATTCCAAATAAACTTACACAAATCCTGCTCCCATTTTTTGAATGGTTTCTCATTATGTATTATGGGTATACTTTGAAATAAAAATATCATTTTTGGTAATATATTCATTTTGATTACTGAAATCCTACCTAATAAAGATAAATGTAATTTATTCCATTTTTTCATTTCATTCGTAATCTCACCCCATACCTTTTTATAATTATTATCAAATAAATCTGAATTATTTTTTGTTAATATTATCCCCAAATATCTTATCTTCTTAGCTGTTTTAAATCCTGAGATTTCTATCAATTCGCTCTCTTGTTTTGCTGTTATATTTTTAGTCATTATCAAAGATTTCTCCTTATTAATCCTAAAGCCAGCTACCTCCCCGAATTCTTCTAATTCCTCTATCAATTTTCTAATACTATTCATAGGATCCTCCAAAATTATAACTAAATCATCAGCATACGCTTGTATTTTTATTTCAAATCCTCTTACTCTAACTCCTCTTATTATCTTCTCGTTTCTAATATTATTATTTAAAACTTCTAAACAGATAATAAATAATAAAGGTGAAAGAGGGCATCCCTGTCTTGTACCTCTATACATTCCAAATTGTTTTGTTTTTCCCCATTTATAACTAAACACACCTTTTGTTCATTATATATAGCTTTTATCCATTCCATGAACCTATTTCCCACTCCCATTTCTTTCATTATTGCGAAAATAAATTGCCAATTAACATTATCGAACGCTTTTTCAGCATCCAAAAAAATTAAAGCCGATTGTTTTTGATTATGTTTCTGGTAATATTCTATCGTGTTATAATTATTCTTATATTATTCTTCAAATGTCTTCCTGGTAAGAATCCATTCTGATCCTCGTTAATCCAATTATCTAATATTCCCTTTAACCTATCTGCTAATATCTGTGTATAAATTTTATAATCTATATCAGTAGTGCGATTGGTCTATAATTTCTTTTTTTCTGTTGGATCTTTTCCTTCTTTGGGGATAACGTTATATTTGATTCCTTCCAAGTTTTGGAAATATATCACTTTTAATTGAATTTAAAACTTTAACTAACAAAGGTATTAATTCCTCCTGAAATGTTTTATAATAAAATGTCGTAAAACCATCTGGTCCTGGAGCTTTCCCCATTTTCAATTTACTAATTGCCTTCTTAACTTCTAATGATGTTATTGGATTATCTAAACTCTCTCTTTGATTATCCGTAATTTTTGCTATCTTTGTCCGTTCTAAAAATGCCTTTATCTTAATTTCTTGTTCTTTTGATTGTACTTTTTTTTAAATAATTCCTCAAAATAGTTAACAAAAATATTTTTGATCTTATCTTGTTGATAAAAGGTATCTTGGCCCTCCTTTAATCCCTTAATATAACGTTTTTCCTTTTCTTTCTTTAATTTAAATGACAACCATCTTCCTATCTTATTAGCATGTTCAAACTGTCTCTGTTTTACGTATTTCATTTTATTTTCTATTTCCTCTGTCATTAACAGAGTCATTTTGTTTCTTTAATATCAATAATTCTTTTAATGTTTTATGATTTTTTGGATCTTTTTTCAATTCTAATTCTTTATCTTGTAACATATTATATATTCTGGCTTCTTTCTCTTTCCTACACTTTGTAATCCATGCTTGCTGACTTATAAAAAAACCCCTCATTACCACCTTACTTGTTTCCCATACTATTTGTTCTGATTGTTCCTTATCTAAATTATTATCCATAAAATTCTTTAACTCTTCTTTTGCTTTCCCTACCACTGATTCGTTTTTCAACAAATTATCATTTAACCTCCAATTATAACTTTTCTTCCCCTGATTAATGATTATTAAAACTGGGCAATATGAAATCGTTCTGGGTAATATTTCCAATTTCTCTATGTTTTTTATCAACTCTGTCGACACAAAAATCATATCTAATCTGGACCACGACTAAATTGTTCCGAAAAATAAGTATAATCTTCTTTTCCCCATTTATCTGCCTCCAAGCCTCTACTAACGCTAACTGGTCAAGTAAATCAAAAAAGGTTTTTGGAAGCTTCCCTTGATTTTTCCTACTAATATCTTTCTTATTTTTAATACTTGACCTATCAACATATGGGTCTAATACTCCTTCCAATCCCCAACATAATTATCTTATGGTTATCTACCTCTAATTCTAACAGTCTTTCCAATAATTTTAAATAAAATCTACTTCTATTTTCTAATGGTCCATATACTCCTATTATCATTAACTTACAACCCTGTATTGCTACTTCTATCACTATCCAATGTCCCGAATTATCACTAAATACTTGTTTTGCTTCATATTTGTTACTAACATATATGGTTACTCCTTTTTTCTTTTTATCTATTGATGAAGAAAATGACTGTCCTAATTTAGGGTTCCTAATATATTTTAAATCTTTATTTTTAATGTGAGTTTCTTGTATTGCCACTATATCTGCATTTAATTTTTCTAGCTGATGAAATACCTGCTTCCTTTTATATGGAGAATTTATTCCGCAACTTTCCCAAGTTAATATTTTTAATTTCATTCTTACCTGCAGATTCTAGTTCACTCGTCGGTTTCTTCTGTTTCTTCTTTTTCTTCTTCTATTTCAGGGTCAATAGATTTCAATTCTTCTTCTACAACCTTTCCTTCTTCTCCTATCTCCTCCTCTTGTTCCCCATCTATTTCTTCTTTTTGTCCTTGGTCTCTATATTCTTGTCTCTCTCTTTGTCTTCTTGCCTTTCCCTTTCCTGCGATGAATTTATATTTCCATTGATGATTTCTTCTTCTTGTTCCTGTTCTTGTACCTCCTCTTTCTACCTTACTTAATTCATCTTTATGCTTCCTCCAAAACTCCTTTGCTTTTGTGATTGTATTTAATACTACCCTCCTTTGCTTCCAAATAAAGGAAATCCCTTCTATCCTCTCCCATGTATATCGAATTCCTTGAGTCCTTAAAGCTTGTGTCACAAATCCGTATTCTCCTCTTCTTTTTAACAAAGTTGGATGCACATCTTTAAAGATCTTAAGTTCACTTCCACTTACCACCAATTTCTTCATATAACTCTGTTGTAGAACCAAATCCTTCACTCTCTCCCGAAGAAAATAGATAACAATATCTGTGGCATGTTTCTTCTTCTGGCAATCACCGAGTTTACTCTGAATATCCTATCAGTCTCCAGATCAAACTGTTCTGGTGTCCAATCAATATATTGTGCTAATGGTCGAATTAAACTTTCATATAAAACCTCTTGTGGCTGTTCCCGTAATCCTCTTATCTTGATTGATTTATTTCTACTCTTAATATCCGTTAATAATGTTATTTTCTCCAAATCCTCTATCCTCCTTCCGATTTCACTACTTGCTCCTCCACTCTCATTGTCTTCTCTTCTATTTCTTTAACTTTCTCATTCACACCTTTTAATTCCGTAGTAATATTATCCAATTTATTATTAAACATCTCCAATTCTTTCTTCACATCTGCTCTTATCTTGCTCTCATGTGCTTCATTTCTGTCCTTGTCTCTCTCATTTCACTTTTAAAAGTCATAGTTAATCTTCTTATTTCTTCCATAATGTCAGTTCCTCCACTCTGGGCCATTCCTTGACTTTCCAACCGTATTGTCTCTGTAGTTGGTGTCTTAAATTCTGTAGAAGGCCTTCTTTGTAACAATGTTTGTATTTGTGTCTGAGCACCAGCTGCAGCTCTTCTTTTCCCAGCTCCCATCATTTTGTCTCCAGTTTATTTAGACTCTCTTAATTAAATTAATTCCCTTCTTCTTTAATTTAATATATCCCTCTGTCACTCACAATTATATTTTAGTTAGTTCAATTAGTTTAATTTATTTTACCTATACCTTTCTTCAATATTTTCCCTAAATTATTAATTCCTACTAATTTTAACCAAATTCCAATTACTAAATCAAATTTCCAATATCACTATAATTTTTAAACCCCGCTTCCCCACACACTCCCAGAGAGAGAGAAAGCAAGACAAAAAGATAAGAAAGCTATTATTATTATATCACTATCTCTTTCTACCTTCTATTAATAACAATATTTTCTACACTTTTTACCCACTTTCACACACTTTAAGCTTACAATTCCACTCTATCCCTCAACCACTCTCGTCACTTCTCTCTCCACCTCTTCACTTGTCCGTCCCCCAGCCTCTCTCGTTGCCTCTCTCTCCACCTTCCTTCACTCGTCCCACGGCCTCTCTCGTGCCTTTCTCTCCGCCTTCTTTCCCTCATCTGGCCACTCTCGTCGTCTTTCTCTCCGCTTTCCTTCACTCGTCCCCAGTCTCTCTCGTCTCCTCTCTCTCCGTCTTCCTTCACTTGTCCCACGGCCTCTCTCGTCGCCTCTCTCTCCGTCTCCCTTCACTCGTCCCCCGGCCTCTCTCGTCGCCTCTCTCTCCGCCTTCCTTCAGTCGTCCCACGGCCTCTCTCGTCGCCTCTCTCTCCGTCTCCCTTCACTCATCCCCCGGCCTCTCTCGTCGCTTCTCTCTTCGTCTTCCTTTACTCGTCCCCGGCCACTCTCGTCGCCTTTCTCTCCGCTTTCCTTCGCTCGCTCCCGGCCTCTCTCGTCGCCTCTCTCTCTGCCTTCCTTCACTCGTCCCACGGCCTCTCTCGTCGCCTCTCTCTCCGCCTTCCTTCACTTGTCCCACGGCCTCTCTCGTTGCCTCTCTCTCCGTCCCCTTCATTCGTCCCCGGCCACTCTCGTCACCTTTCTCTCGCTTTCCTTCACTCGTCCCCGGTCTCTCTCATCTCCTCTCTCTCCGTCTTCCTTCACTCGTCCCCGGCCACTCTCGTCGCCTTTCTCTCCGCTTTCCTTCGCTCGCTCCCCGGCCTCTCTCGTCACCTCTCTCTCCGCCTTCCTTCACTCCTCCCACGGCCTCTCTCATCGCCTCTCTCTCCATCTCCCTTCACTTGTCCCCGGCCACTCTCGTCACCTTTCTCTCGCTTTCCTTCACTCATCCCCGGGCTCTCTTGTCTCCCCTCTCTCCGTCTTCCTTCACTCGTCCCCGGCCACTCTCGTCGCCTTTCTCTCCGCTTTCCTTCACTCGTCCCCGGTCTCTCTCGTCTCCCCTCTCTCCGCCTTCCTTCACTCGTCCCCGGCCACTCTGTCGCCTTTCTCTCCCCTTTCCTTCACTCGTCCCCGGCCTCTCTCGTCGCCTCTCTCTCCGCCTTCCTTCACTCGTCCCACGGCCTCTCTCGTCACCTCTCTCTCCATCTCCCTTCACTCGTCCCCAGCCTTTCTTGTCGCCTCTCTCTCCTCCTTCCTTCACTCGTCCCCCGGCCTCTCTCGTCGCCTCTCTCTCCGTCTCCCTTCACTCGTCCCCCGACCTCTCTCGTCGCCTCTCTCTCTGCCTTCCTTCACTCGTCCCACGGCCTCTCTCGTCGCCTCTCTCTCCGCTTTCCTTCACTCATCCCCAGCCACTCTCGTCGCCTTTCTCTCCGCTTTCCTTCACTCGTCCCCGGTCTCTCTCGTCTCCTCTCTCTCCGTCTTCCTTCACTCGTCCCCGGCCACTCTCGTCAACTTTCTCTCCGCTTTCCTTCACTCGTCCCCGGCCACTCTCGTCGCCTTTCTCTCCGCTTTCCTTCACTCGTCCCCCGGCCTCTCTCGTCGCCTCTCTCTCCGCCTTCCTTCACTCGTCCCACGGCCTCTCTCGTCGCCTCTCTCTCCATCTCCCTTCACTCGTCCCCCGGCCTCTCTCGTCGCCTCTCTCTCCGCCTTTTCCCTTTACTCGTCCCACGGCCTCTCTCGTCGCTTCTCTCTCCGTTCCCCTTTACTCGTCCCCCGGCCTCTCTCGTCGCTTCTCTCTCCGCTTTCCTTCACTCATCTAAACTCTCTCTGTCTTTCCTGCCTTTTCAAACCTCCAGTTTTAATCTTCAGGCCGGCGTGTTTCACTGTTTACTTTGACTTTTAAATTCTTCGCTTTCTTATCTTTTTCCCCTTTCTTTCAATTTCAGTCTTTTAAGTGAAGATTTTAAACCAATTATAATATTTTAATTCACTTTTAAACTCCCGCAGACATTTAAGTCACTTTCTTGCTCCACGTGTCTGGGAGTCACTTCTCCCCAGCCTATGCTTTCTCTAAAGTTAGAGTTCGAATTTTCATACGATCTCCTCAATAAAGGTAACGTTCGGATCCACTTACCCCAATGATGAAAAAAATCTATAAAAGTCCAGATGTTCCAGATGATGCTTCTTTTCCAACGGTGGTTAGCGGCTTAGCCTAAAAGGCTACCCGAAGAGGTAAAGGCGGCTCTGTGATCCCGTCAGTGCGTTCGTGAACAGGTCCCTTCTCTCCTCTCTCCTGCCACTGCTACTGATCTTGGATCCTCCTCGAGTCGCCCCCAAGATCCCCTTACCAGGGGTTCTCTTTCTCCCTCAAATATGTTTACAATCGGAGATTCCGACCTCTTCGGGACTTCAGAAACTCTGCAGCTCCCAGGTTCCCAACCAAACGCCGCTTCTCCTCCACCGGAAGTCTCCTGTGTCATTTCAATTTTAGCATATGTGCTGCCTAAGTCCCTTTCCGCACAAGCAGTTAAAACGGGTCAAGGTGTCCTGGCACAGAGGTCGTCCGCACCTTGGATTGACTAGGTGAAGACTACTTAACTTAGCTCCCCACCTCAGTCCGATCCAACCCACCCCCAAGTGGTTCTCCCCTGGTAATAACCGAAAATAGGTCTTTACTTCCCGGAACGGCCATTGCATTCTACTTACCTGTGCAATGCCGCAGCTCGCCACCAATGCAAACCTGCGATCAGTGGAGGGCGGGCTGTGGGCGTGGCCAACATCAGCGGTTGGTCCACTTCCACGAAGCACCGAAGCCCCATTTTGAGCCAGAAGCCACAGGAAGCCGCCATTTGAGCCGAAGCAGTGTGGATCTACAAACCTCACACTGCTCCAGTTTGCCCTGCATAATGGAGGAGCCCTCAGAAGGGCTCAAGGAAGTCTGCATTACTTGGACCCAAGAGAGCGGTAAGTAATGGCACAGAATGTTCACTGCCTCGTGCAGAAAGGGCCTAAGTAACTTCCCAAATGGACGCAGCTGGACATTTAGCCCATGTTCATTTCGGGCAAGTTTCAAAAAATGGTGTTTGCATGTGATACCTTTATGCATTGTGCGTGGTTTTGCATGACTTTTTTGAGTTATACATTCAGCTGCACATTTTGCTATCTTGGTTCAGTTGCACAACACTGTTATTCAATACAAGGGCCATAGAGCACAATTAATGCATAATTTGGCATACAGAGATTTTTGCTCTGCAACTCCAATGTAGGATCTCACCAATACTTTCGGTTACTTTAATAATTTGACTGCCACAAATTGCTGACCTTTACTACTAAACCCATTCTTCAGCTATCCATTTGATCCTCAGTGTTTGCAACAAAACAAGAGGCACAGGCCATTCCCACACGGGGTTTTTAACATGGGGGAGAGCGTCCTCCAGGGAGGATGTCTGCACCTGGAACGGCTGGGGGCGGATCTATTTAACATAATCCGCACCCCAGTCCGCTCGGAATGACCCCAAATGGTCATCCAGCGTGCTTTTGAAAGACCACTAAAAACAGGTCTTTCAAAAGCCCGGAGTGTGCCACTGTGAGCCTGCTCCCTTATGCGGATTCGCAGGCTTGCATTGGTGGAGCCAGTGATCTGCTGGAGGCAGGCTTTAGGCTAGCGAGCTTCAGTGGTTGGTTGAGACCCTCGACCAACTGGAAGCCGCCATTTTCGTCCCTGGAGCAGTGCAGAGGGGCAGTCACACTGCTCCAGAGGACGTGGACCGGGCGGAAAAGCCCAAAGTTCCCGGGGAGTAGCATCACGGGGCATTCCTTCACCCTGTGCGGAAATGGCCACAGTGTAAGCCAGCACTTGAACTATGTGGCATTTGTCCTCTACCATCTAATGAAGGCACACTCCAACTAAAAAAGCAACTTAATAGTTCAAGCTACTCCACAAAGGAGTGAAGTGATCCCTTGTTGAGCTTCAGTTTAATGTGATGTATTACAATGTCATTATTAGAGGGAGTTTAACTACAAATAACTGGTTGATGCCAAGCTCTGACCCTGCTTCTGAAAACCAAGAAAAGGCCACCAATTAATAATTGCAGAGATAAGCACTTATGTGAGAAAGTTAGTTACTCATGAGAAAATTACAGAAGACCTTGAGGGCCACACCATAAGTGAAGTGATGGGTAGAGAAATGTCACAGAAACAGAAATGATAAATGGTTTCACCCGGATAGAACAGTGTGCAGAGAAAGAAAGCAGATGACAGCAACAAATGGAATCAGAGATACATATAAGCTAGACAAAGAATAGCTTTCTGTGCAAGTCAAGGTCCAGAGCTCCACTCCTATAATCCTGTCAGAGCCCCATCAGTCAAAAACACTTCTCCAGCCATCTTGACATCTGGTCAATGGAAGCAGTAGGTGAAAAAAGTACTATGGAAGAGATTGGAGAGAGGCAGACAGAGAGATGCCTGGGTGATTAAGAGCAGAAGATAATGCAGTCACTGAATGAGAAAAGAGAGGGGCAGAGGGGTGAAAAGAAAGAATGAACACTACAAATAGACTTCTTTTCTAAGGATGTCTGCTTATAAAGAAGGTGCCAGGAAGGGGATACTCCTGTAGGGGGTAAAAAGGATGAACAAACATAAGAGGAACTTAAGTAGATGGCTGGCATGGCATTAGAACAGTAAACAGCCAGGAAGAGGGCAGAATGAAAGGAGAGAAGCATTTAAAAAACAAAGATGAATTGATTAATGCATTAAATAAATTTGTCATCATTATATACAGTGAAAATCAATCCAGGGTAAGCAAGAGATGAATAAGGGAAAAAGCTTATAGAGTTCTTTTTATTCCCCTCTTGCGTTCTTGCTCAAACTAGCTGTGGATGCTACCTTGTCCCTAGCCCCCTCTATAACTATGTGGAAAGAGGGGACTGAATGTCTACACACAATTTACTCTTAAATAGTTGGGCAACTGAAATAGGGGCCAAGATCCAAGGCATATCCATCTGGAACCGAAGTTCCTTTATTCCCAAGACTAGTACCAGGAGCAATATCCAGATGCTTAACAGATATATCTTGCAGTTCCTAGACCAAGTCAAGTCTTTACCCACTCTTGGCTGACCAGTGAGGGCTAAACATAGCCACAAAGTTGAAGATGCTGGGAGCAGATACACTTTGTAGAGATCCTACCTCAGCATTACATAACTTCTGCATATGGACTTCATGTATTGAATGTGACCATGTGCTGAAAGCAATGTTGCAAAATAAAATGTGCAACTGAATGCACAACTGAAGAAACACTAGTGCTAGTTTCAGCAGGACAGACTAGTACACTCTGGCAAAGAATGGCATCCAAATGTGCAATGCCACTGCACATGCAATTCTATTTCTGAAAACTTGAATTGAACATGGACATTGTACATCAAACAAAAATGCCCAACTGCTTCTAGAGGGAAATGTATCCATGCATCAAACAAAAAGATGATTGTGGCCTTTTAATAGCAGCATAAATACTGACTGCGTTGGTATTCCATGCAGGTCTGGAAATGGGACAATTATCCTGTTTGTTAACTGGCAGACCTGATCTATTGATGAATTACATCCATAACTGGGGACAGATAATAGAGTCTCGTGTGATAAACATCCCTGTGAAGTACTCTTAAATATTTTTTTTAATGTGGTGACTGTTTTGACAATACAGTGTTTGTAGGCATTCTAACAGCACAAAACTATTACTATGTGCCAGTAATTGGTAGCAAATGATTTTCAGCCAAAGGGCTTTTCTCTTACAAAGATGAGTGACCTGCTGACTCTTTTTACTGTAAAATGGCCAGCTGACTTTAATGCAGATGTTCAGCGTAAGAAGCAAATCACATCCATATGTCTTTAGTGGACCAGTGGCATTTCTGCCTTTTATGATTGTAGAAAATCTAGTGCAGCTTCAGTTCCTTTGTGTTGAACATTCTCAAACCATTGGCACTTTGGCTGCAGACCTTGTTCATCATTCAAGCTTCAGTGCTACTCTGTGGGTTCAGTTCTCAGTATTTGACCTGCTTCAGGGTTACTTGTAATTCCCACCATAAATCAGTTGGCATTGCTTGCGCCAACCCCAATTCTTCTACTGGCATCAGGTGTTTGAGAAAATTTTAAGACTCTTGCTGGGATCCTGTATCACAGTTATGAATGCACAGCCTGAATTGTTACTTGTGACTGTTGCATATTCGCGGTCCCTACATAGCCCATAGATTAGGAATTATATAGGGACTGTGAAAGTCCCCCAATCGCCACTATGATTGAAACGGATTTGTTCCCTTGTCACTTGGGGAAACAGCTGGCTGCAGTTTCATCCCACCCTTGCATGAGTGTAAGGGGGAATTGTGACAAGGACTCTATTTTTCCTGTTGCAATGGGGACTCCTCACAGGAAAGGGTGGAAACAATAGCCAGCTGGTTCCCAAGCAACCAGGGAACAGACTCCTGTAGACTGCAGTGGCTATGCCCAGTAAGTAGGGACTGGAGGAGAGTTGCACCAGAATTCATTGCATAGCACCCTAACATAGCGGTGCTTCTGTCTTTAATTGTTCCCTGCAGGAAAGTCCGTTATTGTTAATATTTCAAGTCACTTTTTATTTAAAGGATTTGCACAGAGCTTGGGAAAATTTCTTTTTTGGACTACTGTTCCCAGAATTGGCCAAACCAGCATACCAGACTCTGGATTTGCATAAAATAAACATGTAAGCACAGATGGTTCCAGCTGCAAAGGACCATTTGATTCAACAGTGGGAAATGGGATGTAAAGTTCTGCCATAACAGAATTACATCTTATTTCTTTTCTCATCCTCCCCAAAATCTCTGCTGCAGCTCCCAATGCAGCAGTTTACTGGCTGGTAGATAGTAGAGTAGCATAAGTGGAGAAGAGCAGCTGGATGCGGAGTGACCACATCATTCTCCAGGACCCCTCAGTCTCCACCAGCCAGTAAATGACTATATTGGGATGAGGAGTACAGCAACTAAAAGGTAGGGGTTTTTTGAGTGGGGAGTTGGACATTGCATGAGAGATGAAGAGGATCCCACTTTCTACAATGACCCAAGAAATTGATTACAATGCTGTACATTGGACTTATACCATGCTAAGTCACTGACAAGATGTAGGTAGATGTCTTCAGCTGACTTGGCAAAATGGTGGCTGGTGACTTCCATATGAGTAGGTTAGTGAATCTACTCTGGGTTTTAATCTGAACTTTAGGTGCTGGATGCTATGTTGGTGATGGGTCCAGCAGTTTGGATAATTCCTTTAAAATTCAGACTCAGGTCATTTCTGCACTAGACTGTCAGAGTGCTGTCAGTCCACTTTCAACATCCTATGGAATCCTGAGGTTTGCAGTTTAAGGAGGAGCCTCAAAGGATTCCATGGGATGTTGAAAGTGGAATGATAGAACTATAACAGTGAAGTGCCGAAATGGCCCAAGAACCAAGGCAGATTCACCATTCTGCTCACATGGAGGCTATCAATTGCCCCTGATCAGACAAATGTTTTTTATCTCTGTGGAAGGACTCTGGAGGACACATTTGGAATTCGTCTTTCCAAGCTGAGCCAATCTGTGTCCTAGCAATCTAAAGCTAGCACATACTCTAGCTGTGGCAAATTCACCATTGTCATATATAGCTCTCATCATCATTTTCAGGAAAATGTGTCAGTTCAATGGAGACAGGATGAAACAGGCCAGTGTGAAGTGTTAATAGTACTTTTTTTTAAATGCACTGCTCTATTTGCATATAATTCATCTTTCAGTATTGTTCAGGAATACTCCAATGGAGACACAATGCAGGTGGGCTGAACAAGGCCAGTGGTGAATGATAATAGCTTTCTTGTTTTGTTTTGAGAGTTCAGCTCGATTTGGCACTGTTGGATCAAAATCTTCAAAAATAACAGGCACTTCTGGAGCTGCAGCATGGAGCTCCTTGCAGCTCTGTGAGTCAGCCTTGAAGCAAACAAAGAAGCCTCAATTATGTTCCACGAAGCTGGAATGAGGGACAGTAATAAGGTGCATCCCTCAGTATGAGTGGCAAGTCATTGTGCTAACAGATACAGGCAGGGCTGTGCACAGATTATGTCTTTTGAAAAAGCATGCCTCTCAATTTGTATTGTGAGGAGCTGGCAAATATAATTCCCCAGGGGCTTCATCTACACTGACACCCTATTCATGCACTCCAGTGGGCTCAAAGGGAACAAGATTGAACACAGTGATCCTCTCCGCAAATGTCACTGTTCTGCACTGACCCTTGGAGAAAGCTTTGAAACGATACTTTTTTGATCATGCTGGCTATGTATGGGTGGGTTATGGGAAGTGTAGTGCAAAAAAGAAAAAGTAAGCTCTGATGCTGGCCCTTCATGACCTAACTTTACCGTGTAGAAAAAGAAGGTGTGAAGCAGGCATCTGCTAATGTTCAACTGAATACAGGTGGCATGTTCAATGAGCCTGGCTCCCAACATAGGTGAAATCTCTAAAAGAATTCTTGATACCTCAGCATGCTGCAGTTCCCTTAAAATGCTTAGACAGGATATGTGACTTGATTGCAGAGTCTGGAAAAGGGACCTTCTTGGACTACAGTGCCCAGAATCCCCCAGCCAGTATAGTCACTGATGGTGTGGAGTGTTTTGTTTACATTCACTTGAAGGCAAGTGGTAGAAGCTCCATAGATCCTTGTGGCAAAGGCAAAGAATGAGGAGATACATCCAGCATGCATCTGTATGATGTATAAAGTCTCTCCAGCCCAAGGTCCAGGGTATCTGAAGCCATAGTCTCCCATATGAGCTTCCTTGAATGTTGAGATCTTCAGGGAAGGCTCTTCTCTCTGTCTCATCACTTTCATAGGTATATGCTGGAAATGCAGGGGAGGGATTATTTCATGGCTGCTCCCAGGCTCTGGGGTTTCCTCCTTTGAGAGGAGAAGATCCTTTTGTTTTTGACAGGTCTTTTGGAAACTGTGTGTGTGTGTTCCTGCATGGCAGGATGTTGGACTTATGGCCATTGTGGTCTCTTCTGACTCTATGCTTCTATGATTCTGGAGGAAGAGACTTTTAACAATTGTGCCCTATTGGTCTTACTTCTTCCTTCTAAAGGATGTGTTATTAGGGTTTTTTGAACTAGGCTGATAGTTAACCATATTTTAATTTCCTGTGTGTTAAGTCACAAAATTTAATTGTATCTGTGTTAGTAAGTTAACTTGCAAAAGTAGATAGATAGATAGATAGATAGATAGATAGATAGATAGATAGATAGATAGATACATACATACATACATACATACATAGACAAACAGAAAAGCAAGCAAGCTGATCTATCCAATTAACAAATTTGGAACATGTCAATAGGACTAGATACTAGGTCTAGAGTTTGGGCTTCCTTGCATTGACATTTTCAGCAGGTGGGGATCAGGCCTTTTCTATGAATAGCTGTAGATTTAGTGTACGTCTTTAAACATCCATTCCATATGGTTACCTACTTTCTGGTCTTGTTTTGGAGGAAATGTGGGATATACACTTTAACATTAAAAAGACCAAAAGATTTACTAATTTGTTTCACTTGCAAACTGCAGCTGTGTCCATCAAGCAAGCCAGTATTTATGTGTACATTTGTGCGTCTGTGTACGTACGTGTGAGAGGGAGTTTTACCATTCTATGAAATGCAACTCTGAATGTAAGAGATTATACAAGTAGAAGGAAAGGCAGACATTTTCATTCTTTTTCTCTACTTTTTTTTTTTAAAAAAGAATTGTTTGTGTGGAATATTTATTTTTACTTTGTTTCAGCAGTGGCAGCGTGCCAGCTTTCTCTGGGTGGGGAGGAAGCAGGGGACAATGCTTGTTCTAAGATATCTTTATGTTGTAATTGTAAACAGTAGCATTGGTCAAATTACTTTATATTTCACCACAACCAAACAGTGTTGGCCTTTCTGGGGAATAACGAAATGTGACCTGAAGCACAGGAGCCTTTCCACATGGCGCCTCTTAAGATTTGGCCTTTTACCCAGTTGATGTTCATTGTCTTGTACAGCATCAGTGTACTGATTTCCTAAAGTGCCAGCCTCACATGAGAACAGGCTCAGAGGAATACTGTGTGATTTGCAGAAATTCTACAAAAGGTTAAGAGAAGAAACATTTCCCTTGGTGGGGGAAGATGGGGGGATGAGTATGTCCAGTGTGCAATGATTAAAAAAAAAATATTTAAGAGGATAAGCATCTAAGAAGAAAGAGTAAGGACTAATCATCTTCAGTGGGCAGAAAATGCAGAAAAGATTGTGTGTGTGTGTGTGTGTGTGTGTGTGTGTGTGTGTGTGTGTTATTTTCAGTGCACACTGAACATAGTCATCCTTAAAAGTTTTTAGGATTTCTGGAAAACTCACAGTATTCTTGTGATCCTGTTCTTATGTGAGGGTGATACTGTTTTGGCACTCAAAGTATCACTTCTCAGATATGTTCACACACACACATACAGATCGAAGAAAACCCACATTAATTCAGTCTGCTTTGATCAGGCCTCACTTGGAATACTGTGTCCACTTCAATGACAGTTTAAGAAGGATATCAACAAGCTGGATCATATCTGGAGGAGGGCAACCAAGATGGTGATGGGTCTGGGAAACAATCCCTATAAGGAAAAGCTTAGAGAGCTGGGTATGTTTACCCTGAAGAAACAAACAAACAAACTCAGGCAGCTAGTATGAAAGTTATCTTTAACCATCTGAAGTGCTGTCAGGTGGAATACAGAGCAAACTTCCTATTGCTCAAGAGAGTAGAACCTATCTCAAATGACAAGAAAGGAGATCTTGATGAAACATTAGAAACAACTTATTGATGGTAACAGCTGTTTGGCAGATGAATGGCATCCCTTGGAATGTGGTAGACTCTGCTTCACTGACTAGATCCTCACCTCTCATGGAGGCTTTAGTAGTGCTCCTCCACTAGAAGGAGACTGAACTAGGTGGCTCTTGGCTCCCCTTTCAGTTCCACGAGTCTAATGCTTAAGGGCGCACAGCTTGAAGGCCGAGCACGCTCGGTAGGAACAAAAATGATGGCTTACCTTAAGCAGGAAGAAAACCCTGAATCTGAAGTGGGGGTGCTGTGACAGACCCTGGGGGCATGGCTATCCTGAGTAGTAGAAGCCACCTGGCAACAGGTTGCTAAGCAAGCAGAATAGCCACTGCAGGGAGAAACCCAGTCCCTTAAGTGTGAAGGAGGGGTTGGAGGCTATGAGGAAAATGCATTTATAGCAGGCACACTGAATTGGTTTTGGGGAGTAAGACTTCAAGGAGCAGGGACTAAGAGTCAATCCTTCAGCCAAGAGGCTCTCAGTCAACACGCCCGGGGGGCGGGGGGCGGAAGTTGAATGAAAAAGGTGTGTTTTCTCAGAGAAAGCCTAGAGAGAGAGGGAGGCAGAAGAGAAATCAACACACTTTTGAATCTGGTCAGAGACTGTGACTAGATTTGGGAATTGAGCCTTTGGCAAAAGGGTAGCCAGAGGGTTGTGTGGGAGAGATCCATACCTTTACGCTGATGTGAAGATATAAGAACACAGTATGAAGATCTGTTTGAGCTTGGACATACCTATGAAAACCAATATTTTATTCTAGCTGTTGTTTTAATAAAGATTATAGTATGCTTTTATAAGTTTTGACTTAACTGAATGATTTTTTCTAGTTATAACTAAACTGAACCACACTACCTTAAATCATTAAAGGGGGTTCTAAATAACAATTGAAAGGCTTTCCCCTTTTTACATGAAGGTAGTATTTTAAAGGGAAAGGCAGAGCTGAGTGAGGTGACAGGGCGTTTTAGCAGACTGGAGAAGCTGACATATCAGTCTGTGAGGAGAAAAGCAGACCTTGCTGCAGGTGCAGAGGGAGGGGAATGAAATGGAGTGGAATCTTGAATGGGAGCATTCCACACTGCAACATTTTGTTGCAGCTACCACTTGGTTCACTGTTCTCTAGGTGTTGCCCCATAGTCCGCACAGTCTCCATATCTTTCTTCCTCTCTAGTCTTTGCAAATAAAATTAAAAAACCAAACTATTTGAAAATGAACTTTTCAAGCAGCATAAATTATACAAGGCATTTTGCGTAATTGCCATTTTGCATAATTGATTCTGACTGTAAAATACAGGCTTCCTCTGGATTTTTTTTCTTAAAAAGGTGTGTGCCCTAGTACAGCTAATGTGCTTCCCAGTGCTTGTTGCTTGATGAATAAATAATGTTTTCAGACAAGTAAAATACCTTTCCAGCAAAGGCTTTCTAATGTGTCTGTCACTGTAGTGCACAGACACCAGTGAAACTATCAACAGTGCAGGCATTATAGCCGCAGCTGTCATTTTGTTCCATCATCTCACCTTTTAATAGCCTGCCTGAGAAAGGAAGGGATGGTGCCACAGTTTGACTTCCAAGCAAGCAAGCAAGCTATTGCGTGCAGCTACATATGTGCACATCAAACTGAAGCACAGTGATTTCTCTTGTTTTTCCCACTACCTAAAATCATCAACATTAATGATAAACATCACATTCGTTCTATATCCTGTTAGAATAATCATTGCTGCACTTGTGTTCACAGGCAACCAATGATCTTCTTCTTGTTAAGAAACTTTGCAGGGACCCTTTGAAACCATAAGGAAAAAATTGAACAAAGCTGCCTTTTGAGAGAAACAAGTAATTGCCTTGATAAATTAGACAGACCAAGGTCCAGCTAGTCAATCCTCCTCTTTTCCACAATCTCCTTGGCAGGCTTACAAACAGGGAATGAAGCTGATGATATTGCCTAGCTGTTTGTTTCATGAATATGGTATTCAGAGGTATTTACTGCCGTGGAATATGTAGGCTCTAGACATAGCTTGGAAGACTTTTTGGACTATAGCTCCCAATATCCCCCCGCCAGCATGGTCACAGTTTCTAAGGCTGGCTCAAAATGTCAATATTACTTTCAAAGCCATTCCACTCACACTGAAGTTTGTTTTAAATCTCCTCCTCCTCCTCCTGAAATGTCTTTCAGAAGCCCAAATGCTTTATTTAAAAGCAGGCCAAAGGGTTTACAAGATATATCACATTGTTTGGTTATGTGCCTGAATAAGAGACTAACAGTGCAACATTATGTGTGAGTAATGATGAGTAAACACAACTGAGTTCAGTGGGACTAACTCCCACACCAGTATGCTGAAAAATCAGCAAAACAAATTGGCAAAAGAAAGTTGGGAGGGGGAATTGTTTCACAAACCCGTTCTCCACAAATCATGGAATCAATGCCAAGCTTAAAAAAAAAATCAAATCATTCTCCCTTGCCAGTTCTAATAATGGGAGATCAAGGTAGCTGGAAGTTGATTTAGAAATTGTATTAACATCCACATATGCTTTTTGGTCTGACTCAATGTACACCAAACTGTCCCCAGTATTTCTTTTTTGTTGCTGTTGCTTGTGACACCAGTGCCGAACAGCTTTCAAATACCTTTCAGGGCATATTAAACAGAAAAACAAAAGTAGTCCTGGAGAACTGCTGTTACAGCAGGATTTCCTGCTTGGCGCAGTGTGGTTCCTGAGAGACCCGGTTGCCCTCTGCATTCATAAAGAGAAAATGTTGGAGCTGAGGAACGGGTGTGTGTGTGTGTGTGTGTGTGTGTGTGTAAGTGTGTATGCAAGGAATGCTTCTGTGTGCCATTCTCCAGCACAGGTTGCCAGCTTCACAACGCAGAAGAATGATACTCTTCATAATTTTTTTCCAAAGACTATGCATACTTAGGGGACCAAGCAGTCTGAAGAGTGGTATTTCTGGAAAAGGGATTAGCACAATCAGTGGGGCATCTTGAAATTCGGAGGGGGGCGGGTTGAAACGGCAAGCACTTTGAAACAGAAGGTTCTTCTTCCTTCTGAGCAGAAATTGTATTGAGCATCACAACACTATTTTTTTTCCCTCCCAGAAAACCAGGCTCCATCTGTTTCTGATAACGCTTAATGTTCATAAAGTAACAAATTATGTTTCACAGTGTAGCTCTTTCACAAGTTAATGGGGCTAAGGAAAGATTTTATAAGATTCTCATGACTACAGCACAGGCCCAGAGGACACAAAGCAAGCAGGTTGGAGATGCTATAAAGGCATAATTGTTTGGTTACAAGCTAACCTCTCTAACCAGAAACCCAGAAAAATATACAGAAAAAGAGAGGCTCTGCTCACTGCAGAGACAGAGGCCTGATATCCTGACCAGCTAAACATTAGCAGAGCTTCCAAATGCCTCTTTTGACACAAGTCTATTTGGATTTTGCAAAGGTTCAAGGGAGGTCCAGGACGATGCTTCTTTTTCTCTCAAGGGCTGTCAACTCATTCCTTCCCTAGGCCCCTTACTCCTGAGTCTTCTCTCCTTCCCCACAAGCTGTGGGATCAAGTGCTTGCCACAGCTGATGAGGAAACAAGGTGCTCTATGGGAACAGAGAGAATGGAACAAAGAGATTCTGCAATGACTGTGTCCTTGCTTCCTGTCTGTAGTCTTTATGGAAGCATATAGCCTCCCTAAGGCTCTTTCACATTGTACAATTATAACATTATGATTCTTCTTTAACTGTCACAACTGTATCTTATTGAATTCTGGGATTTATAGTTTGGTAACACACTGGAGCTAAGAATTCTAACTGCCTGCCCCCAAACTGCCAGTTCTAGGATTCCATAAGATGTTGTCATGGCTATTGAACTGGAATTGTTGCGCTATGATTATATAATGTGAAAAGGCCCAGAGTTGTGATCTCTCAACCCTTTCCTGAATATCCCCTTAATGGTGGTGATGAAGAGTAAATTCTGTATACAGTGCAGGTGAGCCCCTCCCAAGAAAAAGTAATCTAATAATACAAACAACTATACCAGCAAACTGCTTCTAGCCTTAGTAGCCATGATCCCACAATATGCTTCCAGACTGTAACTCTCTCTTTTCTCCACCCTCCTGCCTGAAAGACAGACTCTCAACTGTAATATGTTCCCTCACATCCTTTTAGCAGCCAGGGAGAGGTGTTTGGACTGCATCTGGCTGCAGATGTGCACTTGGGGAAGACAGCAGATGTCACCCTTCTGGACCTCTGGTGCACTTTTGACATCCAGGAGAGAGACCTCACCTTTTTTTTTTTCTGGCTGCACCCCAGCAAGTGGATGCTGGCTAAGCACCTCCTGCCCAGAGCCACTATGTGGCCATGGAGTGCACACCAGAAAGAAGAAGCTGTCTTGAATGGAGAAAGAGGAAGTGTCATGGAAGGAGGTACTCAATACCTCTTTCTGCAATATGCCCAGTATTATATATACACCAGTTCTTCTCACATGTGTCAACAACAGGAATGCAGCTTTTATCTTCAAGGGAGTTGGTCTCTTAAAGAGTCTGGATAATGCCCATTACAGACCAAGCCATCAGAAAATACTTTGCATTTACAATATTATGTTGCTGGAAAAAGCCATTCTTTGACTTTGAGGATTACAGCTGACTTCAGAGAGAATTTGGAAGTGTCAGATGAAGTCACTCATCATCCCTTATAATCAAAAGTCCCAGCATTCTCACCTGGTAAACCCTCAAGCATTCTGAGATATGGTCCATTAATGTAAGCCAACAGGAAGAAATTTGTCGTACTGAACTGAAGGGAGTTCAGTGCATTCTCATGAGCTCTGAAGTTAAGGAGCTAAAGGGAACATAAACTTCATTCAGCTTTCTACAGAGAAAAGTCAGTGGACTGCTCTGCTGTGTTTGATGACTCTCCCAGCTTCCTGCACCTTGCCATATTCTTATCCTGGCCCTGGTTTGGCTCCTTGTATGTCTGAAGCAGGGATGGAGAATCTTTGACCCACAGACAGGATTATGCTGGTGAGGTCTCCCTACCTACCTGCCAAGACCCCCAGCAAGACCGCTCTTCATCCTGAAGCTCCTGTCTGGATTCCTTTCCTCCTTGGGTGAAAATATGGTCCCACCTTGTGTTCAGAAAGAATAGTTCTCTTCCCTCATGGCCTGACCACTTGCATGTGCCCTCTGCAGGTATGTAGATGGAATGACTGGCAATGGAGGATATGATTGTGCCTCTTCCATGGTATTTGCATGCCTGTCCATACATGGGAAAAGGGGCAGCTCTGCTCTCTGAGCACAAAGAGGCATATTGATAAACAGGTGTGTTCCTGAAGGAGTTGTATGAATGGTGTGTGTGTGCATGTGTGCTGCATGTGCATCAGAAAAAGTGGGGGTGTCTCTACCCACTTTGTTTTGTGGTACTACATACTGCTGGCATGCCGCCCCCAGAATACATCCAAGCTGCCTTAGGAGAAAAATGTTTCCCTGACCTCATACCTAAAGCATTCTTGATATACTTTTCTCAAAACCCAAGTACTGGTTTCCCTATGCAGCTTGTTCCCTTGTTCAGATTTTATGGTGATTGGTTAAACATTCTGCACCTGAATACTTGCTACTGATTTGCCTGATATTAAGCTGAGGACTAGAGGCTTGTATGTCCTGCTTGTCACTGTGTCAGAGGTGCAGAATCCAGAGTTTACATAGAAGCCACCAACTGCCACTGGTTCACAGACTGCAGTGGACCTTCCCTAAAGACTTAGGCCCTTGCCACATCATACCTCAATAGAGTGCTGTTCCATTTCAGTCCCAGCACTGCTATTTCCATGATGGTATCAGGTTCTGAACACTCTTTACTGCATCCTTTTGACTTAAGCAGATGAGTCGCACTATTGCCACTGGTGTTCCTACTGCATTACAGCATCATTTTCCCTGCCTTTTTCCTGCCCCACAGCTCCTGATTCGTTGGGGTTTTGTTTTTTGTTTTTTAATAAGCTGTACTAGCACTACAACATTGTAACATCACGATATGCCGGTACGCTATTGCATTTTTGCTTTATGACACTAAAAAAGTATTTAAAAAATTAATTTAAAGGAGAAATCTAAAATAAAGATGGAGAGGTGATAGATTTCAAATTTACCATGCCATGGGGTAGCTGAGGGAGGGACAACCTGGGAACACCTGCACCACATCCATTCCTGGATCAGCTAGGGAAGGAAGTGCTATCAGGTGCTATTGAGAAACCTCAGCCCCACAGCTGATGGGATTGTTGAGGGAAAGGGGGTCATTATCAGATTATTTCCAGCATTGAAAAAGGGCACATTTCCAACATTGCAACATGATAGCTGTTGGCTTGCAACAACATCATTCAATAGCATGGATCCTGGTCTGGGAATAATGGCAGTATGACACCTTCATGTGGCACTGGTCTTCAGTGTGGCTCCCATGGGTGCTCTGACTGTCCAACTGCTCAATCTCTCCAGAAACTTCATATCGGTTAACTTTCTTAGTATCCACTACTACAGCCTGTTCTGCTGCTTACTTATTCATCCTTCTGTTCGACCATTTTTCACTACTGCAAAGTTTTCTCTGAGAAGACACTCAGAGTAGCTGGGGGTCGATATTTCTAACCTCTGAGAGTTTTCCAGCAGATGTTTTGCTAATAGGGGTGAGGGCAGCGAGATTGAAGCTGATTATGAAAACTAAGGGTGAAACAATAACTGTTGTCTGGGGAGATGAGAAGGTAGAGATGGGGTGTGAGGAAAACATTAAAAAAAATTATGAGTGCAGACCTGAATCTTGTAGGCTTGTCCCGGCTAATCTATTGAATTAATTGTTAAACGGTGAACAGACACTTATGTAACTTCCATTGACTTAATGAGTCTACTCTAATTAGGAGTACCAATAGGATTCAGGCCACAGTTTACAACTATTACATACATTTTATTTGTAAATAAATGTTATTTTTTTCTTTATTTTTACACAAGTGAATAAAAATACAAAAATGGGGAAATGAAAGTGAAATGGAAATAAACATTAAAATTAAAAGGGAAATTATATGGACAAATTAAACCATTGTTAACTGCTTGCTTCTTCTGATTTTCTGAAATAGATTTAATGAAATAGCCTGAAAAATTGCTGCATTCTCTAGAGGGGAAATGATAAATTCAAGGTACACATAATAATCCAACTATTCTTGGATGTTTTCCTTTTCCTTTTTTTTTTTTTTAATATAAGCTCATTCTTTAAAAATATTACAGCCAAGATTTTACTGTAATTGTTCTGAAAGCGATTCATCAGGCAGTACAAGGCTTGTTGCGTTCTTAAGTAGAAACCAAATAGCAAGAGGAAGACTGTGCATTTAAGAAGACATAATACATTTGCCTGCTTGACTTAGCAAAGCCTGATCATATTTTCCCTTCAATTTACCACAGCCCCCAAGTAAGCCAAAGAGAGCTGAGGCACCTGTACGCTCAGCAATAGCTGCCACAACAAGAGATCTTCATTTGAACATTTTCTTTTACTATCACACATTTCGTTTAGCTGTGCATTTAAGAATGTTACAGCATTTTTCTTACTCATTAATTATAAAACGACCTTTATACCTTTATCAAAATGATGCATGCTTTTAGGATTAAGCATTTTAGTCCTAAATCCAGTTGCTAGTCCCAACTAGAGTTAACTCACTAAATCCATTCATGGTTGTTGTTATTTGCTGTCAAGTCAGTTTCAGCTTATGGTGCCCTTAGGAATGGAGACTTCCATGAGTTCCAGTCATCAACAGTCCTGCTCAGGTCTTACAGACTCAGGGCTGTGGCCTGATTGCAGCCATGGCTTCCTTTACTGAGTCCGTCTGTCCTATGTTTTGTATATAACGGAACTTTGCTGCAAGATAAAGTGCCTCCTGTTTTGGAAGAAAACTCCTCCGTGTGTGAGTATCCTTATTGGGGAACATGGTTGCTGCTGTTGGCTAGCTGGCTCTGGTTGTTCGCTGCGTTTTCTGTGGGGCTGAAACTCCTATCATCCCCCAGCATCTTTAATGGGGTATTTTACTTTTTGTTCCACTTTACCAAGAAATATTATCTTTTCCAGTGAGTCATTTCACCGTATGATGTATCCAAAGTATGACAGCCTCAGTTAATTGTACAGCTAAATTAATTGCTAAATGTTGAATTAATACTCATGAAAATCCATGTAATTTAATGAGACTACTCTAGTTGGGATTAGTAGTTGGATTTAGCCTTTACCATTAACAGTCTGCAGGAAATTGCTTTCTGGATTCACACTATCTCATTACATAAGCACTCATGAACTGGACCCCTTATGTAAGTTAAGTAGGAAAAAAGAGAAACATACCAATATTCTACATTGGATACTTAGGCCATTTCCATGCTAGGCTGTTCTAGCACTATGATTCCACTTTCAACCTCCTATGGAATCCTGGGGTTTTCAGTTTCAGGAGGGGCCAGCCGGCTCCTCCCGAAACTGCAAACCCCAGGATTCCATAGGAGGTTGAAAGTGGAATCGTAGTGCTAGACAGCCCAGCGTGGAAATGGCCTTAGTTGTATAAATGATATAGGTTACATAAATAATGTCTTTTGACCCTACATCCCTAGCCCACCTTAAAAGTCAGCAGCTGGATTAGGTGAAGGAAGTCTGTTCAGCCTTGGTATTCAAGGAGAAGGATATTTCCACCCTGCTCCTGCCAGCAGGCAAAGCTAAGACAAGGACTTGTGACAGAGGTCCTGCTTCTGATGGTTTCAACTTCCTTTGCTGTTGAGAAGGTGGGTGGGTGCAATTGTCATCCACCTTGCACCAATGATCTAGCTGCTGGCTGTTGAGGTAGATGGGGTTATTTACATAGTGTTAATGAATTCAGAGCAGTTACAGATCCACAATTTGGTGTTACGAATCTGTAACTGCAATACTCAGTGCCAGCCAATAGTTTTTTTAAAAAAATGTGATGCAGTTTTGGGGGAGCATTGGAGGAGCTGTTAGCTTTACCGGTAAGGTCTGGTCTCCAGTATCTGAGCTGTCTGAGGCTGTATCCTGATTGACCAAAACCTCCAATAAATATCGGACTATTCTGTGACTAGAGTGTGCAACTTGGCATGGTCCTTCTCACTTCTTCATTCAATATTGAGGCAAGGTGGGAAAGGGCATACTAGCATTGATTTTATCATCAGCAGGGGTTATTTAGTAGTACTTGTGGAACCAAGACAAGGAAGCAAGATCAGGAATTTACCCCAGTTGTTGCAGAAACATCCAGAGTTTTCAAAAGAGCCTTGTATTGCCATAAGAAAGTCACAGTTGGACCTGCAAGATTACAGGACTGGGAGAGGAGGATTGTCAAGTGGAACTTACAAAAAAAATAGGAGTGGGGGTTAGTACAAAATGAGTCAAGCTAAATCTCAGCACTTTGGCCCACTTTGGATGAGCTCTGTGTCAGAAAAGATTGGACCAAACCTCAAGAAAAATACTTTGTGATGTAAGTGTAAATGTCATGTCGCTTTAATTGTGTTAATTGTTAAGTGCACCTGTGGAAAGGAATGTGACTCGAGCTAGTTTGTGCTGAGTCATGCTGATGAGCATCAGGTGCAGATAATGCAAGGGTTGGCCAGGATTGGCTAGGTGTCTACATAAACGTAGCGCAATCCCAGCCAACAAATGCATATGTTGTGTGATGTATGTTGCCGGAGGCTCTGCTGGAAAGAGCAAGCTAGATATGCTGGATTGCCATCTGGACTTTGTAAATATTGTATATATTATGTAACAAAGAATAAAGAGCCTCCACATTTGAAGATTACAAGCTGAGTGGGTGAGTGTTACTGGCTTAGTGCATTTGCTGCTAAAGGTGTTCTCTGCAGCTTGGCACGCTTTGACAGCTGTGCGGAGCTATCTCTGCTTATCTATATAGAGTTTTTCTTGGCCGGCTTTTCTTTATTTTTCCCCTTGTTCTTGGGACACTCTGCACTGAATGTGACAACAAAATCTTACAAAGTTATCTATGGAATGCAGAGATGCTAGGGTTGGTGATGCAAGGCTTCCATGCACACTCCTTCTTCCAGCAAACTTTGATATGAGAGTGGGGAACAGCTTTCACCCAAAAGGCCAAATTCAGTGTAAGAGAATTTCTTGGTGGCTATCTTCCATTATTGGGTGGAGCCAAAGAGTATCAGTGAGTGTAGCCAAAATTTTTGTTGTTGTTGTGTGCCTTTAAGTCATTTCCAGCTTATGGTGAGCCTAAGCTGTACTATCATGGGGTGTTCCTTGCAGAATTTGTTCACAGGGTGTTTGCCCTTGCCTCCCTCTGAAGCTCAGAGAATGTGACTTGCCAGAGGTCACCCAGTGGGTTTCCATGGCTGAATCTTGGTTTCCTAGAGTTGTAGTTCAACATCACTATGCCCCACTGGCTCATAGCCAAAATTACCAGCATATTTTTAGATTAAAGCTCTCACTATGAAAAACTATAGATTTTTAGAATGAGGAGGAATTGCTGTATAAAAACTAAGAAACCATCAGGTCTTTGAGAAAGTGATGTGGCCATCTTAGGAAACTCAACCAGAATCAGCCCTAAAGGCCTGTGGTTCTTCACCAACACTTAAATGTTGAACATTTACACTGAATGTCTGCACAGGGCTTGTGTTACAGAGAAAATCTGTACTCATCTTGCTAATATTCTGCCATCTTGGACTATCTCACAATGAACTCCTAATCTTCATTCTAATTTTAAAGTGTTGTCTCCTAGCAGTACACTTTTTCATTCATGTTAGGAAAGTACATTCTAAGATGTAAGGCAATCATAGAAAACTGAATGCTGAGCTTTAACTTTCATGCCATGTATGAAGTGTATGTCCACATAATATGCCCTTAGGTACATAAATAATTAAAATGGGCAGTTTAGGAATACCTAACAGATTTTAGATGGGTGAGACAGCTATTAATATCCAATAATAATAATAATAATTATTATTATTATTATTCACCGGCAGGGGGTATTCATAAAAGCAATTGTTTTCCATCCAAGTATTTGGTTTGTGGGTGGAGCGAGACATTAGGTTACTTAACACTATAGCGCTACTCTTGAAAAGGAGTAAACCATTTCTGCTCTGCAGTTGCATTTTTTTTAAAGCAGTCTTAGGTGTTCTTTCTGAATATAGTCTGTACTGAATAGGCTTCTAGTTATCTAGTAGGATATCAGAAGTCTGGCTCTGACTAGCAAGCCCTTTAGAATCTGCCTAGATTTTCCACTGAGTCTTCAGCAAAGAAATGTGAATAGTGTTGCTAATGATAGACTCTTCAATTCTTCCCCTGAAAAAATTGGGCAAAACCCTCCTGAGATATCATGAAGAGCCTGTGCGAAGAGTGCGGGATGGAGATGCTGCAAGCAGTGAATGTAAAATGCTGGGAAGAAAGGAAACTGTTGAAAACAAAACGCTGACTAAAAAGCATCTGCGAAGGATACTGTCTCCCTTTCAAATCCTCACCCTTTGTGAGGGAAAAGACAAAAGTTAAAGGCAGTGGGAGAAAATTATGCAAAATCACAAAGCTTTCTTCCCCGTCTTAAAAAAAAAAGCAAGCCCATTTCTGTGTATGATTATACATATAAATGCTAGAAATAATAACATGCAAGCATATTAAAATTAAAGAGGATATCCACCCCAAGTCAGAAGTGTTGAAAGCTTGAAGTTTAGTAGGAAAGTAAATGGTATTGAATGTAGTTTAATGCAAAATTTGAGAAAATCAATCAGCTTACAGTATAATGTAGGGTGGGATAGCTGCACATGAATAGAAAGGAAAAATAAAATCAGGAAAAAAATATGTATGAAAACTTCAGTTTATTATTGACCTTGAAGGTTTTGCAAGTGAGGTAGGTAGTGTTCCTTGTGTATGAGTAGCAGATGGTTGTTAAAGCAAAAGCAACGAGAAAAACCAAGATATATATATTTATTTCACAGTCTGTGATTTAAAAGCATAATAATATGCCCTAAAATTCTGACTACACTGTGAATAAAGGAAAATGACTATGCCAAATTACTCTTCAGACTCAGATTTTATTATAAATTAAGCACTAAAGATTTGAAGATCAATAACACTTTTTAAAATTATTTCATTTTTACAGCTGGCTCATAGGTTTTCTTTATAATATACAGTCAGCCCTCCACATTTGCGGGTTTCACTTTTGCAGATGTGACTATTCACGAATTATTTGCTTCACCTCTGCTGCTTCCTTAGACCATTTTTAATAGGGACTGCAAGCGTCATGAGACTGAGAAACTGCAAGCGAGGCTTGTAAGTCCCTCTTAAAAATGGTGTGGGGCCACAGTAAGCCCCACCAGCCACCTACTTCTGCCTTGTGAAGGAACCTTGATGCCTCAAAGGAATCCATGGTTGGTTGAATACGGTGATCATATTTTTGTGTGTGTTAAATATGGTTTGGTAGGGCCTAGAGTTATTCACAGTTTTTCCACTTTCATGGGGGTCCTGTGCCTCTAACGCTAGTGAATGTGGAGGGATGAATGTATTAAGAAGGAATGGAATGGGAATGGGAATAAAAATGGAATGTGGCAGCACCTTTAAGACTAAATGGGTTTTTTAGCATGAGCTTTCATGGATATAAACCCACTTCTTCCAATGCAGTACAGAGATACAAATTATGATCTTTGCCGTAAATTTTCAAAGGAGCAGCTAAAGATACCAAGAGAATGTGAACATAGCAAATGTGAGAGTTGTAGGTCTCACTTGTATTTCACTCTCTGCAATGCTAGAAAGGTGGAACTGAAGGAATTCTTATTGAGGGAAAGTTCCTACATTTTGCCCCTTGCAGTCCATAGCCCTCTGGATCCTCTCATTCACCTTAAGTGTTCATATCGCAGCTCTCCCCATTTGGACAGATCCACCTTGGCCCTTTCTGAACTTTACCTTGTTCTGGCGCTGGGGTGCGGGGATCGCGCAAGCAGCCTCTGCCGAAAGGCTCTCTCTTCCCTGCTGCGTCAGCTTTGCATGAGCTGCCTGCTTGCGCAAGAGCCCCGCCTCTTCTTTCTGCAGTGCAGCCTGGGACCTTCCCAGGCTGCACTGGGGCTGGAAGCACAACCGGCCTGGCTCCAGCGGCTCCGCATGCCAGGTAAATGCATGCGGGGCCCGGGAGCAATGCACGATTGCACACCATTTTCAGCTTCAAGCCAAAAATGAAAAGGTGTGTGATTGGCCCCTGCCAGCCCCTGAAGCATTGCGCGATTGTGAGTGTGTCGTGCAGATCGCTCCTCGCAATCGTGCGACACTCCAGGCCCTCTTTTGCATGGAAAATGCTGTGTGAAAGGGCCTCTGTGAATCATTTTCAAATGGTTCTGTGAACTGCTTGAGAAAAGAAGGGGTGGGGAAATCAGTTTCTATGAATTTAATTTTGCCAGTATGATATAGCCCATTCTGGGAGAAGGGCAGTCAAATATATGTATATGTATATGTGTATATATTTATACACACACACACGTTTATCGTACACTGAACAGTTGATCTCTTGTAGCTGTAACTTTCAAAGCTTAGAATAGTTATTTTTTAACCATCACCCCTAGAATTCCCAAGCAAGCTGGATGACTCTTGGAGCCTGGAGTTGAAGAATAAATTTTCCAAGTTCTGGATAGTGTCCACTGTTAGTTTTAATTTGCAGTTTCATCTCCTCAATAGCTTTTCAGAGCAAATATAGTTAAGGTTCTGGTTCTTCTTTTCTCATCAGCCTGACCTTCTCTACAGAGAGAGTATCACACAGGCACGAAAGCTAATAATCTGATATTCCCCAGAAAACAGAATGTGACAGACATGGCTAAACCTAATCTGTGGGAAGCAACACCTAGCAGTAAAACAATGCCTTCATAAAACTGCAACTCACAGGTACCCACAGACATTCCAGACACAAAACTCATCTTCCCTCCCCAACTGAACACAGCACAGTACAGGAATATCCAGACTCTTAAAACACTATGATGCAATACCCCTCCTCCAATTTCCTTTTAAGACCCCATGGATTGTAATTAGCTACTGGTAACTGATCTTTGATTGTGTCTGAATAGCTCCTATATTGATAAATATTTTACACTGAACTTCAAGACAAAGTGGAATAAAACATGCATTTTTACTTTTTTTTTAAAACCAGAAACTGTATTAAGTGCATGTGTGAAAGAACCAAATTTAGCAATCTTTGGAATTCCAAAACCTAAAAGAAAGACATAATTACAGTAATCACAATTAACATAGCTTGTATAGGTTAAGCAAAATGCATTGAATTGTTGAAGATGTGTTTCCAGATTCTAATTAGAGCTTAAAAAAAGAAAGGACTGCTATTTCACTGTAACTCAGATAGATTATCTGATATTTTATAATCTTAATGCAGCTGTTCCTTTATAAACAAGAAGCATCTGGAAGGGTTGCTTTTTTGATTGAGGGAAACATTAGTATAAGAGGGAAGGAACATTTATTACTATTTCTTGATAGGGTTAGTTTTAAAAATAGGTATGTGTCCTTGTTCACAACAATGAGAACCCAGCCTCTTTAAAGATGATCAGCACTTCACCTCTAAGGAGTGATGTACTGTCAGATTGCCTATTGAAGTATATAAGTGGTGCTTTCAGCATTCAAGGGGCAAGGCCATACTTTCATAAATATGAACATTTTATGGTTTGTTGAAGGCACGTGCCCCCATTATGAGGTCACCTGGAGCAAGGAAGAGATCATTTCCTCGCAGATTAACTCTTTCAAACAATAGTTGAATCACTACTATTATCTAGCTTAGTCAGTATTTTTTATATTTTTAAATGGATTCTAATGATCCAGCTGAAAATGCTGTAACTAGGCCCTTTGAATGAAATAAAAATTTCCCCACGTACAGACTAATCTCATTTGCCACATGAAGCCTCTGTTTAGACTGCAGCCACCTCTTTGAAAAACCCTCAAACATTAATAGAGCAGTTTGTGGCAGGCCACCAATACTGATGCTTATTTGGTTTCTGTGAGATACAAGAAAGACAATCTCACATGAATACAGAAGCCTAAATCCAATTGTTAAATCGGTGGGAAGTTGACAGATCAATACTTATGTAAGCTCCATTGATTCACTGATTTTACCCTAGTACTAAATCCCCAAATAATTTGGTTTAAGCCAGACATATATGTTGTCCCAATAAATACGTAAACAAATATTTACAATCCAAGTGCTTCCCTGACTCTACCTTGAGCCATGATCCTATACTGAATTTAGTATGCTGACATACCTAGGTGCAAGCTAACTGAAGTTAGGGAGCTAACTTCTGAGCAGACACAAATGAGATTGCACTGTAAAGCTGCAACCCTGAAGTCATTTATTGGAGAGTAAGTACCGGATCCTGTCTGATCTTGGAAGCTAAGCCGGGTCAGAGCTGGTTAGTGCTTGGATGGGAGATCACCAACAAATACCAGGTGCTATAGGAGAAAGGGCTGGCAAAACCACCTTTGAATATTCTTTGCCTAAGAAAACCAAATGAAATTCATGGGATTGCTATAAATTAACAGGCAGTTTTAAGGCACATATACACACATATCCCACTGAACTAAGTGTGTCTTATGTATGAGTAAATATGCATAGTATTGTGCTGGTAAATGTAAGTATAAGCAAAATGCCAATTTAAAATTCTCCCATATTTTAAACTAATACAAATAGATTGCATCACATTGGATTGCTTCCAGTAATACGTATGTTGATTTCCACAGAGTTTATAAATGGTACCCGTGTTAACATAAACTCTCTTAAAACTTTTTTCTTCAAGGGGTGTTCAACAAATAGGCCTTCAATAAATATCTGAATGCACAATTGTCTACTTTATGGATCCTCAGTATATTATTATTGCTTACTACAATGCACACTCATTGTACCTTTCTCTAGGCTTCAGTGTGCTAAACGTATGTGCAAGATGCTTGATTTTAATGTACCCAGAGCTTACACTGTGTGAATAAATAAACCTTGTGCCCATTAGTCTGAGAACCAGCATGGTATAGTGGCTTGAGGATTGGACTATGACGCTGGAAACCAGGGTTCAATTCCCTGCTGGGCTGTGGAAACCCACTGGGTGATCTTAGGCACTCAGACCACAGAAAACCCCATGATAGGTTCATCTTAAGCTCACCATAAGTCATAAACAAGTTGAAGGCACACAACACCCAATAGTCTATATAAAATATCTGTCGGTTAAGGGTAAGTTGTAGGAAATCTCTAATAGTAACGTTCTGTGAACTTGTGAAACTGATATGTGTGGATGATGGTAGTAAGGAAATATTGAAGTATAAAGCTTTGCCTGGGCTTGGAGGAGAAGTAGTAAGTTTTATAGCATTCATTGAGGCTTAAATGTTTACAACTGCAACGTTTGTCCTCAAGACAGGAACTGTGGAGAAGCCTTATGCACATCAGTTTGTCTTTTCTTCAGTTTTCCTCATGAGGTCTAAAACTGACAGTATTATATTTCTCTACTCAGAAGAAAGCCACATTGAGTTCAGCCAGTATGTAGCTTAACAGTGCTATTATCTGTACCAAGTCAACACAGTAAATCACATAATAAGGTAGCTGGCTTTTCCTTTTCATGAAAGTTCTTTGAAGTCCACACCTGACCATCTTCGGTTCAGTTTTGTCTCATTGGGCAGCATTAATCAGTTAATGGCCATTAGAAAAAAAAAAAAAAAAAAAAAATTACCTATGTGGTTAGGAGTTAATGATATATAGCAATATATGTCTCTCTTTTTGTTCTGTGTTAGACACCTTAAGTTCCACTTTTGGAGAAAAGGCAGGCTATAAATAAAATCATTGATTGAATACAGCTAAGCAGAGTTGTTATGGTAAAGTAGCTCGAGTGCTAGACTATGACTCTGGGAAACCAGGATTCCCAGTCCCTATTTAGCCATGGAAACCCACTTCATGGCCTTGAGCAAGTCACATTTTCTGAGCCTAAGAGGGAAGCAATGGCAATCCTTCTTGAACAAATCTTCCCATAGGGTTGCCTTAGGCCACTTCCGCACTAGCCTGTTACAGCGCTATGATTCCACTTGCAACATCCTATGGAATCCTGGGGTTTGCAGTTTTGGGAGGGGCCAGCTGGATTCCATAGGATGTTGCAAGTGGAATCATAGCGCTGTAACAGGCTAGTGCGGAAGTGGCCTTAGAGTCACCTTAAATTGAAAATGAGTTGAAGGCACACAAAAACAACAAAATATGACTAAGACATGTCTATTTATGGTAAAATATGTTTTATATGGTAGATATATAGGCTGGAATCTAATAGGTGCACCATGCTGGCAAAACTACACCAGCATAGTTGGGGCAGCAGGATGAAAAGGTTGCAGGCAAAGTGGCCACGAAGGAAGTAAGGCACTGTAGCTGGCAGACCTTGTCTGCCTTCTTTTAATGCTACTGTGCAATTATGGTCAAAAATGCAATCATTAGCACAGTACACCAACAAGATTCCAGCTTTAGAATTATTTTCACACAAATATACCTAAATAAGACAGAAGGAGCACATTGTTTCTGTGTGCTTCTTATCCTGATAAAATACCATTTAGTGTTCTTGCACACTGGAAAAAAAAAGTTGGGCTAGGATGCCCAACGAATTTAACTAAGAACAGGAAAAAATAAATAACATGGTACCCACCTTGGGTGCCTCTCACACTCTGAACCCCAGAAAATCCCATGATAGGTTTGCCTCAGGGTCACTATGAGTCAGAAATAATTCGAAGGCATGTAACAACAACAACAAAAGAAATGTAAATGTATATTAACCAACATCCTGGAAGATCTTGACAACAGCCAAGCTAATCAAAAGGAAGATCCCACAGTTTATTCAAAGATTTAGTGTGCATTTGTGTACAATCAATAAAAACGTCTTTAAAATTGCTTCAGAAAGAATGTGAACAGTTCAAAACAAATAAGCAAAATTGAAACAAAACCCACAAATCCAAAAACCAAAATCAAACTGTGATCACTGGCTGAACAGCTTGGTACCAAAAGCAGGCCAACAACAGTGGCAGTCAGGCCTCTAAGGAGAGGTTGTTTCACAGCCATAGTGAAGGAGGCCCTTTCCTGCACCTCCTGCTCTCAGCTGTGGGAAACAAAGGAACACCCCTTCAGCAGATCTTAATTCTCAGGCATATGTATAAAGGAGAGAGACCCCCTGAAACAACAATATCCCGAGATATTTAGTGCGTAGAATGTTATCTCCCAACAGAACTTAGGCCAGAAAATGTATTGGCAAGCCAAAGTATTTCCTTTAAAATCAGTATAATGTGGTTTCTAGGCAGCAATATAGCTACTGTGTCCTGCAGCCTTCATGTTGTTCTAAAGAGCAGTACCTTTATGCCAAGCAAACTGAGAGAATATTGCAGTAATCTAGATCATCATGGTGTAGTGGTTTGAGCATTAAACTGTGCCTCTGGAGACCAGAGTTTGATTTCCTGCTTGGCCATGGAAATCCACTGTGTGACACTGGGTGCGCCACACACTCTCAGCCCCAGAAAACCCTGTGATAGATTTAACTTAGGGTCACCATAAGTTGGAAACTATTTGAAGGCACATAACAACAACACCAGAAGCTACCAGTACATGAAATACTGTGGCCAGACTACCTCTGTCCAAGAATAGGTCATAGTTAGTGAGGAAAAATGAAGCAGGCTGAAAGCACTCTGCTTGATGTTGATGTAAGTTCCAATGATAAAGATTAACCCAAGAGTACTTCCAAACATACCTGCTTTCTCACAAATTTAACTGCATCCACAGCAGCTTTACCGAGTTTACCTGACCTAGAAGCTACCAGTCCACAGAGCCTCCTTGTTGTTGGGGTTCAGTTTCAGTTTCATCCAGTCCGTTAACCTGTCTAAACATAATTCCAGGATCTTCACAGCTTCAGTTCATTCTGATTATAAGGAGAAATAGATCCTACTTAAAGACTGAGTAGTATATATTTGCACATGTGGAATTACACAATGATTGTGCTTCACAGCCCTTGTGTTGAATAATAAATTTGCACAACTGAAGGTACACATGAGTGTGTAGACTTTAATCTTCATGTGCAACTCTACTTATGCAAACTTGAACTGAATGGAGATGTTATGCATTGAACAGAGGTGTTCAACGGCTTTCATAGGGTTACTTGCACATGAATAGGACACCATTGGGATTCTGGCGATAAAGATGGTCATAAAGACTCACTGGAACTTGGAGCCTCTGCAAGGATAGGGTACCTAATTAAGATGGTCCACCCAGGAGGCTAATGGGTTCCTGATGGCTCTTGGGGAATTTCCTGTTCCTTCAGCAGGTGATCCTGCCAAAGTAAAGAAAGAAAGGGCCAGGGTGGTGGATAAAATTGCTCCTAAGCATCCTCTCCCATGGAGTGGAGCCAAGAGAGTACCCTGGTTCACTAGGGATCTGGTGGTGATAAAACAAGTAGGACAGAGGCTAGAGTTATGATGGTGGAACACTTTAAGGGAGTCTGACTGAATACAGACTTTCATTGGAAAGCCTATGCTGCATCCAGACAGTGCTGTTTAGCAGAGCTGTCTCGAGTGTCTCAGAGACCTTTTATACTCCTCCCCTCAAGAGCAGTATGTAAATCGTGTGGCAGGCTGCTGTGAAGAATTCACACATTTAGCAGATAAAATTGTTTGGGTCTGATTTGGACGCTCTAATTGATACAGATGTAACCTTGGCCTCTGGATGTAACCTTGGCCTCTGCTTGTCCTTGTTATTGAGTGCATTTCAAGGTGTGTAATGTGAAGTTGTGGACAGGATCCTTTGAGAGGTGATAGCCACCACATGTGTACTGGGCCTATGCCCTTCTTGCCTTCTAAAAGTAGCACAAGGGGGCGTGTCTGAGTGGGTAAGAGGAGTAGTGAATGCCTTACTGTAGCAAGGAAGGTTTCCTTCCTGCACAAAAGAGGCTGTGATGAGGCCATCACACCCCAAAGAGTTCTGGATGAAATAGATTATCTAGATCCATTTCAATCTGGCTTCAGGCCTGCCTATGGGACAAAGACAGCTTTGGTCACCTTGGTGGATGATCTATTCAAGGAACTAGACAGTGTGAGTGTGTCCCCGTTGGTTCTGCTGGACCTCTCCAACAGCTTTCATAGAATCATAGAATCATAGAAATGTAGAGTTGGAAGAGACCACACGGGCCATCCAGTCCAACCCCGTGCTATGCAGGAACACCCTCAAAGCACTCCCGACAGATGGCCATCCAGCCTCTGCTTAAAAACCTCCAAGGAAGGAGACTCCACTACACTCCGAGGCAGCATGTTCCACTGACGGACAGCCCTTACTGTCAGGAAGTTCTTCCTGAGGTTCAGGTGGAATCTCCTTTCCGGCAGCTTGAATCCATTGCTCCTTGTCCTGGTCTCTGGAGCAGCAGAAAACAAGCCCTCTCCTTCCTCTACATGGCATCCCTTCAGATATTTAAACATGGCTATCATGTCCCCTCTTAACCTTCTCTTCTGCAGACTAAACATACCCAGCTCTCTAAGTCTGTCCTCATAGGGCATGGCTTCCAGGCTCCTCACCATTTTGGTCGCCCTCCTCTGGACTTGCTCCAGCTTGACCATGTCCTTCTTGAATTGGGGTGCCCAGAACTGGACACAGTATTCAAGATGAGGTCTAACCAAAGCAGAGTAGAGTGGTACCAGTACCTCCCTCAATCTAGACACCATACTCCTGTTGATGCAGCTAAGAATTGCATTGGCTTTCTTGGTTGCCGCGTCACACTGCTGACTCATGTTCAGCTTGTGGTCTATGAAGACTCCTAGATCCCTTTCAAATGTACTGCTATCCAGCCACGTGTCTCCCATCCTATATTTCTGTATTCCATTTTTTTCTACCTAAGTGTAGGACCTTACACTTCTCTCTGTTGAATTTCATTTTGTTAGCCTTGGCCCAGCTCTCCAATCTATCCAGGTCATTTTGAATTTTGATCCTGTCCTCTGGCGTATTAGCAACCCCTCCCAATTTGGTGTCATCTGCAAATTTGATGAGCATGCCCTCTATTCCTTCATCCAAGTCGTTGATAAAAATATTGAACAGCACTGGGCCCAGGACAGAACCCTGTGGCACCCCGCTAGTCACTTCTCTCCAGGATGAAAAGCATACCATTGGCCATTATATCCTTGTGGGTTGCCTCTTTGGAATGGGAGTTGGGGGCCACTGTTCTACAGTGGCTCCAATCATTCTTGGAGGAGCAGACTCAGAAGGTGGTGAGGGGAGGTGTCTATCTGACACTTTGGCCACTGGCCTGTGGTGTCCTTTTGATTTTGGTTCTGTCTCCCATACTGTTAATATTTACATGAAACCACTGGGAGAGACTATCTGAAGTTTTGGCGTTCAGTGTCACTAGTACATCAATGACACACAACTCTATCTCTCATTTAAATCTGATTCCAAGGAAGCTGTCTTTGCACTAAATCAGTGTCTGCTGTCAGTAACGTACTGGATGAAGGTGAACAAATTGAAGCTTAATCCAGACAAGACAGAGGTGCTCCACATCAGTCATAAGCAGATCAGAGAACAGAGATTCAGCTTGTGCTGTCTGGAGTTACACTCTACCTGAAATCTCAAATTGCAGTTTGGGCTTATTCCTGGACTTGGAACTGAGACTGGATGTTCAGGTTTCAGCAGTGGCCTGGAGTGTATTTGTATAGTTAAAAGTACTGTGCCAGCTGTGCCCATTGCTTCAGATGTCACATCTGGCCACAGGGACTCTTGCCTTGATTACATCCTATTTGGATTACTGTAACATGGTCTATGTGGGGCTGCCTTTGGAAACTGTTTGGAAACTTCAGCAGGTTCAAAATGCTGCAGCCTGGCTATTGACTGGGGCTGGTTACAGGGATCATGTGATTCTCTTATTGAAACATCTTTACTGGCTACCAGTTCACTGCTGAGAACAATTCAAAGTGCCGGTTTTGATATTCACGATCTTTAGTATATTGCTATTTAATTCTTTTTTAAACTTTTGTAAAGAAATTTTAAATTTAAACTTCTGGAAGCTATCTTGGATCCTATCCCAAGAGAAAGGCAGGGTCTAAATCAAAGAGAGAGGGAGAGAGAGAGAAAGAAAGAAAGAAAGAAAGAAAGAAAGAAAGAAAGAAAGAAAGAAAGAAAGAAAGAAAGAAAGAAAGGTGTCGTTGACATTTGATGGCACCAAAATCCTAACTTCCTGTTGACCTCAGCCAAAAGCTTAATGTTGATGTTAAACACCATGGCTGACACAATAAAACTCTAATTTACTGCACCTCTTAATAGTTATGAGGCTAATTAAAAACAACTCAATTCCACTCTTCATGAATTAAAATTAGCTAAAGCATATTTGCCGCCCAACCTGCGAAATGAAGAGACCATACACAGGGCTTGGGTTCAACTAGGGCAATTTATTAATATGCCTAATTAACATAATTATGAGGTGAACTTGAACTTGAACTTCTGACCTAAGACGAGGGGTCAAGGCCTGTGTGAACTATGGCAAGAGTCAGCTCCCGACCTTCTTCCATAGCCCATATAGCGAGATACTGGGCCCCAAAGCCAACCGCTGAAGCTGCGTTAAGACCTTGGCCGGCCCCTGTCTGGGAGGTGAGTCCCGAACCGCCACCCCCCAGGCTCACACCAGTGAGGGCCAGTCCTGAGCCCTCCTCAAGGATAGCATTTATCCTACACCAAATGGTGCCATAGGTACTCACCGACACCATTGACCCCCCCGGCCATGGATAAGGTCAAGCGTCTGCTTAGTCCT